>BTPG01000002.1:29918922-30298922 GCA_036245525.1 Semisulcospira habei
TGCAGGTCCGAAGGCAAACCCCAGCAAGCCCGCAGGACAGCATCTCGACGCATGAGGTCACAATTGGAGGAAGCCGCCATGGCGTTGACAGATGAGTGATACGCCGCACGATTAGCTACCTCCGCGAGGGCGAGAAGATCTCCTAACAGGGGAGTGATGGAAGGATGCCAAGCTTCCTCTATCCGCTGTACCGCCACTCGGGTGACAAGCTCGAGGAAGCCCGAACAAGCAAGGGTGTTACGAACCAGGGCCGCTGTAGCATCCAAACCTCGAGGAATGGCGCGTTTCAGAAGCGAAGAACCGCCAGCCTGAAGAACAGCCGCCGGATCCACTGGAGGAAGAGCGCAGACAAAGGACTGGGAATGTCCAGAGTACCACTCCTGCCGGAAGGCGATGTCAAGGCCAGGGGGCCATCTGCGGTCGCCGAAAAACTGATGTTCCCTAGGGGCAGCGAGGAGGTGCGCGGAGAAGGAGTCCCGCATGTCGCTGAAACCAGGAGGCTGAGGAAGAGACTTAAACTTCTTCGTCTGCTGACCAGCATCGACGAAGGCCGATACCTTGCGCTTGAGGGGGGGAGACGGAGGGCAAGCGTCGACTGGGAGGGAGGCGGAAACGATGCGGGCGGCCTCCTCCAAGGCGAGCAACGTAGCCGCGCGAGAAGAAGAAGGCAGCGGAGAAGAGTCCGAGATGTCCGAAAGGGACGAGCGGGAGGCGGGGGAACGGCTACCTGGGCCTAGCAGGGCAGAAGCAGAATCCTCAGCCAGCAAACTCAAGGCGTCCTCGTCCAGGGGAGGAGGGGGAGCGGCAAGCGGACTGCTGCGGCGAGAACGGAGAGGTCCCCGAGAGGCGTCCAGCCGGGAGGAGTAGGGAGAGCGACTACGAGGACGGGAATGAGGGTGACCCTCCCGGCTAGGGCTCCGCGCGGAGCGATGCCTAGGGGAAAAAGACGGCCGACACGAAGAGCGATGGGGCGAAGACCGCCGGTAGCGCGAAGAAGACCGCGGCAAAGCCGCAACCAGGCGAGGGGGGCTGGTGGGTGTCTGACGAGAATGATGATGCCGATGACGAGAGTCCCACGGCGAGCGAGATCGCGGCGAATAGGGAGAAGCCCTAGAGTCGTGAGTCCTTGGTCGCGTAGCACTTCGTCTCTGAGAGCCGGGCGCTAAAAGGCGGGCTCCCTGCCGGTAACTTGACTCCTCGTAGGAGCGCGCGGGCATGAGAGACGAGCGAGAACTGACCGCAGACAAGGGGCGGCGAGGGTCGCGTCCCCTTGGGCCGAGCTCAGGGAGGACGGCACTTGGGGTCTGCAAGGTAGGGTCAGTTGTCCGAACAGTGCTGGGTGTACGCGTTCTAAGCGGCGTCCTATCCATGGGGTCCGTACGGACAAGCTTGGTCCCTGCTCCTGACACACTGGGGGATGCTCGGACGGGAGGGTTACTCACAGGTAACGGCCGGTCCCGCCTGTAAAATCTCCAAAGCTGCGACCACTTCAGTTCTGGCCACGTGGAGCAGAGGTCACAAGACCGGCCCGAGGCACAGCCAGAGCAAGGGAGGCATACAGCGTGGTTGTCCGTTGGCCACTGGAAGTCGCCGCAGAGGGTGCAGGTTCGCACTTGGCAACTGCAACACACAAACAAACAAGCGTACAAGCGAGAGCACGTGGCCGCGCCCAACAAGGGGAAAGGGGAAACTAAGGTGACAAAGTCAACATACCCAAAGTGAACACACAATTCACCCCCCCCCCCCCCCCCAAGGTGCGAGCGCCCAGGCACGAGGCCGGCAAGCTAAGAGTCCGGAGCGCAGCAACGCTCCGCCAGCACCCGGCTACCCAACGTAACCACAACAAAAGACAGAAAGCCGTCTTGCACAACACATGTTTCATTGGTCAATCTCCGCATGAAAAACAAAGACAGTTTACGCGCCCGCGCTCGGTATTAAGCGACACGGCGTAGGCCCCAAGGGCCAAGCCGAGAAACAAAGCACGGCGCCAGGTTAGACAAACAAAGGCTGAGAAGTGCTCATGACCGGCGACCCGCTTGGAGGCCGGCCGAAGGCCAATCAACTACCTTACCTCTCCGCAGCCACAGGGGCGGGGGATGACACCTCCATACCACAACAGCGCCGAAGGCGGGAAAGGAGGCCAACCGAAGAGGCGAGAAGGCAGCAGAGGCAGAAGAAGAAGCAGCTGAAGGTAGCAGCACACGGCAAGAGTCCGCAAGCGAAGCAAGTCCCAACACAGGACAAAGACGGGTTCCAAACCGGTCGAAAGTAAGCGAGGCCGGAGGCTAGCAAAACACGTCTGCACTAGACGAACTAAGTAGACTAAACTGAGTAATCATCACATGACTCGGAACCGGATGGGCAGTCACGGGAGATCACTCTCGGCCCCTCTGTGGGTTCCCCGAGTGCCTCCCGGTTGGTGCAGGGGAACGGGTTCCTAGGCTAAAATTGTGAGTAAGTAGACACTTCCCTATCAGTCATGTCATCGGTAATGTTTTTGAGGAAATAAATCAGCCTCAGGATGTAATGGGTTAAGGACTTATTCTAAAAGTAAAAGAAAACTGAGATCTAACAGTACACACACACACACACACACACAATGGTGTGTCTGTAGAATAAGCCCCTTGTGCAGGCAGCTGTCAATACTGTTAGTGTTAACAGTATGGTAGCTGCATGTGCAAAGGGGTTAATTTCCTTAGAAACTGACACTGTATTTATAAATGTGAAAATGTATAGTCTCAAGAGGCTCCATGCCTCTTACATTTGAACGGATAAGACCTCCATCTGCTGAATAAACAGTGTCCATAAGAGGCATAGATCCTCATGAGACCCCGCATCTGCAGGGTCTCATGAGGATATATGTCTCTTGCATTCTGTCTGTCTTTTGCGTGCAGTTAGAGACAAACCTTTGCCTATGGAACAAAAGCGATAAAAATGGTGCCAGCAAGTGTCAGATCCTCATGAGAGCCTGAAGATGTTTTTTGTCCAGATTCTTTCATCAAATGTCCATTTAGATAGAAGCAAACAATTAATGTATCACTCAAGCATCCAATAAATTTTTATTTTATTTTAAAGAGAGCCTGAAGATGCAACATTTCATGAGGGTCTTTGCCTCCTGCATTTGGGTGTTGTTGGCTGTGTCCCAGCAGTGGTGTTAATTCTCCTTCTTCCTCAAATACAATTGTGATTGAAACATGTACTTTTGCGACAGGGCTGAGATACAACATTAGCAATGTTGGAAGCGCTGAAGCGTTCCTGTACTTCGAGATGGCGCGACCAACAGGAGTGAACAACGTCACATTTTCTGTAAGTTTCCTTTTACATTTTAGTTTTATGGTCGTTTATATTGTTTTTCTTTTTTGGGCTTTTCTCTGTTTTATTTCTTTCTTTAAAGGTCAGCGCCTACATTAACCCTATCTTGTACCAGTAGCATGCAGCCACTAAAACTGTTAGCGCTAACAATAGGGATAGTCCCGCAGAGGATACAGCAGAATCTTTAGGACAGAAAGTGTCACCTGTCATGAAAGACCATCATCTAGTTGGCTACAGCCATCCAAATGATCATCTGGAATGACAAGTGATCTCTCATAAGGTTGTGCACTCGAAGCATAGCACATGTTACAGACCAAAACATATTGAGCCTAATGACCAAAATTCCCAAATAGCAGCTCAAGAGATAGATTCAGCCTTGATAGTTTGTGATCGTAAAAGTTTGGGTGCTTTCCCCTTCTCCCCCACCCCCACCCCCTACCCACCCAATCCCCTCCCCCACCCTGGCTATGATAGTTTATGGGTGTTCCCTACTCTCCCCTCCCCCACCCCACCCCCCCCCCCTCCCCACCTCCGTGCCCTGGCTATACAACTGTCCCCTGTTGTCAGCAGTGTTCCCCAGAACATGCAACTGAGGGTCTATTACACGCATATCTCTATTTTATTTCAGATGCAAATTTTTTAAACGTTTGCATCATGCTGATGCAAAAATATTTGTGGAATCGGTCATTGTGATCCTAGCGGAGAATTTCTTCACAAAACACGGCACAGTACCAGTGGCTGCATGCGAAAGGGGTAAACCCATTTATAACCCCACGGCTGCATTTCCTAAATC
The DNA here is from genome assembly GCA_036245525.1 of Semisulcospira habei. Taxonomy (NCBI): domain Eukaryota; kingdom Metazoa; phylum Mollusca; class Gastropoda; family Semisulcospiridae; genus Semisulcospira; species Semisulcospira habei. The sequence goes on from BTPG01000002.1 coordinate 29,923,028, forward strand.
TTGGAGGTGACACGACGATGTGCCAGTTGTCCGGAGATGGATCGACCATGATAATTCAAGGGTAGTGCCAGATTAGCTTGGTGCCTGATGGCGCCAAGCTAATCTGGCACTACCCTTGAATTATCATAGTCGATGATAGTAACATTGTCACACCTTTCAGGTGACAGTCAAAGTGCGCCTCAACTCACGTCTTCTTGGAGAGGTGTGGCCGGGGTCATTGCAGCGCCGCCTGATCTCGGAGGAGACTGTTCCCGTCCCCACCTGCACGCCACAGGACATCATCACAGTCACTTCCCCTCCCCCCACCATGGCCCAGTGCCACCCTCCGCACTGGCAGAAAGGCTCTGCAGCTGAGGAGATGGAGGCCACAATGCTTGCTGGTGAGTTTCTTTGAGTTTTTAGATCGTGAGTAATAATGATAAAAGTAATAATAATAATATCAATAATGGATATTTATATAGTGCCTAACCTCTTAACAGAGCTCTAGGCACTTTACAATACACACACAGCATGCAAATATACAAATATTAATCAAATAAACGAACAAGACTAATCAGCCACAAGGCATTGGTGTGTATGTGCACATACACGATCACGAACACACACACACGTACACGATCAAGAATACACACACAGCACTCACTCACACGAACAAGTCATCAGTAGTTAGACTTGAAGAGATACGTTTTGAGAGTAATGATAATGTTGATAACGAGGACAGTGACAATACTATTAACTGATATCATACTGACGCTAAAAGCTTCAAATGTGTACACTGCCAGATGCAAGCTACATTCTTCTTCTTCTTCTTGAACGCCGTCACACTTGGAGTTTGGTTCTCAAAATGAAATCTGTAGTCTTCTGTAGCGCCTCCACAGGCCCGTACAGCTTCTCTTGTAGAGTGGCGGGCTTCGGCCATATCTCCTTCCTCAGCGGCTGGTGGTTCCCACAGTCCTGGAGGATGTGCTCTGTGGTCTGCTCTGCTTCTCCACAAGGGCACAGGGGAGATGGCACGAGGTGGAAGCGTCTGTGCAGGTGGAAATTGAGTCGGTTGTGCCTGGTCCTCAGACGAAAGATGGTCACCTGCTCTTGTCTGGACAGCTGATGGTAACTGTCTATGGGCCGTTGTGGTGGTCTGTACACAGACTTAATGATGGTCTTCATCTCTGTGAAGCTGACTCCATTTTCGTCTTGTTCTTTCTCTGCACCCACTTTTGCCATTCTGTCAGCTTCTTCATTGCCATAGATGCCACAGTGTAAAGGGATCCACTGCAGCACCAGTCTGGTGCACTTGACGTTTTGCAGTGCCTCTTGTAGACGTGGCAGTTTGCTTGCTGTTGCTGCCTCAAGGACAAACATGGCATCAGTCAGGAAGACAATCTGGGCATCAGGGTCTGCAGTGCCACTAAGGGTGTTTGCAGCGCGGACCAGGGCTTCCACCTCAGCTCTGTAATTTGTGCAGTGAAGGCCTGTTGGTACTGCCTCTGCCTGTCATTTTCCGTTTGGGTACTGAATGTACACCCCAGTCCCTCCATTCTGAACTGCATCTGTGGCTGATCCATCGGTGTATGCCCGTATCCATGCTTCCTGGGGATACTTTTCTTCGAGCATGGCCAGTGTCAGGGCTTTCCTGCTCACAGTGCTGTGCTCATCTTTGGTGGTGATGTAGGGTACCGTGGAAGAGATGGTGATGTTTTCTGGCTTACTTTCCCAAGGTGGAAGGTCGCTAGCAGGATTCAGAGCCTCTACCGGCGCAGGGAGCTTTGCCTGGTGTTTTCTCTGCAGTGCTCTCATCTCCTTCACAAAGCTTGATCTTTTCAGTCTCCCTGAGGTTGGTTGTTTCATCCTGGCGTTCATAGGATGGTCTTTGGAAGACTTGACCTTTGTGGACTGTATCAAGGCTTTGCAATCTCTTCTCATGCGCAGGGGTGGGATGCCTGTTGTCTCTTCCATCTTTTCAATTGGTTGCAAGCTACATTATAGTATTTACAGATAAGGATATAGACCAATGGCTTTAGTTCAAGGGTGGTGCCAGGCTAGGCGCCAAGCTATTCTGGCATTACCCTTGAACTGTTTTAGTCAAACTTGTGTATTCTGAATGATACGGGTTAATGGCTAGTAATGGCACCATAACCTGGCTGTTGAAAGTCAATTTTAAGCATTTCTTGATGCATAAGCAACCTATGACTCAAACCCCAAAACCTGTATAAATGTACACAGAACTCCTACGTGGCACATCTTGAACATGTGAAGCGGGGGGGGGGGGGGGGGGGGGGGGGGGGGGGGGGGGGCAGCATAGGACCTAAGATGCCTGAGCACCCTCACTGAACCAGTTTTGCTGAATAAAGCGCTACCAACCCATTCAGTGCCAGTGGACGCAGATTGTGTGCCTGAAATATTTGTAAGGTAACCATTTTCACCCTGATACTCCCATTGCTTGAAATAAATTTGAGTATGATAGTTCAAGGGTGGTGCCGACAATAGCTTGGCGCCTCACCATTTTCACCCTGAGACTCCCGTTGCTTGAAATAAATTTGACTATGATAGTTCAAGGGTGATGCCAGAATAGCGTGGTGCCTGAGGCGCCACACTATTCTGGCACCACCCTTGAGCTAAAATGCTTGATCTGTCTCCTAATCTGTAATGCAGCCTTCATAGGACAATAAGCAATTTTAAAAAAATCAGTCACAGGATGTGATAATAATATAATAATAATAATAATAATAATACTGGTATTATATAGGCGCTTTTTCTCAATTTTTGGGCGAATCGACTCAAAGCGCCGCGAACTGAAACCCAACACACACACTCACGTGACAGACACGGATTTGAAATTTGTAAAGTGGCCTGAAACCGATACCAAAGTGTCGTGTGGGTGTGGGAGGGGGGTGGAAGAACCGGAGTACACGGAGAAAGAACCCCCGACGGTCCGCCCGAATTAACAGTGACACTTACCAGAGGAGAAAAGACCGACGCCGGAACCCATGTGATGAGTCAATTCAACGCAAATATCCTAAGTTGTCTAAGGAACATAGATACAAAGTGGTGTCGGCAAGAGGCATAGATCCTCATGAGCCCCTGCAGTTGTGGGGGCTCATGAGGCTCTATGCCTCTTGCAGTTACTCTGCATACACCTGTTCTCAGCAAGGGGAGCGAAAACGAGGCTGATGGCTGACACACGTCCTCTACGAACGCTGGTGCTAGTGATTGACTTTACACAACTTTATCCAGGTAGTTTGCCCAGAAACACACTCTGCTCGACGTAGAACGATTATGCCTGCGGAAATATCTGCCTTGCGAGCGTCCTGCGGCAGCTTTCTATGGACTTTTCATAATTTTATGAACGACCGGGCATGCCACGCCATCAGTCAACAGGTGAAACCAAGGACAGCACGTGCACGATGTGTGTTGTTGTGTGTCATCATGTCCAGCCTTCTACTACAAACGGATAAGGTACAATTTCCGACCCCAACGACTTTAACAAACGGACCAGCGGGTCAAGCGGACAGATATCGGACACCCCCCCCCCCCCCCACAACTTGTATGCCCATCTCTACACGTTACTGACCGAGAAGAGGTGCATGCACAGCCATCACAAGAAACTGTGTCACAGATGCTCGACGTGTTTGCGACTCCCCTCACTTTCATCGCTATCACAGGTGTGATTCTGTTGTGGTCCACCGATACAGTTACTACAGTTTTTCGGTATGTACTTTTTACAGTGCTTTTGGGTAGCTGTCTCGGAACTGTCATTACTTGTTATTGTGTCGGTTTACCAAAACACGGTTCATGGCATGAACTTGACACGAAAAGCGTCACACAGGTCGCTGTGTGTGAGGTGACCCCTGACCCGACCATGACAACTTACCCCAGTGGTTTTCCTGTTTTGACCTGTTTTACCTGCGGTGATTTACCCGTGATGACCCAGTTTCAAACGGTGCTTATCCAACCAAACACCAACTACCTGAGTCTGTTGCTTCTCCGGTGCGGTGACATAGAGTCAAACCCAGGGCCAACTGACCAAGAGCTGTCTGGGATACTGCAGCGACTAGAATCAAAAATCGATTCACAGTCACAGTCCTTTGAGAACCAACTTAGTCGAATTGTGACTGAAATCAGAAGTGCGGTGTTAGTCCAGAGTCAGCAGTTGGAACAGAAACTTCAGGAAAACTACGAGACACTCGAATCACACATCTTACGACTTCAGACTAATGTTAATTCTGTGCAAGCTGTAGCTAGTGCCAATACAGAGAAAATCAATAAAGTGTCAGACAATCATGATGCTTTAGCAGCAAGGGTAAAGGAGCTAGAAGACGAAGTCGACAGGTTGGAAAGGTACTCAAGACGGAACAACGTTATGTTGTACGGCCAACCTGAGGATGAGGGCGAGACTTACGAAGTGAGTACCAATAAGGCAATGCAAACCCTGAAGCGATACTTCCCTGAGAAGGATTGGCACAGAGACGACATAGAGAGGGCGCACAGGGTGGGCCACACCCAGTCTCGACGCCCACGGCCACTCATCATAAAGTTACAAAAGTGGGCTGACACCATGCTGATTATGAGAAATAAAGCGGGGAAAGAACTGATGAGACAAGACAAACTGAAACTATCCGCCGATCTCCCACGGAGACAAAGACAGACAATCAGAGAGTTAAAAAGTCACGGACAACACGGCTACTTTGTGAATGGGAAACTGAGAGTGAGGGCAGAGAAAGAAAACATTGACGATAGTGACCATGATGAAACGGGTCTGAACGAAGACATATTATGGGAACAGCCTGCTGGTCAGCAGTACCATGACCCAACTCTTAGTGACCAGGTAAGGGATTGTTTGCCGGACTTTAATCATGGAGACAACAGTCCCCCCAGCTATACCGCCAGGGATCAGCCTGTTAGTGACAAAAACCCCACACCCGCGCCATCATACGCCAGTGTCGCTGCCTCCCCGCCGATCCCAGACCTCACAGGTGATGAACTAAGCTAGGCAGGTCGCGGTACCAGACTAGGCAGACCCGGACACAGGAATACAGGTACCAGCAGGGCCAGCAACAAGTCTACACCCAATAACCGTGGCGGCAACGACGGTTCTCAGTCATCGCCTGTATCGAGAGACCAGTCACCCGTCTTCATCGGTTCAAGGGTCACACTGAGCGGTCGTGGCACATACAGCGACGGCAAAGACAACCACGCTGGTGACGGGAGTAACGCTATCACCAGTGATACTACTGTGGGTGGAACGACAGCAGCAGAATCCGAAACGACAGAGGGTTTAGAGGGTCCCCAACGTACTGACGTCAGTAGGGGAACCCCAGCGGACGTCAGGAATCCCCGTGCCTCAGGCACGCCACATACCAACCATGTCAACACAGCAGCTGCTACTGGGTCAGGAAAACACCCGGCAGCTGCACGTGAACAGCCGAGTAAAGACAAACTCGATACGTCACGTGGCCAACGTAACGCCGGAAAGGTCCCGACCAACCGACCTGCTACCCGTCTCCACCCACAGTCCCTATCACTACCACCCCCACTCAAAGACCAACCCCTAATTTCCGACAGAATGAATTCTGCACGCCGCAAGTCCACAGTGGGTAGCGGCCAACCCCAGGACTGTTCGATCACCGTTAGCAGTTAGGGACTCGGCCTCGGCCATGTTTCTGTATGTGACAATGCTGACAATACTGACGCCACTAACACTACCACTGACACTACCACGTCAGGGGCAAAAGTGGGCACCGAGTCACAATGTGGGCTGAAAATACTAAACTGGAATATTGGTGGTCTGCTTTCAAAACTAGTAAACACTGATTTTATAGATTATATAACATCTTTTGACGTTGTTTGTTTTACAGAAACGTTTATAGAATACAACATAGAACTAAAAGTTTTCTCAGATTTCAGTGTTTACTTTGCCCCTGCAAAGAAACTCAGCGATCATGGTCGATGCTCAGGAGGAATTATGGTACTGGTGCGAAGATCTCTCTGCTCGTTTTTCGAGCAGATTGATGTTCCACATGACCATACAGTGGTGTTAAATATGAAGAAACAGTTACTCAATGTTGACAGAGACATTGTTATGTTTTTTATTTACGTACCTCCATACGGCTCTACACACTATAACACACAAGACTCAATGGATGGTATAGACTTAGTTGAACAGTGCTTGTCAAACATATGGGAAGTACGAGATGACTTTCATGTATTTATGTGCGGAGATTTCAATGCATGGACTGCTTGTTTAAATAGTTGTTATGTTCATACAGACAGAAACAATAACAGTAGAGAAGAAATCTATGAAAGATCATCCGAGGATAACGTGGTAAACTCATTCGGTAGAAAGTTAGTTGATCTTTGTCAGATGTTTCACTGTTCAATATTAAATGGAGCCGACTTTCTCAACGCTGAGGGCAGTATGACATTCATCTCCCAGATGGGAAGCAGCCTCATCGACTATTTCTGTGCCTCGAACGAACTGTGTTCCCAGAATGTGTTTCTTTCGCTGAACGTGGAAAACAGAATTGAATCTGATCACCTGCCAGTCTCACTGACTGTACGCATGACACAAACAGACCGAGAGCGCCCACGTGAAAGGAAAGAGTGTGTGGAGAAAATAGTCTGGGACGGGGAAAAAGTACCACTATATTTAGAGGCACTAAATTCCGGGGAATCCCTTTTGAAACTTGGACGAGCTGCAGCGGAAATAGAGTGTGACTTTAACCGGGCACTCGGTTTGTTTGTGGAATGTTTACAGTCGGCTGCAGACTGCATGAAAAAGAAAGTGTTAACAGGAACGCCCAAAAGACAGAACAAATGGTTTGACTCTGAGTGCGCACAGCTTAAAAAGAAGACGAAGTCCACACTGCGCACCTTTCGTTGGAAGAGAACTGATCACAATCGTCAGCATTTTGTGGAGGTCAGGCGCCAGTATTGGAGGTTACTCACAGACAAAAAACAGGCTCACAAAAAAGCAAAAGCAGAACTGTTAGCAAATCAAATAACTAACTCAAAAGTGTTTTGGAAAGAAATAAATACCTGCTTAGATAAAAAATATAAACAAGCAGCTAGTCAGGCAATTACGAACGATGAATGGTTTAACCATTTCAAAGAGGTGTTTAAATGTGATGAAACCCCGTTAGATGTATCAGAAACCCCCGATATTGGCACCTTACCCGGGATAGAGGAGCTCGATGAACCAATTACCGAAGAGGAAGTGCGCTCAGCATTGAGACGCTTAAATGTCGGTAAAGCCAGCGGTGCGGACGGCATAGCAGCAGAGATGCTTAAATCAGCGCCAGAATTATTGATCAGTTTTCTCACAACATACTTTAACACTTTATTTAAAAATGGTACATACCCAAGTATGTGGAAGGAGGCTTTAATAATTCCCATTCACAAAAAAGACGATCGCGAGTCCCCTCAGAACTACAGGGGAATCTCCCTCCTTAGCCTGATTGGGAAGTGTTATGCATCCGTCCTTAATGACCGACTGTACTGCTGGCTTGAGGACAACCATAAGATCTCTGAAACACAGGCAGGCTTCAGAAAAGGCTATAGTACAACGGACCATATATTCTCACTGTACGCTGCTACCCAAAAATACTTGAGTAAACCTGCAAAGCTGTATACTTGCTTCGTGGATCTGAAGCGTACCTATGACTCAGTGAGACATTCAACCCTTTTGAGAGCTTTAATGAAATCAGGCGCTTCAGGCACCTTTATTAAAGCTGTTATGGCCATGTACGACTCTTTGAAAGCACGTGTACGTGTACGAGATGGTCTTACTGGCAGTTTTGACTGTCCCCAGGGTTTAAGACAAGGTTGCGTGGCCAGTACGACATTTTTCTCGCTCGTTATCAACGAGCTAGCTGAACAATTATCTATGGATGGAAAACATGGCATTCAATTGTGGTCAGGACTAGCGGAACTGTTCGTTTTACTTTTTGCCGACGATTTAGTGTTACTTTCATGTTCACCATCTGGTCTGCAAAATCAGATTGTCTAGTTAGTACTTGTTGTAAACTAGGGCTGCAAATCAACTGTGACAAAACTAAAGTCATGGTTTTCAGGAAAGGTGGTTTCCTGAGCAAATGTGAAAAATGGTTTATCGGAAGCGAACAACTTGAAGTAGTAAACAGTTACGTTTATTTAGGTTTTACTTTCACAACCACAATGAGTACCTTCCAGAGCGCAAAACAGCTAGCCGTTAAGGGAAAGAGAGCGACCACCGATATTATCAGAGCCCTGTGGCGCATTGATGGTATGACAAAAGAAACCTTTTTCAAACTCTTTGATTCAGTCGTACAACCAACACTCTTGTATGCTTCTGAAATATGGGGCCTCCTTCACGACGATAGTCCCACTGAGAGGGTACACCTGTACGCCTGTAAAAGGTTTCTTTCTGTTCCTGTCCGAACTCCCACTGACATGGTATACGGCGAGCTTGGAAGGTACCCACTGTTGGTGAATTGTTGTATGAAAACTATACGTTTTTGGCTTAAGATTATTAAGATGGATACCGATCGTATACCAAAGCAAGCATATATGTTGCTGTCAAATTTAGATAACAACGGAAAGCTAAATTGGGTATCAAAAGTATGAGCCACTTTAGAGAATACAGGATTTAACTTTGTTTGGATGAACCAAGGAGTAGGGAATGAAAGGTGCTTTTTGTCTGAGTTTAAGCAGAGACTTGTCGATGTTGTTCGTCAAGAGTGGTTCGCCGGCCTCAGGGACAGTCAACGTTTTCGGCTGTACAGAACGTATAAGTTTACTCTGGTATCTGAATCATATTTTAAAGATATTCGAATAAAATGTTTCAGAGATACCCTGGTGCGCTTTAGGCTCGGAGTAAGTGATATCCAGACACACAGGAATCGTTTTATTCGAAGCGTTACCGATGGAATGAACGACTGTCCCTTTTGCCCACAAACTATCGAAGACGAAGCTCACGTTGTATTTTACTGTCAGAAGTATATAGACTTGCGCCCGGATTTTTGGGCAACCGTAGATAACAACCGTGAAAGTGTTTTACTCACTCAGTTGTTATCCTGTGAAAATGCATCTAGAACGAGACAGTTCGCATGGTTTCTTTTTAAATGTTTCGAGAGATGAAAAAGAGAAACAACGATATGTTCCAATGATTGATTGCTTATTTCTGTGTCACGTGATACTGTCTTTTATGAGAACTGTCATTTCAACTTTGAATGTCAATATACCCCAGGTTATGTTCTTGTGGTATTGAACTGATATATGTATATGCTCTCCATGTGAAAATGACCGAAGTGCCAACATCAATAAAAACTCTTGACTTGACTTGACTTGACTTGACCTGTTCTCAGCAAGGGTTTATGACTGTTATTTTCAGGAAATCTGGGCAAAAGGTGCAGTGAAAGCGCCATCTGCATGGACCCTTGGCTGGTCTGTGACAGGCCGTCTTCCATCTGCAAGTGTGGCCAGGATTACAACGAAGCATCAACGAAAAATGGCAGCTTCTGCTCGCCAAAGTCGCATTTAGGTGAGGCGTGCCAAGAAAACGTGAAAAATGAAGATGCAGAAGAAGATTGCCCGAGTTACATGCACGTCACGTGTCATGAGAAGAAATGCGTGTGCGTGGACGGGTATGCCGCTGACTACGATAGACATGTGTGTGAACTGTCACTCAAACCAGGTAAGTATCCTCCCTCTTGAGCGTGCTGTCACCGATACTGTTTAACCTAATTAACCCTGATGCTCTACAGCAGGAGATGGATCGCCCATGATAATTCAGATCAAGGGCAATGCCAGATTTGCTTGGCGCCTAAACTTCTGCGGCTGGCAGTGGTCGTTAGATGACACCTCCAAAATTTGGGAAATGTGGCCATGGGTTTAAATGGGTTAAAGTACTGTGGCTGTATGAGCAAGGGCCTTAGCTAAATTACTAAATTATATGTATCAATTTTGTACACCCACAACATGTATCTGTGCAAGATTACACTTCAGTTACTGGTTAAAAAATGTCGTTCTTTAACCAGTTACTGCTGCTGATGATAACATTTGATTATGCGTCTTTTTTTCACCGAGCTGTATTGTCAGTAGCCATCAAGGGGTAAAAGTACCAGTGGCCGCATGTTCAAAGGGGATAATTATGTATCAGCTGTAAGCTTTGTCTTGTATGTTCTGTGCAAGATCATACTTCAGTAGGCTGGGTGCCTGTTCCCAAGAAGCGCGAGAATGCTCGCTAGATTACGCAACTTTGAGCCAAGACTAGATCGGTGAGCCCCAAAATGTGGGCAACTTTTACTCTTAGCCAACACTGTATTACTGTAAATCGCATGCATTTAACCCTTTGCGTGTCGGCAGCGGTTTTAGTCGTGATGATTCCTACAGGAATCATCGCGACTAAAACTGCTACCGACATGCAACTGGTTAGGGCAGACCTCTGTTGCCCGCCTTCACTCATGATTTTGTCTTGGTGTGTTTCCAGCCGGCACATCCACCACTGCGAGCGCTCTGGTGACGAACGCACCCCACCCATCTGTGGCCCCCCACACCGGTGATAATAAAAGCCAGAAAGGACACAGCACAGGTAAGCGGTTTGGTTTCATTAACCTTTTAACTCTCAGAACTAAATGACTTCCACTCTGTCAAATTTGCTTTAACTCCCACAACTAAATGACTTCCATTCTGTCGAACGGAAGTCATTTAGGTCTGGGAGTTTAAGGATTAACTGTCTCCACATCTTGAGCCAAAATATGAAGTCCAAAATCGCAGCCTAGCAGCGTATCATTGTTTGATTGTCAACATAGTAATAACACAATGGTCGAAGAAATTTCTTGTCCCAGAATGCTTAGTAGTTTTACATTGCAAGGCAATACAGTGTCCATTGCAATATAAGTGTTCATGCTGGTGCTTTTTCAGACAACCGGTATTTTCTTTCAGTAGCACCTGACTCAAATAGCGTCTGCCTTAAAGAGTCAGTTCATTGAAAACTCCTATATGCTTAACCCTTTTAGCCCCAAGGTCCTGTTTCTCAAATTTTGGAGGTGTTGCCTAATGTATGTGTGCCAGTTGCAGGAGATGGCTTGACAATGATAATTCAAGGGTAGTGCCAGATTAGCTTGGCACCTTCAAGCGCCAAGCTAATCTGGCACTATTCTTAAATTATCATAGTCAATCAATCTCCTGCTTTAGGGACTCGAGGCTAAATGGGTTAAGCAATCGTGAGCATCTCTGCCTCTACCATTTTCTAATCGGCATTTTCTGCAGGCTGCTACTTTCCATTCTGGTGTTTGCTTCAGAAAAAGGTAAAATATCGAGTGGTGAATTTACACAAACACTGAATACTGCTCCATCATACCCAACCGACCCCCCTCCCCCTGGCTCACTGACGACATAGCTGAGGCCAAGCGCGAGCGCCGACAAAGGGAACGCCGCTGGCGCTCATCTGACCTCACCGTTCACAGACAGATCTTCCAAACAACTAGATCCAAAGTCTGCAGAATGATCTCCGACTCCAAACGTAAACACCTTCAAAACAAAATCCTGGAATCCACTTCTTCCAAAACCCTCTACGCTACCATGAACACACTCCTAGGCATTTCTAAAGACTCTCCTTTCCCCAACACACACAGCAAAGAAGAACTCCCATCCGCTTTTTCCACCTATTTTTCCGACAAAATCCAAACTCTGCGCAACACACTCGACACTCTGCCTTCTCCGCCTTGCCCTCCCGACACACCCTTTTCCGGCACCCCCCTCTTGTCCTTCCTTCTCTCAGGACGAAGTCTTCCCTTCTCTCGGGACGAAGTCCTCAAGACCATAAAGTCCATGCCTCTCAAAACCTGCGAACTAGACCCTCTCCCAGCTTCTCTCTACCGGGACGGCCTTCCAAAACTTCTGCCATTCATTACCGACATCATCAACACATCTCTAGAGAACGACTCCATCCCTGATATCTTCAAGTCCGCCATCGTCCGTCCTCTCCTCAAAAAACACAACCTCGACCCAAACGAACTAAAAAACTATCGCCCAGTCTCCAATCTCTCTTTCCTGTCCAAGCTTCTTGAGAAGGTCGTTCTCAACCAGCTCAACCTCCGCCTTGCCGACAACAACCTCCTCAGTCCCTTCCAATCTGCCTATCGCAAACATCACAGCACTGAAACAGCCCTTCTACATATCTTAAATGACCTGCTTCTCTCCACCGACTCGGGCAACATCTCACTTCTTACACTCCCCCACCCGGGTCTGCCCTGGGGGACAGGTGGGGTTAACTACTTTTTAGTTCCCAGGGTCACCCTGGTCAACCCCACAGGGTGGGTTTCCCTTCTACTCTGGGGCATGTGTTTCTATCTACCCTTGGTCCATTCACCTGTATTTTCCTTTTTTAAACTCTCCACACTGTCTGCGCTGCCTGTAGCTCTTGATATTGGATGTGTGTTGCTAAATGGTCTTAGCTTTATTTAGGCCCCATGTTGTAGGTTTATTTAACGTATTTGACCGGCTGGCGACATACATTTAATTTTCTGTTTAGTTTTTTTTACAAGCAGTGCAGGCACGTCCTGAGAAAGTCTTGTTGCTGTCGGGACGTTAAGCAATGTAAAATCAATCAATGCCTTCTTACGCTACTCGACCTCTCTGCCGCCTTCGACACTATAGACCACGCTATCCACCTCTACCGCCTTCACCACTCCTTTGGCATCACTGACTCTGCTCACTCCTGGTTTCTCTCCTACCTCTCCAACAGACAGCAGTCCGTCACCATCGACGGCGTCTCCTCCAACCCAGTCACGCTCTCCTGCGGAGTTCCACAGGGGTCCGTCCTGGGCCCGGTCCTTTTCACACTCTACACCGCTCCCCTGTCCAACATCATCCAGTCTCACCAAATACACCACCACCTCTACGCTGACGACTCATAATTACTAGACAAAGACAAACTCGACAACACTCAGTCACTAGTGACTCGCACGACTGACTGCTACAAAGACGTGAAAAATTGGACGACAGCAAACAAGCTTGAACTGAATGACAACAAAACGGAAGCCATGCTGGTAGGCACTCACCAGAAACTTTCCCAGCTCCCTCCCTCCCTCCACCTTCAACTCGACAGCACTCCCATCCCCCTCTCTGACTCGCCCAAAAACCTCGGCGTTATCCTCGATTCCTCTCTTTCCATGACCAGCTTCGTCTCCGCCACGGCCCAGGCATGCTATTTCCACCTCCGCCGCATCAGATCAGAAATACCTCACTACCGAAGCTGCCACCAAACTTGCTGTCTCTCTCATCCTATCTCGCATCGACTACTGCAACTCTCTCCTTTCCGGCCTTCTTCACTCCACCACTTTCACTCTCCAGCGCGTCCAGAACAATGCTGCCCGCCTCGTCCTCAGAAAGAAAAAATCCGACCACATTATTCCCCTGCTCAAGCTCCTTCACTGGCTCCCCATCCCCCAACGCATCCAATACAAGATTCTGTCTCTCTGCTACAAATCCCTGAACAACTGCACTCCCGCCTATCTCTCAAACTTACTTCACCCCTACACTCCTCCCCGCTCCCTCCGCTCCGCCTCCGACCCTCTCCGCCTCCACATCCCCCGCACCAAACTCAGCACTTTCGGGCTTCCGCTCCTTCTCAGTATACGGTCCATCCACCTGGAACACTCTCCCACTCTCTCTCCGTCAGAAACACTCTCTCTCCTCCTTCCAGTCCGCCCTCAAAACTCACCTCTTTTAACAGTTCTAGCACTATACCACTACACTCCCCACCCTAAGCAGACTGTCATAATGTATTTTACTATTTGTGGTACGTGAGTCGTTGTCTAAAGCGTTCGCTAGTTGTGAGTGCGCGCTTAGAGTTATAATTATGATAAGATAAGCGCATTATAAATACCGTAATTATTATTATTTTTATTATTATTATTATACAGTACACAGTCGTAGGTCCAACGCCACCGGAGTCCCTGAAATTTCAGGGAAACCTGATACCCCCCTGACCCCGGGGTGAGGTCAGAAACCTCATCAAGCCGATGTGAGCGCTCATGTTTATGTTCATGTCACTCGCAACAATGTTCCCCTGTCAGATTATTTCAACTACACTTGACATAGATCCCCATTCACCTTCACAAGCTGAGTCATCTCACAAGAATCTGTGCGGCGTTTTGCGGCCCTATTTACATCTACATTAGCTCCCCTAAATGAGTGAATTCTTGCGGTCGTATTTACATATCCAGGAACCCCCCGTCTACAAGAGGCATAGATTCTCATATGCAAAAGGCTGTTGAAGATCATACAGCTTCTTGCAGAGGTCGACCCTGTGTTCATCCTATGGCTAAGAGGGGATATTTCCGAAAGCGTACAATTACATGCGGACGAGACGGTGCACAGTTGCCTAATACATAAAACTATGTATATAATTCTGAAATGTATGCGGTGCACATTTCATTTCTGCAGTTGCTGGAGATATAATTTCAAAAACCAGCTGCGAATTTTCTTTGTTTTTTGTAATATTGTGTGTTGTATTCTGATACTTGATATGGCTTCACAAGTCTGAGATGGCCTCCAAATTTGCGGCCGTCGCCAACTTGAACTCAGATTTTACTCCGTAAGGCAGTCCTGGCTACCGTGCACCCCTCCCCTACCCCCCAGTACTGAATAAGATGGGTTTCAAAGTGTACCTTAGTATGTCCTGAGATGTTTAAGCCATTTTCCCCGAAAATCCTTAGGAACACATCAGAGATATAGCCGATGGCGCAATTCACTTTCTTCACGGATGTTAAAATGAGGTTGAGAAACATTTTCCTCTAAATAAATCAAAATTCATTTTGGAAGCCCAAATCAGGCAATATTATGTTAAGGCGCACCTTCTACGTTCTCTGCAACAACAACAAAAAATTGTAAAAAAATAGAATGAACAAATATTGAATCTCTGGCTCACAGTGAAGGTATTTGTGCACCCAGTAAATGGCCATTTTCGTGAAATCGCAAGAAAGACAAAAATTATGTGCCTTCAGACATTTTTTTATAGCACTGGCAGTCCATTTTTATGCTTACATCATTAAAACAGCATGTCACAATTATTATAAATTTGACTAGGTGATGGTGTGATGACAGTGAGTGCCACAGTGGTTGATTTAGTATCCCTACCCCCAAGTTGTAAAAATACACAAATTTAATTAGAAAAAATTACTAAAGTTATTCCATTTCAATTTGAACTCTCTTTATGTATTAAGTTTCAATAATGTGAGCATAAAGTGCAAGAAAATAAGGAAACTCGGTATCCTTTATGGTACATTCGTGGTGAATGATAGCTTTTTTCCATTTAAAATTGCCGAATTGGGAAACACGTTGTTTCCGCTGTCCTCAGAAATTTTGTATACAACTGATATTTTTATTTTTTTTATTTTTTTTAGGTTTTATTTTTTCAGGCTAGAGTACCACAGTTACTCCCAACCTGATTTTTATGATGTTATGATGCATTTAGGGGCCACAGTGGCTGAATCTGCTGCCCTACCCCAATTTTACCAGTACGCAAAGGAACGCAAAATGATCATAAAAATTGCTTACGTCATACTCTTCTGTTTAAATATTTTTGTCTTTTTTTGCGATTTCACGGAAATGGCCATTTACTGGGTGTACAAATACCTTCACTGTGAGCCAGAGATTCAATATTTTTTCATTTTGTTTTCTGCAGATAAGGTGGCCCGAAACATAATATTGACTGATTTGGGCTTCTGGAATGAATTCTGATTAATTTAGCGGAAGATGTTTTTCAACCTCATTTTAGCATCCGCGAAGAGCGTGAATGGGGTACCCTTGCGCCATCGGCTATATCTCTGGTGAGTGCCTAAGGATTTTAGGGGAACGTGGCTTAAACATCTCATGACATACTAAGGTATACTTTGAAACTCATCTTATTGAGCTTTTGGACTATTTATAGGGGACTTTTTAGGACGTGTCGCTATGGGGCGAATTTAATTACACTGGCTTCCTGTGAAGTTCAGAATTGAATACAAAATTGCTTCCCTCGTTTTTCAGACCTTTGATAAAACACTTCCGACTTACTTCTCTTACAGTCTCCCTGTCTATACACCAGGCAGAGTATTTCACTCCAGCACTGATGACAGAATATTTACTACCCCCAGAGTGTCCTTAAAAACCTTTGGACAGCGGTCCTTTTCTTTCCAAGTTCCCAAAGTGTGGAATGGTCTTCCCCATGATATTCGCCATGCATTATCTTTGGCCATTTTCAGGACTAGAGTAAAAACATATTTTTTCAACTTGGCCTTTGAAAAGGATTGATAAACTCTACGTTTTCCCATTAACGTGTATATATCTGATCAGGCTCTTGAAATGTTATGTTTATTATTTTAGTATTGTGTCAGTGTGCATTTGGACCTATGAATGGTTGTGTTTTTGTACGTTGTCTGTACTTTAGTTAGTCAATTTCAGTCAGTTAGATTATCTAGATGTAAAGCGCTCTGAGCCTTTTTTGTGGGGATATTGCAATTTGCACTATAATAGAAAAGTTATATATTACTGATTATTATTATTATATTTTTTTAAAAACCAGGCTAACGGAACTGATATATTCAATGACGGAACACAATGTGACACCAAATTTCAAAACTTAATTATGAAACAATATTTCGAGACAATTGTAGATATTATCGTGGATTACATAATTATGTACGCTTCATACGTATCAGAAATACGCTTTCATAATTATATGTGCAACTGCAACTCTACATCTTTTAGGACTTTAACCAATAGTAACACCCTCAACTTTAGGATGCAAACGAGGCCGATCTATGTAAAAGGTCAAAAAGAGCACGTCGATTCACAGCAGCCTTTACAACATGCATGGGCTCATAAAAATGTATGCGCAAGTTCAGTCTTGTGGATGGAAGGCCCTGGATACGCAAATAAGTCTGCAGTGGCTTACTCATCCGAGGGATCTAACAAGGATGTAAAGTGAGTCTGCAAAATGCACAGATTCCCATGAGCCGATTCAATATCTGGGGGTTCAAAGTGATCCATGTCAACTGCAGTTGTACTGGTCTGACTTAGCTATTAGACACTGTTACCAGCTAAAATGAAGAGAGGACAGAGTAGCGCCCGAGTAATGGCTTAACAAAACAAACACGGGGCAGCGCTGGCGCTGGTGACAGATAGCTTGACAGATAGCGTGACCCTCACCCACCTGACTTACCACAACCCTCTCCCTCTCCTTGGCGTTGGACCTAAGACTGTACAGTGCAATACAATTACAGAAAATTACAGCACAATATCGCTTTTGTTGTCTGTTTACAGACATTTAATACAGAAAGTTATTATAAAAGCGCACTACTCTCCATACCTTTCCATACCACTCTCATGCCTTTCCCAGTCAGTTTACCTCTTCTCTACCAATGGTCACAGACGATGTTTCCGAAATCTTTGTAATTCAGGGTCAGATCCCCAGGTGGCTACAGAGTGGTGTCAGCAAGAGGCATGGATCCTCATGAGCCCCCGCATCTGCGGGGGCTCATGAGGATCCATGCCTCTTGCATTTGGGTGGCGTTTTCTGTCTCTCGGGGTTAAAAATGAACACTGGAAGACATCACCGTCACCATCATTGAACTTGGTCATTTGTTGGATCCTTGTCATCCTCTTCATAATTTGTTCTTTCTTTCTGTCCATCCAGCGGCCGTGATAGCCGGGTCTGTGATTGGGGGCGTTGTGGTTTTGGGCGGGCTTCTGATCGTAGCGTACTTTGCGATCCGGCGTCTGCGAGGCCCCTACCGCAATCGCGAGCTTCTCCTGGAAAATGACGACAGCGATGGGGTTATGTAGCCTTTTGCCGAGTCCCATGGGCGAAAGCTGGCGTACAGGAAGACAGTGATCTTGAATTTTTTTTTTTTTTTTTTAATCTTGTGTGAAAAAATTACAGCAGAACCTGTTTAGAGTGACCACCCTTATTTAGAGATCACCCGTGACTAAAGACCATCAGTTAAGTGGCTACAGTCACTTAATGGGTGGCCTTTTATGGCAGGTGACACGTTTTGCCTTTCATGATTCTCTCTTGATGGGGCGCCTGTCTTTTATGATCACCTTTTTTTTTTTTTTTTTTTGGCAAAAAAGAGTTGGTTGCTGAAAACAGGTTTTACTGTACCAGAATTGAGAGAAAATGCACACACAAAAAAGATCATCAGCGCTGATACACTCAAGCCTGCCTCTCCATATTTGGACAGTTGCCAACTTTGACCCATGAACTTGTATGAGATGAAGTCTGTACAGGTAGTTAGTGGCATTTCCATCTGCAAGAGGCATAGATTCTCATGAGCCCCTGCTGCCTCTTGCTTAAGTCTAAGGCACAGAGAATAAGTCTGCGTGCCTCCTGTTGACTGAGATTGATCCTGTGGTATTGTCAAGGAATGTGCCCAGTGGTGTGAAAGAGAGGGAATGATTAAAGGCTGATGTCCCGTCGTGCTGTGCGTGCACACGCTGTGATTCGACACGATCGTGTCATCATTACGTTGTAGGCCGTGTTGGTTTCCGTCATTTGTTTGTTCGTCGGAGACACGGTCATGCTACGTAACAGCGTGCACATTCGCAACACAACAGAACACCAGCAGAGCTCCATTCTGCACGACTGAATTCATTTAGCCACACTACCACAGCTGCATTTGTTTTTTCAGATCGAGTCACCCAGCAGGAGGCAGTTGTATGTGGGAGCTTAGTCCTGGGCCAGCTGCTGAGCCAGCTCCACTGTAGCGGAACACCTTGCTTAGTGGCTGGCGCAGGTCTAAGTTCGCTCATGCAGTTGGCCCCAGATCAGTTGCATCTGTTTTTCAGATTGACTTGCCAAGGGGCCAGTGGCATGATTGAGCTTAGTCCTGCACCAGCCACTAAGCAAGGTGCTCCGCTGTTGCGGAGCACCTTGCTTCGGGGCTGGCGCAGGACTAGGCTCACACATGCACCTGACCGCTCCCCTTTCATCTGCATGAGGCATAGAGTGTCATGAGCCCTTGCAGATGCAGGGGCTGATGAGGAACTGCGCCTCTCGAGATCGCTTGCAGCTGTGCCTCAGATTGAGGATGCTTTTCGGGGTTGTGTACGACAGGGTGGATAGTGTTTTTTATCCTTTGTACATACGCTTGTCTTTCTCTTCCGATGGTCTGCGTTGTACATACGCTTGTCTTTCTCTTCCGATGGTCTGCGTTGAGATTGCTGTGGTTGGGATGGGGACTTTTGGTATGACAGTGCATACATGTGTCGCATTATTTGTGAAAAATACTCGGAGAAGGAAAAATGTTTTGACAGCCGCTAGTAGCGGCTGGTGGGCAGAGTGCACTCAGCTCATGCGATGTTGATACGGTCAAACCTGCACATAACGGCCACCCAAGGAGTAGGAAAGATGTGACCACTATAGGCAGGTGGCCGTTTAATACAGGGTGATGATGTTGTAAGACTGGATGGGAGGTACACTTCTTAATTGGCTGCATTAGATTGGTGGCCACTATATATGGATGGCTGCTATAGCAGGTTTGGCTGTACTGTAATGTTTGTGAATTTATCTCTGTGACATGTTGATAGCACTGTAATTTTTGTGAATTTATCTCTGTGACATGTTGATAGCACTGTAATTTTTGTGAATTTATCTCTGTCTCTCTCTCTTTCTCTCTCAAGTGCAACTGTGATGCACTGTCGTGAGGGCTGCATATGTCATCATTGTCTATTATTGCTTTTTTTGCGTCTTTTTTGGACCATAGTGCTAAATTCATCATCATCATCATCATCATCGCTGCATGTGGGGGGTGGGGAGGGGGGGGGAGTACCAGCTGTGGTTTGATAGACAGCTGTGAAACGTGAGGAAGGGATATTTACAATAATTTGACATGTTTCTGAGCAAACTGTGACAGCCTGTTTTTGTTTTTACATATACACAGATCATCCGTTTTCCATGACAGATACTCATTTAATTTTGAAAATTCTTGATCTGCAACCTGATGACTCACTTACGTCACAACAGTGGAGCCTGTTTTCAGAAACCACTTTTTTTTTTTGGCAGGAAAAGAAATGGTCTTACAAGAAAAGACTGTCTGGTCTTCTGTAAAAAAAAAAAAAAAAAAAAAAAAAAAAAATTGTTTTGTTCTTTTGTTTGTGTGCAAGCAGCACAGGCATGTCCCGAGAACGCCTTGTTGCTGTTGGGACGTTATCCCTCTTAACAACACTGCAGCATTTCCAAACTTTTGGAGGCGTTGTCTAACGACTCTGTACCAGTTATCGGAGATGGGTCGATCATGATAATTCAAGGGTAGCGCCAGATGAGCTTGGCGCCTGAAGGCGCCAAGCTCATCTGACACTACCCTTGATTTATCAGGATCGACCCATCTCCTGCTGCAGGGTCCCGGGGCAAAATGGGTTAAGCAATGTACAATCAATCATCTTAAAAGATGGGTTCCCTCTTAAGAGGTCTTGAAGGGCAAATAGTGTCGCCTGTCATTAAAGACCATCATTTAGGTGGCTGTAGCCATCTGAAGTGCAGTCTTTAATGACAGTCTGTCATTAGGATGGCCACTCAAAACAAGTGATTCGTGTATTTTAACTTTTGCTTTCTGTCTGTAACTAGAAATATTCTTTATTAGAAATCTCATCGATGCTTTTTTTCTGATAATGGTTTTTTGGTTTTTGTTTTGTTTTGTTTTGGGGTTGTTGTTTTTTTTGCATTTAAAGCCTGATATTGATTTTTGTCATTTTTGGGGTAAGGCTTATATATTTGTCTTTTTTGCATTGAAAAGGGTCAGTCATTTTACGTTCAAAATCTCCCTGTTTTTGATTTGCAGGTCAGCTTCAGTATAGCGGTACCCAGAAGCCATAATCAGAATAACGTTCATGATCATGTTATTGCTCTGCCGAATTTACATAGACATATTATGAGGAAAAACCACTTGGCCTGTGGCTGTAAGGTCCCAAATCACAGACCAGGATACAGTCAGGCATGCACAGGGCTCGAGTATAAACTGGTTATTTTCATCCGCGAGATTATTAACCGCAAGGAGATTATGCTATTCATACATCTTGTCACATGGCAAACACTGGCTAAGCAAGGCCGGTAAAGCCAGCGCGTTCCCAATATGGTGGTGTATTTTTTTGTTTTGTTGTGATATTTCACAGAGATTATGTCCATCTTTAGCCCCACTGTGCAAGCAGCCACCGTTCCTGTGTGCGGTACTGGTGGCCGCGTGGACAAGGGGGTTAACAGCAGTAGCTGCATTTGTACAATGCTTTAGTCTAAGCTGCTGGTATTCACATGTATCAGTATGTGCCATGATAATCTACATTTTTGTGTTCATGCAACTCATTTACAATGGTGCGCAATTTACTTTGGAAAGGGGGGGGGGGGGGGGGGTAGTAGTTTTTATATTTCTATTATTTTTTTTAATTTTTTGGGTCAAGTTTTGCGACAAACTTTTGCCTAGGTTGTGAAATGCGCAACAATTGACAGTTGTCTATCCATTAAACAAGCAGTGCGATGCTTTCATGCTTCAAATGCGGCGTTACATCTGCTTTCCGTTTATATGCGTCGGTTGTCCCTCTAACTGTTGCACAGACAAAAGACTTAACCCCTTAGTTGCCAGGGGCACCGAGATCTTAGTAAATTCCACAAAGTCCCAGACATTCAAGGGACATGGATCCCACGTGATATCAGCAAGAGGCAAAGGTTCTCATGAGCCCCCGCAACTGCGGGGGCTCATGAGGACCTATGTCTCTTGCAAGTGGATCATGTTCAGTTTTCCTTGCCAGTGAAGAGATTAGAAAGAGTTTGATGTTTTGATGCAAGTATAATCGAAAACAGGACATTGCAAATTGGAGTCGCTCGTAGATGCGCGCTGGATTCTCCAGAACGTGGATGATGGCACAGTAAAATGGTAGTGTCCTTTGAGAGTGAGGACTGCAAGTGCAGTACAGGAACAGGTTCACTTAAAATATTTGTTCATCTAAACTGTGTACTCCAAGTACTGCTGTAATCAGGTGTTTCAGATGCTTGTGGTTATGTACAAAATACTGTATCAGCTACACTATAATCCACGTGTATGTATTTATCCATAAGTTTTTCAGTTTTGTGCTATTTGCTTCTGCAATTAATTTCTTTTATTTTTAATTTTGCTTCTTTTTTTTTGGGGGGGGGGGGGGGGGTGGTTGTAATTAATAAAGGTCAGCCGCATTGTGGTACGTGCCCCCCAAAAATCACACCCGTGTTACTAGTATTCGCGTTATTGTGCGGAATTTCATGGGCTTTTGAAGAAAAGGTAAAGGTCCTCAGGTCGACATCAGCCTTAGCTTCCCCAGACACAGCTGTGTGTGTTCTGTACCTTATATAGGTCAGCCTCATTGTGTATGATGATACCTGGGAGCCAAAACAATCAAACTCGTGTTATTAACATGTGCTTTAACGTGGTGCCAAACTTTCATAGGCTCACCAAGACGCTGAAGGTCCTTGGGCCGATGTCAGCCTTAGCTGGCCAGCACTCAGCTGTGTGCGAGCCAGCTAAGGCCGATGTCAGCGAGAGGACTTTTTTGTTCATTGGGTATCGACGTGGACGTCACACGGACCTGAATGCGCTATGTCCCGATTTGGTGATATTCTGATGTGCTTAAAACTGAGGCTGATATGCGCAAGTTTTGTGGGTTTTTTTGTGTGGGTTTTTTTTCAGAGAACACCTGCACTTTACGCGCTTGACAGTCTCCTTACTGCTCTGGATTAGATTTTTTGTTGCAATTTGCTTCTTATTATTATTATTATTATTGTGGCGAAGGAGAGGGGTGCGGTTAAAACATTGATATTCTTAACATCAATATGCATGCTTCAGTATTGCCTGTAAATACGACAAAGTGCAAACTGCTAAAGGCCTGTCAAGAACCTATATATTTTTGTGCTGGTCTGTGATTTTGGACCTCACGGCTGAAAGCCAATAGGTCCAAAATCACAGACCAGCACACATGTACATATACATTCTTGCGTGTGACCATAACCATGTGCTAATGTACACATATTATTCCATCCAGATCTAGATCTGTTTCCCCGTCATACTGACTAAGAGTTTGTTGGTCAAGGCTAGTTTGTCTGCAATAGATACATTAGATTTCCATGAGTCCCTGCAGAAGGTTAAAGGGATTTGCTCTAGGCCTGGGCTTTGATTGCTGAAATTTTCTGCTGATAAACTGTTTCTCAATGTTGTCTTGACACGGCCAAAACTTTTTTACCCTTCCTTTTACAATCCGTGTGAATAGGCACACATAACAGTTTTTTACTTCCCCTTGTGCGTGCCGGTGGAACTCTCCTAGGAGAAAAGGTTTTCCTTTTACAACATTCAGACTTTGTAAGTTCAGTTAGCCCTTTTGTGCCATCAAAAGCTGTGTTTCCAAATTGCAATGTGACAAAAAGCAGCAGGTGGAGAATTGCTTTGTGTTTCCAAATGACAGCGTGACAAAGCCATTTTGCACATTCATTTTAATAATAATAACAATAAAGATGATTTATAAGGCACGTATATATGGGAAAATGCTTGTACATATGAACAAGAAAAATATTACACAAAAAGTGACAAAACAAAACCACATGTACAATTACACAAGAGAACAGAAGATGACTAAATTCATTGTTTTGATTGTCGCGTACTGAATACCATACCATTGTCACAGCGATATCGCTTCTGAATCGCTCGATAGAGCGATCAAATTTTGTCGCACTGCTGTCACTTGTCGCCCCACTCTTGTGGAAACACTCCGTTATTTTTATGTTCTTGATTTTTGTCACTGTCGCCACCACTTTTTTTGTCGCTGTCACATGATATGGAAACACAGCCTTATTGTAAGGCACAGTAAATACATTTATGAAGGAGATATTGTCAACTATAATTATAAACCCTTTCTGGCTTAGAGCAGGCCCCTTTAATTTCACGAAAAATGAAATTAGTTTCAAAGTTGTGGGTTTGTGATTGACAGATTTATATCACTTGTCAAATAGGTATTTTTGGTCAGTCTGAGAAATTTATACAAGTCTTAGGTTGATCTGATTTTGTTGTTGAGCGGTTATCAAAATGTATCTCCTGAGTTGGAGAAAATCTGTTCTGACAATAGTCTGTTATTGATGTCACTGAGTTTGATTGCATTTTAGAGATCAATCGCTACTTATTGTATCGAAGAAGGAATGGCCACATTCCTTTTTCGATAAGATAAATAGCGACCAATCTCTACATTTGTTTGTCTATTTTGAAGAAGGGTATTTACCCAAAATATTAATAATTGTGTTGTAACTGTCTTTTCTAAGCGTGTTTCTTTCTCCATTGGGTTCCTGTCTGCATTTTACACGCTTGGCAGTCACCTTTTTGGTCTGGATTGAGATCTGATTGCTTATCGATTATTAAAATTTATTTGTCAAGTCAGTTTATTTGTCGAGTCATCTGCTGAGTCGAGTTCGATTGCGTTTTTGATTATCTAAAATTATTCCTAGATTCAGAGAAAATTCATGCTAGCCTGATTGATTGATGTGACTGAGTTTTGATTGCCGATTATCAAAATCTATTTATCGAGTCAAAAATCAATTTTGTTTTCAGAGTTTGTGGGCTGTGTGATCACCAAAATTTGTGGATAAGTGTGCCCAAAGCACACCAAAAATGAACGTTCCCTTCGTGTGTGATATTGCCAATTCCTGTTGTGGTGCAGCTAGTGACATTGTAAACTTAACCCTGTGCATGCAGCCAGTGGTACTGTTTACATGGGTGACTGAAAAGAGTCCCCACAATCCACAGCTAGCAAGAGATATAAATTCTCATGAGCACCTGCGAATGCAGGGGCTCATGAGAATTTATGTCTCTTGCAGATGAAACAGGCTGTCTGAAGGTCTGTTCTGTCCGAACCAAAAAGCTGAAATTCATCTATCTGGGATTTTGAAACGGCTGAATCAGTCTCAAGGACCGAAACTGTCACCCATGTGTTCACAGTACCGGTGGCTACATGCACACAGGGTTAATATATTTGGTGCATTGTACAGTAATTCATGTAAGAATCTGAGAAAATCTGACATTGCTAAGTGATGACGTTGTATATTACAGTTTTAATCAGATTAAATGTTGCTTGGAAACTAGTACAGTGTGTGTGCGTCTGTGTGCGGTATTGTCGTTCATCACTCTAACCCTTTGGCCGTCAGTGTGTTTTGTCGTGACGATTCCCTTACGGGAATCATTGTGACAAAAAGTGCTACCGAAAGCCAATGTTTGTTTTTTTTCTTTTAATGATGGCTAATCATGATGTGCCAGACTAATGATCTAGAGCTAACATGGTCAACTGATTTCTGTCAACTGGCATCATGAACAAACACTAGGTTTACAGACAAACATTTATTCACATATTATACAATCATGCACGGAGGTTTCACAGTCAAATAAATGCCCACTTGCAGTTGAACCTGCACAGCTCACAGAGCATCATTCAATATGGGCAGGTTTGCGATTCTGAATATTGCAGCGTGAGCTTTAAGATCCCAAATCACAGACTTGCACAAAAATGGCAATGTTAGGAACATGCATGCATCACGTAAATTGTAGTCCAACAACCCTGTGGGCGTCGGTAGCTATTTTGTTTTTTGTCGCAACGATTCCTGCACGAATCATGACAACAAACGACAAAAAACTGCTGCCGACACCCAAAAGGTTAACCCATTTAGCCCCAGGACACTGCAGCAGGAGATGGATTGATCGTGATAATTCAAGGGTAGTGCCAGATGAGTCTGGTGCCTAAAGGCACCAGGCTCATCTGGCACTTCCCTTGAATTATCATGATCAATCCATCTCCTACAACTGGTACAAAGTCGTTAGGCAACGCCTCCAAAAGTTTGGTTAACACATCATAATGTAATTTGCAAGCTGCCTTGTATTCTTGTGCTTGAATACATCTACGTGTTGACCTCTCTGGCCCCATGTTTTTCTCTACGCTGTGCACGCAAGCATACAGAACACACGCACACAAACACACTCTCGCAAGCTGCCACGCTATATTCTTACAGCTAGTGTCTTTCAGGATGAAGAATATTTTAGGAAAACAAAATAGAATTCACGCGACTCTCGAAACATTATGTTTGTCTACGAAAAGACCACAGCAGGTATAAAAATATCATGTACACGTGCACGCACACACACACAGATGTGCACGCATCTACACACGCATCATCATCAAAAATATTAATCTGACATTCATTTCACATAAAATGCAGTCTTTAAATAGTTCCCGTCACTCTGGGTTTTTCATTTCACTGGCTGCACTGGCAGAAATGTGTTAAAGTGCACCATCTTTTCCGCATCAGTTCGCCTGACGAGGCAAGATTTTTTAAAGTCCCTGCGCCCTGTTGTGGCTCATGAGGTTCTGTGTCTTAACGCGTTGGTTCCCGAAGGTGTTCCTTCAGTTTAGATCTAGAACAAGCGGTGCTATGCTTTCGCGCGGACGGCTAGGATTCAAGCGACTCGTCCGGACTCCACGTGCATTTATGTAGGCCGGCTGATGGTTTAACCCCTTACAGTCGGCCGACGGTTTAACCCCTTCACTGTAAGTGGACACGGCCTGCGTTTTTGATATCATTAATGCAACATTGCAGCTCCCCAGCTGTCAACGGAACGTTTCTGCAAGAGGGGGCTCATGAGGATCTATACCTCTTGCAGTAGTCGGGGTGATCAATTTTTGTCGACAGCCAAGAGGTTATCCTCCAGTCTTTGCAGACTGTTTAACCTTGCACATTAAAAACCGCCAACCTTTTATATAATTTCTAAACCAGCTCTTTCAGAAGCATAGATCCTCATGAGCCCCCACACAATACGGAGGGTCATAAAGATCTATGCCTCTCAACTCCACAATCACTGTTAAGACTGTTTACACTCAGACATATTGCAGCACTGTTTCTGAATCCATTCTCATTAACACATTCAGTGCCAGTTTCTGCAATCTTCGTCAATTCCACACCAAAACACCCTTAGCTGTCCCAGGAACACCGATTCAAAGTGGCAACTGCAGGGGCTCATGAGAATCTATACCTCTTGCAGTTGGGTGGTGTTCCATTTTTCTTGGCACTGAGTGGCATAGATCCTTATAACCCCTCTCAGGATGCGGGGGCTCATGGAATTTATGCATCCTAACACAATGACTTTTTGTCCACTTTAACTTATCAGCTGTCATCTTCCTTTGGGTCTGCGACTGTCTGAATTTGAGACAACTGTTGTCGGAATTTTTCTGCCTCCTCTTCTTTGGCGCGTAATTGTTGTTTGTACTCCTCCGCTTGGCGCTGCACTTCTTCCAACTGGCGACGCAATGCGCTGCGCTCTAAATCGTCTCCTTCCTCCTCCTGAATAAAACGAAGAAAATGTCAATCAGTGACTTGAATCATAACTACTAATGGAGGATGCTGAAATCTACAAGCTGCCAAGTCAACAACCATCATGAACAAACTAGATTTTTAAAAATACACTTTCCACTGGGAAATAATGTCCATTTTTTAGATTTCTAGTAATATCGTGAGAAGGAGGATTATTTCTCTAGCAAATGCAACCAAAAATGTTCATTTTAATTTAAGCAAGAATTTATGGATTTTATTGCAACAAAAGCCAACCTACTACCCCCCCCCCCCCCCCCAAAAAAAAAAAAAGAAAAAAGAAAAAAAGAACAAACAAACAAACAAACAAATAACATTTCGTTGGTCTCTTCTAAGAGGTGAATGCAAACATTTTATGAGGAATTCAAATCATCAGATGACTTAAAGAGCGTTTCATGAGGTGTTTTTACTCCAATCATGCTCATGACACAGCATAATAAGTTGTACCACAGATATATGGGGGGGGGGGGGGGGGGGGGGGGGGGAGGGCCGAGGCAGGCGGAGAAGGGGGGCTGGGGGGTGTCGAGGGCGAGATGTAGCGTATGACCTCGAAACATTTACTTTTCTCATCAATAACACATTTTCACCGTCTCCTTCAGTGTGTGCGTACGTGCATGCGTATGTTTAAGTGCGCGTGTGCTAACATTTGTGTAACTGCTTTATTGCTTCATGTTTGTGTGATTAGTCAACGGGCTACTTGTTTATTTGTGTTGTTTCTTTATTGTACAAATACCATTACACTTATGAACATAACCACGATCAAAGCAGCAGGAGAAAAGACCCACAAAAAAAAAAAAAAATGGGAAACAAGAGTGGCAATAACTCTTATGAAACCACACATTCTGTAAAAAAGTACATCGAGTCAATACCGATGCAGAAAATGATATTCGGTTCAACTGCAGGGGTAAGGGGGGAGGGAGGGTGTCAAAGATGAGATGTAGCACATTGCTTATGATCTCAGAACCTTTACTTTTCTGTGTGTGTAACTTGAAATAACACACATTTATTACCATCTCCTTGAGTCTGCGTGCGTGTGTGTGTACACGTGTGTTGCTTTACTGTTTTTGTTTTAATTGATAGTGTGAGTCAAATACCCAAACATGAAGCAATAAAAATAGTAACACACGTTAGCACACGCACATACACACAAACACGCGCGCACACACACAAACATACGCGCGAGTGCGCCCGCACACACACACTCAAGAAGATGGTGAAAAATGTGTGATATTTAAAGTTACTTGTTAAAAAGTAAACGTTTTGATGTCATAAGCGATGCACTACCTCTCACCCCCGACACCTATCCCCCTCCTCCCCATTCCCCCTTTCGGTACTACGTATGTTGTGTAAAAGACGCCTCATGAAACACTTCCCAAACCATCTGATGATTTGAATTTCTTAAAAATCGTTTGCATTCTCTTCTTAGAAGAGACCAACAAATGAAAATTGCTCTATCAGTTGAAATGTTTGGAATCGGGGGTACGTGAGCTTTTCTTGCAATAAAAGCCACAATTCTCGCTCAAAATGAATGTTTTTGGTTGCACTTAAAAGAGAAATTCCAGTATCACTAGGCAGGCATTGTCATGGAACCCCCAGGGAAAGAGGAAAAGAGGTAGGCCGAGAAACTCCTGGCGTCGAGACCTCCAAGCAGACATCAAGAGACTGGGAACCACCTGGAGTAGAATCGAAGGAGAAGCACAGGACAGGAGTTGCTGGAGGTCTCTCGTCGACGGCCTATACCCGGGTAGGGGTGACAGGCGTAAGTAAGTAAGTTAAAAGAGAAATGGTCCTCCTTCTCACGATATTACTCAGAATTAAATCACTGGCTAGCAAATGGACATGCACAGAAAAGTAAAGGTTCTGAGATCATAAGCGATGTGCTACATATGAAACTGGTACAAGTGATTTTCTAGGGGTGCATGTCTTATTCAGACCACAACAGTAACAGTTTTCTTTCAAAATATAAATCATTTGCAGCATTTGGAGATAAATGCATGCTCTTTTAAATGGTGCCATCAGATTTGCAAAGCTCCAAATGAAAGGCGAGCAATGCGTGATAAACAATGCGTCTCACATGAAAATGTTACCATGCAACTTTCGATTTTGGGTGTGTCACATTCAAAGGGTTTAATTTAAAGGCAATGCAACAGAAAAAGATGCAGTTTGTTGCGTTGTATTTACAAGTGTGTAATCGTTTTCTTGATGCAGTCAGAATTTTAAAATCTTACGGCATTAAAAAGATATCGTCTCCAAAACTTTGTAAAGTTTTTTTTTTAAATGCGTAGTGTATAGTACACCAACGCAGAAGCAACATTCCCTTATGTGACATGTTTTCATCTTTATAGACTGATCAGCAAAACAGATGCCACCCAGACACTAAATTTGGATGCCATGAAGATGCCACGTCCTCGAGGATCTTTTCAACAAAGATGCTGAACAATTATTCTCTTTTCTTTTGAAAAGTAACTTTCTTACTTTGTCTAACTACTTTGCTAAAGATATCCCGGGGATTTTTTCAGTATCCTTCAACAATTTTGTTCTGTTAATCACTTTATTGCTTCGTCTTTTCTGTCTGAATATTTGATTTCCTTGAGATATGGGATATGGGGCTAGGGAAGCAAGTGCATTACCTCTGCCTCGTCCTCAGCAGCCTGAGTGACGGTAATGGTGGTGCCGTCGCCTTCCTCAATAATCAGGGTGCCCTCCATCGCTTGCTGCATGTCTGGGCTTACCTCCGTGATCACTGCAACAGCAGAGAAATGAGGAGGCAGGTTCAAATCTATGATCCAAGGCAGAATCTCAAGCAATTCAGCAACATCAGAATACATGTATTCACATCAATGCAAACAAGAAAGGCAAAGCTGTTATGGCTCCCGTGTATGACCGATTTGCCAGCCTCTTGTGACCCTTGACCTTTCTAAGGGGTCATCCAAATTAGTATGCATAGATATGTCTTACCATCAGGTATCTTTGTACCAAGTTTGGATTTGAAGTTGTGAATAGTATTTGCGAAAAAGAAACTTTTGTAAAAAATATGGCTATTTTCAACCTATTTCGTGAGCTCTTGTGACCCTTGACCTTTCCGAGGGACCAACCAAATTAGTGTGTGTACAAAGGTCTTACCATCAGGTATCTTTGTACCATGTTTGGGTTTGAAGTTGTGAACACTAGCATGGGAAATTGGGAGGGACCACACAAAAAATTGAATCCTGAAGCGAGGGTCTTGGGGCACTTTTTCAGTGGAAAATAATATTATCCGGAAATCTGGCTGTACCCGGAAAAGTCCCACCCATGGAACAGTATTTGAGAAAAAATAAATTATGTCCCAAAATAGCTATTTTTGATCTATTTCCTGATCCCTGTGACCTTGACCTTTGTGAGAGGTCACTGAAATTGGTATGTTAAATAAGGTCTTGCCACAATGTATCATTGGGCCAAGTTTGGAGACTGTAGCTTGAATAGTCTCTGAGAAAATGTTTTTTTTTTTTTAAATGTATTTTTTGGAAAAATACTTACCGATGACATTACAGTATGGAATGGTTCTTAGCTAGACTAATTTTAGCCAAAATTGTTGTGTACGAATATGGCAGTGTTGGCAGGTGAGGGGCGCCATAGCCTAGGCGGTAACCCGAGTAGCCTCCCTTCCATCCCATCCGGGCAGGCGCCCAGCGGAAGCTCACCAGTCAGTTTCTTAGTGGACCAGCGGCAAGCGGGACAGGTGGGAGGGTCCTTCGAGTAATGTCATGGGTAAGTATTTTTCAAAAAAATACATTTTAAAGAAAAATACATTTGTTTCTCCAAAACACATTACTGATGACATTACAGTATGGAAGAATCCCGAAGAGGAGGCGGGTGCCGCTATAACGCCCCTAACCCCCAATACAGGTCACTAGGCCCGCCCTCTCTAAGCAACCTCCCGATAATTTTAGCTAAGATACCCACGGCGCCCAGGGCGCCGGAAGGGAGTGTTGCGCCGCCACGATGTCTCCCACAAGCGAAGGTTCTGGCACTGGCTGGAGAGGTCCCTCGGGTAGAAGCGGGCGAAGGTAATCTTCTGCTCGCCATCCTACAGCCGCCGCAATGTCTTAGACAGCACAGTTGCGGTCGAAAGCAAGGGTTGCGGCCAAGGCTCTGACCTCGTGCGCCCTGATGTTCATCTGTTTGGCTGCATCAGGGGAGGGATCTTGGTAGGCAGAGCGTATCACCCCTCAGAGCCAGGAAGATATCGTCTGGGCTGAGATGTCATTCTACCTGGGGACAGTGGGAGGAAAAGGCGGGTGCGACCCCTGCGGGGCGGCTTGGTCCGGCGCCGGTACACACGTAAAGCCCTCACCGGGTCCTGTTGTCTGGACTCACGGGTGAAGCCTGGGTCTCTCAAAGGTGCATGGTGACCAATTGCGGGGCAGCCAAGGAGATCGGGTCTTGGCGAGAATGCTGGGTCGGGCAGCTCAAGGTTATGCGACCGGGCAGAGACCGCTTGTGATGAAGCTCTATGCTCGCGCATAGTGCTCATACATTAGGGTAAATACGGTACGGCTTTTGTTAACGGTTTGTTTGTGCCGATAGTCCGTGGGGCCTGCTGTCTACGTGAAATCTGTAAGACATGGTTAGCACGGGATTTTTAGTGAGTTCTGTTTAGTGAGTTCTAGGCGGAAGCTGTGTCTGTCAGAGGTCTAGATCGGTAGTACGGGCTGTCTTGTCGTATGGAACGGTTGTGTTTGGGATACCTAGCCCGTATTCCAAGACTCTGAAGCCTAGATTTCAGGTATGTTTCTATATGTAGTATTGATAGTTGCTTAGTTAAAGACAGTATGCGTTGCTAAGAGTAATTTGCTTGTATAGTGTTGACCAGTTTTGGTTCAGTTATGTTGGTTTAGAATTCGGTGAAGTAACCGGTGTTTTTGGTATACAGTTATTTACCGAGATGGATGACTAAAAGAATGTATGATTGATTGTACTTTGCTTAACGTCCCGACAGCAACAAGGCTTTCTCAGGACGTGCCTGCACTGCTTGTAAAAAAAAAAAAAATAAACAGAACATTGAATGTATGTCGCCAGCCGGTCAAATACGTTAAATAAACCTAACACATGGGGCTAAATAAAGCTAAGACCATTTAGCAACACACATCCAATATCAAGAGCTACAGGCAATGCAGCCAGTAGGGAGAGTTTTAAATAGGCAAATACAGGTGAATGGACCTCGGGTAGACAGAAACACATGCCCCAGAATAGAGAGAAAACCCACCCTGTGGGGCTGACCAGGGTGACCCTGGGAACTAAAAAATACCTAACCCCACCCAAGTCCCCCAGGGCAGACCCGGGTGGGGTGACTAAAAGAATGTGAGGTGTGTATGTCTAAGTTGCTATGAAGGTAGTACGTGGATGGTTAAGCATAGTCTTTTCCAGTGTATAGAGTAGTGTATAGCAAGAGTGTTAGGCTATAGTCTGTTTCAAGATAGTGACAGAGATATGGGTTTTTTGATTGATTGTACATTGCTTAACGTCCCGACAGCAACAAGGCTTTCTCAGGACATGCCTGCACTGCTTGTGAAAAAAAAAAACTAAACAGAACATTGAATGTATGTCGCCAGCCGGTCCAATACATTAAATAAACCTAACACATGGGGCCTAAATAAAGCTAAGACCATTTAGCAACACACATCCAATATCAAGAGCTACAGGCAGTGCAGACAGTAGGGAGAGTTTTAAAAAGGCAAATACAGGTGAATGGACCTCGGGTAGACAGAAACACATGCCCCAGAATAGAGAGA
The DNA here is from genome assembly GCA_036245525.1 of Semisulcospira habei. NCBI lineage: Eukaryota > Metazoa > Mollusca > Gastropoda > Semisulcospiridae > Semisulcospira > Semisulcospira habei. The sequence continues at coordinate 29,956,172 of BTPG01000002.1, forward strand.
AAAACTCACCCTGTGGGGCTGACCAGGGTGACCCTGGGAACTAAAAAGTACCTAACCCCACCCAAGTCCCCCAGGGCAGACCCGGGTGGGGGGACAGAGATATGGGGGTGTTACAGAAGTAGACAGTTTATGAAGCACGTGTGTGTGTGTGAATGAACGTGTGAGTTATTTATATCAGCCAGGTTACGTGACGTTTCTCATTTATCCAATATGTGGTGTGTTTAGCAAGTGTTACGTTGGGACTTTTGTTGTCTATTCAGAGTGCTTGTAAAGAGTGGAACGACGGACGCCGAGACGTCGAGTCACAGGTGGGACCTAACGTGAGGTCATCCCTCCAGCTCTTCACTGAGAGTGAGTCTGACTGGGACCAAGACGCCCGAGTCAAAGCGAGAACTGCGCTACCGTACGAGAACGAGGACGTCCGTGCCAAAGAGACAGGACGGCAAGAAGAAGCGTACGACGAAGGACTTTCACGCCTAGACGTGAGAAGTACCAACGTAACCAGGCAATAACATCAAACAGGTTGGAGACAGTGTGAAACTAAAACCTAGCCTGGCAAAGATATTGTGATGTGTATGTGATGTATATAGCTTGATAATGTGAGCGTTTTTTTGGTATATTTATATTGTATAAAGTCACTTTAGAAAGGGAACCCGTGTGTTTGTTTTACCGCATGAATGCGCCCGTCAGTGGCGGTGTATGCGTCTGTTGCGTGAAAGTCTGTACGTGCGACTGTGGGCAAGTCTGCATGCGTTACACTGGTGACCCCGTTTTAGCGGTAGGTTAAAGTATCTGCGGGCGATAGTAAGTAGCGATTTTAGAGTAGGATTGTTGTTATGTGCATGTTGATGTGTTAGATTCCCCTCTCCGATTCTAGGGGGTAAGATCCGTTGTTCCGTAGTTTTCTGGATCTTACGAGGAATTAGTACTTGTTTCTTCTGTTGTATAGGTAGTATTCTTTTTCCTTGCTCTTCTTTCTATCGTTCTTATTTTTCGGTCCATCTGGGCGTCAAGTAGGTCACTATTTTCTGCGTAGGTTGTTGATATTGAGTTTTCATTTTAAGTTTTGACGTTGATTTGGTTGTGATTTGTATTTTTACGTTTTTAAGTTTTGGGAAGTTGTTGTAGCAAACATGGAGGTAGACCCGGTAGAGGCTTATATTAAGCAAGGCGAAAGGCTAGGTCTTAAGGACGAAAAACTTTTTGATTATGTTGAGAAGTGTAGGGATAGGGAAGATAGGGCGAGAGAGAGAGAAATTCAGAGAGAAGAGAGAGTACTAAAAGATTGATTGATTGATTGATTGTACATTGCTTAACGTCCCGACAGCAACAAGGCTTTCTCAGGACGTGCCTGCACTGCTTGTGAAAAAAAACTAAACAGAAAATTGAATGTATGTCGCCAGCCGGTCAAATACATTAAATAAACCTACAACATGGGGCATAAATAAAGCTAAGACCATTTAGCAACACACATCCAATATCAAGAGCTACAGGCAGTGCAGACAGTAGGGAGAGTTTTAAAAAGGCAAATACAGGTGAATGGACAAAGGGTAGACAGAAACACATGCCCCAGAATAGAGAGAAAAACCCACCCTGTGGGGCTGACCAGGGTGACCCTGGGAACTAAAAAATACCTAACCCCACCCAAGTCCCCCAGGGCAGACCCGGGTGGGGGAGTACTAAAAGAGAAAGAGTTAGAGGTTCAGAGGGTGAGGGACGAGAAAGAATTAGAAATTCGTAAATTTAAAGAGGAGAAAGAGTTAGAAATGCAGATACTGAGAGAAGAGAAAGAGTTAGAAGCTCAGAGAGAGCGAGAAGAGAAAGAAAGAGTCTTTAAGGAGAAGGAGTTAGAAGTACAGAGAGAAGAGAGAGCGTTTCAGAGAGAGAAAGACGAGAAGTCTCTAGCGTTTCAGAGAGAGAAGGACGAGAGGGAACATGCGTTAAGAGAGAGAGAGAATTAGAGTACCAGAGAGAGAAAGTAGAGAAAGATAGGGAGGTACAGCTACAGTTAGCTCGGGATGCGGGGTCTAGAACAGCTGATAGTGATTCAGTAGGCCGGGGCATACAGAATTTTCCTAGACTGCCGATGTTTAAAGAGTCCGTGGACTCTATTGACGCTTTTTTGTGTCGTTTCGAGTCTCATGCGCAGGTGTTGAGTTGGCCTCCTGCCAACTGGCCCGTTTTGCTTTCGTCTGTGCTTGAGGGTCAGGCCTTGAGTCTTTACCATAGCTTGAACGTTTCGGGGAACATAGACTACAAGACTTTGAAGGAGTGTCTCTTGCAGAAGTTCCAGTGTAATGCGGAGGGTTTTAGAGAACGCTTGAGAGCTTGTCGGCCAGAGACAGGGGAATTGTTTATGTCGTTTGGCAAACGATTGTCCCATTTGCTCGTACGTTGGGTCGAACTGTCAAAGATCGACCACACGTACGAAGCATTGTTCGATCTCATGTTGGCTGAACAGTTCTTTGGTAGCGTTTCCAAGGATCTAGCGGTATTCTTGAGGGAGCGTAACCTCAAGACTACGGACGAGTTAGTGCAGAACGCGGAGGCTTTTCGGATGGCGCATCCTACGAAAAACCTTGCGCGTAGGACCGAGACACCGCCAGTCGGGTTGGTCGCTGCTAACACGACTGAGGGTTACCGGGGCGTCAATACCTTACGTGGAGCCCAGCTGGTTAACGGTAGAGGTACTTTGCGTTTCCGACGCGGTGATCGAGGTATCAGCAATGGCGGTCGCGATCCGTACGCATGAGGAGAAACATCTGGTCGTGGGTATGGTCGTGGTCGTATGGCGAATCCGGACACCCAGTGTTTTGCGTGTCATGCATACGGTCATTTTAGTCGTGACTGTCCTAGCAGTAGTTCAGGGGCTCAGTGTTTCACCTGTCAAGGGTACGGCCATCTGGCTCATCAATGTCCTAACAGTCCTGGTATGGTGGAGGGGGTGGAGCAGCCCACTCACGTAGCTAGTTTTGCGGTCCCAGTCGGGGAGGAACCACATCTGGGCGCAGTGTGTTCAGATGACGGAGGTGGATGCCTACCGCTGGTAGACGGGGTTGTGAATGGATGTCTTGCTTCTGTTCTCCGTGACTCAGGTACAACGACCGCAGGGGTCAGACGTAGTCTTGTTAGACAAGATCAGTTCACGGGCGAGACGCAGAAAGTAGTTTCGTTCGGAGGGAAAGTAGAAGTTTTTCCGTTGGCGAAGATAGAGATTGACACCGAGTTTTTTACAGGTGATCTGGTTTCGTGTGTCATCGACGAGCCAGTAGTGGATTTAGTTCTGGATAACATGAAGGGTGTGCTAAAATTGGAGCGATGAAGCGAGCTCACGATCCTCACAGTGTAGTCGCATAAGGAGCTCGGAGCAAGCATGCTCGTGAGCAGGGTGACAGTGTTATTTCCGTCCAGAATCAGGGAATCGGTCAGCGGGCTTGGCCCACCAGTCGGGTTGGCTGGAGACGGCATACTTCTGTTGTGGACAGAAATGCCGCTCAGCACCCAATATTTAGGTAAGTTGGAGACTGGGGTCTCGCGATTGTAGGTAGATCGGAGACTAGGGTCTCGCGATTGTAGGTAGGTCGGAGACTGGGGTCTCGCGATCGTGTGGGCAGTCGTTGGATCGATTTCATTTCTGGAGGTTTTAACGCGTTAGTTCTGTTTTGCTGTCGCTGTGCGATCTGAAGGTGTGCACTGATGCGTTGAGGCTGTAATGTTTTTCTCTTGTATTCTGGATAGTAAAAGTTAGTCCCTTTGTGTTTTAGGATAGTGTACGTCGAGTAGTCTTAAAAAGAAACTCAGTCGTTTCTTTTTTTCCCGAGGAAGGGGGAATTGTGATGAAGCTCTATGCTCATGCATAGTGCTCATACATTAGGGTAAATACGGTACGGCTTTTGTTAACGGTTTGTTTGTGCCGATAGTCCGTGGGGCCTGCTACCTACGTGAAATCTGTAAGACATGGTTAGCACAGGACTTTTAGTGAGTTCTGTTTAGTGAGTTCTAGGCGGAAGCTGTGTCTGTCAGAGGTCTAGATCGGTAGTACGGGCTGTCTTGTCGTATGGAACGGTTGTGTTTGGGATACCTAGCCCATATTCCAAGACTCTGAAGCCTACATTTCAGGTATGTTTCTATATATGTAGTATTGATAGTTGCTTAGTTAAAGACAGTATGCGTTGCTAAGAGTAATTTGCTTCTATAGTGTTGACCGGTTTTGGTTCAGTTATGTTGGTTTAGAATTCAGTGAAGTAACCGGTGTTTTTGGTATACAGTTATTTACTGAGATGGATGACTAAAAGAATGTGAGGTGTGTATGTCTAAGTCGCTATGAAGGTAGTACGTGGATGGTTAAGCATAGTCTTTTCCAGTGTATAGAGTAGTGTATAGCAAGAGTGTGAGGCTATAGTCTGTTTCAAGATAGTGACAGAGATATGGGGGTGTTACAGAAGTAGACAGTTTATGAAGCACGTGTGTGTGTGTGAATGAACGTGTGAGTTATTTATATCAGCCAGGTTACGTGACGTTTCTCATTTATCCAATATGTGGTGTGTTTAGCAAGTGTTACGTTGGGACTTTTGTTGTCTATTCAGAGTGCTTGTAAAGAGTGGAACGACGGACGCCGAGTCACAGGTGGGACCTAACGTGAGGTCATCCCTCCAGCTCTTCACTGAGAGTGAGTCTGACCGGGACCAAGACGCCCGAGTCAAAGCGAGAACTGTACTACCGTACGAGAACGTCCGTGCCAAAGAGACAGGACGGCAAGAAGAAGCGTACGATGAAGGACTTTCACGCCTAGACGTGAGAAGGACCAATGTAACCAGGCAATAACATCAAACAGGTTGGAGACAGTGTGAAACTAAAACCTAGCCTGGCAAAGATATTGTGATGTGTATGTGATGTATATAGCTTGATAATGTGAGCGTTTTTTTGGTATATTTATATTGTATAAAGTCACTTTAGAAAGGGAACCCGTGTGTTTGTTTTACCGCATGAATGCGCCCGTCTGAGTCAGTGGTGGTGTATGCGTCTGTTGCGTGAGAGTCTGTACGTGCGACTGTGGGCAAGTCTGCGTGCGTTACACTGCTCGACGGGACTGGTGGCTGCCGGCGCTAGAGCTCGGGCTCGTGGGCTAAGCCGCGGCACTGAAGGCTCTACAACCTCTTTTCCTTTTCTTTTCGCGGCGCTTGAGGTTCCGTGCCCGGGCAGAGACCACTCGACGGGACTGTGGTGGCTGCCGGCACTAGAGCTCGGGCTCGTGGGCTAAGCCGCGGCGTTGAAGGCTCTACAACCTCTTTTCCTTTTCTTTTCGCAGCGCTCGAAGTTCCGCGACCGGGCAGAGACCACTCGACGGGACTGTGGTGGCTGCCGGCGCTAGAGCTCAGGCTCGCGGACTCAGCTGCGGCGTTGAAGGCTCTACAAGCTGGTAAGGGCCACTCGTCGGGTCTGTGGGGCTTACCGGTGTTGGACCCCATACCCGTGCTGGGTGAACCGCTCGCTGACCCTGGAAGCAGACGCGAGGCCAGTAAGAAGCAGATCTTCCGCGTCATGTCCAGTAGCATCGCAAACGGGATAGGTTCGAAGCGGTCAGAGTTGTGCCAAATAAGGACCCAAGGCAGGTCTCATAGCAGCACGCGGGAGCGAAGGCCGGGACGTTGTAGACCGAAGTGGGCCAACAGGTCGGCGAGGACTTTGCAGTTACCAGGGTCAGGTCGTCAGAAGTGTCGGCACGCGTCATCGACCATGGCCAGGTAGCTGAGAAAGGTGATCGGCGCTGAACGCTGGTAGGTGAACAGCCAGAGGAAGAAGTCCACCTGCTGAGGAACCATCAATCTGTGGGGGTGAGGCGCAGCCGTCAACCAGTTGCACAAGATTCGCCACTCCCCTCTGTAGCCTCGTCTGTTTGAGATTCTGCGGGCTGTAGCGATAGCTTCCACGGTCGCACCTGAGAAGCGTCTAGTTGTGAGGGCTCGCCGCACAGCTCCGGGCAGGAAGGAGAAGCCGTTCGAGACACGGGTGGTACAGCGCCTGTCGTGGTTGCTTGAGCATCGTGCGCGGGGTGGGAAGCCACCGCGGTGGAGCCGTGACGAGGCTCAGAAGGTCGGTGGTCCACGACTTGGTTCAGCAGACCGGGGCCAACAGGAGCAGGCTCGCGTTACTTACTTACTTACTTACGCCTGTCACCCCTACCCGGGTATAGGCCGTCGACGAGAGACCTCCAGCAACTCCTGTCCTGTGCTTCTCCTTCGATTCTACTCCAGGTGGTTCCCAGTCTCTTGATGTCTGCTTGGAGGTCTCGACGCCAGGAGTTTCTCGGCCTACCTCTTTTCCTCTTTCCCTGGGGGTTCCATGACAATGCCTGCCTAGTGATACTGGAAGCTGGCTTTCTCAGACTGTGACCGATCCATCCCCATCTTCTTCGCCCAATTTCATTCTCTGCTGTTATCTGCTCTGTTCTCTCCCAGAGTCTGACGTTGCTGATCTTCTCTGGCCAGTGGATTTTCAAAATTCTTCTAAGGCAACTGTTCATGAAGGTCTGTACTCTGTTGACTGTGGTTTTTGTCAATCTCCATGTCTCTGCTCCATATAGGAGAACTGCTTTTACATTGGAGTTGAAAATCCGGACTTTGGTGTGTTGTGACAGCTCTCTGGAACTCCACACTTTTTTCAACTGGAGAAAGGCTGCTCTGGCTTTACCGATTCGTGCTCTGACATCTGCATCAGTGCCGCCTTTTTTGTCTATGATGCTCCCGAGATAGGTGAAGGACTCCACCTCCTCCAACGGGGTGCCAGCAAGCAAGACTGGTTCTTCCCTGGTTGCGTTCAGCCTCATTGTCTTTGTTTTCTGTTTGTGAATGGTGAGGCCCACTTGGGACGAGATGTCAGCAAGCCTCGTGGTCTTGTCCTGCATTTGTTGATGAGTGTGGGACAGTAATGCCAAGTCGTCTGCAAAATCGAGGTCGTCAAGCTGTGTCCACAGTGTCCACTGTATTCCACTTCGTCTGTGCTCTGTAGTCATCTTCATGACCCAGTCTATGGCCAGTAGGAAGAGGAACGGAGACAGCAGACACCCCTGCCTGACACCAGTTCTGACCTGGAGCTCTCTGGTGAACTGCCCTTCGTGGATCACGCGACATGTCATGCCATCATAGCTGCTCTTGATCAGGCGGACGAGCTTTGTGGGTACACCGTAGTGTCGTAGGAGTTTCCACAGAGTCTCTCGGTCCACGCTGTCAAATGCTTTCTCATAATCCACAAAGTTGACGTACAGCGGGGAGCTCCACTCCAGAGACTGTTCCACGATGATGCGGAGAGTGGCGATCTGGTCTGTACATGATCGGTTCTTCCTGAATCCTGCTTGCTGGTCTCTCAGCTGGGGGTCAACGGAGCTCTTCATTCTCTCTAGGATGATCCTGTTGAAGACCTTTCCTGGTACTGACAGCAAGGTGATTCCTCTGTAGTTGGAACACTTGCTGAGGTCGCCTTTCTTGGGAAGCTTGATTAGGTACCCCTCCTTCCAGTCAACTGGCATCACCTCCTCTTCCCAGATCTTTCCAAACAGTGGGTACAGCATCTCAACTGTTGTCTCTAGGTCTGCTTTCAGAGACTCCGCTGGGATGCCATCTGGCCCTGCTGCTTTGCCATTCTTCAAAAATGCCACTGCTTTTCTGATCTCTTCCCGGCTGGGTCTGTCACAGCTGATGGGTAGGTCGGTCTCTGCCGGCTGGATGTCGGGGGGGTCGGGTGGGCTAGGTCTGTTCAGTAACTCTTCAAAATACTCGGCCCATCTGTCGAGTTGGTCTGCTCTGTCTGCAATAGGCTTGCCTTCTTTGTCTTTTACTGGTCTTTCTGTATGGCCATACTTACCCGACAATCTTCTGGTAATGTCGTAGAGCTGTTTCATGTTGCCGCTGCCTGCTGCCTTTTCTGCCTCTGCTGCCAGGCTGTCTGTGTAGGCCCTCTTGTCTGCCCTGATACTCCTCTTCACCTCGCGGTTGGCTTCCGAGTATTCCCCCTGTGCCCTTACTTTGGCTGCTCTCGTGCGACTGTTGTTGACCGCTGCTTTCTTCTGCTTCCTCGCTCCTATCTTCTTCAAGGTCTGTGCCGACAGCCAGTCCTTGTGGTGGTGTTTCCTGAACCCTACAGTGTCTTTGCAGGTTGAGTTCAGCGCCTCTCTAACTGCCTTCCACTGCTGCTCTGTGGTGACCGCCTCCTCTTCATTTACTAGCTCCTGTAGCGCTTGAAACCGGTTGGACAGCACCAGTTTGAACTCTTCTCTAACTCCAGTTTCTCTCAGGAGGCCTACATTATAGCGCTGTCTTCTTGTTGTCTCTGTGCGGCTTTTCTTTAGCTTGAGCTTCATTCTTAAGGTAAGCAGATGGTGGTCTGAGGCGACATCTGCTCCCCTCCTCACTCGAACATCTTGAAAGGATCTTCTAAATTTCTTGCTAATGCAGATAATATGGTCTATTTGGTTCTCTGTTGTATGGTCAGGTGAGACCCAAGTTGCTTTGTGTATTCTTCTGTGTGGGAAGATGCTGCCTCCAATGACAAGTCGGTTTAGAGCACAAAAGTCTACAAACCTCTCCCCGTTCTCACTCATCTCCGAGCCTAGTCCCTGTCTCCCCATCACCTCTTCGTATCCGGTGTTGTCCTCCCCTATTTTGGCATTAAAATCGCCCATGACGATGGTGATGTCTCGCTCCGCACATTTGTCCACGGCACTCTGGAGTCGGTCGTAGAACTCTTGTTTCTCTTCCTCGTCACTGTCATTGGTGGGCGCATAACACTGGATGACGTTCAGCTTGAGCTTTTTCTTGGTTCTAAAGGCTGCTGTTATAATTCTTGGCCCAAGAGGTTCCCAGCCCATCAGCGCTCTCTGTGCCACTGGTGACAGCATGAGTGCTACTCCTTCTGTATGGGGGGCATTCTCCTCTTCATGACCTGAATACAGAATCATCTCCCCACTTAACAGCCTTTTCTGGCCAGACTGCGTCCATCTGGCTTCACTGATGCCTAGCAGGGAAAGGTTGTACTTTTGCATTTCCGCTGCTATCTGGGCGGCCTTGCCGCTCTGGTACATGGTCTTGACGTTCCATGTGCCCATGGTTGTATCCCTGGATAGAGAGAGGCGGCTCGGTCCTGTGGCTTCCGAAGACTTCCGGCTTTCACCACAGGACGTCATAAGTCTTCTAGTAGAAGAACCTTCCTCCTCCAGGAAAGGAATTACTGTTAGTCTTTTCGTCGGCGTTTTTGTAGCTATTTCCTTTTTTGCAGGGTGGGGAAGCTACCCCCACGCCCAACCCCCTTACTAGGAGGACCAGGGGTTTTCTGTCGGGGTCACCTTCCCTTAGACCATGTTGGTTCACGGCACCTTATTTCATTCGGTGCACCCCTCTCACGACCACCCAGGGGACGCGCCTCAACGCCGTATGGTCCCAGCGCGAGGAGGCTCGCGTTGCACCCTCTGAAATTAGTAGGGCTTGGGAACGAGCAACGTCGGCGGGTAGGCGTAGACGACCAGGCCGTCCCACAGGATGGAGAGAGCATCGACTGCCCAGGCAAGCGAGTCTGAAATCGGCGAGACAAAATGGGGAAGCTGTCGACTCCACCTCAGCGCGATCATAAGGAAGTGTCTGCTGCGCAGATCACCCAAACGATGTCTGGACGGCCCGACACGCGATGGAGTCGGCCGGTCATGCAGACGCCCCTGGAAGGCTCTTGCTCAAAGGCAACGTCACAATCTTCGCACCAACGGAGCCCGTGGGAGCGGAGGAAGTACAGGGAGAGGAAGCGTGCCCCGCCTTGCTTCTGAAGTAGTCGACCACCATGGCGCTGTTGGAGGGAACGAGAAGCTCCTGGCATCGGAAACGTGACACCTGAAGCTGGACAAGGAAGTCCAGAGGACATCCGCGGTGGCAGGGTAGGATCTCGGTAGAAGGGGAGCGCTCCCGGTGGCGAGGCTTGCGTCGACACGAGGGACATCCTGGGAGGAGGGAGGAAGGGGAACTCCCGTCGCGCCCCAGTCTGAATCCGCCGCATGAAGAAGTTGAGGGCGTAGCAACGGTAACACTGGAACCTGAGACTCGGGGTCGCCTGTCGAGGGTCGCCCAGGGAGAAGCGGGAGCCGCTGAGGCGGGGGCAGTAGAGACATCCGAGGGGAAGAATATCCGCTGTGGTGCTCACCAATCCCAAGTCCCCATCTGGCGGAGTAAGCCTGCACTAGAGACAACCGCCACGCTGGGTTTGCCAAGTGCTACGTTCGTCGCTTCGGAAGCTGCCATTCGTGAGGTCGGTGCGAGGTTCCATCCGCAGGCAGAGAAGCGGCGCGAAGGTGAGAGGTTGAACTTGCCCACATAGACCAGGAACCACGCCTGCTAAGGGGATCCCAAGTGCGTCTCGATCCTTCTCCAAGGACTCCGACCAGTTACGCAAGAGGTGATTGTCTACGGAAGTCAATGTGGAGCACGAAGATGTCCAACTAGTCCTGTCTCCGACGGAGTACAGCACGGTAGAACCCCCAGAGGCTGCAAAGCCCCCACAGGAAGCGTGTGGCCCATGCAGGTCATGCCGTCGAAGGTAAAGCGGAGAGAGCAGCTGGAGGCGGTGTCCTCTTCTCCATCTGGGGACGACCAGAACGCAACGCAGTCTGTGGAGTTCACCGACCGGCTCCATATCATCTAGGAAGTCGCTGAGTCCAGGCTGAAGGCCCAGTCCAAGTCTGCACTGCGAGGTGAAGTCTCGGGCGGTCTCCCCGCCCAAAAAACGGGTCGGTGACGAACTTGTACAGCGTGGTGCACGCGACAACTGTCGTAGCCGCTATCAAGGTCGGGATGTCAAAGACCAGGGGGCATCCTGACGTCCCCATCCACACAAGTGTTAGCCGGCAAGGCGTCGACCCAGGAGTGGTACGCAGCGTGGTAGGAGAAGACCGGCAAGCCAGGAAGCTCGTAACCGCGGCTAGAGGAGGAAGCCTCCGATCCTTGACGCTCAAACAATAGAGGCCCAGTCATGCGTAGGTAAGCGCCGTCTAAGCAGGCAGACACACCCCGAGCCGGGGCCATAGCTAACCGAGCTAACATTCTGGGGCGCCGGCAGGTAACCTGTGTCGTCACCGAAGCTACTAAGGAATAAAACGGATCATTAGCTTACAGCGCTTAACTTACCTTCCAGCTGTAAGCGCTTATGATGTGTACATGCACCGGTGATGGCACTTATAATGGGCTTGAGATGGAAAAACTTCTGTTGGCCTGTGGCAGGGTCGGTCGGTCGTCTTGTCCCGACAGCAGGCCTAGGGTGAGGGATGGGATCCGAGTTGCGGGAACCAGTCAGCCGTAGCGTTGGACTGCCGCGAGCGCGACCGCCGTAGCGGAACGGCGTACGCTTGATCCTTCTACCACTCCGTGGTCCGTCCACACCGTCTTAAGGGTAGACGGGGCGAGCGATTCGACGTGAACCCGGCTCATCCCTAAATAACCTGGCTAGTGGGTGCACGCACGCCGAGCAGTCTTGTCCGGTCATGAACTCCTTCCACTGACCCTCCGCCATGAGACGGCTTTAGTCGCCTGGGCGGAGTTAACCCACAAACAACAACAATAATACTTGATCTTGGAGTGGGACACCGAAGTTTCAAGCAACTCAACGTGATCCTGACTCGTCGCTTATCTGTCCCCGAGGAGCGGGTGCACACAAGTCCAGCAGACTTGTCCACTCGTGGTCCCCTGTCACTGCCTATGAGCGGGGCGCCGAACGTCTGTGCCGGACTAGAGTCGAGGATGGGAGGGCCTGCACGTGGCCGGACATCCTCATACTGGGTCCTTCCAGTACTTCGAGATGGCGGGCACCGGCCGATGAGCTAGGCATCATCCCCGTCCTGTGACCTAAGTCACGCTAGCGCTGCATGGTCCAGCATTATCGTCCCGCGGAGGGTAAAGTCACTCACCGCGGCCGGGACATCTATCTTGTATGCGCTGGTGTATACCCCAGGTTGCAGCAAACGTCGGCCCGGAGGGAGGTCTCAGAAGGACGCGGCATGGGAAGACGATCAGCGGGTTCTGGGTCATAACTGGAGGTCGCTCGAGAGTGCCGGCTTGCATCCGTGACATGGGAAGCAGACCGTCGGCGAGTCCACCTGTCCCTTGAGTGCGAACGTCGTCGAGCTACAGGAGTCCGCTTGGTTCGTCACACAGAGTAAGGCCTGTCCGTGCCAGGGGGTAGACGGGGCATGTCGTCTCGTTGCGCGCCCGTGCTGTGTCTCCTACTTCCTACCGGGGAGCGGGAGTGCGCCAGGCCAGCAGACTTGTCCGGTCGTGGTCCCCAATCCCTCCTGGAGCGGGGGGCGCCAAATCCCTATGCCCGCGCTGGCCTCTTCGCCTTGCCTAGGAGGCGGCAGGGACTGAAGCATTGCGTGGCGGGCGAGTCTCCACAACCTGGTAAGCAGCACTGGTCGGGTCTGTGATGGCCACCGGTGCTGGAGCTCGCTATCGAGTCTTATCTCGCGCCAAAAGGCGGCAGAACCGGGTAGAGACCACTCGGCGGGAGATTGGTGGCTACCGGTGCAGGGGCTTTGTCTCAAGGCTTATATTGCGGCGCTGGAGGTTCCGCGACCGGGCAGAGACCACTCGACGGGACTGTGGTGGCTGCCGGCACTAGAGCTTGGGCTCGTGGCCTAAGCCGCGGCGTTGAAGGCTCTACAACCTGGTAAGGGCCACTCGTCGGGTCTGTGGGGCTTACCGGTGTTGGACCCCTAACCCGTGCTCGCGTCGGCCGATCGCGACGGCAGAAGCTCCATATCTGGGTCCACTGCTCTTCCAGCCAGGGGCACAGACCAGGCACGGGTGAGTGGAGGCACAGCCAGAACAGGGTAGGCAAAAAACATGTCCGTTGCTAGCCAATGGAACTGTCCATATCGTGAGCAGGAGCAGACTTGCCAACTGCAACATAGTGCACAAAGAAAAGCGAGCGAGCGTGCCCCCACAGGCCCACAATATGAATCCGCACGACAACGCGTACAAACGAAGTTAAGTGCACTGCATAAGCCGACGCCTGGCACTCAACCCCCTCCCTTGAGCGCCGGTCGTAGGCAATAACCGAGGCTTTATAATAATAATAATAATAATACCGTTATTATATAGGCGCTTTTTCTCAATTTTTGGGCAAATCGACTCAAAGCGCTGCGAACTGAAACCCAACACGCACACTCACGTAACAGAAACAGATTTACGCCATTTAAGACAAACACAGTACAAGACAGACGAAGGGCCAGTTCAGTTACTGAGATTTTTGATCGCTCGTATTTGAAATTTGTAAAGTGGCCTGAAACAGGTACCAAAGTGTGGGGGGTGGGGGGTGGAAGAGCCGGAGTACCCGAAGAAAGAACCCCCGACGGTCCGCCCGAATTAACGGTGACACTTACCAGAGGAGAAAAGTCCGACGCCGGAACCCGTTTTCGAACCTCGCACTTTGGCATTGGTGGCAGGCGCCTTAACCACTGCGCCACGGACCGCCCCCTTGATAATGGAGAAGCAGGGGAACCCACACAGGTCGCAGACCAACCAGCTCACTGCAGCTAAGCCCAACAGCTATGGCGGCAAAGGCAGACTTGACCTAGTCCACGGTCTGTGAGCGGAGACCACGCAGGCATGACAGGCACGACCGGTCCCTGAAGCACCGAGCCGAACACAGGCACTCCGAGTGTAGCAGAAGAGCCTCTTCTTTCTCTTACTCTTCCATCTCCGGAAGTATAAAGTTCAGGACACACGAAGTGCGTAACACGCTACGGCCAGACCGGCCTCAAGCGAGTGAGCAGAGTTCACAAGGCGCCGCTGTCTCGTCAGGTCTAAGTCACAAACACCGACGAGGAAAATCCCACATGGAAAGTGTCCAAGCCTAACACAAGGCACAGCGTAATTTAACACCTCCAACACCTCCAACGACCACTAAGGTTTCCACAACTGAAGTTTACACAGTCCAAAGCTAGAGACACTGACGTACACAACCTTCCATTGTCTAGCTAAGAAACTGACTGGTGAGCTTCTGCTGGGCGCATGCCCGGATGGGATGGAAGGGAGGCTACTTGGGTTACTGCCTAGGTTATGGCGAACCTCACCTGCCAACACTGCCATATTCGTACACAACAATTTTGGCTAAAATTAGTCTAGCTAAGAACCATTCCATACTGTAATGTCATCGGTAATGTGTTTTGAGGAAACAAATGTCAAAGTTAAAGTTTACCACAGATGATGGACGACCACCACTGGCCCACAACATACTCACTTTTGCTTTGCACGTGAGCCAAAAATGAAGCTGATTAACCAATTTAACCCCAAGGCTGCATTTCGCAAATTTGAGAGGTGGCACTCAACAACTATGTACCAGTTCCAGGAGATGGACTGACCATGATAATTCAACAGTAGTGCACCTGACGTCGTCAAGCCGATCAGGTTCTACCCTTGATTTATTAGTCAATCCATCTCCCGCTTCAGGGCGTCAGAGCTCAATAGACCGACATCTGTGATTTAACTCCTTCAATGCCAGGGGATGCAACATGTCTATGTAAGCAGGGCAAGTCCATCAATGAACAATCTTATATCAATCCAAGGAACACAGATATGCATAGGCTCAGCAAGAGGCAAAAGATCATAAGCCCCCGCATATGCGGGGGCTCATGATGTTTTGTGCCTCTTGCAGTTGGACAGAGTTCACATTTTTTCTCGGCAGTGGAGAGGTTAAAGTTTATTGTGCCTCATGCGTCTGCACGTCCCATGTTTTTTTGTGTCTGGTGTCAGCGACACGGCTAATGGCATCGTTGAAGCGACTTCCCTCTGCTGGAGAAAGATCCAACGTCCTCTAATTTATTTGAATCAACATAACAAACCATTTTCTGAACGTGTTAATGTGTTAAAACATTGTTCCACATTCACTTTCAATTTTGCAAAGAGGAGTGTTACAAGCAGTCTAAACAGGTATGCTACAGTGGTTATGATGGCTTTCCTTGCAACCTATGCCAAAGGTCTAGGGGCGCATAAAAAGCATGCCTGACAAGTTGGCTACAGAGAAAATGATGGTTTTCCATTTTCACGGAAATCCACAAAATCGCGGAAAAGTAACATGCCTGTCTAAATGAGTGACACAATCACAGCACAGGGCTGCGGCCGTTGCTATCCTCACCTCCCCCTTCTGTTTCCTCCACGATTTCCCCCTCGATCTGCATTTCCGTTCCATCTTCCGCTACGGTGACTATAACTGGTGTCTCCTCCCCCAACTCTTCACCCACCTGGTTGGCCACTATCGTTATCACCTTCTGCAGACAACAACAAAAATAACAAAGGTCAAAATAAACATTAATGCAGGTACATACCCGTTATTGTTTAGGGGCTTTATCCAATTCTACAAAATGGCGCAAAGCACTGCAAAGTTGACTCTTTCAACTGATGCCCCACATCAATAGCTGCAGAAATGTCACCGGAGATAGTTCAAGGGTCGTGCCAGAATAGCTTGGTGCCCATAGGCGCCAAGCTATTCTGGCACCACCCTTGAAGTATCATGGATGCTATGCAAAACTTGACGCTGGGCACCTTGAATGAACTAACCTCGCATGCAAGCTCATATGAAACAGACTATGAGTGACAGTGCAAAAAACTGAAATGACTGAAAGCGGTTCATGGACTAACTATGCCCCCTGAACCATGGCGAGCAAGAGATCAATTCTCATCAGCCCCTGCGGAGGCAGGATGTAACTGTGACTGCAGGTGAGCTGCAGGGGCTCATAAGAATTTCCGCCTCTTGCTGATGGACCTTAGTCCACTAAATGTGTTAACTCTATGCATTCTGACCTGTCCATCATCGTCAACAACTGTCTCCAGCCCGGCATCTTCAACAGACGCCTCCCCCAGCCCATCCTGACGCATGATGTTCAGAGCAATCTTGCCAGCCTCTGCAAGAACAACAGGAAAATGTATGAGTCACCGAGTCCATTTTCCATTCGAAGTCTAAACAGGTGGAAATCAATAAAAATCTGCCCCCCCCCCTCCCCCACCCCACCCCCCCCAAAATAAACAAGGCAAAGCCATTATGGCTCACATGTGTGTGACCTTTGTGACACTAAGGGCTGGATTTTGCACCAGCAAAATCCATGTTTTCTGAAAATGTAAGCATTTTTCACTTATCTGTCAACTCCCCCATGACCCTTGACCTTTGCCATGAGTCGACTAAATTAGTATGCATAGTAAGCCTCCAAGAACTTGGTGCTGGGTACACCCTCTACTGGTCAGGCAGGCCTGCATCAGAAAGACGGCTTTCAGGCGTGGGTTTCATGGTCAAGACATCCATTGCGACTAAGCTGGAAAACCTACCAACGGGCCACTCAGACCGCATCATGTCCATGCGCCTCCCACTGAGACACCAGCAGCACGTCACCCTTCTCAGTGTGTACTCCCCAACCCTCCTGGCAGAGCCTGCTGAAAAGGACAAGTTTTACACTGACCTGCGCAGCCTCCTACAGAGTACCCCTGCAGACGACAAAGTCATCATCCTTGGCGACTTCAACGCCAGAGTGGGCCAGGACTCTGAAGCCTGGAAAGGAGTCCTCGGCAAGCATGGCGTGGGGAACTGCAATGACAATGGCCGCCTACTGTTGGAGTTCTGTGCGGAGCAGCAACTGGTCATCACCAATACTACTTTTCAGCAAAAGGACAGTCGAAAGACCACCTGGATGCATCCTCGCTCCAAACACTGGCACCTTATCGACTATGTCCTAGTGCGTCAGAGGGACCGCAGTGACGTCCTCCTCACCAGAGTGATGCCCAGCGCAGAGTGCCACACTGACCACCGCCTTGTCCGCTGCAAACTCAGGCTCCACTTCAAGCCAAAACCCAAGAAATGGGGGCCCCCCAAGAAAAAGCTTGATGTTGCCAGCCTTCAGCGTGACGATGTGAAAGCTGCCTTTCAGACAGATTTACAGCGCAGGCTCAAAGACACAGCGGACCCAGTAGACTCCTCCCCTGAAACACTTTGGGAACAACTGAAAACTGCTATTGCAAAATCCTCTGCAGAAGTCTTGGGTTTCGCCAGAAAGAAGAACAAAGACTGGTTTGACGAAAACGATGTAGAGATCCAGGAACACCTAGCAAATAAAAGAGCCGCCCATCAGGCCCACCTAGCCCAGCCTTCCTGCCCTGTGAAGAAGTCTGCCTTCCGCCTCGTCTGCAGCAGTCTCCAGCGCAAGCTCAGAGATCTCCAGAATGAGTGGTGGACCAGACTTGCACAGAGGACCCAGCTTTGTGCTGACAATGGTGACTACAGGGGCTTCTACGAAGCACTGAAAGCAGTGTATGGCCCCAGGCACCTGGTACAAAGTCCCCTGCGAAGCGCGAATGGCCAGGCACTCCTCACAGATAATACCTCCATCTTGAACCGCTGGTCGGAATACTTTCAGAGCCTCTTCAGCGCTGAGCGCACTGTTCAAGAAGCAGTCGTCCTACAAATCCCACACCTCCCAGTAAAGATTGAATTGGACGAACCGCCCACCGCTGAAGAGACCCTCACAGCCATCCACCAGCTCAAGAGTGGCAAAGCAGCAGGCATTGATGGAATACCGCCAGAGGTCTGGAAACATGGAGGCACAGCACTGCACAACAAGCTCCATGACCTCTTTCTCTGCTGCTGGGAGGAAGGAACACTACCAAAAGATCTCCGTGATGCAGTCGTTATCACCCTGTACAAGAACAAAGGCGAGAAGTCTGACTGTTCCAACTATCGGGGAATTACCCTGCTGTCCATTGCTGGGAAAATCCTTGCAAGGCTGCTCCTGAATCGGCTGGTACCTGCCATCGCTGAAGACCAACTCCCAGAGGGCCAGTGTGGCTTCAGAGCAAACAGGAGCACCACCGATATGGTCTTTGTGCTGAGACAGCTACAGGAGAAGTGCCGCGAGCAGAACAAAGGGCTGTACGTAACATTTGTCGACCTAACAAAAGCGTTCGACACTGTGAGCAGGCAAGGCATGTGGCAGATCCTGGAGCGACTTGGCTGTCCCCCAAAGTTCCTCAACATGATTGTCCAGCTACACGAGGACCAGCAAGGCCAGGTCAGACTCAACAATGACCTCTCAGAACCATTCCCTATTCTCAACGGCGTAAAGCAGGGCTGCGTGCTGGCACCAACCCTCTTCACCATCTTTTTTAGCATGATGTTGAAGCAGGCCACAGTGGACCTCGATGATGACGATGCAGTGTACATCAGGTATCGTCTCGATGGCAGCCTGTTCAACCTCAGACGACTGCAGGCCCACACGAAAACCCTAGACCAACTGATTCGTGAGCTGCTTTTTGCTGATGATGCTGCCCTCGTTGCACACACAGAGAGAGCCCTGCAGCGCATCACGTCTTGCTTCGCAGATGCTGCCCAGCTCTTTGGACTCGAGGTCAGTCTGAAAAAGACAGAGGTCCTCCATCAGCCGGCACCCAAGACAGTGTATCGCCCTCCTCACATCACCATTGGCGAGTCTGAACTAAAGTCAGTGCACCAGTTTACTTACCTTGGCTGCATTATCACGTCGGACGCCAAGCTGGACAAGGAGCTTGACAGCAGGCTGGCAAAAGCGAACAGCGCTTTCGGGCGACTTTTCAAGCGGGTGTGGCACAATCAACAGCTGAAAACAGGCACCAAGATCAGCGTGTACAGAGCTGTGGTCCTCACCACCCTGCTGTATGGTTCCGAGTCCTGGGCCCTCTACCGCAGCCAACTACGACTCCTCGAACGCTTCCACCAGCGCTGCCTGCGTACCATCCTGGGCATTCACTGGAGTGACTATGTCACCAACGTCGAGGTCCTTGAACAGGCTGAAGCTGTGAGCATCGAGGCTTTGCTGCTGCGGACACAGCTCCGCTGGGCGGGGCATGTCTCCAGGATGGAGGATCATCGCCTACCAAAGATCACCCTGTTCGGCGAGCTTGCTACTGGACACCGTGACAGAGGGGCACCAAAGAAGAGATACAAAGACTGTCTCAAGAAGTCACTTAGTGCCTGCCAAATCGACCACCACCAGTGGTCTTCGCTTGCTGCGGACCGTGACACCTGGCGCTCCACCATTTACAAGGCAGCTGTCTCCTTTGAGGACTCTCACAGAGCTAGCCTTAAGGACAAGCGGCTCAGGAGAAAAAACAGAGATGCCGCAGCTCAGAACCCTGGCCATACCTTCCCCTGCAGCCACTGCGGTCGAACCTGCCTGTCTCGGATTGGCCTCCGCAGCCACGAACAAGCCTGCAGACGTCGTGGGCAACTCCTATAAAATCTTCGTTCGCGAAGTCAAGCCAAGAGAGAGTAAGGTCTTATCATCAGCTACCTTTGTGCCAAATCTGATTGAAAAATTTGCTAAAATGTTGATAATACCTACAATTTTATCAAAAATTTGTATTTTACACACATTTGCCGGCCTCTTGTGACCCTTGACTTTTCTGAAGGGTCATCCAAAATAGTATGCATAGATAGCTCTTACCATCAGGTATTACTGTTCCAAATTTGGGTTTGAAGTTGTGAATAGCATTTGAGAACAAGTTTGGGTTTTAAGTTGTTAATATTAATAGTATTTGAGAAAAAAAATAACTTTTTTTGGTCAAAATGTGGATATTTTTTACCCATTTCCTGAGCTCTTGTGACCTTTGACCTTTCCGAGGGGTCATCCAAATTAGTATGCATAGATAGGTCTTACCATCAGGTATCTCTGTACCAAACTTGGGTTTGGAAGTTGTGAATAGTATTTGAGAAAAAACATCTTTTGTCAAAATATGGCTAGTTTTCACCTATTTCCTGAGCTCTTGTGACGCTTGTACTTTCCGAGGGATCAACCAAATTAGTATGCATAGAAAGGTCTTACCATCAGGTATCTTTGCACCAAGTTTGGGTTTGAAGCTGTGAATAGTATTTGAGAAAAAATAAACTATGTCAAAATATAGCTATTTTGGGCCTATTTCCTCATCCCCCGTGACCTAGACCTTTGTGACAGGTCACTGAAATTGGTATGTTTAGAAAGGTTTGAAGATTGTGGCTTGAATAGTTTCCACGAAAATGCCAACGTTAAAGTTTACCACGGATGACGGCGGACAGACAATAGACGATGGACACTGGACGGACGACCACTGGCCCAGAACATACACTCACTTTTGCTTCGCACGTGAGCTTACATGGTGTCCCAGGATTATAAGGTGAAGAATTTTAGGCCATTGTTTGCGATTCTCGTTGGTAGCAACACTCTTTACTTCTGACGTTTTTACCTCTGTTTTGATAACTTACCATGACCGAAGATAATCCACAGACAAAAATGAATTTTTCTCTAAAATGTATTTTTTCGAAAAATACTTACCGATGACATTACTACTAGGAACATACGCTTAGCTTATCATTTCAGCCCAAAATTCCGTTGTGTACCTACACGACAAGGGAGGCGACCCAAGGGCCCCATAGCCGTAGCCAGGTGCCCGAGTAGCCTCCTTACCTCCCCATCCGGTGGCGTGAGCGGTGGTGTAATACCAGTTTGTAAGCTTAGCTTAGGAGCGGCAAGCGAGGCACCTGGGAGGGCCGTCCGAGTAATGTCATCGGTAAGTATTTTTCGAAAAATTAATTTTTCTCTAAAATTTTTTCGAAAAATACTTACCGATGACATTACTTTATGGAAGTGTCTACTTTGAAGAACCTGTTGTGTTCCTGCACAAGCCGGGAGAACTTTGTGTGAACTAATGTACTTAAAAGTTGGTTTCAACCCATTTAACCCGAAAGACGTATTTCACCAATTTTAGAACTTTTGCCTATTACCCATGTACCAGAAGATGGATCGACCACGATTAAAAAAAAAAAAAAAAACTGACAAACTTATTTCTGTTCAAATTTCTGGACTTGCTTTTTGAGTTCACCTCCATGCACTTTGCGCAAGTCGTCCGTGTGCCGTCATGCTTTAGCCATGGAAATACATGCAGCCATAAACTCTGAAAACTGCGAGTCACAGCGGCGGTGCCACACACGGCCCAGGGGTATCATTTCAGGTATGGTCGCTTGTCCATGGAGACGGTGGTGTCGAAGTGCAACTTTCTTCTAAGCGATTATCACGATCAGACTGTGCCGGATTGAAGAATCCCGAGGCATTCCAGCTTCATTTGTTTTTTCTCCGCCATTTACAACTTGGTTCAAGATCAAAAGTGAAACGCACGATGCGGTATCCCATAATAGTATAAATGGTGATGTCACAGCAAGTAACGCGTTCAACATGTAGCGCGCACTTCGTAATAACATGCTGACACCACATGTAAACTAACAGTTTGCCAGTCCAGTTACACTCGCACGGACGCCGGAGTCGGGGTGATTCTGAACGCAGCCGCGATCAAGCGAGCGACTAAATGAACCAACTTGTCATTAAAAGTAGGTTACGCACTGTGGTGCAAGGAATAGGATGATGCGTCTCGGAAACAGATGCACTGAATTTTAGTGTGTCTGACTACCCCTTAGTTACATTTTTAGTATGTGATTTTGAGTTTTAATATGACGCACTAAAATGGAAGCCCTGCTTGTGCTTGTTGCCTTTGGCGTGGCTGCCCAGTGTCGATGGTTCTCCCATGGCACGGACGTCGATCGTTTTCTTGCAAACACGGCAAAATCCATACAACTTGTTTGTATCTTCCCAAAACCACTCTGCATATTCTTCTTTCTCCAACCAACAACGGTTAAAAACACACGATCCGGCCGGCATTTTGCAAATTTTGGCGTCGACACACGCGACAGAAAGTGGAGAAAACTGCCCGCTTGACAAACGGAACCACTGCGCATGTGCGAACAGGGGAGGCAACTTCCGAAACATGTATTTTTCTTTAAAATAAATTTTTTTGAAAAATACTTACCGATGGTATTACTTTTAGGAAAAGGTTCCTTGATAGTCTAATTTTAGCCCAAAATTGTTGTGTACGAGTATGGTCATGATGGCATGTGAGGGGCGCCATAGCTAAGGCGGTAGCCTCCCTTCCGGTTCAACCACACATGCGCTCAGCGCTTACCCCTTCAGTCAGTTTCTTAGCGGACCAGCGGCAAGCGGGGCAGGTGGGAGGGACCTTCGAGTAATACCATCGGTAAGTATTTTTCAAAAAAAAATATTTTAAAGAAAAATACATTTGTTTTCTCAAAACACATTACCGATGGTATTACTTTTAGGAAGAATCCCGAATAGGAGGCGGGTGCCGCTATAACGCCCCTACCCATGCCATCGAGGCTGCCAGCGCCGTCCTCTCCAAGCAACCTCCCTCTAATTTTAGCAAGATACCAATGGCGCCTAGGGCGCTGGGAGGGAGTGTTGCGCCGTCCCGATGTCCCCCACCACTCTGGCGCTGGGTGGAGAGGTCCCTCAGGTAGAATCTTGCGAGGGAAGACTCCGCTCGCTAACACAGCTGCCACAAGTCTAGACAGCACAGTTGCAGTCGAATGCTAGGCTTGCGGCCAAGTTCTGTTCTTGTGTGCCCTGAAATTCATGTTTGCTGTATCAGGGGCGAGTTCCCGGCAGGAAGGTCATCAATGACCGAGGCCAGGAGGAACGTCTGTGCTGAGATGCCCTTCTACCTGGGGAAGAGGGAAGGAGTAGGAGGGCGAGTACCCTGCGTAGCGGCTTTGTTCCGGCGCAGGTGCCCTCGTAACGCTCGTACCGGGTCCTGTAGCTGGACACACGGGTGGCGCTTGGATCTGTAATGGTTGTGCGGAAGCTGCTGGTGCAGGAGGACGTTTCTGTAACAACTCTCGAGCCGATAAGTACGGCGGAACCGGACAGCGTGCACTAGTCGGGTCTGTGCCTGCTGCCGGTGTAGTAGAACGAGCAAGCGACCGAAGTCGTGATGATGAGCGTTCTAACGTCTGGCAAGCACCACTAGTCGGGTCTGTGGTGATTACCAGAGTGTCTTTATTGTTCAGAGAAGCAGGTCTGACTGAAACCTCAGGTCTAGTCTCTGTGACCAGACAGCGCGCACTAGTCGGGTCTGTGTTCGCTGCCGGCCCAGGAGGATGGGCTCACGGCCTAAGCTGCGGTGTTGACTGTCCTCTCACCAGGTAATACCCACTAGTCGGGTCTGTGGTTCTTACCGGTGTCTGACCCTGTATCGTGCCGGTGTCAGAAGTCCACGACGGTAAAAGCCCCACAGCTGAGTCCATTGCTCTTCCAGCCCGGGGGCGCAGACCAGGCACGGATGCGATGTTGGGAGTCCCGTCACCAGGTAACAGCCACTACGGGTCTCACCGGTGAAATAACGTTAACTGTGTATGTGGTGACCAAAAGAGAAGCAGACAAGAGGATCTGGTCTTTGCTAGGAAGGTCGGGTAGGGTAGAAGGTGAACAGAACCGACCATCCGGGACTGCTACCAGGCGGAACGCGCCGAAGGGCGCGCACTCGCTGACCGTGGAGGCTGAGGTGAGGGCCAAAAGAAGCAAGTCTTCCTAGTCACGTCCTGTAGTCTCGCCGGCTGGATCGGCTCGAAGCGGGTCGAGTAGAGCCAGGTGAGGGCAAGTCCATCCGCTCCAGTCAGGCGCCGCAGAATGCCGGAATTCCAAGTCGACTCCACCCAGGCAAGCGAAAGCTTCCGCTAGGTCCCGAAACTGTCGTCTTAGACGAGGACAGCAGTGCTTGGTCGCCGCTGACTAAGGCCAGGTCAATGCGAAGTGGAGGGTAGCACCCCGCCGGGAGAAGGATGCGACGAGCCGAGAACTACTCTCAGGAGGAGCTTCACTGCACTGTGCGCGTTATCCCTGATGTAGACCGAAGAAGGTAGACTGCTACTTGCTAGTCATCAACGCACGCCTGGAGTATGCTGCCATTGACGTTCCCGGGACTGTGCCGTCGACGTCACAAACGTGGCCTCCGTCCCTCGGATGTAAGCCACCATCCCGGTGCAGCAGAAGAACTGCGCCTCCGCGGAAGAGTGGTCCCTGCCAATCCTGTCCGACGGTCTGCGATGACCGCGCGCCTGTCCTGCCTCAGTGTTCCTGGAAGACTGCTACATCCAGCTGTGTAAGCAGCGTGAATCGGCTGTGCCACAGTCCTTGTTAGCCTCCTTGTGGGTCTGCCAGGGGGGCCAAGAAGTTCTCCACCGCGCGGAGCCCTGCGTGGCCGGCTCTCCAACTCGGTTGGCCGCAAGAAAGCATGCAGGACGGTATCTCGAATCATCAGATCGCAGTCTGTAGCCGCAGCGAAGCGTTGGCAGCGGAATAGAAGTAGGATCACAAAGATGAAGGCCACCAGTGCCTCCCAGCGCCCTGAAGCGGAGACAGAAGCCGGCGACAAGTACCCGCACCCGAACGGATGAGGAAGACTTGAACTGCTTGACGCGATGAGGGGACCTGCTTCGTCCAAGGCCGAGGAGAATGCCTCCTCTATCTCCAGGCAGTTGGCGGCGAATCCAAGACCTCTCGT
Source organism: Semisulcospira habei (assembly GCA_036245525.1). Taxonomy (NCBI): domain Eukaryota; kingdom Metazoa; phylum Mollusca; class Gastropoda; family Semisulcospiridae; genus Semisulcospira; species Semisulcospira habei. Next base: position 29,980,597 of record BTPG01000002.1, read on the forward strand.
AACTGCGAGCGTAGCGACGTGGAGTAGCTATCATCGCCCAGCCATGGTGAACGACGTCCTCTGGATCCAAGCGGAATAAGCTGTCTGTCCCGCACGCAGGAGAATGGAAGTCTAAATGCTCCGAAGCCCGGGGAACCCTGGGCGGCGGCGATCCAATGAAGGTGGACCCAGCACTTGGAAGGAACAGCGTAGTCTCCGAGGGCCGGTCCCACGAACTCGAACGGCAACGAAGAAACTTCGGAGCGCCCGACTTCCCATTCGTAGCGACCCAATGGAACTGGGACGTCATCTCCTGTTCCACGTATCCCTGATCTCTGTGTAGTGAGCACTGCTTCCGAAGTCAGGCGAACTGTAAGATCGTGACCGATAGTCGGGAAAGGGTCTCATCGTGGGGTCGTCTCTCTGCACTGCATCTAGAGCGGGTTCTCGTCTGCACGGTCGGGGCGAGGGCGTGGCCCAACATCACAGAGCCGGGATCTTGTCGTGTGAAGTGCAGCGGTCCTGTAGCCCTTGCTGAAGCCGCAAGCCGTAGAAGTGCCGGTGTAACCCACGACGGGAGATGGCGCCAACGCGAGTCTAGCCCAGGCGAGGGCGCCCAATAATTATAATCATAATAATAGATTAATTAATCAATGCTTATTGAAAGAGTCAGAATACCACCCTGTTTTCTCATCTCCATTTTCTCAAGGCTGAAGTAAACGGTTCAGTGGTTCCAGGATTATAGCCTTTTAAGGATAAGAGGTGTTGTGCCCCAGCGGTCTGGCGAACCGCCGCGCCGCTGGGAATGCAACATTTTAACACCTGTGGCAAAAGGGTTAAAACGCCTAGCTGGAACGAAAAGGCTCTAGTCGCCGTACGACGACAAACTAACATACCCAAAACGTGCACGCTACTGCGCGAGTCATGCTCTCACCTAGACAAGCGTCACTGACCTAAGCCCGAGAAGCTGAGCAGTGGCTTCTGCATGTCCTAAGATTTGTCGCCTGGACCGGGACTGGAAGCGTCGTAGGTTCGGTTGCCGACGCCAGCCCGGCAGAAATAATTGGTCTTAGCCATCCGAAGAAGGGGGGTTGCCAGCTAACACTCTGGCTGGCAAGTGCTCAAGATATGGTATCTTGGTCGCCACGGTAAGGGAACCTTAGGAGGGCCCTCCGCGAAAAGCGACTACAAGCTTACTGGACCGGGACGTCTAGGTCACTCCGCTGACTTGGGTCCCACCTTGTTACTCTGGCCGGCTCTGTCGAACTGTCGCTTGTCCACTCTGGCCTGCGGACGGACAGTGGAGCGGTCATCTCTCAAGGCCGGGTCCCGTGAGTGTAAGGGTCTCGCTGTCATGTCGATGATCCGCCGACTGAGCCAGGCCTGGAAGCGAGGTCTGGTCGGAAGCCGACGCCAGGCCGGCAGAAGAATCATTGGTTTTAGGCCTCTAAGCAGATCCTCCCGCTGACAAGAGCCCAGGAAAGGTGTCTTGTGCTTTACTGGACCGGGACAACAAGTCACTGACAATGACTTGGGTCCCACCTCGTTACTCTTGGGCGTCTCTGTCCGGCGATCTCGTCTCCGCCAGGCGATCTCTGATAGGCGAAGTGCGCTCTGTGTGGGGCAACAAGCCACTGCTCCCGACTTGGGTCCCACCTTGTTATCCTTGGTCGCCTCGTGATGGGTGCGCCTCCCCGATCTAACGAGTGGAAGTCAAATGGTCTCGAAGACTCATCTGTTCGGGGAACTTGTCTCAACCTGGTCATAGGAAGTCCCCACCAGCGTGCCGGCGCAGACTTGTATGGCGGCGAATAACGAAGAACCGCTCCGCACGACTCCAAGTCCCAACTGCACGCAGCGTGTCTACTACCGCTCCCTGAAGAGAGGAAGTGTGTCCGGCAAGTGCGCTCGACTGAGTGAGGAGCCGGAACCGGACTGTAGAGCTGCGTTCTTGCCGTAGGAGTGTAGCCCGAGCCGTCCTCTGAGGTCTGAACCTGCTACCAGCAAAGGAGTTCTTTCTTCTCTCGTAGAAATCTATCGCCGTAGCACTGCCCTTGGACCGGAACCCCTCGGGGAGATCCTGCCTGAAGCGCTGACCTCTTGCGTTAAGAGCGACGAGGACGAGGCTCCATATTTTTGTAAGCAGCAACGTATGAAACCAGCTAACGGTGTTGAACCTGTTCCCGCGCCAAAACTTGCCGCTGAAGATGGCGGAACCGGGAAGAGTCCAGAGGCGGATCTGTAGAACTGCCGTGATGTACTTGTAAGCTCCCGTGTCGACGAAACGTCCGCACCTGAACGTCCCTTAGTCTGTCTGCGGTAGCTACCGGTGTAGGAGAACGGGAACGCGACCGAAGTCGCGGCGTTGACTGTAGTGTCGCCTGCCAGAACCACCAGTCGCCTGTGATACTTTAAGGTATCTCGTGTCGACGAAGTCGACCGAACCGGACAGCGTACACTAGTCGGGTCTGTGTAAGCTGCCGGTTCGCGACCGCCGTCGCAGCATAACTGTTCTAACGTCTGGTAAGCACCACTAGTCGGGTCTGTGGTGATCACCAGCGTGTTATACTTTCTGAGAAGAGGGTCTGCTTCGAAGCTTAGCTCTTGTATCTGCGACCGTACAGCGTGCACTAGTCGGGTCTGTGCCTGCTGCCAGTGCAGGAGGACGGGCTCGCGGCCTAAGCTGCGGCGTAGACTGTCCTCACACCAGGTAATACCCACTAGTCGGGTCTGTGGTTCTTACCGGTGTTTGACCCTTCGTCCGTGCTGGTGTCGGCCGATTATGTCGGTAAAGCTCCATAGCTGAGTCCACTCTCTACCAGCCAGGGCGTAGACCAGACACGGCAGCACAGAAGTACAGGCAAACAGGCAGGCAACTCATGTCCGTCAATCGGCCACTGGCATCCGCCACACCTGAACAGGTGCATAAGTGCCAACTGCAAAACAAAGCATAGCATTGAAATGCAAGCGAACGTGCCCCCGCAGGCACGCCAAACGAAGTGTAACGAACGAAGAAGAGTTCATGGCGTATGCTGACGCACGGCGCTCTACCCTTCCCCTGAGCGCCGGATGGAAGCAGTGACCGAGATTTTACCTTGCCTAAAGCAAAAGAAGAGGCACGAAAAAGGACAGGCATGCAGTGTAGCCCGGCGCCGTCCCACCAAAATGACGACAAAGACCGGTTCCGTCAGGGCAAGGGCTGCGAATGGAGTAGGACGCAGAGACGACAGTCAACTGGTACGGTGAAGTAGGAACAGAACCGCGAGACACAGGCAGCGACCAGGTAGCATCCGAGTCTACGAAGCTAGCCAAGGGCGAAACCAAAAGGCACAAAGCCTAGGAGGACACAAGCCGACCAGCCAACTAGTGAGTCAAGTTCACAAGGCGTCGTCTGAGAACCGGCACGTCGAAGTTCGTAACCACACGAAAGCGTCCAAGCCCAAAGGCCACAAAACTCTTCTCTTCCTTTCTAGGAAATCCTCGAAACACCAGTCTTCCATCGAAGACAAAAAACGTCAGAACGTAGAGAGCCAAAGGCGTACACAACCTACTGCTGACTAGCAAGAAACTGACTGGAGGGGTAAGCGCTGAGCGCATGCGTGGTTGAACCGGAAGGGAGGCTACCGCCTTAGCTATGGCGCCCCTCACATGCCATCATGACCATACTCGTACACAACAATTTTGGGCTAAAATTAGACTAGCAAGGAACCTTTTCCTAAAAGTAATACCATCGGTAATGTGTTTTGAGAAAACAAATTCCAAACCAGAGAGAGCAGACGACGCGACATGACGCGTAGTACAGCTTTGTGCGATTTTTTTCCCCCAAATCATCTCAAAATATATTTATCAAATGCACATTTTCCTTTTTATTATATTCGTTTACAGTGATATGCAGGTAAACATCGATGATAATTTTATTTTCAAGGACTTTGCAAGGAGTATAACAGATTTTGTCAGAATACAAGGATATTCAAGGATTTGAAAACATGGCCTCAAAACTCAAGGACTTTCAAGGAAATTCAAGGAGCATACGAACCCTGGTATAGTTGCTCACCGCGGCCGGGACATCTTATCCTGTATGTGTTGGAGTATACCCCAGGTTGCAGTGGACGTCGGTCCGGAGGGAGGTCTCATGAGGACGCGCCATGGGAACACAATCAGCGGGTGCCGGGTCATACCTGGAGGTCGCTCGAGTGCCGGCTTGCCTCCAAAACGCGAGAAGCAGTCTGTCGACGAGTCCACCTGTCCCTTGAGCACGAACGTCGTCGAGTTACGGGAGTCCACTTGGTTTGTTCTACAGAGCTAAGGCTTGTCCACGCCGGGGGGAAGACAGGCATGTCGTCTCGTTGCGTGCCCGTGCTGTGTCTCTTACTTCCTACCGGGGAGCGAGAGTGCGTCAGGCCAGCAGACTTGTCCGGTCGTGGTCCCCGATCACTAACCTGGAGCAGGGCGCCGAATCCCTGTGCCCGTGCTGGCCTCTTGCCTTGGCCGAGGAGGCGGCAATGACTGAAGCATCACGTGGCGGACGAGTCTCCACAACCTGGTAAGCAGCACTCGTCGGGTCTGTGACGACCACCAGTGCTGGAACTCACTCTCGAGTCTCATCTTTCGCCGAACAGGCGGAACAACCGGGTAGAGACTACTCGGCAGGACTGTGGTGGCTACCGGTGCAGGGGCTTTGTCTCAAGGCCTAATCGTGGCGCTTGAGGTTCCACGACCGGACAGACCCCACTCAACGGAACTGTGGTGGCTGCCGGCGCTAGAGCTCGGGCTCGCGGCCTAAGCCGCGGCGTAGAAAGCTCTACAACCTGGTAAGGGCCACTCGTCGAGTCTGTGGGGCTTACCAGTGTTGGACCCCTTACCCGTGCTGGCGTCGGCCGATCTCGGCGGTAGAAGCTCCATAGCTGGGTCCACTGTTCTTCCAGCCAGGGGCGCAGACCAGGCACGGGTGAGTGGAGGCACAGCCGGAACAGGGTAGGCAAAAAGCATGTCTGTCACTAGGCCAAAGGAACTGTCCACATTGTAAGCAGGAGCAGACTTGCCAACTGTAACATAGTGCATAAAGAAAAGCGAGCGAGCGTTCCCCCGCGGGCCCGCAATACGAATCCGCACGACAACGCGTACAACGAAGTTAAGTGCACAGCGTATGCCAACGCCTGGCGCTCTGCCCCCTCCCTTGAGCGCCGGTCATAGGCAATAACCGAGGTTTTACCTTGATAATGGAGAAGCAGGGGAACCCACACAGGTCGCAGACCAACCAGCTCACCGCAGCGAAGCCCAACAGCTAAGGCGGCGAAGGCAGAGTCGACCCAGTCCACGGTTCATGAGCGGAGACCACACAGGCATCACAGGCACGACCGGTCCCTGAAGCTGGGAACAGCACCGAGCCGAACACAGGTACTCTGAGGGTAGTAGGAGAGCCTCTCTGTCTCTTTCACTATTCCTTATCCCGGAAGTAGAAAGTGCAGGACACACGAAGTGCGTAACACGCTATGGCCAGACCGGCCCGAGCGCGTGAGCACAGCTCACAAGATGAGGAAATTCCCACAGGAAAGCGTCCAAGCCTAACACAAGGCACATCGTAGGGTAACACCTCCAACGAAACACTATGACCGTTTCCACAACTATGCACAGTCCGAAGCTAGAGACACTGACGTACACAACCTTCCACTGTCTAGCTAAGAAACTGACTGGTGAGCTTCCGCTGGGCGCATGCCCGGAGGGGATGGAATGGAGGCTACTCGGGTTACCACCTAGGCTATGGCGCCCCTCACCTGCCAACACTGCCATACTCGTACACAACAATTTTTGCTAAAATTAGTCTAGCTAAGAACCATTCCATAACGTAATGTGTTTTGAGGAAACAAACTCCTGACAAATTCAGCTAAATTCGTACCTACGGAACCGGGAGGGAGTGTTGTGCTGCGGTGATGTCCCCCACCAGTGCGAGGTTGTCTTGCTGGCCCATCAGATACCTGAGGTAGAAGCGGGCGAAGGTTGATTCTGCCCGCCAGCCCACTGCTGCCACGATGTCTCGAACGGCACAGTTGCAATCGAAGGCGACGCTCATGGCCTTGGCTCCAACCTCGTGTGCGCGTATATTAAGCCTCTTTGCTCCCTCTGGGGAAAGGTCCTGGTAGGCAGACGTATGACCCAGCGTAGCCAGGAAGATATCATCTGGGCTGTTATGTCATGTAGGGCGCGCACTGTATCTTGCTGCCTGGTCTCCCGGGGCCGTATGGTTATCACCTGGGGTGCAGTCAAGGGCAGACCTGGTCTTGGTGAGGAAGGAAGGGTCTGTGAGTAGCTGCACGGAACCATCCGACCTGAACTGGAGGCAGGCAGGGCTTGCCGACAGCGCGTGTAGCTCGCTTACTCTGGCCGCCGTGGCAAGGGCCAACAGGAAGCAGGTCTTCTGTGTCACATCCGCGAACCGAGCCAGGGACAGCGGTTCAAACCTGTCAGAGTTAAGCGACGTCAGTACCCAGGGTCCTCACGCTGGGACCATATGGCGTTGAGGCGCGTCCCCTGGGTGGTGGATATGGGGTCCCTCGTGAGAGGGGTGCACCGAATGAAATAAGGTGCCGTGAACCAACATGGTCTAAGGGAAGGTGACCCCGACAGAAAACCCCTGGTCCTCCTAGTAAGGGGGTTGGGCGTGGGGGTAGCTTCCCCACCCTGCAAAAAAGGAAATAGCTACAAAAACGCCGACGAAAAGACTAACAGTAATTCCTTTCCTGAGTGTAATGAACGCCTTTAGTGCAGGGTTCGGTCGGACGATGGTGTGACGTCATTAGCAGTTGGACCGAATGTACACATGCGAATAATGTAGAGATAAGCATTGTTCACGAGCGGTAATGTACAGATAAGCCATGTTCACGTGCGGTAATGTAGGTGAGCGATGTTCACGTGTCACGTGTGGGAGTGACAGTGTGGTATCGGGAATAATTGCCGGTTAGAGATGCTATACCAGTCGAGCCGAGCGGTCGTTTTCGCTAGGGCTCCGAGGAAGAATTCTGGCTAGAGAATTCGACAGCTGTATATTGAATACAGGTATTTATTCTTTTATTACCGGTATTTCTAATGACCTGTAACGCTATTCAGATGAAAAAAGAAAGTATTGTTTTATGAATTATTGTTAGAGTGCAGAAGAGCCATGTTTGAAGGAAATGCGATGGCTCGTGTCAATACTTGTTTAGTCATGTAATTATGTGATGTAGTTACAACTAGGATGTCATGTTGTATTCATTCATATGTGAAGATGTGGGACTGAAATAGGAATAGAATTCAGTATATATTTAGGTATACCTAATGATGAAATGTGCAGTAATATGTTACGAATTGGAGGTGAGCTGTGATTGTAATATTTGGCTCATAATCCATTGGGTGTAGGTACGTAAAATGTGTGTAAAGTGTTAAAGTGGCTATAGGAATTGTGTGCACTGTGTTAAAGTGGCTATAGGAATTTTGTGCATTGTGTTAAAGTGGCTATAGGAATTGTCATAAGAATTATGACAATAGTGACTGTAGTATGGTGGCATAAAGAAGACATTTTTCAGAGGAAATGATCTAGAGCGCTCTGAAGAATAATAATGTGTCGAAGACACATTCAGACTTTTGGGTATAAGAGCGAACATTTATGAGTGTATAAATGTTGTGTACAGCGGGGCCGGTACGGAGCGGACACCCCTGGTGTAGGGCCGATGAAGCTGTCCTGAAGGCATCACGTACGTGACCAGGTGCGGACATCAAGCCTTCATCTCTCCTTCGTCCTACCATCACTGGTGCTACGAGCAGCAACGGTAGCGAAGTAAGCCACAGATTCGTGCTACAGGACCACATGCAGTGTTCCGTCAGTGTAGCTATTGTCGCCTAGCGCCGTTAATTTCACGCCTAGGAATGTTCTAAATCTGTGAGTAGTCATTGAATAGTAATATTCAGTTCGGGAATCTCCGTCAAGTCGTCAATGTGATATTGACTGTGTCGACACTAGTATAAAGAGGAGTCGAGTGACGTCTCTCGAGAGAGACAACGACCTCTACGGTAGCGAGTGAATGTGTGAGCGCTGAAGTTGTGAATAACCTATATGCCACTTGTTAGTTATTCGTGCAGATTGGTTTATATGATGTGAATTGTTATTGGTGTAGATTGATTTATATGATGTGAATTGTGTGGTTTAATGTATGCTATGAGTGTATGAGAATAAGTTAAACAGAGGGCAAAGAGAGATAACCGTGTGGCCTTTGTCCTTGTTTGTAAGCGCGTGTGTGGTGGATGAAAGAGTCTCGTAAACAGAGATAGAACACCCACCTTTATACAGATTGGCAGAAAGCCCACGCACACACTCATTCCATAAACGTTTATATGTAACAATTTAGTTCAGTAATACACTAAAAACACCGTCGTTACACTGGAGGAGGAAGGTTCTTCTACCAGAAGACTTATGACGTCCTGTGGTGAAAGCCGGAAGTCTTCGGAAGCCACAGGACCGAGCCGCCTCTCTCTATCCAGGGACACAACCATGGGCACATGGAACGTCAAGACCATGTACCAGAGCGGCAAGGCCGCCCAGATAGCAGCGGAAATGCAAAAGTACAACCTTTCCCTGCTAGGTATCAGTGAAGCCAGATGGACGCAGTCTGGCCAGAAAAGGCTGTTAAGTGGGGAGATGATTCTGTATTCAGGTCATGAAGAGGAGAATGCCCCCCATACAGAAGGAGTAGCATTCATGCTGTCACCAGTGGCACAGAGAGCGCTAATGGGCTGGGAACCTCTTGGGCCAAGAATTATCACAGCAGCCTTTAGAACCAAGAAAAAGCTCAAGCTGAACGTCATCCAGTGTTATGCGCCCACTAATGACAGTGACGAGGAAGAGAAACAAGAGTTCTACGACCGACTCCAGAGTGCCATGGACAAATGCGCGGAGCGAGACATCACCATCGTCATGGGCGATTTTAATGCCAAAATAGGGGAGGACAACACCGGATACGAAGAGGTGATGGGGAGACAGAGACTAGGCTCGGAGATGAGTGAGAACGGGGAGAGGTTTGTAGACTTTTGTGCTCTAAACCGACTTGTCATTGGAGGCAGCATCTTCCCACACAGAAGAATACACAAAGCAACTTGGGTCTCACCTGACCATACAACAGAGAACCAAATAGACCATATCTGCATTAGCAAGAAATTTAGAAGATCCCTTCAAGATGTTTGAGTGAGGAGGGGAGCAGATGTCGCCTCCGACCACCATCTGCTTACCTTAAAAATGAAGCTCAAGCTAAAGAAAAGCCGCACAGAGACAACAAGAAGACAGCGCTATAATGTAGGCCTCCTGAGAGAAACTGGAGTTAGAGAAGAGTTCAAACTGGTGCTGTCCAACCGGTTTCAAGCGCTACAGGAGCTAGTAAATGAAGAGGAGGCGGTCACCACAGAGCAGCAGTGGAAGGCAGTTAGAGAGGCGCTGAACTCAACCTGCAAAGACACTGTAGGGTTCAGGAAACACCATCACAAGGACTGGCTGTCGGCACAGACCTTGAAGAAGATAGAAGTGAGGAAGCAGAAGAAAGCAGTTGTCAACAACAGTCGCACGAGAGCAGCCAAAGTAAGGGCACAGGAGGAATACTCGGAAGCCAACCTCGAGGTGAAGAGGAGTATCAGGGCAGACAAGAGGGCCTACACAGACAGCCTGGCAGCAGAGGCAGAAAAGGCAGCAGGCAGCGGCAACATGAAACAGCTCTACGACATTACCAGAAGATTGTCGGGCAAGTATGGCCATACAGAAAGACCAGTAAAAGACAAAGAAGGCAAGCCTATTGCAGACAGAGCATACCAACTCGACAGATGGGCCAAGTATTTTGAAGAATTACTGAACAGACCTAGCCCACCCAACCCCCCAGACATCCAGCCGGCAGATACCGACCTACCCATCAGCTGTGACAGACCCAGCCGGGAAGAGATCAGAAGAGCAGTGGCATTTTTGAAGAACGGCAAAGCAGCAGGCCCAGATGACGTCCCAGCGGAGTCTCTGAAAGCAGACCTAGAGACAACAGTGGAGATGCTGTACCCACTGTTTGGAAAGATCTGGGAAGAGGAGGTGATGCCGGCTGACTGGAAGGAGGGGTACCTAATCAAGCTTCCCAAGAAAGGCGACCTCAGCAAGTGTTCCAACTACAGAGGAATCACCTTGCTGTCAGTACCAGGAAAGGTCTTCAACAGGATCATCCTGGAGAGAATGAAGAGCTCCGTTGACCCCCAGCTGAGAGACCAGCAAGCAGGATTCAGGAAGAACCGATCATGTACAGACCAGATCGCCACTCTCCGCATCATCGTGGAACAGTCTCTGGAGTGGAGCTCCCCGCTGTACGTCAACTTTGTGGATTATGAGAAAGCATTTGACAGCGTGGACCGAGAGACTCTGTGGAAACTCCTACGACACTACGGTGTACCCACAAAGCTCGTCCGCCTGATCAAGAGCAGCTACGATGGCATGACATGTCGCGTGATCCACGAAGGGCAGTTCACCAGGGAGCTCCAGGTCAGAACTGGTGTCAGGCAGGGGTGTCTGCTGTCTCCATTCCTCTTCCTACTGGCCATAGACTGCGTCATGAAGATGACCACAGAGCACAGACGAAGTGGAATACAGTGGACACTGTGGACACAGCTTGACGACCTCGATTTTGCAGACGACTTGGCATTATTGTCCCACACTCATCAACAAATGCAGGACAAGACCACGAGGCTTGCTGACATCTCGTCCCAAGTGGGCCTCACCATCCACAAACAGAAAACAAAGACAATGAGGCTGAACGCAACCAGGGAAGAACCAGTCTTGCTTGCTGGCACCCCGTTGGAGGAGGTGGAGTCCTTCACCTATCTCGGGAGCATCATAGACAAAAAAGGCGGCACTGATGCAGATGTCAGAGCACGAATCGGTAAAGCCAGAGCAGCCTTTCTCAAGTTGAAAAAAGTGTGGAGTTCCAGAGAGCTGTCACAACACACCAAAGTCCGGATTTTCAACTCCAATGTAAAAGCAGTTTTCCTATATGGAGCAGAGACTTGGAGATTGACAAAAACCACAGTCAACAGAGTACAGACCTTCATGAACAGTTGCCTTAGAAGAATTTTGAAAATCCACTGGCCAGAGAAGATCAGCAACGTCAGACTCTGGGAGAGAACAGAGCAGATAACAGCAGAGAATGAAATTGGGCGAAGAAGATGGGGATGGATCGGTCAGTCTGAGAAAGCCAGCTTCCAGTATCACTAGGCAGGCATTGTCATGGAACCCCCAGGGAAAGAGGAAAAGAGGTAGGCCAAGAAACTCCTGGCGTCGAGACCTCCAAGCAGACATCAAGAGACTGGGAATCACCTGGAGTAGAATCGAAGGGGAAGCACAGGACAGGAGTTGTTGGAGGTCTCTCGTCGACGGCCTATACCCGGGTAGGGGTGACAGGCGTAAGTAAGTAAGTAAGTACCCACGGTAGGTCCCAGCGAGGAATCAGCGAGCGGGGGACCAGACGCTGAAAGCCAAAGTGCATCATAAGGTCTGCAAGGTCTTTGCATTCGCAAGGGTCTGAGCGGCCAAGGTGACGTGTCAGCAATCATCCTCAGATCATGATGGGGGCTAGACCTTGGTCTCCAAGAGCCAGAGGAATAATGATTGATTGATTGTACATTGCTTAACGTCCCGACAGCAACAAGACTTTCTCAGGATGTGCCTGCACTGCTTGTGAAAACAAAAAATAAACAGAATATTGAATGTATGTTGCCAGCCGGTCCAATACGTTAAATAAACCTACGACACAGGGCCTAAACAAAGCTAGGACCATTTAACAACGCACATCCAATATCAAGAGCTACAGGGAGTGCAGACAGTAGGGAGAGTTTAAAAAAGGAAAATACAGGTGAATGGACCAAGGGTAGACAGAAACACATGCCCCAGAATAGAATGGAAAACCCACCCTGTGGGGCTGACCAGGGTGACCCTGGGAACTAAAAAGTAGTTAACCCCACCCAAGTCCCCCAGGGCAGACCCGAGTGGGGATGCCAGAGGAATAAGTCAGCGAGCTGTGGAGTAGTCAAATCGGTGGGGGAGAGTTATTGGTCAGCGCACCAGGACTGTAGTACTCGCCACTTTCCCTCGTATATGCGTCTGGTCGAGGGTCTACGGGCTGTAGCAATAGCTTCCATTCCTGCACTCGAGAAGCCTCTAGCGGTGAAGGCTTGCCGCACAATCTCCAGGCGTGAAGAAGAAGCCGCTTTGCTTCGATCCCAAGAAGCGTATCCGCGCGTAACGCCGAAGGGGTCCTAGGCGATGCAGGATCATCCGGCGAAAGGGAGCGAGGTGAGGGGGAGCGGCTGTCCACACCGAGCAGGGCTGAGACAGAATCCTCAGGCAGTAGGCTCAGGGTCTCGTCATCATGAGGAGTGTGCGAAATCCGGCGGGGGGGGGTCCAGGGGGAGGAGGTCGCGCGAGCCACGTCCCGCTGAGAGAAAGTAGCAGCAGGCGAGCGTCGACTCCTCTGGCGAAGACGGGGCGGGGACGGAGGCAAGACGCGCCGGGGCGAAGGGGGGCTAGTGGGTGCCAGGCGCCTGCCACGGGGGGAGCGACTGCAATGATGTGAGCGACTGCGAAGACGATACCTGTCGGGCGAGCTCCTATTACGGCGCCTGAGAGGCGAAGGTGACGAGCGATGGAGACAGACGTGATGCGGGGGGCGCAGGAACGAAGCTCGCGAAGTGGTCGATCGCGACATTCAGTCACCTGCCGGTGTCCGGCGCTCGCGCCAGTAAAAACTCCAAAGATGCGACCACCGTTCTTCCGGCAGACATCGCAGGCGTGGTCGGAAGCGCAGCCAGCACAGGGAAGGCAGATTTTGTGGTTATCGCTCGGCCATTGGAAGTTGGCGTGCAAGGGGGGATCCTTCCTGTGCTGTCCCCCAACAGCAGGGCGGGTGCTTCCAAGCCGGTCAGGAGCCGAGACGTCCGGAAGGTCGCGGGACAGCCTAGAACTGGGTCCCATGGGCTGGACCGCAAGGCGGGACAAACCAGTTCGCTATGAGCCAGGATGGACCACAAGGCCCAGGCGCACATTGGGCTGGAGGCGCTTGACATACACCTTGGCGCAGGCCGAACGTGGGTGCTGCTGGACTGGATCCGAGTAGCGGCGGGAACACTTCCGAGTATCCGTGACAGAGCCTGTGGACTCAGGCCGCCAGGTGGGAGGAACAAACAACTCGCTGTGGCCAGTCTCGAGGGGGCGGCGCACAAGGGTCCAGTAGCTTCGTCCGGCTGTGGGTGCCTGTCCGGCGAGTCATCAGTCCCCCAGGATCCAGAAGCTTCGTCCAGTAGGCTTTCATCCGTCCTGTTAGTTTCCGTGCAAAGTGCAAGCTTGCTGCGGACCAGGCTCGAGCGAGCTGGCGCACAAAGGGAGGGGGGGCGTGTCGGGCGAGTCATCAGTCCCCCAACAGGTCCAGTGCCAGTCCGTAGGGGTAGCAGGTGGCTGGTCCTGGGACGGCGACGGTCGTTTGCGCCGAAGGAGCCCCAAGCTGTGACCACGTTCTTCCACACAGGGTGTGCAGATGCCGCAGGCGACCGATGTGCAGCCGGGTCAAGAGAGGCACCCCGCAAGCATCTCGCCCGGCCACTGGAAACCCCCACAGCGTGTGCGGGCGGGCTATAACTGCAACATAATTTGGTACCAATTTCAACCCACTTATCAAATTTCAAATATATAATGATTTGAAACCCAAAAACTTCCATAGCTCGCTTGAGCATGCCCTTAGCACCACGTCAATGTTCTGTGTCTATTTAAAGTGTGTGAGTGATTCACGTGAGCGCGCTTGTTCGGTTCAGTTCACGGCGGCGCTCTGAGCCAATATACAATTGGGTAAAGCACCTATTTAATGCACTTATTTATTTATTTATTATAGTCAAGGTGAGAGGCGAACTGCCGTGGCCCGGAAGGCCACAAGAGGCAGCGCACCAGCGCTCGCATCATCCCATCACTCATACATAACAGTACCGACCGCCTGCCGCATGGCACCGTGAAGGCAAGCCCAAGGTACCCAGAGTAAGATAACCTTCATGCGGTAGTGCGGAAAAGAACCCAACGCTTTTCCGAAGACCACATGGGTAGGTCATACCGAGTGTAATATCAGGGCACTGCCCGCCCAGTACAAGTCCGTACCATTCACACCTACCCTCTGCCACGTGTAAACGGCAGCGGTAACTAACATACACAGCTATAACATAAACACAAAGCGGAGGCAACCAAGCGCACGCGAGAGAGCCCGGTTCCGCAAGGCCACGCAACCTGACATAAGCAACCTCTATAGAGCGTCCAAGTAATTCCTTCCTCATCGACCTCCTCTTGGTCAGGTGAGCCGTTGCTGTCTGTTTTGTTTTTTTTTAAACCATCCTGTAGCAGAGCGTGCTTACCATCTACGGACCAATGAGTAAAGGGCCCAGCCCGCGCCCACCGTGCCGCTCTGCATCACTTCTTTCTCTGCTTAAAAGGACTAACTGTCAAGCTCCGTAACCACAGATGCGTTTGACAGAGATACGACAGTACCGGCCTTCCTACTGGGACGCTCGTTAGCACATGTGAAGAAACATCCGTAAAACTAGCCAGATTCACGGAACGTGTCACCGCCCGGCGCGCAGAGCGCCGGTCGAGGGCAAGAACCGAGGTCTTACCTTGCCATGGCGAGAGGGACCGGGGGGGAAACCTGAACGAAGGCCGTCGGCCACTGCTTTATGAAGAAGCTGTAGCCCGTCCCGCGAAGCGGAAGTAGAAGGTCATGCGTGCGCAGTGGGAGTCTCCGTCAAGCAAAAGGCACCCAGCATGGCCCCTGTTTCTCGTCGCGCAGTCCTGGCTTGTGGCTGTCATCCAGTCCCCAAACTTCGTAGCCGACAAGGTTCACGAATTCTAGCAGGCTGGTGCCTTGTCCATCCCAAATGCACAAGCACTTCGGCCGACACGTGTATGAAAAAGTAAAATGGCTCCAAGAACAGGAAGTCCCGAAGCGGAACTGTGGAGTGTCAGCAGTCCATGCCTTTACCATAGCTGACACTTAGTTCGCTTCCAGCTGCCAGAGAGATAAGGCTGCCGCGAGGTCAAATTCCACTCTCGCCCGCTCATTCTATTTATATCGCACTTGCTACTGTGCGGTACACGGCGTGACCAGCTCTCTGCCGCTATAACAACTACCTACTGGTTTGTATTCATAACACATCTCTGCCTAAAGTGACTGTTGTGGAAGCAACATCGTTCAAAAGTTGAAATTCTCACCTACACACTGATACCAAACATGACAACATTACGACTTGCACTTGTGTAGCAGGTCATGGTGAAAATAAAGAGAACGGGAATTTGTTGATGTACGAGAACGAGAATTTATTGTGAAATTGACAAAGTTCCCACAGCCATAACACAAAAACGCTACTTTTCCCAGTGAAATTCATTTTTCTTTAAAAGGTATTTTTTCGAAAAATACTTACCGATGACATGACTGAATGGAAGTGTCTACTACTTACTCATTCTAGCCTAAGAGCCAGTTGTGTTAAGACACAACCCGGGAGGCACTCGGGGAACCCCGAGGGGACCAAGAGTTGTCTCCCTATACCCACCACCCGGAAGCCGGGTACCCATAATCCCTCAGTCAGGATACTTGGCGCACGAGCGGCAAGCGGGGCAGGTGGGAGGGTCGTTTGAGTCATGTCATCGGTAAGTATTTTTCGAAAAAATACCTTTTAAAGAAAAATGAATTTGTTTCTTCAAAAACATTACCGATGACATGACTGAATGGAAGAATTGCGAACAGGAGGTGGGTGCCGCGCTCCAGCACACTTTAGGGCCCAAGGGCCGTCCTCCCTAACGCAAACTCCCGACGACCCTAGGTAGGTGAATACCTACGGCGCTGAGGCGCCAGGAGGGAGTTGTGCCCCCCGCAAAAAGGCCTCCACCAGAGCGAGGAGTCTCTCTGGCCTGGCAGAGCTCTGCAATCGAGGCGGGCGAAGTCATCCTGCCCGCCAGCCTCCAGTAGCCACGAAGTGCAAGACAGTACAGTCCCTGACGAATGTGACGTTCGTGGCCCTGCAAGTGCCTTGATAACGTACCTGTAGCCTCTAACCTCCCTGAGGGAGGGGTCCTGTAATTCAGAACGTATGACTGAGCTTAACCAGGAAGAACGTCCGGCATGTAGCGTCAGTGCTGCCGGAACCGGCAAAGAGGCGAGCGCGTCCGAAGCGAACGGCTATGTCGTAGGCACCCGTGAGGCTTGTACAGGGATTTGCTACGTGGTCTCCTGGTGGAATAGCGCCCCGTAAGCGGGCGCAAGGTGAACCTGTGGACCAAGGCGCGGCGGTCCAGGTAAGGTATGGTCCGAGAGGAGCTGTACGTAATTGTTCCCTCGAACTGTAGGCAGACAGGGTGAGGCGTAGCTCCTGAAGCTCGTTAACCAATCCACCACGGCAACATCCCTCAGGCGCCGTATGGCTGCAAGGGCAAGACGTAGCATTCGATGACTCCTCCCGAGGGGAGTCGACAGGAGGCTCCGGACGAGCGCGTGTAAGTCTCTCCGACCCGGGCTCTGAGGAGAGGCGGGTTCCTGTCGGCAAGTGGACCCCCAGCAGGATCCCGGCGGCTTACTTGGAGACGAGTGGGTACCGAGATTGTACGTGGGACGTCGCCAAGCGCGACTCTCTGAACTGGGCTCTGTGAGGCGAGTTCTCTGCTTCTCAAAAGCTGTGTCCGGGCTCGCTCCGTCCGGGTAGCGGCCTCGGTCAAGGCCCCATCCTGTGCCCCAGTCCACTGAAAACGTAGGATCATCCTGGTCTCATGCGCCGATCCTCCGAAGGTGTCCTGGTGTATTCCGTGTGTAGCCACTGGTCCCACCGGGGAAGACTGGCCCAGATCTACCGTCGGTCCAGGTAGCGTCACGCACGGAGGGAGATGAAGTTCTTTCCCCAAGCACCAGGGTAGGGGGTATGCACTGGTCGGAGGAACGCCAGCTGCCCTGATCCTGGAAGAACACCTCCGCTGTCGCGTAGCCGAAGAGGAGAAGCTCCTGTGACCTATCCTTCCCCCCACGAGCCGAAGAAGCAGGCCTAGTAGTCCGCGTCAGATCCAAGCTAAGCACGCTCTTGTCCGCGAAGTCCGAAGGTCGAAGGGTTGGACCTCGAGAAGAATCACGGAAGTAGGAAGCGTAGCTTCAGCAGCCGGGCTTAGAGACGACTAAGGTGAGTAGATTCGCCTCCGTGTAGTGGCTAGGCCTCCACCCCGAGCACAGCCAAGCGGTACCACCTGTCCGAAGTACGGCACCCCTCGGGTGCCCAACGAGAGTTGTCGAGATGGTTAGACGTCAGGGAGAAGGGGCTGCGCCTTGGTTCCCCAGTGTCCACGATGGATGAGAACCCCCGGTGAGTCAAGGGGCGATGCCGGGCAACTTCCGCAGCAGGGCGGCGGCGATGAGCTTGGATGTCCCGTCCAGCGCCGGCCGAGTGTCCATCCGCGCAGAAGAACAGGTCTGATGGAACCGCAGCACTGGAAGCCGAAGAAGAGGAAGAGGAGAAACGGCTGAGACGTCCGAGCAACCAGTCCGAGGGGTCGTCAGCCGTCAAACTCAGGGTGTCAAAGTCCCGCTGTCTGGAACCGGCGACCGAGGAGGGCTCCGAGGGAGGGAATCCCGCTGACGGCGAACCGCAGGTCGAAGACTCCCTCCGAAGGGGAGAGCGAAGACGGAGCGACGCGGCGAGGTTCTCCCGTTTGCCGAAGGCGGGTTCCGACGAGGAGAACGGCTGCGACGAGGAGGAACGGAACGGAGAGGACGAGGGAAGGGGAAGTGGCCGGTCGATGGGAAGAGGAACGGGACGAACGGGAGTCCGAACGAGATGAGGAACGCGAAACCAGTCGAGGGAGTCCTGATCCGTCGAACGATGAGTGGAGAAGGTCCTCCTACGATCTTGCGAAGCAGAGCGATAACGGTGAGTAGAATCCCAGCGCCTACGATCCTCGCGAACAGGAGGATCCGGACGAGTGCATGTAAGTCTCTGTGAACCAGGCTCTTGGGAGAGGCGGGTTGCTTGCCGGCAAGGGGATCCCTGCGGCCAGAGATGAGTGGGGAACGAACCAGGCTCTTGGGAGAGGCGGGTTTCTGTGCACTAATCCGTTGAATACTCAAGTGGCGTCTTCTGTGTCGGAACACACTTGCATGCATAAGGGTTAGCATGCCTACAGTACGTATCACTTAATGGATTTTGGGTTCATGGTGGGGGACGGAAGCAGGAGGGTAATTAATGAGGTCACTGACAGGTGTCGACAGACAAGTTCCAGACATCCGACTTGGTGTACACTCCCGGCATTGGGGAAAGAGAGGGCTTAGTTACACGGATACTATTGAGGAGATAGCCACGTTTCTTTCTTGGGAAATAGTGTAACACTAACAGTCAACCTTGTAAATGTACTTTCGATTTAACTTTTGATCATGATGGAGTCTGATGAAACGCGTACAGTCTGTGTACACACAGGTGTGTTCCATGCAATGAGAGTAAATGCATTGTGCAGAATATGTGGCGAGAGATCACAAAAGAAATACACGGATAAAAAGTCATTTCTTTGTATCAATTATGAACACTTAATCCACAAGTGTTATGGAATTAATATCCAGGAAGACAAAGACATGATGCACTCCAAAACAATGTGTAGGAGTTGCTATTGTCGGATGAAACGGATACTACTGAAACACGTGTGTCCGAGGAGACAACGCGAAATGCGGCGTCTGATATTGCCTCATCACAACACATTTGGACCATGTTCGATCCAAATACGAGTGTTGAAGAATGTGTCGCGTGTGTTCACTTCATGCAGCTAGGTAAAGGAGGACGACCAGCGAAGCGGGGTTCCCGGCATGGAAAGAAACGATCTTCAGGGAGGTGAAAAGAGTCACGCTACCATTAACATTCTAAAGAGCAGGACATATGGCTTGCAGACAGAGGAGGAAAAATGTATTTTTCATTAAAATGTATTTTTTTGAAAAATACTTACCGATGGTATTACTTAAAGGATTGATTGATTGTACATTGCTTAACGTCCCGACAGCAACAAGGCTTTCTCAGGACGTGCCTGCACTGCTTGTGAAAAAAAAACTAAACAGAACATTGAATGTATGTCGCCAGCCGGTCAAACACAGTAAATAAACCTACAACATGGGGCCTAAATAAAGCTAAGACCATTTAGCAACACACATCCAACATCAAGAGCTACAGGCAGTGCAGACAGTAGGGAGAGTTTTAAAAAGGCAAATACAGGTGAATGGACCTCGGGTAGACAGAAACACATGCCCCAGAATAGAGAGAAAAACTCACCCTGTGGGGCTGACCAGGGTGACCCTGGGAACTAAAAAGTACCTAACCCCACCCAAGTCCCCCAGGGCAGACCCGGGTGGGGGATTACTTAAAGGAAATGGTTTCTTAGCTAGTCTAATTTTAGCCCAAAATTGTTGTGTACGAGTATGGTCATGATGGCAGGTGAGGGGCGCCATAGCCTAGACGGAAACCCGGGTAGCCTCCCTTCCGGTTCAACCACGCATGCGCCACACCACTCATACGCCAGTCAGTTTTCTTAGCGAACCAGCGGCAAGCGGGGCAGGTGGGAGGGACCTTCGAGTAATACCATCGGTAAGTATTTTTCAAAAAAATACATTTTAATGAAAAATACATTTGTTTTCTCAAAACACATTACCGATGGTATTACTTAAAGGAAGAATCCCGAGGAGGAGGCGGGTGCCGCTATAGCGACCCCATCCCCTGCCATCCTGGCCGCTCGAGTCGGCCACCCTCCCGCAACCTCCCTCTAATTTTAGCAAAGATACTTACGGCGCCTAGGGCGCCGGGAGGGAGTGTTGCGCCGCCACGATGTCCCCCACCAGCGATAGGTTCTGGCGCTGGCTGGAGAGGTCCCTCAGGTAGAAGCGTGCGAAGGTGGTCTCCGCTCGCCAGCCCACGGCCGCCACAATGTCTTTGACCGCACAGTTCCGGTCGAATGCTAGGCTGGTGGCCATGGCTCTGATCTCGTGTGCCCTGATGCTCATGCGTTTGGCTGTATCCGGGGCAAGCTCCTGGTAGGCTGATCGTATCACCCACCGGAGCCAAGAGGATATCGTTTGGGCCGAGATGTCGTTTCTACCTGGGGACAGAGGAAGGAAAAGGCGGGTGCGTTCCCTGCGTATCGGCTTGGTCCGGCGCAGGTACACACGTAAGGCTCGCACCGGGTCCTGTTGTCTGGACTCCCGGGTGGAGCTTGGGTCTCGTAATGGTTGAATGGTGACCAGTTGAGGGGCCGTCAAAGGCGATCTGGTCTTGGCTAGGAAGGCCGGGTCAGGAAGCAGCTGAACCGAGCCATCAGCCCGAAACTGTAAGCAGGCGGGGCGTGCTGAAAGTGCGTGCAGTTCGCTGACTCTGGAGGCTGACGCGAGGGCCAAAAGGAAGCAGGTCTTCCGAGTCACGTCCGGCAACCGCGCCAACTGGATCGGTTCGAAACGGGGCGAGTTGAGCCAAGTGAGTACCCAGGACAGGTCCCATCGTGGCACCAGGGATCGGCGGGCAGGACGTTGTAGACCGAAGTGGGCCATCAGGTCGGCTAGGTCTTTGCAGGAACCCGGGTCGGGCAGTCCCAAGTGTCTGTACGTGTCGGCAATCATGGCCAGGTAGCCCCGGATGGTGATCGGTGCTAACTGCTGGTCGCTGAAAAGCCAGATGAAGAAATCCGCCAACTGGGGAGTTGTCAAGCCGATGGGGTGAAGGTGTCTGTCGTCACACCAGGCGCAGAGGACTCTCCACTTGCCTTCGTAGACTCGTCTGGTCGAGGCTCGACGAGCTGTAGCGATCGCTTCCACTGCCGCACCTGAGAAGCCTCTAGCTGCGAGGGCTTGCCGGACAACCTCCAGGCGTGGAGGAGGAGACGCTCGGGGCACGGGTGGAACAGCTGCTGCCGTGGTTGCTTGAGCATCGTCCGCGGTGTGGGGAGCGGTCGCGGGGGAGCCGTGGCAAGGTTCAGGAGGTCGGTAGTCCACGACTTGGTCCAGCAAAATGGCGCCACCAGGAACAGGATCGTGTTGCACCCTCTGAGCTTGAGTAGGACCTTGGGGACTAGTACGGTGGGCGGGTAGGCGTAGGCGACCAGGCCGTCCCAAGAGATGGATAGAGCGTCGACTGCCCAGGCCAGAGGGTCTGGAATGGGTGAAACGAAGAGGGGAAGCTGTCGATTCCACCTCGTGGCGAAGAGGTCGATCATGGGAGCCTCCCAGGTGGCGGCGATCAGTCGAAAGATGTCGGGTCGCAGTGCCCACTCTGTATGGAGCAGTTGACCGCGTCGGGAGAGGGAGTCGGCCAGCACATTCAGATGACCCGGAATGTGACGTGCGCGAAGAGAGATGTCCCGATCCTCGCACCAGCGGAGCACCTGGTAGAGTAGTATGCAAAGGGATGGAGAGCGGGTCCCGCCTTGCTTCTGGATGTACGAGACGACCGTGGAGTTGTCTGAGAGAACCAACAGTTCCTGATGTCGGATGCGGTGCTCCCAGGCCAGGAGAGCTTGCCATACTGCTTTCAGTTCTAACCAGTTGATGTGTTTGGACAGCGATTCCAGAGGCCACAGGCCGGAGGCAGTCTCGAACGACGGAAGGAGGTGAGCTCCCCAACCTGCGAGGCTTGCGTCGACGCAGAGCGAGAGAGTGGGCGGCGGTGAGGACAGCGGCACTCCCGTCGCGAGCCAGGAAGGATCCGCCCAGCGCAGCAGGTGGGGACGGAGCATGGCAGGTACTGGAATCGGGGCCTCGAGGTCGGACGACGACAGTCGCCAGTGAAGGAGGAGATGCAGTTGCAGAGGGCGGGAGTAGAGACGTCCTAGCGGTAGCAGGTCCGCAGCAGCGCTGATCAGACCTAACAGCTGAAGCCACTGCCTGGCTGGAAGCGTCGTCAACTGGGACACCTGCCGAGCTAGAGTCGCCAACTTCTGGATGCGCTTCTCCGGCAGTCTGACGGTATTGTGGTCGGTGAGGAACTCCATACCGAGGTGAATAAAATGGCGTGCGGGAACGAGGTCGGACTTGCCAAGGTTGACCAGGAAGCCCAGGTTCTCGAGAAGTTGAAGCAGAGCATCTCGGTCTTCCCTCAGGGAGTGCTCGTCCTGGTTCCTCAAAAGTAGGTCGTCCAAGTAGTTCGACGTAGGGCTCGTGGAACTTCGACGGGCTCTGGCTACCACTGCGTCCATGAGGCGAGTGAAGACCCAGGGGCTGAGGTTGAGGCCGAAGGGGAGCGCGCGGAACTGATAGACGACCCCCTCGAAGGCAAAGCATAGGTAACGTCTGGAAGCAGGATGCATGGGTACGTGCAGGTAAGCATCTGAGAGGTCCAGGCTGACCGCAAAGTCCATCGGCTGTACCGCTGAGCGAAGGGCCCGCGCAGTCTCCATGCGGAAGGCCGGAGCGACGATGAACTTGTTCAGCGCCGAGAGGTCTATGACGGGGCGCCATTTGCCGCCCGGCTTGGGCACCACAAAGAGCCGACTGTAGAAGGCTGGGGAGTCGTGCCGGACCACCACCTCCGTGGCGGACTTCTGAAGCAGGGAGGAAACTTCGCCGCGGAGAGCTTCGGCTCTGAGCTGGTCTGAAGGAACTGTAGTCCACACCGGGCTCCGGCGCACGGGAGGTGGGGACCGGAAGGAGATCAGTAGTCCCTGAGTAATGGTAGAGAGAATCCACGGGTCGTCCGGAAACAGCGAGCGCCAGGCTTCGCTGTGAAGCGCCAGCCTCCCGCCAACCGGAACTCCGGACGAGGTCGGCGGGGGCCGGAGGGGGAGAAAGTCAGCGCGCCCGGCCCCGCCCGGGGCGCCGGGCAGGTCTGGGCCAGGTGCGGGCAGGGAGGGATGGGGGAGGCTCGGTACTGGGGAAAGGGCGGGCGCGAGGAAAGGCTGGAGCTCTGGGGGGTAGGCGACCACCTCTGGTGAACGGGCGGGCGGTGGGTCTAGCAGTCCGCAGGGGGCGACCCGGAGCCTTGCGGGTTGGTCGAAAGGAAGTTGGAGCTGGGCGGTTGGGCCAGGCGTCCTTGTTAGCTTCCTTTACAGCGAGCCAGGTGGGGCCGAACAGTAAGTCACCGCCGAGGGGCGCCTGCCGAAGCTGAGTCTTCACATCCAGCGGAATGGGACAGGAACGGAGAATCGCATCTCGACGCAGTAAGTCGCAGTTAGAGGCGGCTGCCATGGAGTTGACCGCGACATGATATACAGCGCGGTTCCCCGAAACTGCTAGGGCGAGCAGGTCTCCCAGCAGAGGCGAAATTGACGGATGCCAGGAGTCCTCTACACGTCGGACGATGGCTTGCGTGACCAAATCTAGAAATCCCGCTGCTGCCAGGGTGTTCCTAATGAGTGTCGCGGTCTGTTCTACCCCGGGGAGGAGAGACTGACGTAAGGAAGTCCCAGAGAACGCCACTGCCGCGGGGTCCGCTGTCGGTAGAGGGCAGGAAAAGTGTTGTGTATGGCCCGCATACCATGACTGCCGGAAGGCGATGTCTATACCTGTCGGCCACTTGGAGTCTGAGAAGAATCCTGTACCGCATGCCCCTTGCGCAAGATGAGCAGAAAACGCATCACGTAACTCCCGGAAACCCGGCGGCTGGGGGAGAGACTTGAATCGCTTGGCCTGTCGTTCCGCGTCCACAAAGGCGGACGCTTTTCTTTTAAGAACTGGAGAGGGAGGGCAGTCTTCTGCAGGGAGGCAAGCCGCGATAAGCCGTGCCGCTTCATCAAGGGCCCGCAGTGTCTCTAACCTATGTCCAATGGCAGCCGGCGGGAATTCCTCGTCACCACCCGAGGGATTGGACGGGGCGGGGCTGGCCACCTGTAGTAGTGCCGACATCGATTCCTCGGGGTTCAGACTAAGGGTGTCCTCTTCTGCCGGAACTGAGTGGGGAATCGGGTCCACTCCCAAACGAGGAGGAAGACTCCCGTCACTGGGGCGGGTAACGGTCGTAGCTGGTGGAGGAGATCTTCTCACTGGTGCGTGGCGCCGCCAGTGTCTGCTAGATGAACGGTCCCGTGAAGCACTCGACGCTGAGCGGGAAGCCCGAACTCCTGACCTACGACGGTGTCGCGTGCGACGAGCGGCACTCCGCCGAGAGAAGCGTGAACGGGAACGGGGGCGGCGATGCGGGGACCGGGAACGTCTGAAATGGCGCGAAGCTGAACGCAAAGCAGAGTCATGCCTGTACTGTGTCCGCGAATGTCGGCTGGATTCCGACCGGTAGTAATCAGTCCTCGGGCGAGTAGACCTGTCGCTTGAGCGTGAACGATGTCTAACAGCTGAGGTTCGCTCGGACTGAAGACGGGGAGTAACTCGCACCGCAGCAGAGCGGAGGCGACTACTTCGGACCCGAGAGCGGGAGCGCGTCCGGCGAGAAGACTTGTCGGAACTTGACGCCCGGACGGAAGGAGCTGGGCGGGGCGCTGGCGTTCCGCGCTGGTCCCTAGCGGAGAACAGGGTAGCGGAAGCAGCAGGACGAATCTGTGGCGAGCGCTTGTCAGCTACCTGGAGATCCGTATTAGTCAGGCCCGCAACCAGAGCGGGTGTAGGAGCCTGTATCAGTTCGTTATCAGTTGCCTGCAGAGGCGTTGCTACCGGGTAGAGACCACTCGACTGGACTGTGGTGGCTACCGGAGTCTTGTTTAGAGGCCTAGCCCGAGGCGCTCTAGGATCCTTGACCGTACAGAGACCACTCGACTGGACTGTGGTGGCTGCCGGTACTAGAGCACGAGCACGCGACCGAAGCCGCTGGTTCGTCTGCTCAGACACTCGGTCAGGGCCACTCGACTGGACTGTGGCGCGTACCGGTGTGGGATCGTTCTTCCGTGCTTGCGTAGGTTTCTTGCGGCCGTAGAAACTCCACAGCTGGGTCCATTGTTCCTCCAGCCATGGGGCGCAGACCGAGCACGGACGCGTGGAGGTACAACCGGAACAGGGCAGGCAAACCAGGTGTTCGTCACTCGGCCACTGGAATTTCCCACATCGAGTGCATGTTCGGACTTGCCAACTGCAAAACATAATGTACAATGAAATGCGAGCGAGCGTGCCCCCGTGGGCCCGCACCGAATCCGCGTGAACGAACGAAGCGTACCGTGTAAGCCTACGCCCGGCGCTCCACCACTACCCTTGAGCGCCTGACGTAGGCCAAGGCAGAGATATTACCTTGCCATCCGAAGAAGTGAGGCACCAACCCGG
This sequence comes from Semisulcospira habei, assembly GCA_036245525.1. Taxonomy (NCBI): domain Eukaryota; kingdom Metazoa; phylum Mollusca; class Gastropoda; family Semisulcospiridae; genus Semisulcospira; species Semisulcospira habei. Next base: position 30,005,844 of record BTPG01000002.1, read on the forward strand.
TTGAAGACCCACCAGAAAGTCTAGCACGCAGACACGGCCCGGCGTCGGACGGCGACCACGTAACGCTGATGCCGGGCGAAGCCACTGGCGTCAGTGAAGGCGTCGAAACGAAGTCTCCGCCACAGCAGGCACTCAGAGCAGGCTGAAGAGCGAAGTAGAAGCTTGGCACACACGAGCAGCACGCACTAGGGCCCGAGCGGCACTAGGCGTGAGTACAGTTCAACCTGGCGTCGCCGCGCCCGGTAGGGTAAGATGGCGCCGACGGGTGAAATTCACAAGTAACGTTCACTAGGAACAAGTTCCTAAGTCCGTAGACCGACGGAAACCTCAAGCCAGGTTTCCCACCTTGAACAAACTTCCTTCTGACTAGACTTCCCTAACGAAGATAGAGTCCTAACGAACAGAGCGAGTCCCGTACACAACCTTCTGAGACTAGCAAAGAAAACTGACTGGCGTATGAGTGGTGTGGCGCATGCGTGGTTGAACTGGAAGGGAGGCTACCCGGGTTTCCGTCTAGGCTATGGCGCCCCTCACCTGCCATCATGACCATACTCGTACACAACAATTTTGGGCTAAAATTAGACTAGCTAAGAAACCATTTCCTTTAAGTAATACCATCGGTAATGTGTTTTGAGAAAACAAACTCAGACTGCTCATGACCAAGCACATGACACTCGTGTCACCCGTCCTCCACTCCGTCATTTCTACAGTAGTCAAACAGAAACAAAATTAATTCTCGCATAGACGGCGCCAGAGTTGTGTATCTGTGAACAGAAACTCGGTATTCGGTTCTTATGTCTAGTGTGTCAGAAAATGTGTTATACCTCAAGGTATGTTTAAAAACACTGTTGAATATTGTGACCTGTTATGGACTGATCGTATTTCAGGATGGCAATAGCAGTCTGTGGAGTACCGAGACGGCTGCGGGCGAGAAATGCCAGAACACGCGACCTGTCAGTGACCTCATTAACCACCCTCCTGCTTTCGTCCCCCACCATGAATCCAAAATCCGGTAAGTGATACTTACTGTAGGCTGCTGACCCTTATGCATGCAAGTGTGTTTCGTTGGGAAAAGTAGCGTCTTCGTGTTATGGCTGTGGGAACTTTGTCAATTTCACAACAAACACCGACATCGTACATCAACAAATTCCCATTCTCTTTATTTTCACCATAACCTGCTACACAAGTGCAAGTCGTAATGTTGTCATATTTGGTATCAGTGTGTAGGTGAGAATTTGAACTTTTGAACGATGTTGCTTCCACAACAGTCACTGTAGGCAGAGATGTGTTATGAATACAAATGCAGGGCTAGAAATTAACTTTTTTCTTTGGGGGCCACCGGGCCCCTTGATTCAAAAATTTGAGGGCCCACAAGCAACTTTCGGGGCCCAACTTTGAAAAATAATGCAAACAAAAAACAAAAGAATTATTGACAATATAATAAGTAGAAAGTACAATTTGTCTGATAATCTAAAATAAAAACAATTGAATTTCCAATTTTGCTGAGTGATGTCATTTTTATTTGCCTTTTCTTTCACTTTCAAACATTACCAACAAAAAAGGGGAAAAAAACACACACACACACATTCAGTGACACACATATTCCAGTGACTAGTGAGCCTGAAATGGCCATTAAACAAAATAGAAAAAAAATCAACTGAGTCTCTTGTATAATATATTTCAGTTTTGTGACTGAGTATTGCACAATACACATCATTAAATTTTTAATATGAGTAACCTAACAAAAAATCTGACCTCAATGCACAAAAGTTCAAAACAAAACCATGAAAGGGAACTAAACTTAACAGTACTCTTCCTGATAAACTAAAGTTAAACAAACAGATTTTGCCTTTTTTTTTTTTTTTCAATCATCTATTCATATTACACTTATGTGCACTTGAGTTAACAGAAGTAAACTAAAAATACAATAACAAAAAAAAGAAAAGAAAAAAGAACACAATACTATTACTGCAGAGGTGCCTACCCCTCTTAGACCGTTTTGTGTAATGGGCTGCTTAAAAATGTGTATTTTGTGTAATCATTTCAGCGCAACACACAACGAAAAAAAATACACCACAGCAAACAAATTAAAAATAAAGACATTTATCGACACTATTAGCTATTTTAGTCACACAATATCAGGTATCCATGTAGCAAGTTTGGGTTTGAAGTTGTGAATAGTATTTGCGAAAAAAAAATTGGGGGGGTAAAAATATGGTCATTTTGGACATATTTCTTGAGGTCATGTGACCATTGACTTTTCCGAGGGATCAACGAAATTAGTGTACTTATAAAGGTCTTTTCATCAGGTATCTTTGTACCCAGTTTGGGGTTGAAGTTGTGATTAGTATTTGAGAAAAAAGAAATTATGTCCCAAAATAGCTATTTTGTATATTTCCTGATCCTCTGTGACCTTGACCTTTGTGAGAAACTGTCACTAAAATATACATGTTTAGAAAGGTCTTGCGACAAAGTATCCTTGGGCCAAGTTTGAAGACTGTAGCTTTAATAGTCTCCAAGAAAATGCCAACGTTAAAGTTTACCACGTGCGACGGCGGATGGACTACCGCTGGCTCAGAACATACTCACTTTTGCTTTGAACGTGAGCCAAAAATGTCTTTCGTGCACGACAGGTCACTGTTACTTAACATGCATCAGTAAAAAGGGCATCTGTTACTGCGACACATTAGTGTCCACGCATTTCCAGTATGCCGATACACTGTAAGGCTCCAACCTGGTCACCAGATGTCAATGCCCGGGTTTACACCTGCCACTGTACGGTATATCCACAGTCTAGACCGGCAACATGTAATAAGCGGCATTGCCGCGTGAACGATGTTGTGTCTCATACACGATCGGATGGAAGTACCAGTGTTGTAAAGACAATGCACGTACTACACATGTGACCAATGTGTGTCAGTGTCCACAGAGTCACCTACAGGTGCACCAAGGTGGAACATCAGAGGAACGGAACGGAACGGAATATCAATTAGACTAAACCTCCAATTCAGCTTCACGGAATCAAGCTGTACGGCATTGCCGTTGTCAGTGCCTCAACCGTCGATCGCTCCAGCTGACACTGCCAACACGTGGTTATGCTGCCACGCGGTAGTGGGCACACGTGTCCCAATACATCAAAGCTATCTGCTTTTGAAACTATGTCTCCAAACACAAAATTTTATCAGTCCGAATATCTACACATTCACTCGCCATTTCGACCGTAATATGCATGCTAGCGCTGCAAAGCTCAGTGACCGCAAACCACGTACAAAAGTACGCATGCACTGTCAGGATCCTGTAGTGTAAACATAGTGATGTGTCAGTGCAAAGTGCACGGTATACGAGACCGCCAACCAGTACAGCGGTTTGCCGGGCCGAAACGGTTAACAAAAAAGTGCTCATTTTATGTCAGCTTTGGGATGTACTACTGCCTTGGCCTTGTGCCCAGCGGACTCCAAATGTCTTTGAATATCATACTTTTGTACGCACCACTGTGAGCAACACCAAAGTCCTTTCTGCACACGTTGTATGCATTTGTATCGCTAGTTACTACCCGCGAGTCAGAGTTCAGTGTTTCAGTGCACGCATGGCGCGCTGTGTGCGAGTATTTTTGCTGCCTTGCCTTGGCTAGTCAGTGTGTAGCGGACTACTCGCGCAAAACTCAGTGACATAGTCTCTGGTTCTAGAGGCTGGGAGCCTATATAAAGCTGCCAATCTTTCTGGTAAAATTGCGTATTTTGGAGGAACTGGTCGTATTCGCGTAATTTGAGCCGAAAATGCGTAAAATTACGAGCTAGCGCGTAAGGTAGGCACCTCTGTTACTGTGAGTGAGGGCACCGGTGTGGGTTGCTTCCCTTGGCCCAAATACGAAACTGCCGAGTAGAGCTAGCTGTAGCAGACGAATTATTTTGCGGGCCAAGCGGGCCCTTCGTTTTTCAACTTTCCGAGCCCGAAATCAACTTTGCGGGTTTTTGGCCCCGGGCCCCCGCTAATTTCGAGCCCTGCAAATGTGTAGGTAGTTGTTATAGCGGCAGAGCGCCGGTCACGCCGTGTACCGCACAGTAGCAAGTGCGATATAAATAGAATGAGAGGGTGAGAGTGGAATGTGACCTCGCGGCGCCTTATCTCTCCCGCTGCTGGAAGCGAACTAAGTGCTAGGCGCCAGCACTGGCTGGTAAAGCCGTGAGTCAGCCGAGCGAGGCAGACGAGACAGAGCGTCGCCGAGTTAGCCTAGTCCAAGGAACCACAGTGCCCACACGTACAAATCTAGCACTGAACACTCGAAGAGAACGAAGTTAATCCAAAGCCAGCACGTCAAGCCTAGGCAGTCAACACCGGTAAGACCGGTCACAACCGTACACAGCCGAAGATCCAGTAGGCTGAACACGTCCGTTCGCGGTAAGCTAAACGAACAAACTGGTATTACACCACCGCTCACGCCACCAGATGGGGAGGTAAGGGAGGCTACTCGGGTACCTGGCTACGGCGCCCTTGGGTCACCTCCCTTGTCGTGTAGGTACACAACGGAATTTTGGGCTGAAATGGTAAGCTAAATGCGCATTCCTAGTAGTAATGTCATCGGTAATGTGTTTTGAGGAAACAAATATTACTGTGTTGTACTTTCCACTCATAATTCTTTTCTTGGGTATTCTTTGAATTTTACATGCTTTGGTCTATTTGGTCTAGATTTTGCAATAATAACTGCCAGGGGTCCAGGGAAACACTGGCACATGTTTACATAAATACATGTGTGTGAGACAACAAATCTATCACTTGCCTAACATTTGACACATACCACATTTTGGATGAAAGTGAGGGCAAGCATACTGGGTGGTTGTACAAGCCACTAAATGAGTGACATTCTATAAACTTGAAATGGCTGGAAAAAAGTCCACAAGCTGTCCATGTCACATGGACAACTAGAGGCTCACACTTCTGTGTCAGGAAGTAACAAGTTTTATTCAGCTGTGGAGTCGAGTGTCACGAGCAACTGTGGCTGACGATGCGTGCCAGCAAGAGACATTGATTCTCATGAGCCTCTGCAACTGCAGGGGCTCATGAGAATATATGCCTCTTGCAGATGGATATGTGTCTGCAGCACTGAGCCAAGATTTTGAAGCAGCTGAATCAGCCTCCAAGACCGAAGATGCGACTGGTCAGATTTTGACACCCAGCGCCGATGTTACGCCTTACGTCACTGACCTGTGAGGGTGATGGTCTGTCCGCTCTCCACGGCCGACGTAATGAGACCTCCATCTGCGGTAGAGATCATGGTGATGCCTTGGCTCTCCAGCCAGTTCACCGCATCCGCTGTTGTTGTGTCTGAAACCAAGAGCTGCTTTATAATGGCTGGAATTGTAATTGAAAATATATCACATGCCTGCAGTCTTTTTCTTCCATCCATTTCTGCTACTAAATATTTACATTACAATCAAATCAACTCATTCTAGTCATGCTGCATTCGGATGTGTCTCATAAAGCACATCTCAAATTCGCTGAAAGAGCAAGACATGCAGGAGCAAACTGACGAAGAATAAAGACAACCATTTAACACCAACGCCCTACAGTAGGAGATGGATCAACCATGATAAATCAAGGGTAGTGCCAGATTAGCTTGGCACCATTAGGTGCCAAGCTAATCTGGCACTATCCTTGATTCATCACGGTTGATCAATCTCCTCCAACTGGTACAAAGTTGTTAGAAGACGCCTCCAAACTTTGGGAAATGCGGCTGTGGTTTTAAATGGGTTAACCACAGCTTTAAAACCTCCACCCACCCCCCCACCCCCCACCCCCAAAAAAATAACTGACCCGTTTCCAGCGAACATATACCGCCTGGATAGAAACTGCCCTCTTTTCTCACATAGCACCCTGCAGAACACAAGAGGCGAAAATAAAGAAATTTTATCTCCAAGCAGAATGATTTGGTCAATGTACCTTTTTTCCCCCCCAACAATTTTTTTCTTGCTAAGCTGCAGCCATGCAGGCCCACATGCTAATGACGCACTCACATGCAGTTAACCATATATATGCACACCCCCACAGAGAGAGTTACCCCTTATCATTTAGAATACACTAGGCAGTGCGTGAAATAAGTTTGACTAAAATAGTTCAAGGGTAGTGCCAGAATAGCTTGGCGCCTGTAGGCTCCAAGCTATTCTGGTACCACCATTGAACTAAAGCCATTGGTCTATATCCTTATCTGTGAGTACTATAATGTAGCTTGCATATGGCAGTGTACAGATTTGAAGCTTTTAGCCTCAGTATGATAGGGATTAACTGGCAAACGAGGTGGGACAAATTGTAGCTCACAGTTTGTGCATACCAGCCCATGAAGACAAAAACACCCTGTGTTTTCTTGCGCCTGCCTACACCCTCATGGCATTTTCAGTGCATGATTCTGAATTTTAATGACTACTGTAACAGAAAACAAAAAAGGCAATGCCCTTATGGCTCACATGTGTGACTGATGCACATGTGTGACCTTTGTGACAATAAGTAAAGGGATGGCTTCTGCACCAGCGAAATCCATTTTTCAAAGTGTAAGTTTTTCAAACACCTGTCAAACCCCGTGACCCTTGACCTTTGCAATGAGTCAACTAAATTAGTATGCATAGAAATGTCTTGCCATCAACAAACTACACACAAAATTTAATTGAAAAGTTCACAAAAACTTTGATTAAAAACTACAATTCTAACAAAACAAGAAACTTTTAGAAAGGCAAAGCCATTATGGCTCACATGTATGACCGATTTACATATGTGTGGCCTTTGTGACAAGGGCTGGCTTCTGCAGCAGCAAAATCCAGGTTTTCTGAAAATGTAAGCATTTTACACACATCTGTCAACCCCCCCGTGACCCTTGACCTTTGTGATGAGTCAACTAAATTAGTATGCATAGAAAGGTCTTATCATCAGCTATATTTGTACCACATTTGGTTGAAAAATTTGGGAATACCTACAATTTTATAAAAAAAATCAGCATTTTACACACATTTGCCAGACTCTTGTGACCCTTGACCTTTCCAAGGGATCATCCAAATTAGTATGCATAGATAGCTCTTACCATCAGGTATCTATGTACCTAATTTGGGTCTGAAGTTGTGACTAGTATTTGAGAAAAAAAATCTTTTGTAAAAATATGGCTATTTTAGACCTTTTGCCTGAGCTATCATGACCCTTGACCTTTCCAAGGGATCAACCAAATTAGTGTGTGTATAAAGGTCTTACCATCAGGTATCTCTGTAGCAAGTTTGGGTTTATAAAGTTGTGAATAGTATTTGAGAAAAAACATCTTTTGTCAAAATATGGCTATTTCGGCCCTATTTCCTGAGTCCTTGACCTTTCTGAGGGGTCATCCAAATTAGTATGCATAGATAGGTCTTACCATCAGGTATCTCTGTACTAAGTTTGGATTTCAAGTTGTGAATAGTATTTGAAAAAAAACATCTTTGTCAAAATATGGCTATTTTTCACACATTTACCGACCTCTTGTGACCCTTGACCTTTCCGAGGGGTCGTCCAAATTACTGTAGTATGCATAGATAGGTCTTACCATCAGGTATCTCTGTACCAAGCTTGGGTTTCAAGTTGAAAATAGTATTTGAGAAAAAAACTTTTTGGGGTCAAAATATGGTTTTTACACCTATTTTGGGATCATCCCATGACCCTTGACCTTTGTGAGGGGTCAACTAAATTAGTATGCATAAGAAGGTCTTATCATCAGCTACCTTTGCGCCAAAGTTGATTAATAACTTTACAAAAATGTTAATACAAATTCATTTTTCTCAAAAAGGTATTTTTTCAAAAAATACTTACCGATGACATGACTAACAGGAAGTGTCTACTTACTCACACAATTTTAGCCTAAGAACCCGTTGTGCCCCTGCACAACCCGGGAGGCACTCGGGGAACCCCCAGAGGGGCCGAGAGTTGTCTCCCGTGCCTGCCCATCCGGTTCCGAGTCATACGATGATTCCTCAGTCAAGATACTTAGCTCACCAGAGGCAAATGGGGCAGGTGGGAGGGTCCTCCGAGTCATGTCATCAGCAAGTATTTTTCGAAAAAATACCTTTTAGAGAAAAATGAATTTATTTTCTCAAAACATTACCGATGACATGACTACCAGGAAGAATAGCGAGAAGGAGGAAGGTGCCGCTACCCCAACCACCCCCACGGGGCCAATGCAGGGTCATCCTCCCTGTCGCACACTCCCGACAATTTTAGCTAAATGCATACCTACGCCGCCTGAGGCGCCGGGAGGAAGTGTTGTGCCGCTGTGATGTCCCCCACCAGAGCAAGATTGTCTCGCTGGCTTGCCAGATCCCGGAGATAAAAGCGGGCGAAGGTTGGTTCAGCTCGCCAGCCCACGGCTGCCACAATGTCCTTGACCGCGCAGTTCCGGTCGAATGCGAGGCTCGTCGCCATGGCTCATACCTCGTGTGCGCGTATCTTGAGCCTCTTCACTCCCTGTGGGGAGAGGCCCTGGTAGGCGGACCTAATGACCCAGCGTAGCCAGGAGGATATCGTCTGGGCTGTTATGTCAGTTCTGCCGGGTTTTAGAGGCAGGAAGAGGCATGAGCGTCCTCTCCAGATGGCTTTGGTATGGCGTAGGTAAACGCGTAAGGCGCGCACGGGATCGTGTTGCCTGGTCTCCCGGGGAATGTTCATCCCATGCAGCGGCCGTAGGGTGATCACCTGTGGCACGGTCAGTGGAGACCTGGTCTTGGCAAGGAAAGCAGGGTCCGTGAGAAGCTGCACGGAGCCATCCACTCGAAACGGTAGGCAGGCAGGGTGCGCCAACAGCACGTGTAGCTCGCCGACTCGGGCCGCGGAGGCAAGGGCCAACAGGAAGCATGTCTTACGTCACGTCTGCGAAGCGGGCCAATGGCAGCGGTTCAAATCTGGTGGAGTTTAGCCACGTCAGGACCCGGGGAGGTCCCAGCGAGGAATGAGTGAGCCGGGCACTGGACGCTGCAGGCCAAAGTGAGTCATAAGGTCGGCGATGTCTTTACAGGCACCGGGGTCCGGGCGACCGAGGTGCCGGTAGGTGTCAGCAATCATGGACAGGTACCTCCTGATGTTGATAGGGGCCAAACCTTGGTCTCCGAAGAGCCAGAGGAAAAAGTCCACGAGCTGGGGATTCGTCAAACCGGTGGGGGAGTGGACCTCGCACCAGGAGCACAGCACTCGTCACTTTCCCTCGTAGACGCGCCGTGTCGAGGGTCTGCGGGCTGAAGAGATCGCTTCCATTACTGCACTCGAGAAGCCTCTAGTGTGAGGGCGTGCCGCACAATCTCCAGGCGTGAAGAAGGAGACGCTCCGGGCATGGGTGGAACAGCGTTTGGCGAGGCTGCATGAGCATCCTCCCAGGCGTGCGTAGCCGCGGGGGGGGGGGGGGGGGGGGGGGGTCTGTGGCGAGGCTGAGGAGGTCGGTGGTCCAAGACTGGTTCCAGGAGAACGGGGCGACCAGCAAGACGACCACATTGCATCCACGGAGCTTGAGGAGGACTTTGGGGACGAGGACTGTCAGGGGGTAAGCATAAGCTATAAGTCCATCCCAGGGGATGGAGAGTGCGTCGACTGCCCAGGCCAGGGGGTAAGGGATCGGGGAGACGAAGCGGGGAAGCTGGTGGTTTCACCTCGTGGCGAACAAGTCGACCAAAGGGGTCTCCCAGTGCGCACAGATCATCTGGAAGATGTCTCGGCGAAGAGTCCACTCCGTGTGTAGCAGTTGGCTGCGACGGGAGAGAGAGTCGGCCAAGATGTTCAGGTGACCAGGAAGGAGATCCGCGGCTGCATTCATCACGCCGAGGAGCTGAAGCCAGACTCTGGCGGGGGCTGTGTCCCACTGGTTTAAATCGCTGGCCAAGGCAGCTAACCTCTGAATTCGCTGCTTCGGCAAACGCACCCTGTTGAGGTCGGTAGCGAACTCCATGCCGAGGTGGACAAACCAGAGAGAGGGTGTGAGGTCCGACTTGCTCGCGTTGATCAGAAACCCCAACTGAGCCAAAAGCCGCATCAGCGCGTCCCTGTCCGCTGCTAGGACGGCCACCGATTGGCTGCGTAAGAGGTCGTCGAGGTAGTTGGATGTTGGACTGGACGATGACTGCCGAGCCTTGGCCACCACTGCGTCCATGAGGCGGGTAAAAACCCAAGGGCTGAGGTTGAGACCGAACGGCAGGAGCCGGAACTGGTAGACTACCCCGTCGCAGGCGAAGCAGACGTACCTCCTCGAGGTGGGGCGAATGGGGACGTGCAGATAAGCATCGGAAAGATCGAGGCTCACCGCGAAGTCCAAGGGCTGGACGGAGGCTCTGAGGGCTCTGGCCGTCTCCGTGCGGAAGGATGGTGCCGTGATAAAGGCGTTCAGCGCCGATAGGTTGATGACCGACCGCCACTTGCCGCCCGGCTTGGGCACAATAAAGAGGCGGCTGTAGAAGGCTCGAGAGTCGGGGCGCACAACGACCTCTGTGGCGGCCTTCTGCAGGAGGGAGGAGACTTCTCCGCATAGAGCGCTGGCCTTCAACGCGTCGGATGGCACCGAGGTCCACCAAGGGGAGCGACAAAGCGGTGGAGGAGAGCGGAAGGAAATCCGAAGGCCATCTGAGATGGTGGTCCGAACCCAGAAGTCGTCTGGGAACAGCGACTGCCACACTTCGCTGTACTGGGCAAGCCTCCCGCCAACTGGAGACCCCGGGACGGCCGGCGGCGGCGGAGGAGCGCAGGACTCAGGGCGATGGGCAGGACAGGGCCGGGTGGGGACAAAGGAGCTAACTTGGTCGGGGCGGCCGAAGGCAGGGTGGCGGCGGGGGGCGCCCAGAGGTGCGGGGCCAGAGGGCGCAAGGGGCCTGGAGACCCGCAGAGCGCGACCCGGAGCCTTGCGAGCCGGTCAAAAGCGAGGGGGAGCTGTCTTGCCAGGCCAACGGTCCGCATTCGCCGTCTTCACAGAGGTCCAGGTGTCGCCGAAGAGGAGGGGTCCACCCAGGGGGCACGCCGAAGCTGGTTACGCAGGTCCGGAGGCAAACCACGACAGGCCAGCAGAACGGCATCCCGATGCATGAGGTCACAATTGGAGGAGGCCGCCATGGCATTGACGGACGAGTGGTAGGCTGCCCGGTTGGCCACTTCCGCGAGAACGAGAAGATCCACTAGGAGGGGCGTCAAGGAGGGATGCCAGGCGTCCTCGATCCGGCACACGAAGGCTTGGGTGAGCAGCTCAGGGAAGTCCAAGCAGGCGAGGATGTTGCGAACGAGTGTAGTACTATCCAGACCACGGGGAATCGCATGCTTTAGGAGGGTGAGGCCGCCCGCCTGAACGATGGCCGCCGGATCCACTGTGGGAAGAGGGCAGACGAAGGCCTGGGAGTGTCCGGAATACCATCCCTGACGAAAGGCGATGTCAAGGCCGGGGGGGGGGGGGGGGGGGGGGGGGGGGCCACCAACGGTTGGAAAAGAAATCGGTCTCCCGAGGGGAGGCGAGCAGATGATCGGAGAAGGCATGTCGCGAAAACTGGGAGATTAAGGGAGCGACTTGAACTTCTTGGCCTGCCTGCCAGCGTCGATGAAGGCGGAGACCTTCCTCTTGAGCGGGGGGAATGGGGGGCAAGCGTCCACGGGGAGGGCGGCCGAGAGGTCGAAGGGTCCAAGACGTCTGAAACAGTCGAGCGAGAAGCGGTGGAATGGCCAGGAGCGCCAAGCAGCGCGGAGACGGAGTCCTCAGCAAGAAGACTCAGGGTCTCGTCGTCCTGGGGGGAGGGGGGGGGGGAAGCGGCTGGGAAGAGGGATGCTAGAGAAAGACAAAACACGCCGAGGGGCCGAACGGGGCTGCGGCGAGACCGGGGCAGAGAGTCAAGCCGGGAGGCGCGAGGGGAGCGGCTGCGAAGACGGGAGCAACGTCCATGATCCCGATGAAGAGGGTTCCTGCCTGAGCGGCGCCGAGGGGAGGCAGAAGGGCGACGCGAGGAGCGCGGCGGTGAGGAACGAAGCGTGAGCGAGGAAGGTCGCGCCGCAGACTGTGCCGAGCTCGAAGAAACAAGGCGGGGGGGACTGCCGGTCGTCCGGGACGCGCGGCGGTCCTTCCGACGAGCGTCCACAGGAGAGCGGGATCGCCAGGAGTAGGAGGAAACTCGAGAGGGCTCCAAAGAATCCAAGGTCCTCGGGCGCATGGCACTTCGTCTCTGAGAGCCGGGCTCAGTGAGGCAGGCTCCCTGCCGGCATATGGACTACCCGTAAGAGTCCGCGAGCGTGAGCGACGAGCGAGAACTGATAGCGGACTTGGGGCGGCGCGACGCGCGTCCCCGTAGGCCAGGCTCTGTGAGGCGGGCGCTGTGTGTCCGCGCATTGACTTCAGTTCTCCGAGCAGTGCTGGGTGCACATGCTCGGCGCGGCGTCCGTTCCACAGGGTCGGCACGGTCGTGTTTGGTCACTGCTCCGGGCAGTGGGGGGTGCCTGGACAGGAGGCTCACTCACAGGGGACGGCCGGTCCCGCCTGTAGAAGCTCCATAACCGAGACCACCTCAGTTCAGGCGGAGCAGATGTCACAGGCGTGGTTCGAGGCACAGCCAGAGCTGGGAAGGCAGACCTTGTGGTTGTCCGTTGGACACTGGAAATCGCCACACAGTGTGCAGGTCTGCACCTGGCAACTGTAACACATAATACACATGCAAGCGTACGAGCGAGAGCACATGGCTCTGCCCAGCTAAGGCGAACATTCGAGGCCAAGGTTACAATAGCAAACCAATGTATATGGGGTTAGGCCCTACAACGGCCACCCTAACATGCGAAGGCGTGGGAGCGAAGGGTCCCGCCAAGCAAAGCGTAGCCTACGACACCAAAGGAACAAAGCACAACGCACAAAGCCCAGCCACACCACACTCGAACCGCCAGTGAAGAGCATGGGCGCTGGCCCCAGGGGCCGCGCCAAGCTAAGACGAAGTCCAGCACAAATGGTAGTCAAATATAACACATGAAGCCGAGGGCTCCAACGAACCGGCGTCCCGCCCGGAGGCTGGCCGAAGGCTAGAACAGCTACCTTACCTCTCCGCAGCAGCGGGAACGGCGGAAGGCACCTCCATACCACCGTCAGCGCGGGAAGGTGGGAAGAAGTGTCGAGAAGCTACAGCTGGGCAGCAGAGCAACAGAAGCTCCCTTGGAAGCGAAACACAAGGCAAGGAGGGCACTGCAGGGGAAGCAGGCCAACAACAGTCCAGCACGGGTTCCAAACCGATCGCATGAAGGTAAGTCCGGAGGCTAAGCAAACACGTCTGAACGGTGCAAGCTAAGTAGACTGACTAGGGAATCATCGTATGACTTGGAACCGGATGGGGAGGCACGGGAGACAACTCTCGGCCCCTCTGGGGGTTCCCCGTGTGCCTTCCGGGTTGTGCAGGGGCACAACGGGTTCTTAGGCTAAAATTGTGTGAGTAAGTAGACACTTCCTGTTTGTCATGTCATCGGTAATGTTTTTGAAAAAATAAACTACAATTCTATCAAAAATTGGCATTTTACACACATCTGTCGACCTCTTGTGACCCTTGACTTTTCCGAGCAGTCATCCAAATTAGTACGCATAGATACATCTTACCATGAAGTATCTTTGTACCAAGTTTGGGTTTGAAGCTGTGAACAGTATTTGAGAAAAAAATCAATGTTGTCCAATTATAGCAATTTTTTACCTATTTCATCATCTCCTGTGACCTTGATCTTTGGTCACTCAAATTGATATGTTTAGAAAAATCTTGCCACAAAGTATCCTTGGGCCAAGTTTGAAGACTATGGCTTGAATAGCCTCTGAGAAACTGCCAAAGTAATCTTTACCAAGGATGATAGCGGACGGATGACCACTGGCCCACAACATGACTCACTTTTGCTTCGCACGTGAGCCAAAAAACTAACTTGCTGAGTTGATGGGTGCGGTTGCCTCTGCCAGCGCTGCTAAAGTGGCCAGAACGGACGTGCTGCTTTGTTCCGAGTCGCTGGACACCTCCGTTTTTACTGCCAGCAAACAATGCAACCATTCATACACTGAGCACCAAAATAAAACTTCCAAACTTCAGGAGTTTTCTTTGAAGGACTCGTGCCAGTTCAGGAGATAGGTCGACCATGGTAGTTTAAGGGTGGTGCCAGAATAGCTTGGCACCTACAGGCGCCAAGCTATTGTGGCACCATCCTTGAACTATCACCGACGATGAACCTCCTGCTAAAAAATGTCAGGGATGACTGGAATACAGTCAAACCCATCAAGACGAACACCTGTATATGGCAACTACCTGTCTAAACAGACCACCCATTTTTGTCCTATAGTCTTCTTCCTGTTACTGAGACGACTGTGTAAAAAAAGCACCTGTCCAAGGCAACCACTTTCTGATAGTCCCTCGGGTAGCAGAGTTAGACAGGTTCGACTGTATTGCAATTTCAGATACTGAAGATGCAGAACTTATCTCAGTCTGTGTGTGAGAATTCTGAATTTTTGTTGTTGTGTGTGTGTGATTTTCTTTCTTTCTTCAAATTTTAATTTTCTCTTTCATTTTCATTGACCAGAACTTTAATTTGTTTAAAGACTCAGCATTCATCTTTTACATTTTACTCTGAAACTTTGTTCCCGACTGGAATTCTATATCACCTGCGGAGGTGGTGACGGTCTCAGTTATGATTGGCTCTGTGGTTTCTATGGTGATGGTGTCCCCCTCCCCGACGTTACCAATATCCGTGTGCTGGGCGAGCTGCAGGACCTGAGCGATGTCCGTTCGCCCGTTGCCCACAGCGATGTCCAGTGGGGTGCGATCAAACTGGCAACAAAACAAAAGACAGCAGAGTCATCACTCACAGTCAAAGTTGAAGAAATGTTGTAGTGAGAGTCTGACTGAACTGCGATAGCTGTGAGTGTGAGTTTCTCTGTTCTGGCCTTCGACTGAGTCATTCATGAACTGCCTTATTTGGCAAATAAAATCAGCATTCCAGATCGGTCACAAAATAATGCTATTTATATAACATGTAGCATGTATGTAATTTCACCAATTTTATTTAACCGTGTGGCTGTCGGTAGCGCGTTAGTCGAGGTAATTCCTGCAGGAATCACCTCGACCAAACACACTACCCACAGCCAAAGAGTTAAACCAATGGCATGAACACCCTATAGACTGTATAGATGTGTAGACTTTCAGCACAGAACCAAAAAAAAAGAAGGAAAAAAAAAACAAGCAAACTACATACAGACTAACAACAACAGTCCCTCAGACAGAAATAAGTAAATGGCTCGGCGCATGATTTCCTCTGACACTATTAACGCATTTAGCCCCGAGTCCTTCCAGCAGGAGATTGACTCACCATGATAATTCAAGGGTAGTGCCAGATTAGCTTGGCGCCTTCAGGCGCCAAGCTAATCTGGCACTACCTTTGAATTATCATGGTCATAGTCTACCCTTGAATTATCATGGTCATAGTCATTCAGTAACACTTCCAAAATTTGGGAAAAGCACCTGTGGGGCTAAAAGGGTAAAATCTAATAAAATGACCTAGCAGAATCCTGTAGGAGAGAAAATATTGCCAACACTACAGTACTGGAGGGCCATCATCACACATGGGAATCCTGACTTAGAAAACAGAGGAATCATGGATGGTTTTCCTACCTTGTCCTCACAGTTGAGGTCAGCCCCGTTGCGAACCAGTAAGTCGATTATATCCACATGGCCCTTTTCCGTCGCCCAGTGTAGGGGCGTCATCTTCAGCTGACATGCAAAGTGCAAAATTTATTATTTAAAAAAAAAAAGGCAAACAAAAGCTAATTATCAGTTTTTCTAGACAAATAAAGTGCCAGTTAAGGCAAGCCCTAGCATTACCAGCAAGAGTGAATTCCACTATGAATGCGACTTAAAGCCATCTGGGCCCAGAAAATTAATTTTTCTCTAAAATGTATGTTTTCGAAAAATACTTACCGATGACATTACTTTATGGAAGTGAGCCAGTGACAGAAGGTGGAAACGGATGGGTTGCCAATTTTCCAGTGCAAAGTAAAATATAAATGAAAGTCAAACATGTTGTGTTTTATATCCTATTTCAAGAAAACTGCATGTAAATATACATACGTTAGTTGCACGCTTTTAAGTTGGTATAAAGTAAATAAAAACAAAAAAAGAATTCACATATTTGCCGCAGGCAGGCAAAGCCCTTTGTGAGATGCAACAAGCTTGATATTGTGCACATGGATATTTTTCAACATTTCATAAAAAGTCCTTTCCTATTCTTATACAACACTTCTATGGAGTGTTTAGCGTCTATTTTACACAAATTTTGTGTGAAACACATATTTTGGAGTTTTTATTTCATCCCGAAAAAAACGGTTAGTCGAGCGTGACGGGTCATGTCCAGAACACCGTGTGCACTCTGACTTACCGTACACAACCAAGCATGGCCTAGTTGTTCCAACTTTTTAATGAACCTCATCTGCATACATATTTCCGCATAAAACATCTTATTGTACTAGTCCTCGGGGTTCGTGTACGATTATTTTTTACTTTTTGTGGTAAGCTTTTGTTTTCATGTCCGTTCATCACGTTCGACTATTTGCCGATTTCTATTTATGCGGAGTTCGTTTTGTGCCTGCAATTTTGTTCGGAGGTCATGTTTTGGTCACGTGATTAGCCGCAGTGCTTTCATTCATTGGAAATGGCGCCATGACGTAGCGAAGGTAGGCAAAATTGTTTCATGTCCCATAACTTTTCCTTATCACGTACGACCGTACGTTGCCATTGTGTACATTTGTGTACATGTTTTATTGTGTTTAGAACCTCTAAGCGCGCACATTTTATATCATTTTACGGTGTAAGTGAACGATGAGTGTGTGGTCGAAACTACGACGATACTCTCCGAGGTTCGTTCGAAAGCGACTTGCTTTTGAGATGACGACGACTTTTTCAGTAGAAATTTGTCATGTCCCAAATCACGGTCGACTATTTCTTGTCATGTCCGACACCACGTTCGACTGACGGTCTTTTTAGTAAAATTTTAATGAGGAGTCTCAGATCAGGTTAAACTACCTGTTAAATTTCAAACGTGGGTTTCATATTCGAACCTCTTTGTTTATGCCCTGAGGTGATAATGGCGGATGAATCGTCTGCTTTTCAGTCGACCGTGATAGACATCTTGCGGACATGAAGTGGCTTCATGTCCTTCATCACGCTCGATGACGCTTTGTTTATGCCAAAACATAGCAATAGTTCATGTCTGATTTATAATATCTTGTTTTAGTTACTGAGTTTAATCACGAAAATTAACCCAAAAATTGCCAAAAATTGTGTTCTATCCACCCAAAAATCCTTTTCAGGTCTTCGTCAACTTGATCCTCCAGAGGAAGAAATCAAGGCCACTAAAGTTAAAACTAATGCTGACAGATGCCAGGAAAATCGCATATCAATTAGGCGTGACCCCTCCTGTGATGAAGCTGAGAGGCAGAAGAATAAAGAAGTAGTTCTCGAAACAGACAGTGCCCTCGGACAGAGGAAGAAATCTGCGCAAAGGTGAACAGGACAGGCTACGCGCGCAGAGATAAGGTATGTGTTGGTTCTGGTTAACATGTGCGTAACACATTCCCATATTTAATTTTATTATTTATACTATTGAGACGTTGTTTAGGAGACCTACTCTGGTTGTGATTCGTAAACATGTACATTTCTACCATTTTTATTGATCATCCATCTTAACTTTTCTGGGCGTGATGGGTTCCCAGTATTTAACCTCTTCAGTTCATTTCCATCAAACATTATTTTTTTCAGAGAGAGAAAGAAGGTGATAACCCAGCCTCTGGCCGGATCTACACCAAAGCCCAAGACCAGGCATGCGGTGGAGCTGCAGCGTAAAAACTGGTGCAGAGCGAAACAGGAGCAATGCAGTGAATCATCGACCCAGAAGTGGCGGCGTCACCGGGAGAAATGTTCAAAGTATTACTTTGAAAAGAAAAGTAAATGTGCATTTCTCATAATTAATTTTCTAATATTTTGAATGAATCTAATCTCAGAATTTTTTTTCTTTGCAGAACTGTTCATGTGAGAGGCAGATTCTTTATTCAGATTAATTTTTTTTTAAATAAGATGGTACTTTGCATGTGAAACCTCCCATTCCCCATTGTTATGCCAACAATCCAGCACACCTATACCAAATGTGTCTGTTACTTTGACTTTTTGGGTGGTCACTATCGTGACTATGGTATACTTTTATCAGACACTGTCTTATTAACTGTACCCCAGGTACATTTTCCATTTTAAACTGTGCAAGACTTCAAATCTCGCTTTCTATGAGAATGTCGCCATACAGCTGGCGCTTTTCAGTAATCCGTGCTTGATTCTCATGGGAAGCAATACTTGAACACTTGAACATGGACAATGTACCTGATGTGCATTTTCAAAAAAAAAAAAACATACTTCAGTGACCATTTAGTAATGTTCGTGATGGTATTAATAAACTATCATATTTTATTCTTTTCCTAGAATGCACTCAGACTCATCCCCAGCCAGAAACAAGCCCTCCGCAATCTGAGACGACCCCTCCATTATCCTCCTCACTTTTGTGAACATTTTTTGTCATACAGAGACTGGCTTTTGTTGTCAAAAGCTGAAAAACCTCATCATAGGTGCATGTATAAATCAAGCAATGCGCTAATTATTTTTCAGGTATCACTTACGGGGTGATGTGCTAAGAAACAGTGCTGAGAATTGAAAATTGTGAGGTTTTTTTTTTGTCAGCAACTGCATTTAATTACCTCTTTCTTATGATGTCCATTAATTTACAGTGTACACTGTATGAGTGTCTTTTTGGAGTGAAATTAGTTTATGTGGCAACATTTCTTCAATTTTAGGGTGGTATGCTTACAAAGCGTGGTTAGAAATGAGTTCTTGTGATTGCATATTTACGTGAGTAGACTAAGTGTGTTGAATAATACTCTACATGTACGCCAAGATTTCATCATGTTTTATGCACAAATGATGTATGAAACCATAATCTTGTCTTCATTTATGAGATTTTATGTTGAGAAACAGTAGTTGGAAAAGAAAATATAGTTTCAAGTGGTTGCGAGTAGAAAAATGCTTTGGTGGTATTTTTTCATGTCCTCATATTTCATCACATACGACATATGCTTTTTGCATAAAACCAGTATATATGCCAATAATCCCATAAATATGGACTGTAAAGCTAAGAAATAAGCCTTTGAACTTGATTTTATTTTTAAACAAGTGCTTTTGAGGTAAGAAAGAGTTTAAATGTTGTTGTTTCTCATGTCCTCATATTTCGTCACGTTCAACATACACATTCTGTAAAAAAACACTGTCACCACTGTTACCAACAAAATTTCATGTACAGTTTGGCTGGTGAACATTGTTTTGAAATAAAAAGTTGTGTTTCTTCATTAACTGTGTATTTGTTCTTTCTTTATTGTATTTGTTTGTACCCAGTATATGTCGTATGTGACACAGGACATGAAACTTTACTAAATTTTCTGTGCTTAATTTTATAACATTCTTGAAGACTTACACTTTTCTGATGTATTTTAGCATGTTTATATAAAACAACATTTAAAAGTTGCTAATGATTATGTAAATTGAGAAGGATTTCAAAAGAAGTCATGTCCTGTGTCACGTTCAACTATTTCCACTTGACCACCATTTTTGACATGCCTACGGAACACCTGACACTCAACTATCTTCTTATGTATGGTTTTAGATAGTGCAAACATTATAGTTTCAAGGGAGCATAACAAAATATACCAATAATAAATCTTAATTTTGCACAATGCATGCCCTCTGTGAGGCCCACCTTCTGTCACTGGCTCATGTGTCTACTACTTACTCAATTTCAGCCTAAGAACCTGTTGTGTTCCTACACAACCCGGAAGACACTCGGGGGAACCCTGACCAGGGCCGAGAGTTGCCTCCCGCCCCTGCCCATCCGGTCACGTGCCACGTGGTGTGACCAGTCAGTCGTGATACTTAGCTTACCAGTGGTAAGTGGGGCAGGTGGGAGGGTCCTCCGAGTAATGTCATCGGTTAGTATTTTTCAAAAAAATACATTTTAGAGAAAAATTAATTTGTTTCTTCAAAAACATCACTGATGACATTACTTTATGGAAGAATTGCGAAAAGGAGGAGGCTGCCACGCCCAACTTACCCCCTGAGAGGGCTAAGACAGAGCCATCCACCCATTCGCAAAACTCCCGAGAATTTCAGCTAAGTTCGTACCTACGGCGCCTCCGGCACTGGGAGGGAGTGCTGCTTGCTGGCCTGTCAGATCCCTGAGGTAGAAGCGGGCGAAGGTAGATTCTGCCCGCCAGCCTACTGCTGCCACGATGTCTCAAACAACACAGTTGCGATCAAAGGCGACGCTCGTGGCCATGGCACGAACCTCATGTGCGCGCATCGTAAGCCTCTTCGCACCCTCTGGGGAAAGGTCCTGGCAGGCAGACCGTATGACCCAGCGTAGCCAGGAAGGTATCGTCTGGGCTGTTATGTCATTTCTGCTGTGGGCCAAAGGCAGAAAGAGGCGTGACTGTCCTCTACGGACGGGCTTGGATCAGCGTAGGTATACGTGTAGGGCACGCACAGGATCTTGTTGCCTGGTCTCCCGGGGAAAGTTTACGTATTTCAGCGGCCGTATGGTTATCACCTGGGACGCAGTCAAGGGAGACCTGGTCTTGGAAGGGTCTGTGTGTAGCTGCACGGAACCATCCGCCCTGAACTGGAGGACTTACCGACATCGCGTGCAGCTCACTTACCCTGGCTGCCGAGGCCAGGGCCAACAGAAAGCAGGTCTTCTGTGTCACATCCGCAAACCGAGCCAGAGAAAGCGGTTCAAACCTGTCTGAGTTAAGCCACGTCAGTACCCAGGGTCAGTACCCAGGGTAGGTCCCAGCGAGGAATCAGCGAACGGGGAACCAGACGCTGCAGACAAAAGTGCATCATCAGGTCTGCTAGGTCTTTGCATTCACCAGGGTCTGAGCGGCCGAGGTGACGTAAGTGTCAGCATTCATGGACAGGAATCCTCGGATCGTGATGGGGGCTAGGTCTTGGTCTCCAAAGAGCCAGAGGAAGAAGTCAGCGAGCTGTGGAGTAGTCAAATCGTTGGGGGAGAGTTGTTGGTCAGTGCACCAAGACTGAAGCACTCGCCACTTTCCCTCATACACGGGTCTGGTCGAGGGACTATGGGCAGAATCGACAGCTTCCACTGCCGCACTCGAGAAGCCTATAGCGGTGAGGGCTTGCCGCACAATCTCCAGGCGTGAAGGAGAAGCCGCTCCGGGCATGGGTGGAATAGCGGCTGGCGGGGTTGCTTGAGCATCGTCCTCGAGGCGGGCAGACGAAAAGGGGGGCCCGTGGCGAGACTGAGGAGGTCGGTGGTCCAAGACCTGTTCCAGGAGAACGGGATGACCAGCAACACGACCGCCTTGCATCCTCTGAGCTTGAGTAGGACTTTGGGAACGAGGACCGTCAGGGGGTAAGCGTACACGATGAGCCCGTCCCACGAAATGGAGAGTGCGTCAACAGCTCAGGCTAGAGGGTCTGGAATCGGGGAGACGAAGAGGGGGAGCTGGTGATTCCACCTCGTGGCAAATAGGTCGATCATGGGTGCAGTGAGCGCAGATCATCCAAAATGTGTCCAGGCGTATCGTCCATTCTGTGTGGAGTAGCTGGCCGCGCCGTGAGAGGGAGTTGGCCAACACATTCAGGTGTCCTGGAATGTGTCGAGCTCGGAGGGAGATGCCGCGGTCCTCGCACCAGCGCATCAGTCGGTAGAGGAGAATGCACAGATCGGGTGAGCGCGTACTGCCCTGATTCTGAATGTAGGAAACGACTGTGGCGTTGTCCAAAGGACGAGTAGCTCCTGGTGGCGAAGGAGCGCTTCCCACTTGATGAGGGCTTGCCAACCGCTTGCAGCTCTAACCAGTTGATGTGTCTCTCCGATAGATCCGGAGCCCAGAGGCCGGACGTCGAGAGGAACCTCGGTAGCAGGTGAGCACCCCACCCGGAGATATGGCATCCACGCAAAGGGAGCGGTGAGGCAAGAGGTGTCCGTCCAGCGCTGCAGATGGGGGCGTCTGCGACCACGTTCAGGTGGCCCGGGATGTGGCGGGCTCGAAGAGCTATGCCCCGGTCCCTGCACCAGAGCAAAAGATGGTACAGGAGTATGCACAGGGAGGGTGAGTGAGTGCCCCCCTGGTTCTGGATGTAGGCCACCACTGTCGAGTTGTCCGAAAGGATGAGGACCTCTTGGTGTGTCAGCTTCTCTTGCCAGGCAACGAGGGCCAACCACATCGCCTTCAACTCCAGCCAGTTGATGTGTTTGTCTGCGAATTCCCGAGGCCAAAGGCCCGAGGCCGAGACAAAGTCCGGTAAGAGGTGAGCGCCCCATCCCGACTGGCTCGCGTCGGTGCAGAGGGACCACCGGGTTGAAGGGGAGTGCAGAGGCATGCCCGTCAACAACCACGCGAGGTTCGACCACCTCTGGAGGTGGGGCCGGACTAGCGGAGTAACCGGAACCGGATCCATCAGGGTGCCAGAGGAGGGGCGCCAGCAAAGGAGGATGTGGAGCTGAAGAGGTAAGACATAGAGTCTGTCGAGGGGTTATAAATCCGCTGCTGCGCTAAGCAGTCCCAAGAGATGAAGCCATACCCGGGCCGGGAAGGAGGCTCCTAGCTCCATCTGACAGGCGAGCTCAGTGATCTTCTGCCGCCGAGCCAACGGCAGGCGGACCAAGTTGAGGTCGGTTAGGAATTCCATCCCCAGATGCAGGAACCGCCGCGAAGGGGTGAGATCCGACTTGACCATAAACCCTAACCGGCGAAGGAGCGAGAGCAGCTCGTCTCTGGCTTCCTCCAGAGCCGTGGCGACCTGGTTGCGCAGCAGTAGGTCGTCCAGATAATTGGAGGCCGGACTCAACGATCGCTGCCGGAAGCTGGCCATCACTGTGTCGAGAAGTCTCGTGAAAACCCAGGGGCTGATGTTGAGGCCGAAAGGGAGGGATCGGAACTGGTAGACGATCCCTTCGAAGGCAAAGCGTAGATAACGACGTGAGGATGGATGCATGGGCACGTGCAGATAAGTGTCCGCAAGATCGAGGATGAT
Source organism: Semisulcospira habei (assembly GCA_036245525.1). NCBI lineage: Eukaryota > Metazoa > Mollusca > Gastropoda > Semisulcospiridae > Semisulcospira > Semisulcospira habei. The sequence continues at coordinate 30,028,952 of BTPG01000002.1, forward strand.
AGCAAAGTCCATCGGCTGGACGACTGCGCAAAGAGTCCTGGCAATCTCCATCCGAAAGTGCGGCGCCGCAATGAACCTGTTTAGCGCCGAGAGGTCGATGACCGGACGTCACTTGCCGCCTGGCTTGGGAACGGCGAAAAGTCAGCTGTCGAGAGACTATCTCCGTCATGTCGAGAGACTATCTCCGTCGCCGCCTTGCTGAGCAAGGCCGCCACTTCTCCGTGAAGAGCGTCTGCCTTGAGCCGATCGTCTGGAGCCTGGGCCCAAAGGGGAGACCTGCGGAGGGGACTGGAACGACAGCTGTAGGCCTGTGGAGACATTCGAGAGGATCCAAGGGTCATCTGGGAACAGTGAATGCCAGTGGTCGCTGAAGCGGGACAGCCGCCCTCCGACAGGAGACCCGAAAACTGTCGGCGGGGGCAGAGGGGAGGGCAAGTCAGTGGGCCCGACCGCGCCCCGATTTACGGGCATCGCGGGACCAGGAAGGGCGGGAGGCGAGGAGGGATTGCTGCGGGACCTCAAGGGGGCGAGCTCTACCTCGGGCGCCACCGGCCGCACGATAGGCGGGCCTGATAGACCGCAGGGCACAACCCACGGCCGTGCAGGAAGCGCGAAAGCGAAAAGTAGAGGGGGCGGCAGCTGGTCGTGGCCACAGATCCTTAGACACCTCTTTAACCGTCTGCCAAGTATCCCCAAACAGCTGCGAACCGCCAACGGGGGTCCGACGGAGTTGCGACTTCACGGTCTTGGGTAGATCCGAGCAGAGTCGAAGGAGGGTGTCCCGACGCCAAAGGTCACAGTTGACGGCCGCCGCCATGGCGTTAGTAGATGAATGGTAGGTGGCCCGGTTAGCAGCCACAAGGATTGAATGGATATCACGGAGCGGAGACGAAGCCTCCAGGTCCCACGTATCCTCCTCCAACCCGCGCAGAACTGCTTGCGTTGCCATCTCCAAAAAAACGGAACACGCCAGGGAGTTCTAAACTAATGACGCGATCCTGTCCAGTGAGCGAGGCCAAGCGTTCTGGACAGACCGTCAACCCCCCACCTTTGTGATGGCTGCCGAATCCAAGGTGGGAAGAGGGACGGTGAAGGCTTGTGAGTGTCCCATGTACCAAGACTGGCGGTAGTTCATGTTCATACCCGCAGGCCACCGGGAATTTAAAAAAAAAAACGTTTTCCCCAAAGCTGTCCTGGTGGAGCTGTGTGGAGAACGCCTCCGCGAGATCCCGGAAACCAGATGGCTGAGGGAGCGACTTGCGATGTTTGGCACAAAACTGCGCATCCACCATGGTGGAAGCTTGTCTCTTCACTGCGGGAGACGGCGGGCATAAATCAGGCGGGAGAAGGGTCGAAATAAGTCGGGAAGCCTCGTCTAAGGAACGATAAGTCTGGGAACTCAGTGTAGGCCCACGGTCCGGGGAAGCGAAGGAAACCGAAGACACCGCTGAGTGGAGGGCAGGGGAGCCGGCTGGAAAGTCCCGAAGAAAAATCTCTGAAGCTGAGTCCCCTGGATGAAGGCTGAGGATGTCAGGATCAAGATCCAACTGCCGCCTGTCGCGCTGAGCCAAATGAAGGGGCGACCGGCTACGAGAGCGAGTGCCAGCCGCCAGCGGCGGGCTGCAGCGCGAGCGAGGGACAGGCGGAGACGCACGCGAAGCCTGCAAGGAAGGAAGACACGGAGAAGGAGAAACTGCAGTCGAACGACGTCCGGAGGCAAAGGTGTGCTCCGGAAGCCCCCTACCTGCCGAAGGGTGGGTAGAGGGGGGGCTGCGAGAGTCGTAAACGACGCGTCGATGAGGGGATCGCGGGTGCCGGGGACCGCGCTCCAAGCTAACGAAGTGAGGCGGTAGGGGATCCCTGGCTCGCCGAGCCCGCTCGGGAGAACGTGAGCGGGGGTTGGGGGGGGGGGGGGGTGGGGGGTGGGTGGGTGGGCGTGGACATAGGCTCGACTCGCCGGGCCTGCTCAGACAATTCGGAGCAGGGGGGGTGGGGGGGGGGGGGGGGGGGGGAGTAAAACTAAGGCGCTCGGGCCACGCTCAGAAGATTTGGAGCGTGGGGGGGCGCGACTCTAACACTCGCCTGCCCTGCTCGGAAGCCTCAGAGTGGGGAGGGAGCATCTGCGTGGTTACTGTAGAAGAAGGTGACTTACCTGCGGGCCAGACTGCCCGAACGACGGAACGAAGGGGCGCCCTACGAGGAGACGGAACGATGACCTCCTGCGGGGAAGACCGGGGAGCCTGCTGGGGCCGAGACGGACGGTCGCAGTGGTAGAAGTCCCAGAGGTGAGACCACCGGTCCTCATTCCAGTCAGCACACACGACACAAGTCCTGTCCAAAGAGCAGCCCAAGCACGGGAGGCAGGCGTCGTGCGCGTCCGAGGACCACTGGAAATCTCCACAAAGATGGCAGGTTCTCAGCCGGGAAGAAGCCGTAACGTCCGTCACACACAGTCCGCCGGGAAAAAGTCACTGAAGAGTCTAGAACTCAGGCCGAAAACAAACGAAGAAGTGTCCCATAAGTCACTAGTTGAGCACGAAGCAGGAGTTCACAAGACAAAGGTCACGGAAAGTCAAGTCACAGACCGATACCGGTCGAAAAGCTCACATGCAGAGTCCACTGAACTTGTAACACTTTCTAGAAAACGAATAACAGTTCGATGCAAGTCACAAAGACTAAACTAGGCAAAAGCCCAAGCGAAAGTTCACAGTAGATATCAATAGTACAATTCTGAAACCGTTGCAAAACAGAGTAAGGCCAAAAACTCGACCGTCTACGGTCGAGCTAGAAGTGAAACTGGCGGGCTTTCGCCCTATGGCACGTGACCGGATAGGGTGGTATGGGGAGGCCACCCGGGCTCCTATGCATGGATCCCCGGTGTCTCCTCCCCAGTTGTGTAGGGGACACAACTTGGCTTAGACTGAAATCTATATAGGCTATAGAGTGTATTCCATATAGTAATGCCATCGGTAATGTATTTTGAGAAAACAGCCCTCTCCCTTGACAGGATATGTACGCAACTGCTGTACCCCTGTAGAGATTTAGCATCAATCTTCAAAGTTTCATCTTTCACCCCTTTGTGCAATTTTCTACCCGGTACTGTTCACAATATCAGTGGCTGCATGGCTGCATGCACTGGAGAGGGGGGGGGGGGGGGGGGGGGGGTCAAACATATCTTTCACCCCTTACTTACATCCTAAGGATCAAATATTAACTTTTTTAGATATATAAGGACTGTATCACAGTTCTGGATCGACCATGCTAGTTCAAGGGTGGCGTCAGGACTGCTTGGCGCCTGCAGGCGCCAAGCTATTCTGACCCCCACCCTTGAACTATCATAGTCATAGTCAATCCACATCCTGTGCATGTCTGGGCTTTAAGTCAAGTTTGAGCAGAGTTCTACACACCATGTCTTTAGCGTCAATGTCAGCAGCGTTTTGCAGCAGCAAAGCCACAATGTCAAGGTGGCCCTCCTGCGCTGCCACATGAAGTGGGGTCCTGTCTACCTTTGTACGTGCGTCTCTGCTGATTCCTGACCTCAAGAGAACCTCAGCTGTTTGATGATGGCCGAACTGAGCAGCAAAGTGCAGGGGTGAGGTCCCAAGCTGGTCGATAAAATAAAAGACCGAGATACAGATCACCAACTGAGCATTAACAATAAGATACAGATCACCAACTGAGCATTAACAATAACACACTGCAGCAAAATATATGAGTTGAGCATGAATGCTCAACGTCCAAGGCTGATACCGGAACAGCTTGGCTCCAAGCTATTCTGGCACCATACACATCCTCTACTGTGTATTGCACCAGTATAATGGCTACTGACCCAGTCTGTGGTGAAGGGAGCCCCATTGGACATGAGTGCACGGACCGTGTCCGTCTCTCCACGCTTGGCTGCCTCAAGTAGCCGTTTCCCCAGGTCCACCAGCGACATGTTGGGGCTAGCCAAAACTGTGGCAATCTTTGTTGTGGCTGCAGCCACTGTAATCCTGAAACACAAAAAGTGTACTTTCATATGCTGTACATGTACTTTTCTCCATGTTACAGCCTCAATCTAATAAGAATGGTCAAACTATTGACAAATGGTCATGCAGTCACCGCTAAAGAAACACCTGACAAGGAGTAACTAACACTACTAGTTAGTAGTATTGTGAAGACAAAATAGGCCGTGAGGCCTTTGCAAATGTCCTTTCTTTCTTTAATTATTTTATGGGTCTGTTATGCATACAAATTTTCCTGAAAATCATCAATCATAGGAATAGAATTTAGAAAATCTCTTTAAATTTTGCTAATTCGTCCAGCTGGTTTTTAAAAGAATTTATATTAGGTGCTTTTTTTAATGAAACTGGTAACGCATTCCTAACAATGGCAACTCTGTTAGAAAAAGAAAACTTCCGCAGCTTAGTGTTGCAGTGCTGTACAAATATTTTCCCTTCAGAGTTTCGGGTTCTGTCACAAAATGAATTTTTCTCTAAAATGTATTTTTTCGAAAAATACTTACCAACGGCATTACTACTAGGAATGCTTCACTTAGCTTAGCAATTTTACCAAAAAAACCTCGTGTACCTCACAACCATGGAGGCGACACACGGGGGCCCTTACACAGATACCCCAAGTAGCCTCCCCTGTCTCCCTATCCGGTGGCGCGCTCACCATTTCCCACCAGTCTCTGAGTCTTAGCTCTACTGCGGCAAGCGGGGAAGGCAGGAGGGACCTCTGAATAATGCCGTCAGTAAGTATTTTTCGAAAGAATACATTTTAGAGAAAAATTCATTTATTTTCTCAAAATCATTATCGACGGCATTACTACTAGGAAGAATGGCGAATAGGAGGGTGCGCATTTCTTGGTACACCTGTCTCACGCACGAGGGCCTCAGCGCGTAACTATCGAGGCCACCCCCCCCCCCCCCCACTCCAGACAATTTTAGCTAAGCGTTACCTATGGCACCAGTGGTGTTGAGAGAGAGTGCTGCGTGGCCGATATGACCCCGGTAGGGCCAGGTTGTCGCGCTGGCCGGATAGGTCTGACAGGTAGAAGCGGGCGAAGGTAGACTCGAACCCATGGCTGCCACAATGTCGCTCACTGCGCAGTTGCAGTCAAAGGCGATGATCGCAGCCACTGCTCTGACTTCATGTGCCCTGATATGCATTGTCCTGGCATGTTCGGAGGCGAGCTCTTGGCCAGAAACATAGCGTCGGTGAGGAGCTGCACCGAGCCGTCGGCCCGGCGTTGAGAGACATGAAGGTCGCACCGAGAAGGCGTGTATCTCGTTGACTCGCGAGGCTGAGGCGAGGGCAAGTAGGAAGCAGGTCTTCCTGGTTAGGTCTCCAAGTCGCACCAGTGGCAAAGGCTCGAACCGGTTCGAGTTGAGCCAGGTGAGCATCCAGGACAGGTCCCAACGCGGAATTAGCGATCGGGACGCCGGTCGTTGCAGATCAAAGTGCGCCATAAGATCCGCGAGGTCTTTGCAGGCACCAGGGTCTGGGTGGCCCAAGTGTCAATAAGTGTCTGCCACCATTGCTAGGTAACCTCGGATGGTAATGGGGGCCAGGTTCTGTTTGACGCAAAGCCACAGGAAGAACTCGGCCAGCTGGGGGCAAGTCAAATCCGTGGGGGAGAGTCGCTCCTCTGCGCACCAAACCTGGAGTACTCGCCACTTCCCCTCATAGACGTTACGGGTAGAGGCCCTCCGCGCTGTTGCGATAGCTTCCACTGCTGCACCCGAGAAGCCTCTAGGTGCCAGGGCTTGCCTGACAGTCTCCAAGCATGTAGCAGCAGTCGTTCCGGGCATGGGTGGAACAGCGGCTGTCGGGGTTGCTTGAGCATTGTCGGCGGCACAGGAAGCTTCAGCGGAGCATCTGTGGCGAGGCTCAGGAGATCGGTGGTCCAGCTCTTGGACCAGCTGAAAGCGGCCACGAGGATCAGGATCGTGCTGCTGCCTCTGAGCTTCTGGAGCACCCTCGGTACCAGTACTGTCGGAGGGAACGCGTACGCCAGCAGTTGGTCCCACGGAATGGAGAGTGCGTCTACGGCCCAGGCTAGCTGGTCCTGGAAGATGTCTTGGCGCAGAGACCAATCTGTGTGAAGCAGCTGGCCGTGGCGGTGGAGAGAATCCACGAGGATGTTGAGATGGCCCGGGATGTGCCGTGCCCGTAGCGTAATGCCCCGATCTCTGCACCACAGGAGGACCTGGTACACAAGGATGCAGAGGGAGGGCGCGTGTGTACCGCCCTGGTTCTGTATGTAGGCCACCACCGTCGAATTGTCGGAGAGTACAAGGATCTCCTGACACGCGAGGCGCTGCTCCCACTCGACGAGTGCGAGCCACACTGCTTTCATCTCCAGCCAATTGACGTGTCTGTCTGCTTGATCCCGCGTCCAACCGCCCGAGGTCGGTCGTGACGAACTCTGGGAGCAGATGTGTCCCCCAAACGGAGAGGCTCGCGTCCGTGCAGATGGAGAGCCGAGGCGGGGGGGGGGGGGGGGGGGGGGGGGAGGAGGGAGGCGAGGGGTACTCTCGATGCTAGCCATGACCTGTGTGTCCACCACTGGAGATGGGACTTGAGCGCCAACACCGGAACCAGGGTAGCCAGATCGCCCGAGGAGGGGCGCCAGTGCAGGAGCAGATGTAGTTGAATCGGTCGGGTGTAGAGCCTGCTGAGGGGTAATAGATCCGCCGCTGCGCTTAGAAGGCCCAACAGCTGGAGCCAGACCCTGGCCGGGAGCACCTGAGCACAAAGGACTTGCAGTGCTACCTCCGCTATCTTCAGGATCCGCTTCTCGTGGAGTCAGACTTGGTTGAGATCGGTTAAGAATTCCATGCCTAGGTGGATAAACCTGCGCGACGGAGTGAGATTGGACTTGCCTCTGTTGACGAGGAACCCGAGCCGGCGGAGCAGTGTCAGCAGGCCATCTCCGTCTTCCTCCAATGCTTGCACCGTCTGGTTCTGGAGGAGCACGTCGTCCAGGTAGTTGGAGGTTGGGCTGGAGGCGGACCATCGGAACCTGGACACCTCTGTCTATGATCCTGGTGAAGGCCCACGGGCTGAGGTTGAGTCTGAATGGAAGGGCCCGAAACTGATACACCACCGAGAGGTCTATTACCGGTCGCCACTTGCCTCCAGGAATGAGGAAGAGCCAATTGTAGAAGTCTGGGGCGTCTTGACGGTTGACCACCTCTGTGGCCTCCTTCTGTAGAATGGCCAACACCTCGTCGTGCAGCGCTGCCGCCTTGTGCAGATCCCCCAGCACCTGAGTCCACAGAGGGGAGTGTCGCAAAGGAGGGGGAGACTTGAAGGAGATCCTCAGCCCCTCCGTGATGGTCAACAGAATCCAAGGGTCGTCCTGAAACAGCTGGTGCCATGCGCTGCTGTAGAGGACTAGTCTCCCGCCGACCGGAGACCTTACAGGAGTCGGCGGGAGGGCGAGTGGCAGGTCAGCGAGCCTGGCTGCGCCCTCGCTTCCAGGCGCTGCTGGCCTTGGTAGGGGAGGGTGCGGGGAAAGCACGCAAGAAGGGAACGAGAGCCACCATGGCCCCTAGGGGGCCCGGGAGGCAGAGGGTATGACGAAACGCAGGGCACGACCCACAGCTCTGCGGGCCAACTGAAAGCGAGAGGAGCCGGATCCTGCTGAGGCTGGCCAGAGCTCCTTTGTTGATTCCTTCACCTTCTGCCACGTCGGTCCAAACAACAGCTCCCCGCCGAAGGGCGCCTGGCGCAGTTGTGTCTTCACCGAAGCTGGGAGTGCAGGAGGTCGCAGTTGACCGCCGCCGCCATGGAGTTAGCCACGGAGTGGTACGCCGCCCTATTCGCCGCCACTAGCACCGCGTGCACATCTCGCAGCTGTGCCGAAGCGGAGAGATCTCAGGTGTTCTCCAGGAACTTGACTACGGATTGCGTCGCCATCTTGAGGAACCCCGCACACGCCAATGAGTTGTGGGCGAAGGACGCCGTCTTGTCCAAGGCTCTTTATACCTGCGTCTGATGGCCGCGGAGTGTCCTTGTCTGTGACAATGCCTCCTTGTCCACAGCCAGAAGAGGACAGGAAAACGCCTGGGAGTGACCTGCATACCAATCCTGGCAAAAGCTGATATCCATCTCCGCCGGCCACCAGGAGTCCGAGAAGAAGCCCCGACTCCCGAAGTCATCCTGTTGCAGGCGCGCTGAGAAAGCCTCTACTAGGTCCCTGAAGCCCGGAGGTTGAGGCAGGGACTTGAATCGCTTGGGTTGCCGGGGCGCGTCGACCATCGCCGAAGCCTTCCTCTTAGGGGGCGGAGACTGGGGGCAGCACTACAAGGGAAAAAAGTATGCGATGAGCTGGGACACCTCATCCAAGGAGCGGCGAACATGCCCGGTTGGCGCCGCGCCAACAGCCGAGGCAGGAGATGACGGAGGGTTGCTGGGCGAAAATGTGGGAACGTCGCCTATGCCTAATGCTGACACCGAATCCTCTGAGTGAAGACTGAGCACCTCCTCGTCATCTGTCAGGGCCCGCGTAAGAGGAGGAGCTGGAGGCCTATAGGTCGACCCCGCAGAGAGGACTGACGAATAGGTGTTCTGGGGGTCCGATCACGACAGGGAAGCGCGTCCCGTCGGCTGGATCAGTTGACTGAATGTCCGCCCTCACTGGGGGGGGGTCTTCGGTCCCAATATCATTGCCCTGTCGGAGAACCATATCTCGCCTGTGTGTTCGTTCTATGCCCCATGTCCCTGAAACATGGGTCTGTGGCCTGTCCATCTAGCGGCTAGCTTTCCTCTCCCTTCCTGAGAGGCGTGTCCTAGACGCGGCACGGTGACGGCGCTGGTCCGGCCTACGGCTGGCGGGCGCTAACCTCTCAGAGGGGGGGTCCCCCGCTTCTGCTGCCTAGGCTCTCTCACCTGGAGGGTGAATAACTCGCCTAACATCCTTACTGCGGGAAAACCGAGCTCCATATGCCGAAACATGCCTAGGGAACGAATCCCGTCGTGGGCAGTCTTGCATATCCCAGGCCTCAGAGAGGCAAGGTGGAGCTCTTGGTGCCAAGGTTTGACTGGGGGGGCAAGTCCCATTTGCTGTTAATAGGCTCTTTCATCCGCTCAGGGCGGAGCAGCACTGTCCGAGGCACCGGCGGGGGCAGCAGGTCCTTTTACGCGTTGACAAGCCCACGATGTCCGAAACTGCCTTTCTCTACAAGCCCATGGCTGTCGTGGCTGCTGTAGTGGTCCACGGCTGTACAGAAAGGCTGATTTCTCACTCTTTAGTTTGGCCCGCAGCCTGCTGCTGTGGTGTGCGGTAGCCTCTCCCCCCAGCGAGCAGGTTATCTAGGTCACTGGCTCGCAGCAAAAATTCCTTCTCTATTCTATGTAACGGACTACTCACGAGGGGTGTGTAATGCCTGTGTTTAATGTTCTCTATCTCCTCTTCACCAGTTTTCTACATGAAACCATTTAACACACTTGTGCACAAATTCCTGCTGGTTCCTGTGTTGGTGGTATTATTCAGGGGACGCTTTTTTTAAGAGTGCAATCCGAGGATAAAGACAGGTACTGTGTGTGTGTGTGTGACTGAATAATAAGTTATCCGTGCCTCACACAGAACTGTGCATGCAGGTCTGAACATTCATTCTCTATGGAATACTGGTGTGTATAGTGTAATCCCGGTGCTATGATGCTCTGCTTATAACCTTCAGTATTCTCTGTGATACTGTTTAGTAGTATCTAACTGCAACTGTTAATATTAAGGAACCAGTGTGACCAGTGTGATATGCTTTGGACCCATTACAGTTGTATTCGTGTTCATATAAAGGCCCAGTGTGATGTGCTTCAGAGAAGTTATTTGTGTTAGTGTTAATGTAAAGAAACCAGTGTGGTGTGCTTAAGACCTGTTACTTGTGTTAGTGGTTATGATTTATTGTGTAAACCCAAAAGTAAGGCATAAAGTAAGGCTGGCATCAGCATGTTTGTGTTGATCATCTTGATGGACCTAACGGATTACCAGCTTACCGGCTTCTCAGCAGTGGAGTCCTTTCTGACGCTATTGTTGCTTTAGCAGGAATGGCCCCGGAAATCTATTAAGTGATAACAGTAGAGGCTAGAATGCTGCGTAGATACATCAACTTTTCATCCCACAGAAAAGGGACATGCACAACAGATTGAGCTTCAAAGTTAATGCTTTATTTTGTCAGTGCGTGTTCATTGTATTGCAAATATGAAATGTAACTGCTCTTCAAGGTGTGCTGGTAGTAAGCAGCATGGGCATGTTTAGTATGAAAAGAAAGCAAATTTTATCAGCTACAAATTTACACTCATGTTATAATGACATTCTTGAGACAAAAACGCATTTTGTGATGAATGTTCAGTTACTAACACTGGCCAGCGCTTCCGCTGCAGTGCGCCGGTATGCTGCTGTCGGCACGTAGACATAGTGTAGGGTATTGGAAGAGCACTCCTTTCTAGGACCATGAACGGCTCTGTCACTCTGCCTGAAGAGGCGCGCGCTAATGACTAATTGCCCCTACGCCCGGCCGTGCCACAGATGGCTTATCTTGCACTCAGTGGCCCCCGGTCCTCTCCTAACTAAAAGTGTGGTTCTGCACAGCCGTGGGTCAGCTGTCTGAGCGGCGCCGGTCTTTCCCTCCGGTAAAACGCCCACAGCTGCGACCATCGCTCTTCCTCCCAAGTCGCGCACTTGTCGCATGTCCGACCGGAGGAGCAGCCTGAGCAGGGTAGGCAGACATCATGGACGTCGCTAGGCCACACTTGGAGCAGGTTTGAATCTGAACACTGTAACAAAGCACAGAAAAACGCCGGAGTGAGGGTCTGTGCTCCCGGTCGGCTTGCATACATAAACGCCCGGTCACCGCCGCCGCCCAGTCGCAGCCGGCTGGAGGCAGAAACCAAAGCTTTACCTTGTCATGGCTCGAGACGGGAAATCCGACAGAGACCCAACACCAAGTAATCCACACAAAACGTAGGTAATCCAATCCCCACACTACACAAAGCACCACGCGTCCACGAAATATCCAACATAACACAAGTAATCGAACGTAAATGCAGTGCACACAACGGTAATCCCACCATCCACAGCCGGAGCACCCGAGATGCACACGGCCTGTCTTGGCGAGCTAAGCGAAGAGACTGGCGGGAAACGGTGAGCGTGCCACCGGATAGGGAGGCAGGGGAGGCTACTCAGGGTATCTGGGTAAGGGCCCCCGTGAGTCGCCTCCCCAGTTGTGAGGTACACAACGAGTTTTTTTTTTTGGCTAAAATTGCTAAGCTAAGCGAAGCATTCCTAGTAGTAATGCCGTCGGTAATGATTTTGAGAAAATAAATGGTGCTGCAAAAGAGTCGTTCCAATTTAGGTTGTCGATGCCATTATAAATTTTAAAAATGTGGATTGTCTCCACGTATTCTACGTCCCCATAAGGAGTGTAGTCCAAAGTATTTGAGTCTGACTAAGTCATATTTTTACATTCTTTAACCAGCTTTGTTGCAACTGAGTGCAACCGATTGTCCCTTTAAACCTAGGTACCATACTGTGTTTGCATAATTCTAAATGTGGTCCGACTAGTGATTTATACAGTTTACTAAAAATGTCCTTATCCAAATAATTAAAGGCTCTCTTAACTACTCCAACCATTTTGTTGGCCTTATTGATACAGTTCTGAATATGGGGGTCGAAAGAGAGCACTTTATCGAAAACAACAACTAAGTCTCTTTCCTCCTCACAAGATACCACCTTTTTAATGTCGCTGTTAACTTTCATCAAGTAATCATGTTCAGGATTGTTCCTTCCAGCATGCAAGACCTTGCATTTCTCTACATTCAAAATTGATGCAAGTCCCATGTTTCGGACCACTCTTGCAAGTGAACCAAATCATGCTGCAACACGTCTTTATTGCTCGATTCATTATAGATTTTAGTATCGTCTGTGAATATTTTGCACATGCTATTAACACAGTCTGGCAAGTCATTTATAAATATTGTAAATAATATCTTTAGGTCCTAGGATGCTTCCTTGAGGTATACCACTCAGTACCATTATTCTGTCTGATTTTGCGTTTCCAACTTTTACCGCTTGTTCTCTTTCATGTAAGAAACTTCTTATCCAGTTGGAAATGTTTCCACATACACCATAGGCCTCTAGCTTCTGAAGAAGCCTTTCATGAGGAATAGTGTCAAATGCTTTTCTAAAGTCTAAGTATATGATGTCAACCATTTTTTTGTTGTCAAGTGAGGAAGTTATATCATCCATAACCCATAGTAATTGAGTAACACATGATCATTTCTTTCTAAAACCATGTTGGCATTCAGTGTACATATTATTCACAGTAAAATGATTAACGATCTCATCTCGGACTATAGACTCTAAAACTTTACATAATATACATGTATGTTAAACTTATTGATCTGTAGTTTCCTGCATCTGACTTAGAATCTGTTTTAAAAATAGCACTTACCTCTGCGGTTCGCCAGTCTTGCGGTACAATACCTGATTTAAGGGAAAATGTAAATAATGTGCAAAGTGGTTCTGCCAACTCATTACACAACTCTTGTAAAACTCTGGGAGGGATGCAGTCTGGACCTCGAGCTTTGGAAGGATTTAATTCTTTTAATTTTTTCTTGACAATATCAGGAGTTATTACGATATCTGTTATGGTGCACCCATTCGATTTTGAACCTCTACCAAGCAATGGAACATTACTCAAATTTTCTTCCACAAATACACTTGAGAAAAATTTATTCAAGGTTGCTACCTTTTCATGATCTGCTACAGCAAGTGTACCATCTTCTTTTTTAAGTGCATTTATTCGATCCAGAATTATATTTAGTTTGTTCCTGTACATAATTCCAAAATATTTTGGGGTTCATTTTACATTATCTGCAATATTTCTTTCATCATTCATGTAATTTTTTATTACGTTTTATTAATTTATTACAGTCGTTTCTTAAGGTAATATATCTTTGATAATCCCTACCTTCTTTAGTTTGAAGATATATTTTATATAACTTATGCTTCTTTTTAATCATTCTTAAAGTACCCTTATTTATCGAAGATGGTGTGGTTCTTTTATGTGATTTACTCTTCATTTTTGGGATGTGCAACTCCATACCTTTCAAAATTGAAGACTTAATTAATGCCCAGAATTTTTCCACTCCGCAATTTTCAGGTTTAATGTAAAATCTATATTTGCAATATGTGCTCTCAGACTATCATAGTCTCCCTTTCCAATGTTAAGGGAATATTTATTACTCTGCGTCACCTTTACCTTAGGTACATACAGCTAGAAGAGTAAAACATCATGGTCACTCTTGCCAATGGGATCCAAGTGTTGAATATATATCTGAAGTTAGCAACTCATTATTTAATAAGATTAGGTCATCTAATGTTGACCTCTGACCTTGCCTATGTCTTGTTGAATTTTTCACCATCTGATTCTGAATCAGGAAGGCGTCCCTTATGCACTCAACAATTTGATTATTTTTCTCACCTGTCCAGGAGCCATCCCATCTTGCATACGGGAAATTAAAATCTCTGAAAATGCAAATTTTGTCATATGTTTGTATCTCATCGGATCGTAGAAGTTGTAATAGTAAATCTGTGCTTTCAGTTGTGGAGCTGGGGTTTCTATACACACAACCAACAAGAATTGTTTCATCAGAAGCACTCACAAAATAGCACCACAAGTTCTCTTCAAACTTACTATTGTTCAATGTTTCACATTCTTGAGCATTTAACGTTTTGTTAAAGTAAAGGGCAACTCCTCTCATAGGGTTTGTGTTGTAGCAGGGGAGATAATTTGGCTCAGTATTTTAGTACAGTAGTACCAATTTCCCGCAGAACGCCGCAGGCCCAGTAGTCAGTAATGCTGCTAGTGTCAGAGCAAGGAAGTACCAAGCCAATCAGTGAGAGGCACGCCGAACACACACATAGGGGTGAGGGTATAAATAGCGGTGCCTAGCAAAGGTGAACAGGCTTTCCCGCAAGGGAAAACTCTGTTCTGTAAAGAACATTAGTAAGTTAGATTTCCTGTAAAGGAATACTGTCCAGCAACGGACTACTGCATGATTAATTAGTACTTAGTTAAGAGTTCCTCAGTATAAAGAGGCACCGGACTGCATGGGCAACGACAGATTAAGGCATAAATGTTTTGTTAACTAGAATTCCTGTGAAGGAATATGGTCCAGCAATGGACAGACCGCATGGTTTAGATAGTCCCGTCAAGGACTCGGTTTAAGTGTAGCGTAGTGCTTCGTCCAGAAACAGATGAGTGTTATCTTCTCTAGTCCCGGAAAGGACTACCCAACAATCCCGAAACGGATTCGCCTTTGTCCCGCAAAAGACATTTAATTTACAAGTATGTAATTATTTAAGTAGATAACTTAAGTACTTAGTTAAGTGAGTTTTGGACCTATAGAACTTAGTCATTAGAATCTGGTTTTCACTTGTGTGGATTGTTACGTCTAGTCTGTAGGCTAGCATAGCTTTGGGTTCATAGGGTCTAATGACTAGGTAAGCATAGTTATGATTTCAGGCGTCTTATGAGCGTCTGTATTATTGTGTTTTGTTTTGTGCTACAATGAATGTTTTTTTTTTTACACGTCTGACATGACTGATAATGGAACGTATGTACAGTGATAATTATTATGCAGAAATGTGCGTATCTGACCCTCTAAAGCCAACTCTGAAGCACTAGTGTTCCGAGGTCTGCGTCAGACTGACGTACACATTTTTACTCTGACGCACTAAGCTAAATCTTTACGCACTGAAAAACGCACCAGTGCGTCTTGCGAACACGTTTCACAGCCGCGCGTGCCGAGCAGAACACAGCTATTGTGAGAGCGCCGAACGCCAACGCAGCAACAATACTGCATGCGCAGCAACAGAAATTTAACAGATATAACTCTTCCGCAGCGGAGCCGAAGTCAAGAGGCCATCGGCATTTCCTGTGACGAAAGCATGGCCAGACTCATGAAATTTGGATTGTCGAGCTCAAAATCACAGCCTTCTCCTACACAGTCTGAAGTTCCTACATGCACATCGGATAGTGAAAAAAAGACCACGCGTTCTTTCCAGCACAACTGGCTCGGACAATGTAAATGGCTATGCCATTTAGATGGGCAGATGTTCTGCGTTGTGTGCCAAGCTGCCGTGCAGTCAAAAAACGCTTTCGTGAAGGGATTGACAAATTTTCAGCGCTCTGCCCTTGTTCGTCATAAGGCTTCAGACGATCATTGCCTAGCAATTGGGGTTACATCATCAGGCAGCAGCCAGACGGTCACAAGTTTGCCCGATGCGCTTGTCAAACGCAGTTGAAGTGGTCATTCTCAGGGACCAGAACGACAGGATGCGTACCTGGGTGAGACCTGTCTTTTATTACCCCACTGCCCTTGAACTCACCAGTGAGCTAACTTATTTTTAAATGTCTTTTACTTGTTTGTCCTCAACTTAATGAATAAAAACTTAAAAAGGAAACTTGTGTAAATGACTTATCAGTTTAGTTCTGTTTGTGTGTGTGTAACAAAGTAAGTGATCATCTAAAACTTCATCATTTCTGTGACCCCTTGAGAAATCCTGCTGACCCTCTGGCAACTGTAAACTTAATCTGCCGTGCTAGATCTGACCCCTTATATTTAAGAAAAAAATGAACACTGATGTACAAATAAAACTAAAGCACTAACAAGAAATCTCATCACTGAGAGCTTGTGAGACTGACGAATGTGAGGGTGCAAGTCAGTAATATTTGTACACGTTTGTGTGAAACGGCAGTGCAAGAGTGTGTGTGTGTGAGACTGAGAACATGCTGCGAGTTTGTTGACGTGCTTAGCTTACCAGTTCAGTGTGTCACTCATGGGCAGTCCACAGAGTCTGACCATCTAATAACGAGTCTGCCTGAGGCTAGCTAGTCCGGTTACACTTACAGTTACAGTGTTAAGAAACATCATAATTTGGTAATGTGTATTCTGAATCCAATGTAACACTGTACTGAGAGTCCGAAATAGCTCAGGCGGTTAAACGTTGGAGCAGGAGAGCGAAGGGAATCGCCGGGTCGTGGGTTCAAATCCCGTCCCGGCCCCGGTAGCTGGACTCACAATCCAGGGGGAAAAACGGATTTGTTCAATAGCATGTCCGTTGAAAGGTCCTGGTAAATCAAAGTGGCACAGTTGGAGTGCGCCTGAGTTGATCAGTGTTCAGGTCGTAATCCATAGGCAATAGACTTCCCTGTCCCCCATAACCCGCCCGTCAGGGCCGTCCATGATCACCTCGGTGCTGTGGACGTTAAACCCGAACTAACCAACCAACCAACACTGTACTGGATTATCAAGTCAGATCAAAATATGTGGCCTGAATTAATGCGAAGTGGGTTGAGGGCTGGTGTGTACTGCAACTTACATTAGTCCGGGTTCAATACTGTGCAAAAAAAAAATCATCTAGTAAAAAAGCTTAGTTTACGGGGCAGTTACTGTTCAAGTTGAAAGGGGGTGTAGGGGGCTCTGGATAGAGGTAGCACCTTTGCTGTTCGGCAGCTGCGTCCTACATAGGACGGACGGGCATCACTGGTCCTCATCCATCTCCTTAATCTCTCACGTGCTGGCTCCAAGCGCCACACCCTGGCAAACCACCTCAGCTGGTGGGCTAAACCACGTGAGGGGGTGGTGTTCACATTGCACCACTAGGCGGATGAGCTGTTTCTGACAGCCAACGGCTAGAGGACGGAGGAGATCTGGTTGGATCCAACGGCCAAATGTGGGGGAGTAAACCTTTCCAATCAGGAGTGGAGCCCCGAAGGCTGACAGCTGCCTGTATTCACGCACTGTTCTGGCAGCTCCTGCAGCCAAACTGGTGCCAAACGTACTGCTTTGCATTCCTTTGGATACATCAGCGAGGCCGAGAGGGGGATCTTGACGACTGGGCACCCCAGGATCTCCATACACTTCGCCCAGGCTTGCGCCCTGGAGAGGTCACTCCAGTGACTGACCCAGCAAGCGCATACCCATTGTCTTCCGAGACAGGATGCCAAACACCCTGAAAGGACATCAGCCAACCGTGGCCATGGTCCATTTCTTCTGTTGATTCAGACAAGAAAAGCTTTTTGCTGCCTACTTTCATGGCACGAGAAATGTGTGTTCATTTACAAGAGGATGTTGGAGAAGTGAAACATTCGGGAACAGACAATCGAAAGCAGAAAACAGGAAGAAGAACGCCGCCATATTTTGGGAAAATAAACGGAAGTTGCATGTGTCCAAAACGGAAAACGACAATAGACTCTCACTTCCGTTATCTAGGAACACCAACATAAGTGCTTTGGAATCTTGGAATAAGACTTACGTGGTTTGGGCCAGTTTGAACGATCCAAACAAGCAGTAATTTATGGTTCAGCTGACCACAAACGCGTTCTTTCTTCGAATCGGCGGAAGTGCCCCGTTTTGGCGGTATGCCGGAAAGGGATGACGTAGAAAAAATATTCCTGGACAAAATCAAAATCTACAGTGTACTAAATACAAAAATCAGTTTGATCATGGCTAGATAAAACAAGCAGTGGCATTGATATTTACTCAAGGCAATTGACTGTTTTCTTTGTGACACCTTCTAACATGAGATGTTCGATTTTCGCGGAGGGATATATTCTTACACACTTCGTTGTGTTCGTCGAAAGCGTGTTGTGTGTGTGGTGTGGTGTGTTGTTTCTGCAGCTGTACGAGCTAAACAAGCCACACCTTTTCGTTTAGATAATGGGCGTTGTCCTTATCAGCTGCGCTGGCCCGGATAAGTCTGCAGGTCACCCTGCTGTTCAACAATGGACGCAGCCAAAGATAATGGAATTAGCAACCAGAAATAATCGGCTTTGGAGCAGAGGATCAGTGCAACTAGATGCGTTCTTATTGTGCTGATATTGCATCGTGTTATTACAGGGCACGTGTTTCTGATTTGATTAGCACACTTTCATCACCAGGAAGGCACTTAGATTGTGTATTCCACAGACTGTTTCATAAGCTCAGCAGTGATTAGTATCTGAAACGGTATCAGGACTAACTGTAGAGAGTGCACTGCACTGCAATCAAGGTCAACAGAACACACCCATTTGAACACTTTCCTGTTCTCCACAAGGAAGCAGCCACGTCTTGAAGACACGTAGAAGACTCGGCTAATAAAACCATTGTAGAAATTATTTTTGTGCAGCAAGCTGTACATTGCACAATAACAAAACTAGGCAGATGGGAAGCGACAACACTTGCACTTTTTGGTGCATCAATAGATGAGAATTGAGATGTGCAGTGTACTATTTAGTTGTATCGCAGTATATAACTAACAACACAAGCCTGTAATGGGGGTAGTTTAATGCAGCTGGTCCAAGCGCCTGTCAAACTTACAGGAAGATTCAAGTTTTTATCTTCAAGTTAAACTGAACTCTGAAGTGTATGCCTGCTGTCTGGTGCTAAAGACAACTTTGGTGTCTGAATCGTCTGCCAGATTCATTTCACTGGAGGATTGAAGTCGCCTGATTTCATTTCTCGGTAAGCCTGAAGAAGGGGATTGCAGGCCAGCCAATTCACAAAGAATGTCATCCAAAACCAAAGGCATATGTGCCCATTTAGTCTGAGGGGTTCATTAGGTTCTAATGTCTACACCTTTTGTTGGTCTTGTTCAGCAATCCAGTACAACCTGTTTTGAGCAGTCACCTTTTTTTCTAGAATAAAAGTGTCTTCTCACAAGAGAAGTCTTGACGAGCAAAATGTGTCACCTGTCATGAAAGACCATCATTTAGGTGGTGACACTAGCTATCTAAAAGGTCTTTCATGACTGGTAATCTGTAATTTTCATATTTATCATACACATCTACTCTGCTGGATGGCATGCTCAGTAGTGGTAAGACTAAGAGGGTTAAAGATTGTATTCATAATCCCTGTAATGCTTTATGATAATAAAATTATTCTGTCATTCTATTTTTCTGCTATTTTCGTTCTTTTTGTCTTGTACTAGCTTACCTTACAATGTAGCATACTTTTCTCATTACATAATAGTATGTAATTTTTTTCTTCGATCTCCCCAGGGGCTAATGGTGCTAAGGACAGCTGTGGTGATGAGCAGTCGTCATGAGGTGCGGGAGGTGGTGACGCAGTGCGAGGAATGTCACCTGAAGATGCTGGCCATCGGGGAACTACTCCTCCTCTCCTGCGAGGCTCGCCCAGTATTCACCGACGATATTGACATGGAACTCACCGACCAGACATTCAAACACTTCCGTGACAAAGTCATAGACAAGTTGAATCACATTCTCATCGCGTCGCGAGACATCTCATCTCAGATTCACTCTGGTGCTGTTCAGTGGAAATCCTTCTGTGCCCGGTTAGCAGAGCTTTCCGGTATGGTGGTGAGCCTCACAGAACTCAGTGCACACATAGGTTATCTCATAGCCGTGAATCTCCAAGACTCACAAGTGTCCAAGCTTGGTGTGGTTAACAAGTACAAACTCTGTCAGTCAAAGCTCGATCTGAAGTTTTGCTGCTCGCGTCTCAAAAGGTCATGTGTTGATGACCTTGACCCCCACTTACTAGTCAACCTGTGCTCCACGATTTCCAAAGCGCTGTCGACTATGACAGAGGTGTGCAAGCACGCCAGCGAGAAAGCGAAAGATGCGGAGGATCAGAACCAGTTCAAACTGTGCATCAAGAGCATTACATCAACAACCAGTTGTTTGATATCCAGTGTCAAATGTTTCAAGTCAAGTCCCAGCGTCGACCATCTCAGGCGTATCATTGCGTTTTGTGACCCAGTCATAGCAACAAGCAGCGCCCTGGTGACCTTCGCTTCAGAGGAGGAATTCGTGGGCTCCCCGGCTCGGCTGTCGGAGAAAGCTACGGAAACTCACAAATCAGTACTAGGTAACTGTTGGTGTCAGTTATGAACATATGATGATTATATTAACCCACTTAGCAGTGATGCATTACAACAGGAGATGGATCAACCATGATAATGCAAGAGTAGCATCAAATTAGTTTGAATTATAATGGTCGAGCCATCTCATGAAACTATTACAATCATTATGTGACATATACAAAATTTAGGAAATGTGGCCATCAGGTTAAATGGGTGAACTTTCTTGAGCATGCTAGAATTGCTACCAGTGGTACTGTTTACGTATTACTGGTGGATGAATGCACAATCCTTTGGCTGTTGGTAGCACTGATGGTTGAGAAATCGGTATTCGTATTATTATCCCCCATGAGCATGCAGCCGCTATATATCTATATGGTCATGTTTACCGTACCGTTGGCTCCGTGCACAATTGATAAAAATTACAGAAGCTGATAAATCAGTCCTTGCACAACCTTTTTCAGATGTGTGCATGCACGCAACCAAGATGACACCAAACATCATACGTACACCAAGCATCTTTGTCTCGACTGCATGCACAGTTGATAAAAATCAGAGGAGCTTATGAATCGGTCCTGATTAATGGTAATTTATAAACACATCCTCTTGTGCTGTTTGTTAAGCAATTTAACTAAGTCACTGTTTCGAGGGGGAGTTGACCCTTTGGCTTGTAACGCACACAGACTCGCCCCCAGTCGTACGTACAGACTCTCGGACAACGGACACATATGCTGCCACTGACTCAGATGGGCGCATTCATGCGGTAAAAACTCAACACACGGGCTCCCTTTCTAACATAACTTTTATACAAAATAAACAATATAAGAAGAATGCTCACAAACTATCACAACTATATACACCACTTCTTTCCCACTACCAGCACCTTAACACCACATCCACATACACACAATATCACTGCCAAGCTAGGTATTACTATTAGTCTCTCACGCTCCAACCTGTTTGGTGTTCTCGCTTGGTTACGTTAGTCCTTTCACATCTAGGCCTGCAAGTCCCTTCTCATACGCTCCCGAGTCGTCCTGTCTCTCATACCGTAGACATACTCGTACCGTATCTTCGCTGTGACCCAAGTGTCTCGGCACCGGTCGCTCACTCCCCGAGTGAAGAGATGGAGAGATGACCTCGCAATGGGTCCCTGGTGACTGACGTCTCGGCGTCCGTCGCTCCAACCTCTGACAACCACTCTGAACAGTAACAAAGTTCTAAATCGTAACACTTGCTAAACACACACACATTTTGGATAATATGAGAAACATTACGTAACCTGGCTGATACAAATAACTTGCATTCATTCACACACACACGTGCTTCATAACCCAAACTACTTTCGTAATACCCCATATCTCTGTCACTACCTTGAAACAGACTATAACCTAACACTCTCGCCATACCTTATCCCATACGCTGGAAAAGACTATACTTAACCACGTACTACCTTCATAACGACTTAGGCATAAACACCTCACATTCCTTTAGTTATCCATCTCGGTAAATAACTGTATACGACAAGCACCGGTTACCTCACTGAATTCCAAACCAACACAACTAAACCAACCCAGACAACGCTAACAACTGAATTAACTCCTACTAATGCATACTATCCTTAACGCAAGTAACCATCAATAATACATGTATAGAAACATACCTGAATGCTAGGTTTCAGAGTCTTGGAATACGGGCTAAGGTATCTCACACACGTCTGTACCCTCTGACAATAAAGCCCGCACTAATGTTTCGACAGCTCTGCCAGACTGAGCTTTCGCCTACAACTCACTAACACTCCCCGTATTAACCATGTCTTAAAGATTTCACGTGGGTTCCGTGCCACACAGACTATCGGCACAAAACAAACCGTTGACAACTACTGTACCGTATTTACCCTACTGTGTGAACACTATGCATGACCTTAGAGTTTCATCACAATTCCCCCTTCCTCGGGAAAAAAAAAGAAACAACCGAGTTTCTTTTTAAGACTACTCGACGCACGACTATCACAAACACGAACTATTCAACTAACTTTGACTATCTAGAATACAAGAAAGCAAAAAAATATTACAGCCTTAAGCCTCAACCAGGCATCAGAACTGTTCACCCAAAAAAAATCTGAAAACGGCGATTTTGAAGAATTGTAGAGTTATTTAAAGCCATTTCCTGGCACATAAGAAGTCAAAAGTGTTATTAACTAAGCACATGAAGAATCTGAAAATCGCCGAAAATCGGACAGTTCTGATGCCTGCTCAACGTGCACCCTCGGATCGCAAAGCGAACGCGGAAAAAGAACCAACGTGCTAATACCTACAGAAATGAAAACGATCCAATGACTGCCCACACAATCCACACAATCATGAGACTCAAAAGTCTCTGACCTATCTACATAATGGGTGGTGAGCGGCATCTCTGTCCGCAACAGAACTATGCCGTCTCAGACCAACCCAACTGTTGGGCCACACCCGCTGACCGATCTCCTGATTCCAAATGGTAATAACACGGTCCTTCTGCTCACGAGCACGCTTGCTCTGAGCTCCCGTCGCGACTGATGCGACTGCACCACGAGGAACATGAGCTCGCCGTTTCATCACCCCGACCCTACTGATGACTGGTTGCACATCCTTCATATTACCGAGAACTAAGTCCACTACTGGCTCGTCGATGACACAAGAAATCAGATCACCCGAGAAAAACTCTGTGTCAACCTCTATCTTTGCCAACGGAAAAATTTCTATCTTCCCTCCGAACGAAACCACTTTCTGTGTCTCCCCTGTGAACTGATCCTTCTTAACGAGGCTACGTCTGACCCCCGCGGTCGTTGTACCTGAGTCACGGAGAACAGAAGCAAGACATCTGTTCACAACACCGCCCACCAGCGGTAGGCAACCACCTCCCTTAGCTGAACACACTCCACCCAGCTATGGTTCCTCCCCGACTGGGACTGCAAAACTGGCCATGTGAGTGGGCTGCTCCGCCCCCTCCACCATACCAGGACTGTTAGGACATTGATGAGCCAGATGGCCGTGTTCTTGATAACCAATATACTGCGCGCCTGAACTACTGTAAGGACAGTTCCGACTGAAATGCCCGTACCCACGACACGCAAAACACTGAGTGTCCGAATTCACAATACGACCACGACCATACCCACGCCCAGATGTTTCTCCTCGTGCGTACGGATCGCGACCGCCACTGCTGTTACCTCTATCCCCGCGTCGAAAATGTAAAGTACCTCTACCGTTAACCAGTTAGGCTCCAGGCAAGGTATTGACGCCCCGATATCCCCCAGTCGTGTTAGCGGTGACCAACCCGACTGGCGGTGACTCGGTCCTACGTGCTAGGTTTTTCGTTGGATGCGCCAGCCGAAAAGCCTCCGCGTTCTGCACTAACTCATCTGTACTCTTGAGATTACGCTCCCTCAAGAATACCGCTAGATCCTTGGAAACGCTACCAAAGAACTGTTCAGCCAACGCGAGATCAAACAAATCCTCATACGTGTGGTCGATCTTGGACAGTTCAACCCAAGATACTAGCAAATGGGACAATCGCTTGCCAAACAACACAAACGATTTCCCTGTCTCTTGCCGACAAGCTCTCAAGCGTTCTCTGAAACCCTCTGCACTACATTGGAACTTCTGTAAGAGACACTCCTTCAAAGTCTCGTAATCTACGTTCCCCGAAACGTTCAAACTATGGAACAGACTCGAGGCCTGACCTTCTAGTACCGACGAAAGCAAAACGGGCCAGTTGGCAGGTGGCCAACTCAACACCTGCGCGTGAGCCTCAAAACGACACAGAAAAGCGTCAATAGAGTCCACAGACTCCTTAAACATCGGCAGTCTAGGAAAATTACGTATGCCCCGGCCTACCGAATCACTATCTGGAGCTGCTCTAGACCCCGCATCTCGAGCTAACTGTAGCTGCACCTCCCTATCTCTCTCTTTTTCTTCCCTCTGATACTGTAGTTCTTTCTCTCTCAAAGCTCACTCCTTTTCATCTTTCCCCCTCTGAAACTCTAACTCCTTCTCTTTTAAGACTTTCTGAACCTCTAGTTCCTTCTTCTTTAAAAGTACTCTTTCCCTCTCTTCTCTCTCTCTCTCTGAGCTTCTAACTCCTTCTCCTTTAAGACTCTTTCTTTCTCTTCTCTCTCTCTCTGAACTTCTAACTCCTCTTTCTCTAAGCACTCTTTCGCTCTCTTCCCTCTCTCTCTGAGCTTTTAACTCCTCTTTGTTTCCTCAAAACACATTACCGATGACATGACTGTCTGGAAATAGTCTACTTGCTTACCAATTTTAGCCTAAGACCCAAAGGGTCCCCCCACGAGGCTCTCGGGGATCCCTAACAGGGACGAGAGTAGCCTCCCCTACCCATCCGGTCACGTGCCCGGTGGTGTCTCCTTTAGCCAGTTGTCTACTTCGCTGTTAGCGTACGCACGCGTTTACCTGAGCCTCTGACCCTTCGTAGACTGTGTACGGTTCGACCGGCCTGTCTTCGCCTAGCCTCTCGTCTCTGCTTCTGGCGTCGCCTTCTTCTCTGCTAGCCCTCGTCTGTGCCTCGTGCTGTTTGCTGGGCCTGGGGCCTTCTTCTGCTTCTCGGCTTCCATCGCTCACGGTGGTTTGTGCTTCGGCGCTCCGCCATGGAAAGGTAACGTCTCGGTCGCCGCCTACGTCTCGCCCGGCTGGGCCGGACGTCGGTCTCGTCTCGAACTTTTTGGTTCTCTCTCGCGTTTCGTCGTGAGCTTCACTCGTTTACCTGGTTCGGAAGTTATGTAGGTGGGTTAGTTCCCGCCGCCGGTCGCCTTTCATCTTTGGGTTTGTGTTGCAGTCATCAAGTGCGCACCTGTCCCCGATGCGGCAACTTTCAGTGGCCTAGTGACCGGCATGACGTCTGTCTTCCGTGTTCTGGCTGCTCCTCGGACCTCGCCTGCGCTGTCTGCTCTTCGTGGCCGGAGGTTCGTTGGTCGGAGCTTTGGAGGTTCTACCGGCGCGAGCGACCTGTCACAGCACGCCGGGACCCAGTCAAGCTCCCCTTCTCGGAAGTGGAGAAACGCACGCCTCGTCTGCCTGGTAAGACTATTCCTGCTACGGTGTCCGCACCGCCCTTGCCCGCTGACTCCTCCGGCGAGTCGCCAAGCCGGCATGGTGCCCCCCTCCTTGAGCCCCGGGCACCGCGACTGTTGTCGCCTGTTAGTAGACGCGTGGGCCTTGTGGCCCCCCCTAAGCCCGCTGACTCCTCCGGCGAGTCGCCAAGCCGGCTCCGTGCCCCCCTCCTTGAGCCCCGGGCACCGCGACTTTTGTCGCTCGTCGATACACGCGTCGGCCTTTCGGCCTCTCCGTCTAGTTGTGCCCCCCTCCTTGAGCCCCGGGCACCGCGACCCTTGTCGCCTGTTACTAGACGTGTTGGCCTTATGGCCCCCCCTCCTAAGCCCGCTGACTCCTCCGGCGAGTCGCCTAGCCGGCTACGTGCCCCCCTCCATGAGCCCCGGGCGCCGCGACCGTCGTCGCCTTCTACCCTTCACCGTGGCCTTTCGGCCCCAGCTGCTAGTCCGCAACGTGCCCCCCTCCTTGAGCCCCGGGCACCGCGACGGTTGTCACCTTTTCCTCCTCCTCGGGACAGAAGAGACCGTCCCCGTTCTTCCAGGCGCCATGAGGTCGACCGTCGGCTTAGCCCTCGTCGCGTGGATAGGAGACGTAGCCCCCGGCATTCGTCGTCCTCTCGCTCGACTTCCTCTTATGCCTCCTGTCGGCGCAGCCGTTCTCCGCAGCGCTGTTCCTCTCGGCGCCCCTCACCACACTCCTCTCGTAGGAGTCGTAGAGACGACAGGACTCCGCCTCGTTCTCGGCGCAGTAGTTCTCATCGGGATCGACGCTCTCATCGTTCCCGACGCCCTTCGCCTCTTACTTCCCCGCGCCGGCGTCAGCGTAGCCCCTCGGCTCCTCCTCCACCGCCTGCGCGCGTTGGCTTACCTACGGTGCTTCGGTCTTCCCCGCTGCCATCGCCTGCCATCGATGGAGAGACCTTAAGCCTGCTGCCCGAGGACTCCGTGTCGGCCTTGCTTGGGTCCGGCAGCCGTTCGCCCTCTCAAGCGGAGGATACAGCGTCTCCAGCTACCCTGTCCTCTCCTCGTGGCGAGTCTCTCTGAGCCTTGGACGACGCCGCCCGTCTGATCGCGGCGTGCCTTCCCGCGGATGCCTGCCCACCTTCCCCACCGCTGAAGAGGAAAGCGGCCGCCTTTGTGGACGCTGCTCGGCAGGTTAAGAAATTCAAGTCGCTTCCCCAGCCGCCTGCCTTCCGCGACCTAGCTGACGCCCTGTCTGCGCACCTCCAGCGAGATTCCGCTTCCGACTCGGACTTTTTCTCTGACCGCCGCTGGCCTTCCGGTGTCGACATCGCCTTTCGGCAGTCCTGGTACGCCGGCCACTCGCAATCCTTCTCGTGCTCGCTGCTTCCGGTGGATCCGCCTGCGCTGGTGCTCGCCGGCGGCTCTTCCCAGCTCAACCGTGTCCTGCCTCGCGGCCTAGAACGTACCGCCTCACTCGTCCGTAACGCCCTCGCTTGTTCGGGTTTTTTGGAGCTCCTCACACAAGCCTTCATTAGCCGTATCGAGGCAGCCTGGCTTCCCTCTGCTCCTCCCCTGCTGTCGGATCTTCACACCTTGGCTGTTGCAGCCAACCGGGCGGCCTACCATTCGTCCGTCAACGCCATGGCAGCGGCCGCCAACTGTGACTTGATGCGGCGTGATGTGGTGCTCCAGTCCTGCCCGGGTCTTCCCCGTGATGTGAAGTCCCAGCTACGCCGGGCCCCGGTCGGCACTCCGCTCCTCTTCGGCCCTTCCTGGCAGTCCCTGAAGGAAGCTAACAAGGACCGTTGGCCCAGCGCCCCCTCGTCTCGCTTTCCGCCAACCCGCAAGGCCTCGGGTCGCGCCCTGCTGTTCGTCAGACCCTCCGCGACGGCCCCTGCCTCCGCCTCGGCCTCCCGTCCTCTCTCCTCTTCCCGTGCGCCCGGTCCTGGCCGCGCCCGACTTGCCCGTTCTGCCCGACCTGCCGTTTCGGCCTGGCCCAAGCCCGCCCGCCGCCCTGGGCGTGGGAGGGCCCCCTGACTTCTACTCGCCACCGCCCCCGCCGACCGCTTCGGGGTCGCCTGTCGGCGGGAGGCTCGCTCTGCACGGAGACGTCTGGCGCTCCCTGTTTCCGGACGACCCGTGGATCCTCTCCCTTGTCTCAGTCGGTCTTCTCATCTCTTTTCGTTCCCCGCCCCCGCTTCGGCGCTCCCCCCTGTGGACCGAGATTCCGTCAGACCCGCCCAAGGCCGATGCCCTTCGCGGAGAAGTCGCTGCTCTTCTCCAGAAAGCTGCTACGGAGGTCGTCGCCTGCCACGGCTCCCCCGCCTTCTACAGCCGACTATTCGTCGTCCCCAAGCCTGGAGGCAAGTGGAGGCCGATCATCGATCTCTCCGCCCTGAATCGGTTCATCGCCGCCCCGTCCTTCCGGATGGAGACAGCCAGGTCCCTTCATGCGGCCGTCCAGCCCATGGATTTCGCTGTCAGCCTGGACCTGTCCGATGCCTACCTGCACGTCCCAATCCATCCTGCCTCCCGCCGGTACCTCCGCTTTGCCATCGACGGGACTGTTTTCCAGTTTCGCGCCCTCCCCTTCGGTCTCAACCTCAGTCCGTGGGTGTTTACGCGGATCATGAACGCTGTGGTAGCCAGAGCCCGTCGTTCTTCTTCCAGCCCGATCTCCAACTACTTGGACGACCTTCTTCTGCGGAACCAGTCGGTGGCCTCTCTTCTCCTGGACAGGGATGCGCTTCTCCTCCTGTTATCTCGCCTCGGCTTCCTGGTCAACGCCGGCAAGTCCGACCTCACTCCCTCTCGCCACTTCGTGCACCTGGGGATGGAGTTTGTGACCGACCGCAACCTAGTGCGTCTTCCCGAGCCGCGGATCCAGAAACTCGCCGATCTCGCCCGTCTGGTAGCTCAGGAAGCGGCTGTCCCCGCCAGGGTGTGGCTCCAGCTCCTCGGCCTGATGAGTGCTGCGGCAGATCTCCTCCCCCTCGGTCGTCTGTACTCTCGTCCTCTTCAATTGCATCTTCTCCTCCACTGGAGACCGTCCTCCGGCGATCTCTCCACCCTGGTGCCGATACCTCCTATGCTGCGGCCCCATCTGCTTCGCTGGACGGACGTTTCTTGGCTCGGCTCCGGGATTCCCCTGACCTCACCACTGCCCCGTCTCTCTCTCTGCGTCGATGCCAGTCTCGCCGGGTGGGGCGCTCACCTTCTCCCGAGTTTTCGCTATGCGGCCGGCCACTGGAACGAGGACCTAGCTTCGCGGCACATCAACTGGCTGGAACTGAATGCAGTTTGGCAGGCCCTCCGCGCTTGGGAACCCGATCTTCGGACACAGGACCTCCTTGTCCTCTCCGACAACTCCACGGTCGTCGCTTACATACAGAAGCAGGGAGGGACCCGCTCGCCCGACCTCTGCATCCTTCTCTACCGACTCCTTCGCTGGTGCGAGGACCGCGGCATCTCTCTACGAGCCCGTCACATTCCAGGTCACCTGAACGTTTTGGCAGACTCCCTCTCTCGGCGGGGCCAGCTTCTTCACACAGAATGGACCCTGCGCCGGGACATCTTTCGCCTGATCTGCGAGCGTTGGGAGACTCCCCTTGTCGACCTCTTCGCCACCAGGTGGAACCACCAGCTTCCCCTCTTCGTCTCCCCGATTCCCGACCCGCTGGCCTGGGCGGTCGATGCGCTCTCGATCTCTTGGGACGGACTAGTTGCCTACGCCTACCCTCCGACGGTCCTGGTCCCCAAAGTCCTGCTCAAGCTCCGGGGGTGCAACGCAGTCCTTCTCCTGGTGGCCCCGTTCTCCTGGGACAGATCTTGGACCACCGACCTGCTCAGTCTCGCCACGGATCCGCCCCTTCCACTTCCCACCCCTCGCACGATGCTCAAGCAGCCCCGCCAGCCGCTCTTCCACCCCTGCCCCGAGCGACTTCTCCTACACGCCTGGCGATTGTGCGGCACGCCCTCTCCGCTAGAGGCTTCTCGAGTGCGGCAGTGGACGCTATCGCTTCAGCCCGCAGACCTTCCACCAGACGTGTCTACGAAGGAAAGTGGCGAGTGCTTCGTGCCTGGTGCTCTGACCGTCGTCTCTCCCCCGTTGATCTGACGACCCCTCAGCTCGCGGACTTCTTCCTTTGGCTCTTCCGTGACCAAGGTTTGGCTCCCATCACGATCCGTGGCTATCTCTCCATGATTGCCGACACCTACCGTCACCTCGGCCGTCCCGACCCTGGTGCCTGCAAGGACCTGGCCGACCTTATGGCGCATTTTGGCTTGCAGCGTCCGGTTTCCCGCTCCCTCGTTCCACGCTGGGATCTACCCTGGGTCCTCACCTGGCTGAATTCGGACCGTTTTGAACCGCTCCTTCTGGCCAGCTTCGCGGACGTGACTCGGAAGACCTGCTTCCTGGTGGCCCTCGCCACGGCAGCCCGCGTCAGCGAGCTCCACGCGCTCTCGTCTCGCCCTTCCTGCCTGCAGTTCCGGGTGGATGGCTCCGTTCAGCTTCTCCCGGATCCGTCCTTTCTCGCTAAGACTCGATCTCCCTTGACGGCGCCTCAGGTCATCGTTATTCGCCCGCTTAAGGGGCCCGACCTTCCTCGGGAGACTCGGCAGCAAGATCCGGTGCGTGCACTCCGTATCTACCTGCGTCGCGCCAAGTCCGTACGGAGGGGACGGACTCGTCTCTTTTTGCCTCTGACCGCCGGCAGAACTGACATCTCTGCCCAAACGATCTCCTCCTGGCTCCGCTGGGTAATACGGTCCGCCTAATGCGACCTCTCCCCACAGGGAGCCGAGGCCCTCAGGATACGCGCCCATGAAGTTCGCGCTATGGCCGCAAGTCTCGCCTTCGACCGCAACTGCGCGGTTAAGGACATTGTGGCTGCAGTGGGATGGCGGGCCGAAACCACCTTTGCCCGCTTCTACCTCCGCGACCTGACGGCCCAGCGCGACAACCTCTCTCTGGTGGGCGACATCTCGGCGGCACAGCACTCCCTCCAGGCGCCCCTGGCGCCTTAGGTATGCACTTCGCTAAAATTGTCGGGAGTGTGTAATCAGGAGTGACGGGCCGTCCTCGTCCCTAATGAGGTTTCAGAAAGGGATTCTGCGGCACCCTCCTCCTTTTTGGCATTCTTCCAGACAGTCATGTCATTGGTAATGTGTTTTGAGGAAACAAATTAATTTTTCTCTAAAA
Organism: Semisulcospira habei; assembly: GCA_036245525.1. Taxonomy (NCBI): domain Eukaryota; kingdom Metazoa; phylum Mollusca; class Gastropoda; family Semisulcospiridae; genus Semisulcospira; species Semisulcospira habei. The sequence goes on from BTPG01000002.1 coordinate 30,059,081, forward strand.
TGTATTTTTTCGAAAAATACTTACCGATGACATGACTGTCTGGAAATAGTCTACTTGCTTACCAATTTTAGCCTAAGACCAAAAGGGTCCCCCCACGAGGCTCTCGGGGATCCCTAACAGGGACGAGAGTAGCCTCCCCTACCCATCCGGTCACGTGCCCGGTGGTGTCTCCTTTAGCCAGTTGTCTACGGAGTTACCAGCGGCAAGCGGGGAGGAGGGAGGGACCTCCGAGTCATGTCATCGGTAAGTATTTTTCGAAAAAATACATTTTAGAGAAAAATTAATTTCTTAAGTACTCTCTCCCTATCCTCCCTATCCTTACATTTTTCCACCTAGTCAAAAAGTTTATCCGCCTTCATCCCTAGCCTCCCACCTTGCTTAATATAAGCCTCTACCGGGTCCGACTCCATATTTACAACAACTTCTAACAATGAAAAAAACGTAAAAATACAAAGCAACGGCAAAAACTTAAAAATGAAAACTCACAACAATATCAACAACCTACACACATAACAATCAACCCTTACCCTAAAATCGCTACTCACTAGCGCCCGCACTACTCTAAAATACCGCTAAAACAGGGTCACCACTGTAACGCATGCAGACTCGCCCCCAGTCGTACGTTCAGACTCTCGCACAACAGACGCATACACTGCCACTGACTCAGATGGGCGCATTCATGTGGTAAAAACTCAACACACGGGCTCCCTTTCTAACATAACTTTTATACAAAATAAACAATATAAGAAGAATGCTCACAAACTATCACAACTATATACACCACTTCTTTCCCACTACCAGCACCTTAACACCACATCCACATACACACAATATCACTGCCAGGCTAGGTATTAGTCTCTCACGCTCCAACCTGTTTGGTGTTCTCGCCTGGTTACGTTCAGTCCTTTCACGTCTAGGCCTGCAAGTCCCTTCTCGTACGCTCCCGAGTCGTCCTGTCTCTCGTACCGTAGACGTCCTCGTACTCGTACCGTATCTTCGCTGTGTCTCGGCACCGGTCGCTCACTCCCCGAGTGAAGAGATGGAGAGATGACCTCGCATTAGGTCCCTGGTGACTGACGTCTCGGCGTCCGTCGCTCCAACCTCTGACAACCACTCTGAACAGTAACAAAGTTCTAAATCGTAACACTTGCTAAACACACACACATATTGGATAATATGAGAAACATTGCGTAACCTGGCTAACAAATAACTCACATTCATTCACACACACACGTGCTTCATAACCTGAACTACTTTCGTAATACCCCATATCTCTGTCACTACCTTGAAATAAACTATAACCTAACGCTCTCGCCATACGTTATCCCATACGCTGCAAAAGACTATACTTAACCACGTACTACCTTCATAACTCCTCGCGCTGGGACCATACGGCGTTGAGGCGCGTCCCCTGGGTGGTGGATAGGGGGTCCCTCGTGAGAGGGGTGCACCGAATGAAATAAGGTGCCGTGAACCAACATGGTCTAAGGGAAGGTGACCCCGACGGAAAACCCCTGGTCCTCCTAGTAAGGGGGTTGGGCGTGGGGGTAGCTTCCCCACCCTGCAAAAAAGGAAATAGCTACAAAAACGCCGACGAAAAGACTAACAGTAATTCCTTTCCTGGAGGAGGAAGGTTCTTCTACTAGAAGACTTATGACGTCCTGTGGTGAAAGCCGGAAGTCTTCAGAAGCCACAGGACCGAGCCGCCTCTCTCTATCCAGGGATACAACCATGGGCACATGGAACGTCAAGACCATGTACCAGAGCGGCAAGGCCGCCCAGATAGCAGCGGAAATGCAAAAGTACAACCTTTCCCTGCTAGGCATCAGTGAAGCCAGATGGACGCAGTCTGGCCAGAAAAGGCTGCTAAGTGGGGAGATGATTCTGTATTCAGGTCATGAAGAGGAGAATGCCCCCCATACAGAAGGAGTAGCACTCATGCTGTCACCAGTGGCACAGAGAGCGCTGATGGGCTGGGAACCTCTTGGGTCAAGAATTATAACAGCAGCCTTTAGAACCAAGAAAAAGCTCAAGCTGAACGTCATCCAGTGTTATGCGCCCACCAATGACAGTGACGAGGAAGAGAAACAAGAGTTCTACGACCGACTCCAGAGTGCCGTGGACAAATGTGCGGAGCGAGACATCACCATCGTCATGGGCGATTTTAATGCCAAAATAGGGGAGGACAACACCGGATACGAAGAGGTGATGGGGAGACAGGGACTAGGCTCGGAGATGAGTGAGAACGGGGAGAGGTTTGTAGACTTTTGTGCTCTAAACCGACTTGTCATTGGAGGCAGCATCTTCCCACACAGAAGAATACACAAAGCAACTTGGGTCTCACCTGACCATACAACAGAGAACCAAATAGACCATATTATCTGCATTAGCAAGAAATTTAGAAGATCCCTTCAAGATGTTCGAGTGAGGAGGGGAGCAGATGTCGCCTCAGACCACCATCTGCTTACCTTAAGAATGAAGCTCAAGCTAAAGAAAAGCCGCACAGTGACAACAAGAAGACAGCGCTATAATGTAGGCCTCCTGAGAGAAACTGGAGTTAGAGAAGAGTTCAAACTGGTGCTGTCCAACCGGTTTCAAGCGCTACAGGAGCTAGTAAATGAAGAGGAGGCGGTCACCACAGAGCAGCAGTGGAAGGCAGTTAGAGAGGCGCTGAACTCAACCTGCAAAGACACTGTAGGGTTCAGGAAACACCACCACAAGGACTGGCTGTCGGCACAGACCTTGAAGAAGATAGGAGCGAGGAAGCAGAAGAAAGCAGCGGTCAACAACAGTCGCACGAGAGCAGCCAAAGTAAGGGCACAGGGGGAATACTCGGAAGCCAACCGCGAGGTGAAGAGGAGTATCAGGGCAGACAAGAGGGCCTACACAGACAGCCTGGCAGCAGAGGCAGAAAAGGCAGCAGGCAGCGGCAACATGAAACAGCTCTACGACATTACCAGAAGATTGTCGGGTAAGTATGGCCATACAGAAAGACCAGTAAAAGACAAAGAAGGCAAGCCTATTGCAGACAGAGCAGACCAACTCGACAGATGGGCCGAGTATTTTGAAGAGTTACTGAACAGACCTAGCCCACCCGACCCCCCCCCGACATCCAGCCGGCAGAGACCGACCTACCCATCAGCTGTGACAGACCCAGCCGGGAAGAGATCAGAAAAGCAGTGGCATTTTTGAAGAATGGCAAAGCAGCAGGGCCAGATGGCATCCCAGCGGAGTCTCTGAAAGCAGACCTAGAGACAACAGTTGAGATGCTGTACCCACTGTTTGGAAAGATCTGGGAAGAGGAGGTGATGCCAGCTGACTGGAAGGAGGGGTACCTAATCAAGCTTCCCAAGAAAGGCGACCTCAGCAAGTGTTCCAACTACAGAAGAATCACCTTGCTGTCAGTACCAGGAAAGGTCTTCAACAGGATCATCCTAGAGAGAATGAAGAGCTCCGTTGACCCCCAGCTGAGAGACCAGCAAGCAGGATTCAGGAAGAACCGATCATGTACAGACCAGATCGCCACTCTCCGCATCATCGTGGAACAGTCTCTGGAGTAGAGCTCCCCGCTGTACGTCAACTTTGTGGATTATGAGAAAGCATTTGACAGCGTGGACCGAGAGACTCTGTGGAAACTCCTACGACACTACGGTGTACCCACAAAGCTCGTCCGCCTGATCAAGAGCAGCTATGATGGCATGACATGTCGCGTGATCCACGAAGGGCAGTTCACCAGAGAGCTCCAGGTCAGAACTGGTGTCAGGCAGGGGTGTCTGCTGTCTCCGTTCCTCTTCCTACTGGCCATAGACTGGGTCATGAAGATGACCACAGAGCACAGACGAAGTGGAATACAGTGGACACTGTGGACACAGCTTGACGACCTCGATTTTGCAGACGACTTGGCATTACTGTCCCACACTCATCAACAAATGCAGGACAAGACCACGAGGCTTGCTGACATCTCGGCCCAAGTGGGCCTCACCATTCACAAACAGAAAACAAAGACAATGAGGCTAAACGCAACCAGGGAAGAACCAGTCTTGCTTGCTGGCACCCCATTGGAGGAGGTGGAGTCCTTCACCTATCTTGGGAGCATCATAGACAAAAAAGGCGGCACTGATGCAGATGTCAGAGCACGAATCGGTAAAGCCAGAGCAGCCTTTCTCCAGTTGAAAAAAGTGTGGAGTTCCAGAGAGCTGTCACAACACACCAAAGTCCGGATTTTCAACTCCAATGTAAAAGCAGTTCTCCTATATGGAGCAGAGACATGGAGATTGACAAAAACCACAGTCAACAGAGTACAGACCTTCATGAACAGTTGCCTTAGAAGAATTTTGAAAATCCACTGGCCAGAGAAGATCAGCAATGTCAGACTCTGGGAGAGAACAGAGCAGATAACAGCAGAGAATGAAACTGGGCGAAGAAGATGGGGATGGATCGGTCACAGTCTGAGAAAGCCAGCTTCCAGTATCACTAGGCAGGCATTGTCATGGAACCCCCAGGGAAAGAGGAAAAGAGGTAGGCCGAGAAACTCCTGGCGTCGAGACCTCCAAGCAGACATCAAGAGACTGGGAACCACCTGGAGTAGAATCGAAGGAGAAGCACAGGACAGGAGTTGCTGGAGGTCTCTCGTCGACGGCCTATACCCGGGTAGGGGTGACAGGCGTAAGTAAGTAAGTAAGTACCTTCATAACGACATAGGCATACACACCTCACATTCCTTTAGTTATCCATCTCGGTAAATAACTGTATACAACAAACACCGGTTACCTCACTGAATTCCAAACCAACATAACTGAACCAACCCAGACAACACTATACAACTGAATTAACTCCTACTAATGCATACTATCCTTAACGCAAGTAACCATCAATAATACATAGAAACATACCTGAATTCTAGGTTTCAGAGTCTTGGAATACGGGCTAAGGTATCTCACACACGTCTGTACCCTCTGACAATGAATAAAGCCCGCACTAATGTTTCGACAGCTCTGTCAGACCGAGCTTTCACCTACAACTTACTAACACTCCCCGTATTAACCATGTCTTAAAGATTTCACGTGGGTCCCGTGCCACACAGACTATCGGCACAAAACAAACCGTTGACAACTACTGTACCGTATTTACCCTACTGTGTGAACACTATGCATGAGTATAGAGTTTCATCACATGGCTGTCAGTAATGACTTTGGTGAGCTGAAAGTTGTTGCTGCAGGAATCGCCGCCAGGACGAAAATCATTGCCGACGGTCATTTTTAAAAGGTTAAGTGTTGTATAAAATACATGAGTATTAACCTAACCACCTTGTGCATTCATCCACTGGTGCTTTCAACAGGACTGGGGTATGCATGCGAAAGGGGGGTAATTTTACAATTAAATTATTACACTTGTTCATGCTTTGTTGTTTTTTTAAAGATTCTTTTTTGTTTGTTTGACTTGTCCGTTCGTATTCCTTTTTCTAAAATAAATTTGTTGACTTATTTTGTTTAAAATTGTTAAACCCGTTCACTGCCAGGAGATACTGAACACCACCCATCTGAAAGGGGTATAGATACTCATGATCCCCCGCAGTTGCAGGGGTTGATGAAGATCAGTTCCTCTTGCTGAAACCACCTTTTGTCTATGTTCCTTGGATGCTTTGGGCTCTTTGGCGTCAAATTAACACAGACGCAGAGTGTGCTCCTAAAATCTTTGTTAATAGTGGCAGTGAAGGAGTTAAACTTGTTTATTTTTTTGTGTGTGGGTGAACTCATTCAGTCGTTTCTGTGTCCAGGTGTGACAATGAGCATCGTCTCAGCCAGCATCCAGATGTGTAAAGCCATTCGTGACCTCGTGTACGACCTCAGCAACTCGCGACACCGCGAGCGCATTAGACTCTGCGTGGAGTCCGTCGACAAAGCCTCGTCAAAACTCAGGGATCTTCTGCTGTCGTGCAATTTCGAGAAACGTTCGTCGTCATTTGTCACCCACAATTTGGGCGCTTCCGGCCTTTCGGCATCTTCCACGTCTCTTGATTCATCGACATCATCTGTGCCGGATGTGCATGATACTTTGTCTGATTGATGATGGTTGATTTTTAGTAGGTAGCTTTAGTTTGTTTTTTTTTTATGTGTGTGTTCAAACACGTTTCCATTCTACGACTGATTTATGGTCATATTTGTTCAGCGTTTGTTGAAGAAAAGAATTAATCATAATCTTTTTACACAAGCCAGGTTGAAATTCCCAAATTGTTCATGATGGATTCTTTGATTAAGGTTAAGTTTTCATCACCATGTATTTTTTAGTTAACCCCTCCCCCCCCCCCCCCTTTTTTTTTTTGTTAACGGCTGTCCGTAGCAGTTTTTGTCTCGATTCCTGCGGGAATCATGACAAAACCTGGAACTGACAGTCAAAGGGTTAATGGCTTAACTCATTCTTCCCCAAGACCGAAATCCCCCAATTTTGCCGTTGTCCTCTGAAGACTGCATTGCAGTGCAGGACACAGATCGACCATGATAGTTCAAGGGTGGTGCCAGAATAGCTTGGCGCCCATAGGCGCCAAGCTATTCGTGCATCACCCTTGAACTATCATGGTCAATCCTTATCTTGCTGTGGTGTGTCTGGGGTAGAATGAGTTAAACACCTCTCCATTGTAAGACCTAAGTTGTTTTTTTTTAGTACAGCTGTCCCTTCTGTGCGTGATGTCTGAATGATTATGGTAGGTGTTTAACCCTTTGGCTGTCGGTAGTATGCTTTTTTGTCAAGGGTAATTACAGCCATTTAAACTGTCATCGTGCTTTTTGTCGAGGCGATTCCATGAGATATCACCTCGATAAAGGATAGCCTCTATTTACATTCGCATGTGAACGAAAGTACCAACGAGACCAAGAGTCATGTTTGCGCTGTAACCTATCCTCTGTTACATTGAGGTTCTGACCCGGGCCTGTACCTTAATTTAACGAACTGAGAAGCCAGGGGAATAGGTCCTCTCCGGCCCCTGTGGCTGCAGGGGTGTGCAAACCTGACTTTTACAGATAGAATGGTCTGAGAAGAAGAAAAGAATTCCTTTTGTCTTTGCTATTTCTTGCCTACAGCTTCACTACAAAAATGCATTAGTTTCTTTAAAAACATTACCAATGACATTACTGTATGGAAGTGTCTACTAGCTTAACCAATTTTAGCCTACGAACCTGTTGTGTTCCTACACAACCAGAGAGGCAACTCAGGGCACTGTAACCAGGGCCGTGAGTAGCTTCCGGTGCCTGCCCATCTGGTTCCATGCCACGTGGTGACATGCCAGTCGTTCTACTTAGCTTACAGTGAACAGACTTGTTGTAGCCTAAGGGACCTTGACCTTGGCTGTGTATTCTTGACCGGTTCTTAAAGGGCCGGTCGTTTTTGGACTTTTGTGTTCTTTGGAATGGCAGAGAACAGAGAGGATTGGAAGGAGTTGGTTGCCAAGTCATCAGTGGTGCCCCAACGGTCGGCAAGACTACGGGATATAGATAGATAGATAGATAGATAGATAGTTCCTTGGATTACGTGCAAGCTTTCTGGTTTTGGATTACCTGTGGTGGGGTTACTTGTGGTTGGAGTACCAGGGGTACCTTCCTTTCTTCTGGGACTTTTAAGGACATTGTTCAGTTGCGGTGTTCGGGACTTCGTTTCTCGCCCGCCGCTCTGTGTGTGGTGTGGAGCTTCCCCCCCCCCCCCACTCCCCCCCCCCCCCCCCCCCCCCCCCCCCCGCCCCTCCAATTCCCTGCTACCATGGAAGGGTAAGGCCTTGGTCAACGCCCGCGTCAGGCCTTGGAGCCTGGCGCCGGGTTCAGCCATGGATCTCTTAGTTTGTTCGGCATGGGTTGCGTTTTGCTCGTATTCGTTAAAGCACAGGCCCTAGCGGTTCCCAGCCGGCCGTCCCTCTAGGCGTACATCGTACCATGACTCGCCTGACAGACGACAACAGAGCCCACGGAGGACTCCTACTTGTACGTCCTCCAGCTTCGGACGTCGGGATGTGCCCAGCGAGACTCAGGGCTCCTTTGCCTCCTCTCGTGACGGCTCCCAGCTCCCCCCGCTGCTCTGTAAACTTGGACGCTCAGTCTGCAGCCTGATGACTCCGTCTCTGCTCTCCTCAGCCCAGACAGTAAGTCTTCCTCTCCCCGCTCACGCTCTTCCGCCTCACCCCTGTCGCCAGCAGCCCACTCCGGTCCGAGGGTGGAGACTCTCCAGTCCCTGGATGAAGCGGCCTGCCCTCCATCCCCCCTGCTTAAGAGGAAGGTCTCAACCTTCGTCAACGCCGACCGTCAAGTCAAGAGGAGAAAGTCGCTTCCCCAGCCCCCGGGCTTTAAGGATCTTGTCGACACCTTCAGTGCCCCTCGCGTGAGGCCCTTTTCTTCTCCGACGGTAAGTGGCCGGCTGGCATGGACATCGCCTTCCGTCAGGACTGGTATGCAGGACATTCTCAGGCCTTTTCCTGTCCCCTTCCCAAGGCGGAGGAAAACGGAACCGGCGCGGCGTAACGTTTCCCACGGCTTAGACAAGACGCCGTTCCTGGTTTGTAACACCTTGGCTTGCTCGGGCTTCTTGGAGCTTCCGACTCAAGCGTTCATCCGCCGCATTGAGGACGCCTAGCACCCTTCCATTTTGCCCCTCTTGGGGGACCTCCTCGCTCTTTTTGAGGCAGCAAACCGGTCAGCTTATCACTCCTCTGTCAACGCCATGGCCGCCACCTCCAATTGTGACTTGATGCGTCGGGTTGCCCTGCTTCAGAACTGTCGTGGCCTCCCTCCAGAGGTGAAGTCGCAGCTTCGTCGCACTCCCCTCGGTGGCTCCCTCCTCTTCGGCCCCCACCTGGCAGTCTGTGAAGGAAGCAAGCAAGGACGTCTGGCCCCGCAGCACCACTCCACTCCGCTTTCAGGCAGCCCGCAAGGCCTTCCCCCTGCCCCTCGCCCCCGGGCTTCCGCCCATGCCCCTGCCTTCGGCCAATCCCGACCTATCAGGACTCCGGCTTACGCTTGGCCTAAGCCCGCCCGCTGACCAGGGCGCAGTAGGGCCCCCTGACTCCTTTCCGCTTAAGCCCCTGCCGATCGTCTCGGGGTCTCCAGTCGGCGGGAGGCTCGCCCTTCTCAGCGAGGTGTCGCATTCGCTGCTCCCAGACGACCCCTGGGTCCTATCCACCATCTCCGAGGGCCTCCTGATCACCTTTCGCTCTCCGCTGCCGCTTCGACACTCTCCCCTGTGGACCGAGATGCCGATCGACCAGCTCACGGCCGATGCCCTTCGCATCGAAGTCGCCGAGCTTCTGCACAAGGCCGCCACAGAGGTCGTCTCGCGCCACGATTTCCCAGCCTTCTGCAGCCTTTGTGGTGCCCAAGCCAGGCGGAAAGTGGAGACCCATCATCGATCTCTCGGCACTGAACAGGTACATCATTGCCCCGTACTTTGTTTCCTCAAAACACATTACCAATGGTATTACTAATAGGAATGGTTTCTTGCTAGACTAATTTTAGCCCAAAATTGTTGTTGCCGTGATGGCAGGTGAGGGGCGCCATAGGCTAGGCGGTAACCCGAGTAGCCTCCCTTCCAACCCAACCGCGCATGCGCCCAGCGCTAGCTAACCAGTTTCTTTGCTAGACGATAGAAGGTTGTGTACCTCAGTGTCTCCAGGATTAGGACTGTGTCTTCTTCAGTTGAAGCTTAGTGTTTTTGTTGGATTTCAAGCCTACGCTGTGAGCCTTTGGCTTGGACGCTTTCGACTGGTTACTTCGTCGGTTTCGTCTTTGGTTCTGACGAGACAGCGGCACCTTGTGAACTGTACTCACTCGCTCGTGGCCGGTCCGGCCGTAGTGTGTTTCTCTCCCACGTGTCCTCTCTTGATTCGCCCTACTGTTAGCCTCGAGGACCCTGTGTAGGCTTGGACGCTTCCTGTGAGTCGCGGTGGTGTTCCCAACTTCGCGGACCGGTTGTGCCTGTGTTCTCTGCATGCTACGCCGCTCACTGAGGGGAGCCAGTCTTCGGCACCATTTTGGTGGGGCGGCGCCTTGGTGCACTGGTTTGTCTGCGTCCTTTGCGGGTTCCTCTACTTCCTCATTATGGCAAGGTAAAATCTCGGTCACTGCCTCCGTCCGGCGCTCCTGGGAAGGGGTAGAGCCCCGGGCGTCGGCATACGCCATGAACTTCTCTTCGTTCGTTTACGCTGTTTGTATTGCGTGCCTGCACGTTCGCTCGCATTTCATTTGTGCACTATGTTTTGCAGTTGGCAAGTCCGCACCTGCTCACGATGTGGACAGTTCCAATGGCCAAGTGACGGACATGCTATTTGCCTACCCTGTTCCTCCTGCACCTCCTCTCACCCATGCCTGGTCTGTGCCCCCTGGCTGGAAGAACAGTGGACCCAGCTATGGAGCTTCTACCGCCGCGAACGGCCGACACCAGCACGGGTAAGGGATCCAACACTGGTAAGCCCCACAGACCCGACTAGTGGCTCTTACCAGGTGACAGAGCCGTCAATGCCGCGGCTTAGGCCGCGAGCCCGAGCTCTAGCGCCAGCAGCTCCCACAGTCCCGCCTAGTGGCCTCTGTCCGGTCGCAGATCCTCGAGCTCCAAGAGCTAGGCCTCGAGACAGAACCCCTTCTCGGCACAAGGATACCGCACCGGTAAGCCCCACAGACCCGACTAGCTCTTACCAGGTGACAGAACCTTCAACGCCGCAACTTCGGCCGCGAGCCCACACTCTAACGCCGTCAGCTCCCACAGTCCCGCCTAGGGGCCTCTGCATGGTTTGGTCGCCTTCATCGGCGTGAGATATGACACAAGAGCAAGCTGCAGCACCGGTAGCCATTACAGCCCCGACGTTTGCTGCTTCCAAGAAGGTGGAGCCTCGTCCTCAACGCACTCCTAACGCAAGAAGTCAGCGCTCCGGGCAGGACGTTCAGGGACCTCGAATAGACGAGCAGGCGCGCCGGACGCTCTCCCACTCATCAGGATACAGTAGGCGAGATGCAACGTCCCAACGAGATGACTCTTCCCTTTTTCGGACTGAGCGGCACCACTCTTACCTCCACCGAACGCACTCGAGGGACAGGTCACCGCGCCGACGGTCTACTTCCCGCACTTCTCTTGCTAGCCAGCCCTCGCGGACGAGTGCCACGTACTACCCGCCACCGGATGGTCATCATACCAAGACGCGTCCCCCAGATTCAGGATTGACCACGTGTAGGGCGCACCCGTCTCCGCCTCCCCACTCAAGGCGTTCGTCTTCCACGCTTAGACTCCACCCTCGGCGACGCGCCCACTCCAGGAGTTCCCGCTCCCCCCGCCGGAACCGCTCCCCGCGGGACAGCAGGTCACGACGACGTACCTCGCCCTCGTCCCGGAAATCTTCACGGGGACCATCACCGTTTCGTCCTGTTCGGCACCGCGCCCCTGCGGGAAGGTCTCCTCACAAAGCGTAACTTCTTCCCGACCCTCGACGGATCCTTTCCTCTCCCACCTTCCTCGAGCCGAGTCCCTCCCCCCGCGCACCGCGCGTAGAGGATGACGCCATCAGCCTGGCCCCTGAGGTTTCGGCCCTTCTTCGAGACGACAGCCCATCACGGTCTAGTCCTTCTCACACCGACGACGATCAGCAGCCTTCCTCGGTCGGACATAGGTTAGAGACTCTCTGCGCCCTTGACGAGGCGGCGCGAATCATCTCGGCTTGCCTTCCTGCGGAGGACTGTCCTCCCTCCCCCCCCCGCTGAAGAGGAAGGCCGCGGCCTATGTCGATGCTGAGCGACACTCCAAAACGTTCAAGTCTCTCCCCCAACCACCGGGCTTTTGCAACCTAAGGGACGCGTTCTCCGCGCGCCTCGTGCAGGGCTCCTTGGGCCCCGCTGGATTCTTCTCGAACGCCAGGTGGCCCACAGATTTACACATGTATTTTCAGCAGTCCTGGTATGCGGGCCACACACAGAACTTCACCTGCCCCCTGCCGAAACCGGACCCTCCCGTCTGGTCCCTGGCAGCTAGCTCCGCACGACGGGTACTCCTTCCCGGGGTGGATCAGACAGCGACTCACATCCGTAACGCTCTGGCCTCGGCGGGATTCCTCGACCTCCTGATGCAAGCCATCGTTCGCCACATAGAAGATGCGTGGCACCCGTCCCTCACGCTGCTGTTGGGAGACTTGTTAGCCCTAGCCGTCTCAGGTAACCGCGCCGCTTACCACACCTGTGTCAGCGCCATGGCAGCATCCTCGAACTGTGACCTCCTGCGTTGGGATGCACTCCTCCACACCTGCCCGCTCCCTAACAACGTGAAGCTTCAGCTTCGTCAGGCGCCCCTCGGCAGGGAACTGCTTTTCGGTCCCATGTGGCTTGCAGTCGAGGAAGCTAATAAGAACACCTGGTCCAGCCGCGCTGTTCCAGCCTCCTTTCAGCCTACCCGCAGGGCCCCGGGTCACCCCCTGTGGATGACCAGAACCGCCGCCCGCCCCTTCACCAGAGGTGGACGTCTACCCCCCAGACCTCCGGCTTTCCCCCGCGCCCGTCCCCTCTCCGGCTCCGCCTCCGCCCCCACTACCAGGACCTGGCCCAAGCCTGCCCGACGCCCCGGGCGGGGCAGGGCCCACTGACTGTCTCAACTCTTCGGCTCCCGCCGACCGCTTCAGGGTCCGCTGTCGGCGGGAGGCTCGCACTCCACAGCGACGCTTGGCGTTCGCTGCTTCCGGACGACCCTTGGATTCTCGCGACCATCTCCGAGGGACTCCTGATCTCCTTTCGGTCCCCGCCCCCTTTGCGCCGTTCACCAGTGTGGACCTTGGTCCCGACACACCAGCTCAAAGCAGACACCCTGTGCAGCGAGGTAGCTGCCTTGCTTCGGAAGGCTGCCACAGAGGTGGTAAATCGACACGACTCCCCAGCCTTCTACAGCCGGCTCTTCATAGTGCCCAAGCCAGGCAGCAAGTGGCGTCCTGTTATCGACCTTTCGGCACTCAACAAGTTCATCGTCGCGCCGCTCTTCCGGGCCCATCGTTCCGCGGTGCAGCCGATGGACTTCGCAGTCAGCCTGGACCTCTCGGATGCGTATCTTCACGTTCCCATGCATCCAGCCTCCAGACGTTATCTACACTTCGCATTCGAGGGTGTGGTCTACCAGTTCTGCGCGCTTCCCTTCGGCCTCAACCTCAGCCCTTGGGTCTTCACTCGCATCATGGACGCAGTGGTAGCCAGAGCCCGACGAATGTCTGCGAGCCCCACGTCGAACTACCTGGACGACCTGCTGTTGAGGAACCAGGCTGAGTCCGCCTTGAAGGAAGACCGAGATGCACTGCTCCGGGTCCTCGAGACTCTGGGCTTCCTCGTCAACTTCGGCAAGTCCGAACTCGTACCGTCGCCTCACTTCGTGCACCTAGGAATGGAGTTCTGCACCGACCTCAACATCGTCCGGCTTCCGGAGCAACGCATCCAGAAGTTGGCGAATCTAGCGCGGCAAGTGTCCCAGATGACAACAATCCCCGCCAGGCAGTGGCTTCAGCTTCTGGGTCTGATGAGTGCCGCAGCAGATCTGCTCCCTTTAGGACATCTCTACTTACGTCCTCTGCAGTTACATCTCCTCCTTCACTGGCGACCTTCGACGTCCGACCTCGAGCTCCGGTTCCGGTCCCAACTATGCTCCGGCCTCACCTTCGCTGGGCGGACCCCACCTGGCTTGCGACGGGAGTGCCACTGTACTCACCACCTCCCTCCCTTTCCCTCTGCGTCGACGCGAGCCTCACCGGTTGGGGCACACACCTACTTCTGTTGTTCGAGACTGCCTCTGACCTGTGGCCCCTGGATTTGCTGTCCCAACACATCAACTGGCTGGAGCTGAAGGTGGTCTGGCAAGCCCTCCTTGCATGGGAATCTCGCCTACTACATCAGGTGTTACTGGTGCTGTCGCACAACTCCATGGTCGTCGCCTACATCCAGAAACAAGGCAGGACCCGATCTCCCTCCCTCTGCATCCTCCTCTACCAGGTGCTACGGTGGTGCGAGGATCGGGACATCGCCTACATCCAGAAACAAGGCAGGACCCGCTCTCCCTCCCTCTGCGTCCTCCTCTACCAGGTGCTACGGTGGTGCGAGGATCGGGACATCACTCTCCGCGTGCGGCACATTCCGGGTCATCTGAATGTTCTAGCCGACTCCCTCTCCCAATGCGGTCAGCTTCTCCATAAAGTGGTCGCTGCGTCCAGACATTTTTCGGATGATCGGCGCAGCCTGGGAGACACCTGTTCACCACGAGATGGAATCGCCAACTCCCTCTCTTCGTCTTGCCAATTCCAGACCTTCTTGCCTGGGCGGTCGACTTTCAGATGACATTACTCAGAGGACCCTCCCACCTGCCCCGCTTGCCGCTGGTAAGCTACGCCTTCCGACTGGCATGTCACCACGTGGCACGGAACCGGATGGGCAGGAACCGGAAGCTATTCACGGCCCTGGTTACAGTGTCCCGAGTTGCCTCCCTGGTTGTGTAGGAACACAACAGGTTCATAGGCTAAAATTGGTTAAACTAGTAGACACGTCCATACAGTAATGTCATCGGTAAGTATTTTTCAAAAAAATACATTTTAGAGAAAAATTCATTTTTTGCTTCTTATTTATTTTATTTAGCTTCAGCGCCTATAGCAATGGTTTGACCGTGATAATTCAAGGGTAGTGCCAGGTTTGCATGGCGCTTGATGTACTATTGTAACACACAATAGTTTGCTGAAGAAAATGGATGAAATGGCTTTTGCCAAATAACGGCAAGATTTTGTGAGGCAATTGGGTCCCATTATCACCTTGGTGAGCCCAGCCACCGGTGCAGTTTACAATACTGGCGCTTCATTGCACAAGGTCATCAAGGCTGATTTACACACAAGATAGTGCCATAGACATCCATGCAGGGAATTCTTGTTTTGTTTGACATTTTGTTTGCCATGTTAGAAAATGTTTTGTTTCGTTGGCTTCATAATTTTTATCGCGTGCAATTTTAAACGTTTTCACCGGTTCTCACTCGTGCTGTTTCTCTTTTCCCTTTGTTCCAGAATTTTAGTATGAATGCCCTGCAGTGCATTTTTATTCAGAACTTGCCTTCACTGTCTGTTTATGTTTTCAATTTGAGTGCAAAATTTATTGTGCTGATACTTAAGGTTTTGTTGACTCTTGTTCGGCTGTTGGTAGCATTTTTTGTCACGATGATTCCTGCAGGAATCATTGCGACAAAAAGCTCTGCCGACAGCCAAAGGGTTAACATGAACACATTTTTGTGTGTGCTGGTGTGTGATTTTGAATCTTACGGCAAGGAGCTGTAAGGTCCAAAATCACAAACCAGCTCGTTTATTATTTGAAGGTTTGTACTTTTGGTTGGTTGCTGGGACTCTCATGAAGAGTCAAGGGCTCAGTAATTTTGAAACTAACAAAAGGCAAAATATGAAATAACGGATATTCAGTGTGTGATGTTAGTGCATTATAAAAATTAATGCAAATTACATTATAATCATTGTCTTAGAATGCACCTAGTTAATCTGGCACTACCCATGAATTATCATCCCCGATCCATCTCTCACAGGGTATACGCAAGCCATTATGGACGCTTCCCAATAGTAGCAAAAGTCATAATCAGGTGTGAATGGGTCAGTGCTCCAAGCTGACAAACTTAACCCATTCGGCCCTGACGCTCTACAGCAAGAGAAGGGTCGACCGTGATAATTCAAGGGCAGTGCCAGATTAGCTTGGCGCCTATCGGCGCCAAGCTAATCTGGCACTGCCCTTGAATTATCACGGTTAATCCATCTCCTGCAACAGATGCATACTTGTTAGACAACGCCTCCAAAATTTGGGAAATATGTGCGCCGGGCTGAATGAGTTAACACTTTGGGTGTCGGCGATTTTAGTCTCTTCGACTAAAATCGCTACCGACCTCAAACGGGTTAACCCCTTTGTGCATGCAGCCACTGGTACTGCAGGGCGGGCCCACTCCACTCCCTTGTCACCAAATGTGAATACCACTGGTACTGCAGGGCGGGCCCACTCCACTCCCTTGTCACCAAATGTGAATACCACTGGTACTGCAGGGCGGGCCCACTCCACTCCCTTGTCACCAAATGTGAATACCACTGGTACTGCAGGGCGGGCCCACTCCACTCCCTGCCCCACCCGGGTCTGCCTTGGGGGACTTGGGTGGGGTTAGGTATTTTTTAGTTCCCAGGGTCACCCTGGTCAGCCCCACAGGGTGGGTTTTTTCTCTCTATTCTGGGGCATGTGTTTCTGTCTACCCTTTGTCCATTCACCTGTATTTGCCTTTTTAAAACTCTCCCTACTGTCTGCACTGCCTGTAGCTCTTGATATTGGATGTGTGTTGCTAAATGGTCTTAGCTTTATTTAGGCCCCATGTTGTAGGTTTATTTAACGTATTTGACCGGCTGGCGACATACATTCAATTTTCTGTTTAGTTTTTTTTTTTTTCACAAGCAGTGCAGGCACGTCCTGAGAAAGCCTTGTTGCTGTCGGGACGTTAAGCAATGTACAATCATAACCACTCCACTCCCTTGTCACCAAATGTGAATACCACTGGTACTGCAGGGCGGGCCAACTCCACTCCCTTGTCACCAAATGTGAATACCACTGGTACTGCAGGGCGGGCCCACTCCACTCCCTTGTCACCAAATGTGAATACCACTGGTACTGCAGGGTGGACCCACTCCACTCCCTTGTCACCAAATGTGAATACCACTGGTACTGCAGGGCGGGCCCACTCCACTCCCTTGTCACCAAATGTGAATACCACTGGTACTGCAGGGTGGGCCCACTCCACTCCCTTGTCACCAAATGTGAATACCACTGGTACTGCAGGGCGGGCCCACTCCACTCCCTTGTCACCAAATGTGAATACCACTGGTACTGCAGGGCGGGCCAACTCCACTCCCTTGTCACCAAATGTGAATGCCACTGGTACTGCAGGGCGGGCCCACTCCACTCCCTTGTCACCAAATGTGAATACCACTGGTACTGCAGGGTGGGCCCACTCCACTGCCTTGTCACCAAATGTGAATACCACTGGTACTGCAGGGCGGGCCCACTCCACTCCCTTGTCACCAAATGTGAATACCACTGGTACTGCAGGGTGGACCCACTCCACTCCCTTGTCACCAAATGTGAATACCACTGGTACTGCAGGGCGGGCCCTCTCCACTCCCTTGTCACCAAATGTGAATACCACTGGTACTGCAGGGTGGGCCCACTCCACTCCCTTGTCACCAAATGTGAATACCACTGGTACTGCAGGGCGGACCCTCTCCACTCCCTTGTCACCAAATGTGAATACCACTGGTACTGCAGGGTGGACCCTCTCCACTCCCTTGTCACCAAATGTGAA
The DNA here is from genome assembly GCA_036245525.1 of Semisulcospira habei. NCBI lineage: Eukaryota > Metazoa > Mollusca > Gastropoda > Semisulcospiridae > Semisulcospira > Semisulcospira habei. The sequence continues at coordinate 30,076,442 of BTPG01000002.1, forward strand.
TACCACTGGTACTGCAGGGTGGACCCACTCCACTCCCTTGTCACCAAATGTGAATACCACTGGTACTGCAGGGCAGACCCACTCCACTCCCTTGTCACCAAATGTGAATACCACTGGTACTGCAGGGCGGGCCCACTCCACTCCCTTGTCACCAAATGTGAATACCACTGGTACTGCAGGGTGGACCCACTCCACTCCCTTGTCACCAAATGTGAATACCACTGGTACTGCAGGGTGGACCCACTCCACTCCCTTGTCACCAAATGTGAATACCACTGGTACTGTAGGGTGGACCCACTCCACTCCCTTGTCACCAAATGTGAATACCACTGGTACTGCAGGGTGGACCCACTCCACTCCCTTGTCACCAAATGTGAATACCACTGGTACTGCAGGGTGGACCCTCTCCACTCCCTTGTCACCAAATGTGAATACCACTGGTACTGCAGGGTGGACCCTCTCCACTCCCTTGTCACCAAATGTGAATACCACTGTTACTGCAGGGTGGACCCACTCCACTCCCTTGTCACCAAATGTGAATACCACTGGTACTGCAGGGTGGACCCTCTCCACTCCCTTGTCACCAAATGTGAATACCACTGGTACTGCAGGGTGGACCCACTCCACTCCCTTGTCACCAAATGTGAATACCACTGGTACTGCAGGGTGGACCCTCTCCACTCCCTTGTCACCAAATGTGAATAGATTTCTTGTCAGGTTACTCGGTTAGGCAGAGTTATGTTTCTGGTGTAGGCAAATGCATGTGCACACAAGATTGTTTGGGCTACCAGTAAAAATGTTTGTCACAGATATATATTCTGGATGGTAGTCCGAATGGCTACTAAGGTCCTAGAGAAGAACCCAACGGAGAAAGAAATACACTTAGGAAAGACAGTTACAACACAATGTATTAATAAATTGTGTTGTAACTGTCTTTTCTAAGCATGTTATTGTTAATAAATTGTGTTGTAACTGTCTTTTTAAAGCATGTTTCTTTTTTCATTGGGTTCTTCTCCACATTTCGCACAGATGGCCGTCACCTGTTTGGTCTGGATTTCTTACTAAGGTCCGAGAACATTTGTTTTGCCCTTGTACTGCGAGCAATATTGGTGGCTGCATGCACGAGAGAGTTGTTGATAGTCTGACCTGTAAGCTGTTGGTGTACATCTTTACAGGTCGTTTGACATTGGAGCACACAACATTTTTGGCAAATATCTTCGCAAAGAACCACTTATTTTATACAAAATTTAGAACAAATATCATTCAGTGCCAGTTGCGCTAACACGGTTTACTTTCCAGAAACTTGAACAATGTGTCAGTTTTGCTGTACAGTCGTAAAAATTATGATTTTTGTCCTGCAATGACCGATTCTACATCCCTAAATGTGCCCCAGATATATTCAGCTCAGTGTACCAGTAAGAAAGATCCATTTTCATCTTCATGAGTAAGCTGACCAAATTTTCAAACCTGGAACAGTGCAGGCATGAAATTTGGCCATTTCCTGCTGGGGCTATATTAAGTTATTGAAAATGTCTTTCTTGTCTTTTCACCAACTTTCACGATACAGCTAAATTAACAAATTTTGTGAGTTAGGTAAAAATAACCCATATAAGTTAAATTGGTGCTAAATGATATTTGTTCTTAAAGTGGTACAGAAAAGCATTTTTTCAGAGATAATTTTAAAAAATGCTATGCATTCCGGTGTCAAACAGTCTATACTTCCTTGCACTTATTCCCTTTTTTTTTTTTTTTTTTTTTAAATTTTGGCTGAAGCAATCTCAAGGAGCCGTCTTTGTCGCAAACAGGAAGATTGCAAAAGTTTTCCTCTTGCATAATTATATACATGTATCTCGCGTATATTTCAGCTCATAATATTTTCTTGAGATTTATTTCTTTCACTTGCCGGGAACATGCGAAGAACATCAACCAACCACAAGAGGCAAAGAACACCATGAGCCCCCCGCAGATGCAAGGGCTCATGGTGTTCTCTGCATCTTGCTGGCCCCCATTGGAATCTGTGTTCCTTGGAATGGATGGGGTTGTTTGGTGTTCAAATTTGCCTTAGTTTCGAGGAGATATTTTGTGTGCTGGCAGTGAAAGGGGTTAATATTGATGTGCGTTGTGTTCCATTGTGGAATCTTGTATCCGTATCATACTCCTTACGAAAAGTGTACACGAAGTATTTAAAAAGTGTACACGAAGTATTTATGTGTTATTGGTAATACATGGATGGGATTTTTCCGGCTACAGCCGGAATTCAAGATTTTAAAAAATTGCCTTTTTCTTTTTTTTCCCCCCGTTGCCCCCAGACCCCCGCTTCAGGATTCAACTTTTTTTTCTGTCCCATCCATGGTAATAGTACATGGTGTATACAGCAGAACCTGGTTTGAGTGACAACTTTAACCCATTTGATCCCAAAGCAGGAGATGGATCGACCATGATGATTCAAGGGTCGTGCCAGATTAGCTTGGCGCCTTCAGGCGCCAAGCTAATCTGGCACAACCCTTGAATGATCATGGACAATCATCATCCTGCAACTAGTACAGGGTTGTTAGATGACCCTGGAAAATGTCAGAATTTGGGGAAAATGCGGTCGTGGGGTTAAATGGGTTAATGAGAGAATACCTGTCATTAATAGCCGTCATTTAGGTGGCTGTAGCAGCCACCTAAATGATGGTCTATAATGACAGGCGACACTGTTGCCTTTCAAGGCTTCTCTTGGGAGAGCACGTCTTTTAACCCTTTTCAGCCCCAAGGTCCCATTTCTCAAATTTTGGAGGCGTTGGCTAGCGACTATGTACCACTTGTAGGAGATGGATTGATCATGATAATTCATGAGTAGTGCCAGATGAGCTTGGCGCCTGAAGGCGCCAAGCTCATCTGGCACTACCCTTGAATTATCATAATCCATCTCCTGCTGCAAGGTCCCAGGGCAAAAAGGGTTAAGACCACTTTTTCTCGGAGAAAAACAAGTGATCGCTGAAAACAGGCTGTGCTGTGAGATCTTTGGTCGAAATACCCAGGGACGGACTGACAATTTCTTTCCAAACTGCACCCTAGGGCATCCTGTACTCAACCGATGTGTGTGTGTTAGATTTTTACACTACACACTTTCTCGCCCTGTGAAAATGAGTAGTTGGATGTTTATGAATGGGGACACCTCAATGTGCACCTAATATAAAGCATTATACAGTCAGACCTGTCTGTGATGGTTACCCGAGCGACTGAGCAGAAGTGACCAAGGCACACAATGAACGATGCAAAAAGAGTCCCCAACAACGTTCAACTTGGAAAAAAAATAGTCTCAGTACCATTCAAGCAAGGCACAAGAGATTTAAAGTACCATTAGGCATAAATCTGAAGACGAGCAGTCCGTGGCGCAGTGGTAAAGGCGCGTGCCACCAATGCTAAAGGTGCGAAGTTCGATACCCGGTTCCGGCGTTGGACTTTTTTCTTCTATGAGTGTTACTGTTAATTCGGGCGGACCGTCGCGGGCTCTTTCTCCGGGTACTCCGGCTCTATCTCCCCCTCCACTTTGGTACCAGTTTCAGGTCACTTTATAAATTTCGAATACAAGCGATCAAATTTCCGAAACATCACTAGCTGAGCTGACCCCTCGCACCACGTGAATGTCCTGTGTCTGTCTTGTACTGTGTTTGTCTTTAGAGTGAATGCATGTGTGTCAAGTGAGCATGCGTGTTGGGTTCAGTTCGCTGCGCTTTGAGCCGATTCGCAGAATTGGCGCCTATATATAAAGCTCCTATATAATAACCGGTATTATTATTATTATGATTTCAGCAACGTTCATGTTTGTTATGCTTTGTCGACACACCTAATCAACTTTAACAGTGGTTTGGACATGCAGCAAAGGCACACGCGTAATCACACTTATTTATTCTGCGCTGCCGTTAGCACTCAATCTATTTTTAGCTGTTTCTCATACTGATAGTAGTCATACTGATAGTAGTCTATTGTAGAACAGAGTGGAGTCATCATCAGGTTACTTGATATAAAGATGACGTGGGCTAAACTGGATTGTCCTGTGTCTAAATGAACCATAGCTAGACCTGTGTGCAGCATTTTGTAGCCATCTGTTACAGAAGTGTATCTGTGAACAGTTTCAGTGGTAGTGGGCCTTAATGGCTAGGAGGAAGTTTAAAGAAACGATGTCAAGCCTGACAGGGCTTACCGACATGCAGAATCACAGTGGGCCCTTAGGTGATGAACCGCTTGAAAATACTTTCACAGCTGACCGAGCTTGCACAAGCGGTGCTCTGTGTGGAAGCAAGTCCATAGATGTCTGCTATACTGAGGGTCAGGAAGTAGCAGTTGGGAGTGACAGCAGCTGGCCACAAGCATTACAGGCTGGTGGCTATTTTATCAAGGGTAATTACAAAATAAAAAGGCATGGGGGTAACTTTAAGTGGCCTGTATGACGAGATGACCGCATCAAGGTGACCACTAAGGCAGGTTTGACTGTAAAACGTTTTTTGTAGGTGACGGTGTATGTAGGTGTATGTGCACCGTTGTACAACTTGTGTGTATTTACCTGAGTGTGGTAGTGTTCTTTCCCACATGTCGCACTTGCTTATTGTCCTATTGCTTATTGTCCATGAAGGCTACATTACAGATTAGGAGACAGATCAACCATTTTAGTTCAAGGGTGGTGCCAGAATAGCTTGGTGCCTTAGGCACCAAGCTATTTTGGCATTACCCTTGACTAACACGTGTGAATCAGGATGGAAAGGATTAAGTGACATCTGTTACTCTTTTCCTGCACAAAAATTATTTCCTGGATTTCGTTTAGAAAGGAGTCGGATATGACAGCACTTGTTCAGAGGTCCCAACCATACCCCACTTAAACAAAACCTGTTGCGAGCAGCCACTGTGCGTGACTGGGCACCTGCATGGGAGCCAGAGACCTTTTCACGTTATGTCAGGTAGCGTGGTGTGGCAGATGTAGTGAAGCGGAGTTGACTATAAGGTTCGTTGTTAGCATCCCAAAGAATCTCTCTGTTTATGAATTTATTATTGTTATTATTATTATTATTGTCAAACTCATATGAATTAGACCGACAGTAAGTGTTCTGTTTGTTTTTTCACAAGCAATGCTGTCGGTTTCCGAGAAAGTGTTATTGCTGTCAGGACCTTGACCATTTGTCTGTCAGTAGCACTTTTTTTTTCCACGATGATTCCTGCAGAAATCATCATGAATAAAATCACTACAACCAAAAGGTTAAGCAGTGCACAACATACAACTAGTCTGTTTTTGTCGCATCAGACTGACTTTGCTATTGCGAAAAATGAAGCCACAAGAGTTTGAATTCTGTTTTCTTGGTAGTTGGTTTGATACTTTTCAGGTAACCCCCTCGTGCACTCAGCCTCCAGTACTGTATATAGTACCAGCAGCAGCATACACCAAGGGAGTTTTGTCTGATACGATACTGTCTTGTGCAGTAAATAATCTTTGAAAAGATTTTGTGAGAGCGGTGCGAGGCAGCTCCGAGCACAGATTTTATTTTATCAGTTCACTGCTGTGCATTTTAATTATAACTTGGATTACTCCCGTGTTTTGTAATTTAAGGGTTGTTTTCTTTTCGTTTTGCATGTGGTATGCTTGTTACTTTGTTTGTCACATTGATTTTTGATTGACTTTCTTTGGGGCTTTCTGCTTTTGCCTTTTTGTTTTGTGGTCCGAGTGAAATTGTTCATGATCGAGTCGCAGGTCCATCAGTTCCCAGAACTATGGCATAAGCCTCAAAGGATATCTAAGAAAATGGCTAATTTCATCTACAGGATGTGATGTTATGAATTAACTGCAAGAGGCATATATCGTCATGAGCCCCCCGCAGATGCAAGGGCTCATGGGGATCTGTGCCTCATACAGGGCTCGTGTTGGTCCATCTTCCTCATGATTGGAACGGTACAGATATTTTTTTCATGGATGTCAACAGTGAAGAGATTAATTTCTGGCATTGTTTGAGGCAACAGCTTTTGAACTTCAGTGGAACCTATTTTGAGCGACCATATTTTGGGCGAGAAAAAAAAAGCTGTCTGAAAAGACAGGCACTCTTTCAAGACAATTCGTGGTAGGCAGGTAGTGTCACCGTTATTAAAGGCCATCAATTAGGTGCCTACATCCACCTAAATGATGGTCATCTACAGGAGTTCTCACAATAGGGAAGTCACTCAACATAGTTTCTGCTGTATGTTTTTTACTGTAGCAATGTTCTGAGGTCTTAAATTTGTTTGTGACCGAGTTGCATGTAGTTTTGAGCATTTGTCATTGTTTTAATTCAGTTATAGCATGCAATATTCAAAAGTGTGCATAACGTTGATATTATCATATGTCCCATGTTTTACTAGAACTTTATTCTTGTGTGTTACAATTTCATTTTTTATCTCGTTGGTCGTGCATATATGTAGTTTCTTGTGGAAGCCTCATATGTGAGCTGCTAACCTTTGGGCTGTCATTAGCGTTCGAGCACTACTGACAGACAAAGGGTTAAAAATGAGTTAAAAATGACAGGAAGAAATTAACGTTGATCCTGAGTCAGTTTCTGCAGTTGAATTTTGCAAAGCATCAATGAAGATTATTTTTTTAAACTTCCTAAAGCAACAGATATGGCTGTTACAGCAAGAGGCAGGTAGCTTTTCACGGGTGACGTCCCATGTGTTTGCTGCTACTTCGACACAAGTGATGTCCTTTTCAGCGTCAGCTAGTTTTCAGTAGGTTCGCGTTTTTTTCATGTTTGTCTCCTCCTTGACAAAAGTTTAGGGTTGGCGCAATAAAATGGGGTCAGTCGAGTGAATGGAGACATTTTTCTTGATAATTTTATTATTATTATTTAATTATTTTGTTTTGGGGTTTTTTCGGGGGGGGTGGGGGGGAGGGGGGGGGGGGGGGGGGGGGGGGGGGGGGGGCTCCTTATTTAATCTTCTTTCTCCTTGGTTTTCTTTGAAGGCGTTTTTCAGCTTTTCTGCTTGCCATTTCAAGGTCTTTTTCTTCTCTTTTCTGTCATTTTAATAATCTAAATATATATGTCCCTGTCACTTTCGTCTGTTCTGGATGGTCCCATGGCCGTGTTTAATAATTCTTTAGGCATGCGAGGATCGAATCTAGGAGATAATCTGGAGAACAAAAATCTTGCGTCTCACCCTGACCATATATACTGTAACATTTCTGATGTGTGCTGGTCTGTGATTTTGGACCTTACAGCTAAAAGCCGTCAAGTCCAAAATCACAGACTAGCACACATTTTACAAACACAAATGTGTGTACACTCTGGGTGTCAACGATTCTCTGCATTAGTGCTGCAGATCAAGCGAGACGAGCGTGTGCATTCTTCAAAATCTGACAAATGTCGACAGATACAACATTTGTGTGCACACTGGATGCCTCCGATTCTCTGAACCAGTGCAAGTCGAGAGACAACCAGTGTGCGTTGTGTGTGTGCATTCTTCAAAATCGGCTGTGTACGCTAACTGATATAGCAGTCGCCTGCACACTAGTTGCCTTCTGCATCGTCAGTGCAGCAAATCGATCTAGACAACCACTGGGTGTTGTTTATATGCACTCTTCAAAATTCAGCATTGCCAACTGACAAAATTTGTGTACACACTGGTTGTCTTCCGTTGTCTCCAGCATCCAGTCAGTGCAGCAACGATCTGGACAACCAGTGTGTGTTGTTTGTAAGCACTCTTCAGAATCTGGCATTGCCAACTGCCAAAAAATTTGTGTACACACAGGTTGTTTTCTGTTTCGTGTAAACACTGGTTGTCTCCTGCAATATGTATACTCCGGTTGCCGCCTGCATCAATGCAGTAACTTGAGTGAGTCAACCAGTGCGTTTCAGTGTTTGTATGCATTTTTCAAAATCTGGCATTGTCGACCGATACAGCATTCGTGTGCTCACTGGTTGTCTGTGTGCATTCTTCAAAATCTGGGCAATGCCAAACAATATAGCATTCGTGTACATATCTAGTCAGTTGGAGGTCCTGTTATTTTGTCACAATTTCTGTTTGAGATTGTTGTTAAATATAATAGTGTACTATACTCTTTTCTTTTCTTTTTTTTTTTTTCTTTTTTTTTTTTTTTTTTTTTTTTTGAGGGAAGAAAGCAATCTGAAGTGTTGAAATTTAATTTGTTGTCTCTTTTTGTTTTGAGAGTGTGTATGGTGTGTGTTCATTTTCAGAATTCGAGCACATGAGATTGGCCTGCAGAGTCAAAGCTAAATTCTATGGGTCATTTCTTAAATTGGATGGGCCCGAGCGTCGGCAAAACAAACATTTCATGAATAATATGGGTTAATCTTAAAACAATTGAATCTTTTGTTTCCTCAAAACACATTACCGATGACATTACAGTATGGAATGGTTCTTAGCTAGACTAATTTTAGCCAAAATTGTTGTGTACGAATATGGCAGTGTTGGCAGGTGAGGGGCGCCATAGCATAGGCGGTAACCGAGTAGCCTCCCTTCCATCCCATCCGGGCATGCGCCCAGCGAAAGCTCACCAGTCAGTTTCTTAGCTAGACAGTGGAAGGTTGTGTATGTCAGTGTCTCTATCTTCGGACTGTGTAAAGTTGTGGAAACGGTCGTAGTGTTCCGTTGGAGGTGTTACCCTATGCTGTGCCTTGTGTTAGGCTTGGACGCTTTCCTGTGGGAATTTCCTCGTCGGTGTTTGTGACTTAGCCCTGACGAGACAGCGGCGTCTTGTGAGCTGTACTCACGCGCTCGAGGCCGGTCTGGCCATAGCATTTATGCACTTCGTGTGTCCTGAACTTTCTGCTTCAGGAATAAGGAGAAGAGTATGAAAGAGAAAGAAGAGGCTCTCCTGCTACCCTCGGAGTGCCTGTGTTCGGCTTGGACACTGCCTGTGTCGCGGTGCTGTTCCCAGCTTCAGGGACCGGTCGGGCCTGTGATGCCTGCGTGGTCTCCGCTCACGGACCGTGGAATGGGTCGAGTCTGCCTTCGCCGCCATAGCTGTTGCGCTTTGCCGCGACGCGCTGGTTGGTCTGCGACCTGTGTGAGTTCCCCCACTTCTCCATTATCAAGGTAAAACCTCGGTGATTGCCTATGACCGGCGCTAGGCGTCGGCATACACCGTGCACTTAACTTCGTTTGTACGCATCGTCGCGCAGATTCGTATTGCAGGCCCGCAGGGGCACGCTCGCTCGCATTTCTTTGTGCACTATGTTTGCAGTTGGCAAGTCCGCTCCTGCTCCCAATGTGGACAGTTCCAATGGCCTAGTGACGGACATGCTTTTTGCCTACCCTGTTCCGGCTGTGCCTCCACTCACCCGTGCCTGGTCTGCGCCCCTGGCTGAAAGAACAGTGGACCCAGCTATGGAGCTTCTACCGCCGCGATCGGCCGACGACAGCACGGGTAAGGGGTCCAACACCGGTAAGCCCCACAGACCCGACGAGTGTCCCTTACCAGGTTGTAGAGCCTTCAACGCTGCGGCTTAGGCCACGAACCCGAGCTCTAGCGCCGGCACCCACCACAGTCCCGTCGAGTGGTCTCTGCCCGGTCGCGGAACCTCGAACGCCGCGAGCTAGGCCTCGAGACAAAGCCCCTGCACCGGTAGCCACCACAGTCCTGGTTGTGCCGCCTGTTCCGTGCGAGATATGACTCGAGAGCGAGCTCCAGCACCGGTGGCTGTCACAGACCCGACGAGTGCTGCTTACCAGGTTGTGGAGACTCGCCCACCACGCGATGCTTCAGTCACTGCCGCCTCCTCGGCCAAGGCAAGAGGCCAGCGTGGGCACAGGGATTCGGCGCCCCGCTCCAGGTTAGTGATCGGGGACCACGACCACACAAGTGTGCTGGCCTGACGCACTCCCGCTTCCCGGTAGAAAGTAGGAGACAGCACGGGCGCGCAACGAGACGACATGCCCCATCTACCCCCCGGCACGGACAAGCCTTGCTCTGTGGGACGAACTAAGCGGACTCCCGTAGCTCGATGACGTTCGCGCTCAAGGGACAGGTGGACTCACCGACGGACTGCTTCCCGCGTCTCAGATGCAAGCTGGCACTCTCGAGCGACCTCCAGGTATGACCCGGCACCTGCTGATCATCTTCCCACGGCGTGTCCTCCTGAGACCTCCCTCCGGGCCGACGTCCTTTGCAACCTGGGGCAGCACATACAAGATAAGCTGTCCCGGCCGCTGTGAGTGACTATATTCTTGGCGGCACGAGAATGCTGGACCATGCGGCGCTTGCGTGACTTGGGCCGCAGGACGGGGACTATGCCTGGCACATTGGCCGGTGCCCGCCATCTCTAAGTACTTAAAGGACCCAGTATGAGGATGGCCCGCGATGTGCAGGCCCTCCAGTCCTCGACTCTAGTCCAGCACAGACGTTGGGCGCCCCGCTCATAGGCAGTAACAGGGGACCACGAGTGGACAAGACTGCTGGACTAGTGTGCATCCGCTCCTCGGGGAAGGGTAAGGCACGAGTCGGGATCACATGGAGATTGCTTGAAGCTTCGGCGTCCCACTCCAAGATCAAGTATTATTATTTGTTGTATGCAGGTTAACTCCGCCCAGGCGACTAACGCCGTCTCGCGGCGGAGGGTCAGTGAAAGGAGTTCATAACCGGACAAGACTGCTCGGCTTACGTGCGCCCGCTCGCCAGGTTATTTAGGGATGAGCCGGGTTCACGTCGATTTCGCACGCCCCGTCTACCCTTAGGACGGTGTGGACAGACCACGGAGTGGTAGAAGAACCAAGCAGACGTCCGTTCCTCTACGGCGGCTGCGCTTGCGGGACAGACCGCCACTCCTGCCAACTGGTTCCCGCAACTCGGATCCCACCCGTCACCCTAGACCTGCCGTCAGAACAAGACTTGCCGACTGATCCTGCCACAGTCCAACAGAACTGTTCCACGTCGAGCCCGTTACAAGTACCATCGCCCCAGGCGAGACTACAGGAGCAGCGGCAGCCGCCCGCCTGACGCTCATGGGACAGGTCGTCTAGGCCTACACGGGTTACGCTGTTTGCCTTCCGGCCCAGCACAGAGGTACGACGTCCAACCCAGGTGTCATGACCCCGCTTCCGGGACGCGAACTATGAGTGCTAACACTCGAGATACACCCAACCCACACTAACATAAACACCAGAGGAACAATGACGACGACATTTATTACATGTAACCCTAACAATCGACCAACTATTCTCGCTCGGTCCTAACCACGCACTCACGCATCACATTCACACTCGCACATGTCCAAACTCCCCACCCCGAATATCCGTTGCACAATACAAAATAACAAAATATAAAATAAACTAAATGTCCCTAAAATACAAAAGGTTGAGAAAACTAATATATAACCAAATACCTCTAATAAAATTCGAAAACGGATTTAATTAGACTAATATAATAACGACTATCCTTAATAATACAACCGAAAACTCAAACTGAAAAGCTTAAATCAACAGCCACTGGACCCTGCCAGAAGCATAAGCGTCAAGCGCTAATGCCAACAGACCTACGCCTTTGCTTCCGCGAAGAGTCCCCTACAGTACATGGCTCCTTAAGTAACAGCACTTCAAACACCACAATATCAACTATATGATGAACCAAATATGCGTACTAAAACACAAGTGAAGATTGAGAAAAATGAATATAATCCGTAAGCTACTGAATCTACCCAGCGGGATCACGAACGACAAGTTCGAATCAAACTAATGCCTTCGCAAACTAGACATTCACATCACATAGCTCCTTTAACTAACAACATTTCAGATTAAACAATATCACGTATACAAATGGAGCAAATGTCCTTAATTTAACATGACTGAAAGTTGAATAAACTCAATATAGTTCACGTCACCGGACCTTCTCGCCAGAAGCACAACCGTTAAGCTCAGCGCAGCTCGACGCTCTCCACGATAACGTCTTCCGTAACAGGCTGCTTTTAAATAATACAATCTCTCAAAAACTTTCCGTTACTGTGACAAAGCTCCTCTCACAATATTGTCACTACGAGGAGATGAAATAAATCTCGCAATGTTCTTTACAAGATTATACGCAAACAAAACTTTGCTTAAACAGGTTAGAAAATAATTAAACGGGACGACCTGACCTGACTAAACACGAGGCGCGCCGCGACACTCGCAAAGGCACCCAGGTTTGGCGTCGTAGCCCCACAAGGCGGAGTGACACAGTCAGCCTCCACTCTCAGTACACCACTGGATTAGATTAGGAACCAGATTTGGATGTACTAAAACACAGGTGCAAAAATACACATAAATAACTAACAAAAGAAACAAGATAATCCCATCACCCTTCCCGCGACTTTAACTGCCGTCTTCTATATTCCTTCACCTCTTTCCCGCAACAATAAATTCAAACTCGACAATACATATTTACACGTCACCACATGACTCACTTCCGATATTTACACTCCTACGCTAAATAGTGAAATGGCCCTAGTCGCCCGCTCGACGTTAAATCCCAATAACCAATTCGACGCTAACTATTCTAGAAACTACAACCAACAAACGGCATTCGCTTCTACATTCTATTCTTACACTTGCCCCCCAATGCACTAACCAAAATAATAATACAGAGCAAACAAACAAACCCCCCCACCCCCCCAACCCCCCCCCCCCCCCCCCCCCCCCCCCCCCAAAGCAAATGGCCACTAAAGAATTTTTGCGTGTACTTACTGCCATCCGTGAAGATGACCCGGCTAGAATGAAGACAAACAAGGACAAGACAAGCCAGGGGTAAAGTCATCGCAGCTCTTCTTTCTCGTCTTAGGACACCGACTCCCGGGCTCGACCAGGGCTGTCTCGTAGGGCCGTCACAGAGGGACAACACGGCTACTTGAGGCTGGCGGCTAATGGAAAACCACGCCCGCACAAACCCCCCTGAGAGACTACATTGAAAAGACAACTGTTCTCGTTCGCAGCTGGAATGTGACTGTCTTAACAATTTGGTTATCGTACGTATTGCGAAAAAGCGCTCGGTGAATCGATCAGTGAAAGTTCACGTGAAACAAGCACAACCCGATAGCATCAGACTGAGCGATCACGTGCGTCACGCCAACCTGCAAACTCTCGCACGGCAACAAATACTCGTGTACAGGCCAAATACTAGACACCTATGCTATCGTTACCCGGTGACTAACTAAACCCTGTCACCCCTCTAAACTTACTCCCCTACAAAAATAGGCGAAAAAAAAAAAACATGTCGTGACACCAGGGACGGTGCCTTTACACTGGACAGGACGAGACTGCGGGCCGTGGGCGCCCGCGTGGCGCTTAGAATTCTCCGAGCGCAGCCTTGGCCTTGACTCGCCACACTGCCACCGGTGCGGCTTCCAACCTCTAACAGGGTTTTTATGGCGTGTACACATTGTAAGCGCTTACAGCTGGAAGGTAAGTTAAGCGCTGTAAGCTGATGATCCGTTTTATTCCTTAATAGCTTCAGCGACGACACAGGTTACCTGCCGTCACCCCAGGACGTTAGCTTGGTTATCTACAGCCCAGGGTCGTGGCGCCTCTGCCTGTGGAGACGACACTTGACTACGCACAACTGGGCCTCTATCGTTCCGAGCGTCGATGATCGGAGACTCCCTCCTCTAGCCGCGGTTACGAGCTTCCTGGCTTGCCGGTCTTCTCCTACCACGCTGCGTACCACTCCTGGGTCGACACCTTGCCGGCTACCACTTCGTGTGAACGGGGGCTTCAGGAGGCCCCCGGCGCTTCGACCTCCCGACCTTGGTAGCGGCTTCGACAGTCGACGCGCGCACCACGCTGTACAAGTTCGTCACCGACCCGTCCTTCGGCGGGGAGACCGCCCGAGACTTCGCCTGGCAGTGCAGACTTAGACTGGACCTGCAGCCTGGACTCAACGACTTCCTAGATGATACGGAGCCAGTCGGTGACCTCCTCGGTCTGCGCTGAGTTCTGGTCGTCCCCAGAAAGAGAAGAGGACACCGTCTCCAGCCGTTCCCTCTGCTTTACCTTCGACAACATGACCTGCCAGGGTCGCGCACTCCCTGCGGTGGCTTCGCAGCCTCTGGGGGTTCTACCGGGGCTGTTCTCCATTGCAAACAGGACCAGTCAAACGTCTTCGTGCTCCACATCGACATCTGTAGACGATCCCCTATCATGAAACCGGTCAGAGCCCTCCTTGGAGAAGGATCGAGATGCACTTGGGATCCCTTCGGCAGGCGTGGTTCCTGGTCTACGTGGGCAAGTTCAACCTCACGCCTTAGCGCCGCTTCTCTACCTGGGGATGGAACCTCGCACCGACCTCACGAAGGGCAGCTTCTGAAGCGGCGAACGCAGCACTTGGCGAACCCAGCGCAGCAGTTGTCTCTAGAGCAGGCATACTCTGCCAGACGGGGACTTCGGCTTCGGGGATTGGCGAGTACCACAGCGGACCTTCTTCCCTTATGATGTCTCTACTGCCCCCGCCTCAGCTGCTTTTGCTTCTCCCCAGACGACCCTCTACAGGCGACCTCGAGTCTCAGGTTCTGGTGCGACCGATGCTACACCCTCACCGGCTTCTTGGGGTGGATCCCGACTGGCGCGCAACGGGAATTTCCCTTCCTCCCCCCTCCTAGGATGTCCCTCGCGTCGACACAAGCCTCGCCACCGGGAGCGCTTCCCTGTTACCGAGATCCTACCCTGCCTCCGGTGGATGGCCTCCGGACTTCTTTGTCCAGCTTCGGGTGTTACGTTCCCGATGCCGGGAGCTTCTCGTCCCCTCCAACAGCGCCACAGTGATAGACTACTTCAGAAGCAAGGCAGGGCACGCTTCCTCTCCCTGTACTTCCTCCTCTGCCACGGGCTCCGTTGGTGCGAAGATCGTAACGTCACTTCCGAGCAAGAGACTTCCAGGGGCTTCAGCATGACCGGCCGACTCCATCGCGTGTCACGGCCAGCTTCTCCGCACAGAGTGGATGGGCCGTCCAGACATCGTTCGGGTGAGCTGCGCAGCAGACACTTTCCCATAATTGCGCCAAGGTGGAATCGACAGCTTCCCCACTTCGTCTCGCCGATTTCAGACTCACTTGCCTGGGCAGTCGACGCTCTCTCCATCCCATGAGACGGCCTGGTCACCTATGCCTGCCCGCCGACGATGCTCGTTCCCAAAGTCTTACTTAAGCTCAGAGGGTGCACCGTGACCCTGTTCCAGGTGGCCCCGTTCTGCTGGACCAAGTCATGGACCTCCTGAACCTCGCCACGGCTCCCCTGCGGCGGCTTCCCACCCCGCGCACGATGCTCAAGCAACCACGGCAGGCGCTCTACCACCCGTGCCCCGAATGGCTCCTCCTTCACGCCCGGAGATTGTGCGGCAAGCCCTCGCCACTAGACGCTTCTCAGGTGCGGCCGTGGAAGTTATCGCTACAGCCCGCAGAATCTCGAACAGATGAGGCAACAAAGGGTGTGGCGAGTTCCGTGCGACTGGTGTGACAGCAGGCGCCTCTCCCCCACGGAGTGACGGTTCCTCAGCTGGTGGACTTCTTCCTCTGGCTGTTCACCTACCAGCGTTTAGCGCCGATCGCCGTTTGTGGCTTCCTGGCCATGGTCGCTGACACGTACCAACACTTGGGACGACCCGACCCTGGTAACTGCAAAGACCTCGCCGACCTGATGGCACACTTCAGTCTACAACGTCCCGCCCTTCGCTCCCTGGTGACACGATGGGACCTGTCCTGGGCCCTTACTTGGCTAAACTCTGACCGCTTCGAAATGATCCAGTTGGCGAGGCTACCGGACGTGACGCGGAAGACCTGCTTCTTACTGGCCCTCACGTCTGCTTCCAGGGTCAGCGAGCTGCACACAGTTTCAGCACGCCCCCGCTTGTTTGCAGTTCCGGACAGATGGCTCAGTTCAACTGCTGCCCGACCCGGCGTTTCTCGCCAAGACCCGATCTCCTTTGGCTGCCCCGCAGTTGGTCACCATTCAACATTGAGAGACCCAGGCTGCACCCATGAGTCCAGACAACAGGACCCGGTGAGGGCTTACGCGTGTACCTGCGCCGGACCAAGCCGCTTCGCAGGGGTCGCACCCGCCTTTCCTCCCACTGTCCCCAGGTAGAAATGACATCTCGGCTCTGATGGGTGATACACTCCACCTACCAAGATCTCTCCCCTGATGCAGCCAAACGAATGAACATCAGGGCGCACGAGGTCAGAGCATGGCCTTGCATTCGACCGCACCTGTGCTGTCAAAGACTTTGTGGCGGCCATAGGATGGCGAGCAGAGACTAGCTTCGCCTGCTTCTACTTCAGGGACCTCTCCAGCCAGTGCCAGAACCTTCGCTGGTGGGAAGACATCGTGGCGGCGCAACACTCCTCCCGGCACCCTGGGCGCCATGGGTATCTTAGCTAAAATTATCGGGAGGTTGCTTAGAGAGGGCGGGCCTAGTGACCTGTATTGGGGGTTAGGGGCGTTATAGCGGCACCCGCCTCCTCTTCGGGATTCTTCCATACTGTAATGTCATCGGTAATGTGTTTTGAGGAAACAAATGTATTTTTCTTTAAAATGTATTTTTTCGAAAAATACCGATGACATTGCTTGAAGGACCCTCCCATCTGCCCCGCTTTCCGCTGGTCCGCGAAGAAACAGTCTGGTGAGCTTCCGCTGGGCGCATGCCCGGATGGGATGGAAGGGAGGCTACTCGGGTTACCGCCTAGGCTATGGCGCCCCTCACCTGCCAACACTGCTATATTCGTACACAACAATTTTGGCTAAAATTAGTCTGTCTAAGAACCATTCCATACTGTAATGTCATCGGTAAGTATTTTTCGAAAAAATACATTTTACAGAAAAATACATTAAAAAAACAAACAAACAATCTTCTTAATCGCAAGATTTTTCATACACAGTATTTACATAAGCCTACATTTTGTCTCGGCTGTCAGGTACGATTAGGTCAGTTGTGACCTATATGCTCTAGGTGTGAAAATCAGACAATGTTCTGCACCACTTTTTAGGATTCATTTGTAAAACAGCTAACATACCTTTAATTTTTCATTTACGAAAAATGAATTTTTCTCTAAAATGTATTTTAGAGAAAAATACTTACCGATGACATTACTGTAAGGAATAGCGTCTTAGCTAGCATAATTTTAGCAAAAATTGGTTGTGTCCATATGGCAGGGGAGGCAACAAGGTGCGCCGTAAGCCTAGCCAGTATCCCAAGTAGCCTCCCTTCCCTCCCCATCCGGGCAACTGCTCACCGGATACCCATCAGTCTGTTTACTTAGCTGACTAGCGGCAAGCAGGGCAGGCGGGAGGGTCATCCGAGTAATATCATCGGCAAGTATTTTCCGAAAAAATACATTTTAGAGAAAAATTCATTTGTTTCCTCAAAACACATTACCGATGACATTACTGTAAGGAAGAATTACGAAGAGGAGGTGGATGCCGCGTATAACGCCCCTAACCCCCATTGCCAACAAGGCCCGCACTCCCAGGAGCAACCTCCCGATAATTTTAGCTAAGAGTAGCCAAGAGTGCTGGGAGAGAGTGTTGCGCTCCGGGGATTTTCCCCCCTGCGCCATGTTTCCCGCTGGCCTGGGGGGACCACAGAGGATCTCGCGCTGACTGGAGAAGCCCCTCAGGTAGCGTCGGGCGAAGTTGACTCTGCTCACCAGCACCCAGCCGCAGCAAGTCTAGACGGCTCCATAGCGGTCAAATGCGAAAAAGCGGCCACAGCTTTGACCTCGCGCGCCTTGTTCATCTCTCAGGGAAGAGGTCCTGGTAGATGGAGCGACGTACGCCATGGAACCATGAGGCATACTGACTGGGGTTAGAAGTCATCCCCGCCTGGAAGGCGGGTGCGTCCCCTGCATATTGGCTTGTTCCGGTGCAGGAGTCCGCAAGGTTCTATCAGAAGTTACTGTCTGAATCCCGGACAGGTCCTGAATCCCCCAAGCGCTGAATGGTGACCAACTGGGCGAACCAAGGAACCGGGTTGTGGCTAGGCTAGGAAGCTGGGTCGGGCAGCAGACGTCCAGTCGCTCATCCCTCTGTAAGTCTGAGGGTCGCGCTGAGGAGCGCGCAGTTCGCTGACCCTGGCAGCCATGGCAAAGGTCAGTCGGAAGTAGGTCGTCCATGGCACGTAGGCCGTCCGCACCAAATGGAGCGGGTCGAATGGTCCAAGACGAGCCACCGTAGCCGCTAGGCCAGGTCCCACCGCGGGAGCCGCGAGTGAAGGCAAGACGTGTAGAACGAAGGGCATCAGAATGCCAGCGAGGTCTGTACAGGCACCCGGGTCGGTCGGTCTAATTCAGCGCGTGTCAGCGATCATAGTCAGGAAGCCCCTAAGGTGCAGGCACCAAGTAGGTCGGGGAAGAGCCAAGGAAGCACTCCACCTGCGGAGGAACTGTCCGGCACATGGGGAAGAGGCGCTCGT
Organism: Semisulcospira habei; assembly: GCA_036245525.1. Taxonomy (NCBI): domain Eukaryota; kingdom Metazoa; phylum Mollusca; class Gastropoda; family Semisulcospiridae; genus Semisulcospira; species Semisulcospira habei. The sequence continues at coordinate 30,094,827 of BTPG01000002.1, forward strand.
TGATATAAGCATCGCCCCGGACTCGCTCCTTCCTTCGTAAGACGTCTGGTCGAGTGTCTACGGACTGTAGCGAGAACTCCCACTGCTGCCCCAGGGAAGCCTCTAGCGGTGAGGTCCAGGAGGCCAGAGGTCCACGAGCAGTTCTGCAATAAGCATCCACCAGGACCGGAGCGTGATGCAACATTGAGCTTGGGCCGGAGCTTGGGACCAGCACCGTCGGTAGGTCGGCGAGGCATCAAGGCCATCCGCAGAGAGGTATAGAGCGCCGAACGCACATGCTAGCGGAACTGGATCTTTTTTAAGTGAGAAGAGGAAGTGGGGAAGCTGCCGATTCCACCTCAGCGCGATCATAGGGGACTCTCCGTTGCGCAGATCACGCGAACGATGTCCGGACGGAACGTCCCCTCAGTGCTGAAAAGCTGGCTGCGATGCGCGAAGGAGTCGGGCGGTCCTGTGGAAGCCCCGGGAAGTCTCTGTTCGGAAGTGATGTCACGATCTTTGCACCAACGGAGCCTTTGGCAGAGGAGGAGGTACAGGGAGAGGAACCACGTCCCACCCTGCTTCTGAAGGTAGCCGACCACAGTGGTGCTGTCGGAGGGACGAGAAGCTCCTGATGTCGCAGAAGTGACCCCCGAAGCTGGAGGCAGAGTGGAATCTCGGTAGCCAGAGAGCGCCCGTGGTGGTGAGACTGCGTCAACGCAAGGGACATCTTGGGAGGAGGCGAGAAGAGAGGAACTCCCGTCGTGAACCAGTCGGGTATCACCCCGTGAAGGAGAGGACGTAGCATTGGCCGCACGCGAAACTGAGACTCGAGGTCGCCTGTCGAGGATCGTCCGGGGACAAGCAGGAGCAGCTAAAGCGGGGGGCAATAGAGACGTCATGGGGGGAGAAGGACCGCTGCGAAACTCACCGGCCCCCGACGCCGAAGTCACCGTCTGGTGGAGAATGCCCTGCTCTGGAGCCAACCGCTGCGCTGGGTGCGCAAAGTGCTGCATTCGCCACTTGGAAACCTCCCTCATGAGGTCAATGAGAGGGTCCATCCCCAGGTAGACAAGCGGCGCTACGGCGTGAGGTCGACTTGCCCACATAGATCAGGAAGCCAAGTCCGCCGAGGAGGTCCCGAAGTGCATCTCAATCCTTCTCTAAGGAGGGCTCCGACCGGTGTCGCAAGAGAAGAACGTCTAGGGATGTCGACGTGGAGCACGAAGACATCCGTCTGGTGTCATCTGCTATGAAGTACAGCTACGGTAGGACCCCCAGAGGCCGCAATTGACACCGAAAGGAGCACGCGACCCTGGAAGAGCACGCCGTCAAAGGCAAGCTGAGGAAGCGGTTGGTGACGGTGTCTGGCGCCCGAGCAGAACGCATTCTCTCCCAGGAGGACTCCGCCTGGTTCCGCAAGTGACGATCGGCTAGGGAAGTCGATGTGGCCGCACGAAGACATCCCACCGGTCTCGTCTACTACAGCGTCCAGAAGCGGTAGAACACGTAGGGTTGCGGTAGAGCCGAAGGGAACTGCCCAACACTGGTAGACCACGCCGCCGCAGGCGAAGCGGAGGTAGCGGCTGGAGACGGGTTGTTCAGGGGCGAGCAGAACGCAAAGCTGTCCAAGGGGGTCTCCAAGCGCCTGCATATTGTCTAGGACGTCGAGGAGTCCAGGCTGACGGCCCAGTCCAAGTCTTCTCTGCGAGGCGAAGTTTCGGGCGGTGTCCACGCCGAAGGACAGGGCGGCAACGAACTGTACAAAGCAACTAAAAGGAACAAACAAGATCATTATCAGACAGCGCTCAACTTACCTGCTGGCACTAAGCGCTTTACAATGTGTACACACCAGTAGAGACCCGTGAAAAAACATGAAGGTCTAGGGCCTAGGATACAGGAAGTCGAATAGGTGGGGAGGCGAGGCGAGGAATTCGCTGAGGGCTTGGCTCCAACCTCCGGGTAAGGGGAGCGGCTGCATACTGGTCTCGCCCATGGTGAGGGAACTTGTCACGGACCTTGGGACAGAACAACTTGCTGGGCTTCCAAGCGTTAGGACGGCCGGACTCCCGTCTTGGAGGCAGATCTAGGGTGACGGCTGGCCGCTATGTCGCGACCGCCATCGAGCACACAGTAGATAGCACAGTGAATACGAGCAGTGAGCCAAGTCGCACGACGACCGGTCATACCATACACAGCCGAAGAGAGTCACATAGGAACACAACCATCCACCTGCTAGCTAAGAAACAGACTGGCGGGTATCCGGTGAGCAGTTGCCCGGATGGGGAGGGAAGGGAGGCTACTCGGGATACTGGCTAGGCTTATGGCGCCCTTTGTTGCCTTCTCTGCCATATGGACACAACCAATTTTTGCTAAAATTATGCTAGCTAAGACACTATTCCTTACAGTAATGTCATCTGTAATGTGTTTTGAGGAAACAAAAAACTATCTTCTCATTACTGAATACCCGCATGATTTTTCATAAACAGTGTTTGCGTAAGGCAGCTGTTTGTCCCGGCCCTGGGGTAGGATTAGGTCAAATTGTGACCTGTAAGCCCTAGGCGTGAAAATCAGCAAGAAAATTGCAAAGTTGATCTTCTGATACACCAAATGGCAGTACTGCGATGAGCGACGTGTAACATCGAGTCGTCACTATGAACACAGCGTCGTGGGACTAAAGATGCCATGACGTGAAGCTTGAAGTGACGTCATTTCGCTACTCGAAGTGCTATTATTCTTCTTCAGAATAGCTGTGCTACGCCAGTCCACAGAGCTTACGAATGGCGGGAATCGCCATGTGTCCATCTTTATTTGTGTGAGCCGACGTGTGTGTTGATCAGGGATTGGCTTAGAGAGGAGGGAAATGAATCGGGCATAATAAGCCAAAAAATATGAACAACCCTGAATGTTCCTAAAATATAAATGCATCCGAGCTCCAAACAATACGGTAGACTTTGGGATGAAATCATCTGGTTATTTTTTAAATCACAATTGTAATTCTTTGCTGCTGTCGAGACACTAAGCAAACATTTGTGAGATATCACCAAATATTCAAATACTCTCGGGGTAAATGCATAGAATATTTGAATATTTTGTGCCAAAGTGAAAGCTCCGATTCTCAAGATGGATATGCATGCACTTGTGTGTGATAGACTAAATGAACTGAAATGAAACTAAACTTTTATAAATTTCATTTTATTGCTCCTTCTCGATTGTATGTTTGTTTCTTTCTTGGCTTACTTTTTTTTCTTTTATTCTTTTTTTTTAAATTTTTTTTTTTTTATCTGGTTGTGGTTTAATTTGTTTGTGTTTTGATCTCTTTGCTTTGTATGTTACAAATCAAAGAGGAAGTTAAACACGAGTGATCAAAAGCATAAGGACAAACTGAAAACAACCACCTGCGAACATAAAGCACAAACATTCTTTACTGTCATGCAAAACCCAACAATGGCAACAGATTAATATCGTAAGAAAGCAGAAAACTGATGACACTTCATTTGATAATTAGTTGCACCGGGCAAAAGCGAACCGCACAGCCACGATCTGGCCGAGGACTGCGGCGATCAGCAGTTATGCCCACTCCAGACCATCACGCTCCCTCCAACAAATCTTGAGATTTCTTTCACACAGCAGGGAGCGCATCTCTCCCCTGCCCTCCGGTTCGCTTCGTTCCCTCTTCATAGAACAAAAGTGGGACTTGTCCGAAAATACAACTTGCAACCACTGACATCTGTTGCACCTGAAGTGATTAACCCATTCATCCCTGGTGCACTACAGCAGGAGATGGATCGACCATGATAATTCAAGGGTAGTGCCAGATTAGCCCTTGAATTATCATGGTCGATCCATCTCCTGCTAGGAGGGTCGGCGCCAAGCTAATCTGGCACTACCCTTGAATTATCATGGTCGATCCATCTCCTGCTACTAATCTGGCACTACCCTTGAATTATCATGGTCGATCCATCTCCTGCAACAGGGGCATAGTCGTTGGATGACGCCTCCAAAATTTGGGTTGAATGAGTTAAACGCTCAACGCAAATGTGCCCGACAGCTTTGGATAAGCTGGGTTGGCTTCTTCACTGGTCGTTGACAATGCAGACCTTGTTCTTTCAGACATTGTCATTAAATCTCACCTGGGGCAGCTGCTGCACCTATCTACCCAGAGGCACAGAATCACTTCGAAGTGCTGTTGAACGATGAATCTGTCCCGTGGTCACTCGCGGACTTCCTGTGCGATTTCTGTCTGCCACAGTTCCTTCTGGTGGAACTCTGTTTCACAAGAAACACTGTGCTCGTGATATTAAAGACGGCAGCAAGAGCATTGCCAAAGTCCGCGGGTTCAATGGGATTCGTTCTGTGTCTTCAAGTCTTGGCATCATGGTTAGTACAAGAAAAGCACCCAAACGTCTCGGTCACTTGTCCAGGGCTCATGACGCCCTTTCCATCATGCAGCTGGTTGGTGTTTGCATTATCCCAGTAATGTAAACGTTAACCCTTTGCGTGTCAGTAGTGGTTTTAGTCGCGATGATTCCTACTACACTACCGACACGCAAAGGGTTAAAGTTTGAGAGAAACTAAGGCCAGATTTCTAGGAGAAATTTGCTCGTCAAATATGGGCACGATGTCCGCAGAGAAACCGTGTTCTTCCAGCCACCTCTGTCGGTCCTGCAGTATCACAGACTCCAGCACGGGTTGCAAAATAACCTGTAGACACTGGAGAAGACAACAGATTCAGATGGTACACAGTCTATGTCCCTAAAGCTTTGTTTGGCACGAATGAGCAGCATGCAAAAACTGTGTGCATATGCCCTGTGTACATTTACACCCCGGTTAAGCCATTCAGCCCTGACGCACTACAGCAGGAGATGGGTCGATCATGATAATTCAAGGGCAGTGCCAGATTAGCTTGGCGCCGACAGGTGCCAAACTAATCTGGCACTGCCTTTGAATTATCAGGTCGATCCATCTCCTGCAACTGGTGCATAGTCATAAGATGACGCCTCCAAAATTTGGGAAATACGGCCATAGCGCTGAATGAGTAAAGCCTAAGGTAAGGTATACCAACTCAGCATTAGTACCAGCCACCCCTTGTTACTTGTCTCCCTCCAATAATTATGTTGTGTGCAACAGACAGTACCCAATTGTATTGTTTACATGTTTCCTTTGTCAAGCAGAGTTTAGCAGTGATTTATTTTGAAATCTTTCAAAGGCATCAGTGGAGTTCAAATGCTGTTCAAACCAAGCTATTCAAGCACCATCCTTAAACTGTCATGTCATCCTTGAAGTGTGTGCTGCGGTGTGTTTGTGTGTGTATAAGGTAGTGTCGTCTGGGTTAGATTTTAAGCACGTTTTTTTTCTAAGTGAAAATTAACATCACATATAGATGGTTGTGATGTTACATACGTGCATATATATACTCGCTGTGATAGGTCGGTGTGTTCTAGTCAGTCAAATGTATTTATTTGTGTTATGTTCACATTTGTTTTTACGTTGGTTTAACAAATTCCGCTGCAAACAAATTGCCCATCTTGGGACAATAAAGGCAATCTTATCATATCGTAAATCTGACTGTAACTTTAGTGCAGCCTTCCAAAGACAAATTTCAACTATGTAATAACCCTTTGGCTGTTCATAGCGGTTTTCATCACGGTGATTCCTGCAGGAATCATCGTGACAAAAGATGCAACTGACAGTCGAAATGCGAACACCACCCAACTGCAAGAGGCAATGAACCTCATGAGCCCCCGCAACTGCGGGGGCTCATGAGGTTCATTGCCTCTTGCTCACTTTATTCATATCCGTGTTCGTTGGATTGATGGGATTATTCCACGTTGAATTGGCCATGTTTTCAATGACACAATTTTGCCCCCACTGGCGGTGAAGTTGTTAAACTCTACTCCGCTCTCTGCCGGCTTTCTCACATTTTCTATTCCTTACCGTAAATGGCTCGATGTGATGAAACAATGGTTGAACCTCGCTGGACAGTTTATGAAGATTTTCCTCTGTTTCCTTTTTCTCCTCTGGTTTAAAAGAGAGAGAGAGAGAAAGAAAATATTCTAGTTTCTATAGAACACAGCAGAAAATGTTTACGCGACCATCCTTATTCAGGGAGGACAAATGTTCTACCACCCTAGTAGCCGTTTGGCAAATGTTTTCCAACATGTTTACGCGACCATCCTTATTCAGGGAGGACAAATGTTCTACCACCCTAGTAGCCGTTTGGCAAATGTTTTCCAACAGCCTGGACAATTGTGTGTGTGCTTGCAAGGGGAAATTTGAATTCACTCTTTCTGCTCCCAAAACATGACTTTGCCGTACCCAACAAGAAATCTACTCGCATTTAATGACGGGCAAGAGGATTTGGTACTTTCTGCCAATTAACCCCCATCGGCATGCAGCTACTGGCCCTGTGAACATGCCCTGGTGGCTGCATGCCCTATGGGGTTAAAATGAACACTGCAAGTGGTTAACACACCATCAGAAATATCCAGAGATGAGATGTAGGAATCAAGGAACTGGTCCAAACTGCTGTAGTCAAGTTTTCTCACGGTCTTTCTATGAACCAGCGTACTCCTGTCGTCTGCTACAAAAAGACAAGATTTTGGCAACATATTTATAACAGAACGTGCTCTGAGTGTCCACCCTACTGAGAGATCACCTGTTATTAAAGACTATCATTTAGGTGGCTGTAGCTGTGACTGTGGCTGTAGCCACCTAAATGATGGACATTAATGATAGGTGACACTTTTTGCCCTCTAGACTTCTTTGAAAGTGCACCTGTTGTTCAACATGACATATTTCTTGCAAAAAAGACGGTTGCTCAAAACACGTTTGAGACTACAACAGTGACTGCAATGCAAAAAAATAATAATAATAATTAATATATAACTCTTCTATAGTGCAATATCCCCACAAGAAAGGCTCAGAGCGCTTTACATCTAAATATTCTAACTAAATGAAACTAACTAAAACTAAATTACTGACAGCATACACATACACTCATTCATAAGTACAAATGCACATTCACACAATTCTAAAATAATAAACATACAAATTTTAAGAACCTGATCAGATATAAAGATGCGTTAACCCAAATCATACCGAGGCTAAAAGCTTCAAATTTGTACACTGCCATATGCCAGCTACATTATAGTACTCACATATAAGTATACAGACCAATGGCTTTAGTTCAAGGGTGGTGCCAGAATAGCTTGGCGCCTACAGGTGCCAAGCTATTCTGGCACTACCCTTGAACTATTTTTGTCAAACTTATTTCACAAACTGGTGTATTCCGAATGATATGGGTTAACGTAGGGTTTATCAATCCGTTTTAAAAGGCCAGATTGAAAAAAAAAAGTGTTTTCAATCTAGCCCTGAAAATGGCCAATATCATGGGGAAGACCGTTCCACACTTTGGGAGCTTGGAAAGAAAAGGACTGCTGGCCAAATAACCAGCAAAGAAAAAAATATGCTCTGCAAAACTTTGTTATTTGTCCTTGTTATTCAAAACAATGTTTTTATTTCTTTTTCTTTCTTTGTGGGTAACTTCATGGTATCAAAATAATATTATGGAGGAAAGAAACCAAACCACAACACACGGCGATGCATACATACCAACTCAGCCCAACTCACCTGCTAAAAGTTCCAACAATGCTCGGAAGGCGATATGTCTTGAGTGCGCCTCATGGTCACCTCTTGTTTGTGAGGCCCAGCGAGACCTGCAAAACATATATATATATATATATATATATATATATATATATATATATATATATATATATATATATATATATATATATATATATATATATATATATATATATATATATATATATATATATATATATATATATATATATATATATATATAATTATATATATATATATATATATATATATATATATATATATATATATATATATATATATATATATATATATATATATATATATATATATATATATATATATATATATATATGTACAGTACAACCTGCTGTAACAAACAACCTTTTTCTTGCAAGAAAAACGTGGTCTTAACAGACATGACTGTCACCTGGCATTCAAAACCATCATTTAGGTGGCCACAGCCACACAAACGATGGTCTTTAACCCTTTTCATCCTGAGACACTACTGTGTGAAATTAATTTGACTATGCTGGCACCACCCTTGAACTAAAATGGTTGATCTATCTCCTAATCTGTGATAGGACAATAAGCAAATTTAAGTAAGTCAGCCTCAGGATGGAATGGGTTAATGACAGATGGTCTCTCATAAGGGTAGGTGCTCAAACAGACTCTGCTGTATCTGGGTGGGTGGATACCTTTACGGAACAAAAAGCTCTTTACTTTGCGAAGAAGTAAATAGATGTAAGCATTTTCATGTTCCCTTTTCCTCTGGATGAACACCTCAAAACAACTACTTGCTACGCACTTCCACATTTCCTCTCCACTTTTTGTAATATAAAATTTGAGGCTTGAAGACACCTGCCCCAAACGATAACACAGAGTAAAACAAAAACAACAAAGAACCTTGTTTCTTGAGCAGCATCATAAACTGCATGCAGTGATGCACCTGCCCCATAAAACAGAGAACAACAAAAATTAATTAAAAGAAATAGGAAACAAACAACAACTGAGAACCTTGTTTCTTGAGCAGCGAGTCGTAGACTGCATGGAGTGATGATATTTTCTGGTGACTGCACTCTCTGGGTGTGCTGATATTGTACTGTTGTGTAGGCCTCTTTCCCTGCACCACTCATTGGGAAGTTGTAAAACCTTTCTGTTGCTGTAAATGACAGTATAAACACACTGAGCCCAGAGGTGAAGATTCCTAAAAGTGTGAGTTGTCCTCTGAAGATGATACGTGTTCAAGCGATAAATCAACAATGATTGTTCAAGGATGGTGCCAAAATAGCTTTGTGTCTAGAGGCACCAAGCCATTCACCTTTGGTGGTATGACCGAACTGAATGAGGAACTGTATGCAAGATGAAACGTATGAACATACATCAGGCTTTCCTGTATATGACGGGCAAATTTTAACAGGGACGAAAAAAAAGAGAGAAGGTCGCCCGTCCGTCCCTGGTACGGACGTATCTTGAGAAGAAATGAACTTATTCCCTGCAGTCAGTCCTGTGTTTCAAGTATGCGACGGACTGCAGAGCACCTGAGAAGGATTTTTTGTCACACTGTCCGTCCCCATGACGGGCAATGTTAAATCCTAGCAGAAAGCCTGCACCTGCGCTCATCAAAAAGGCAGTTACCAGCCAAAGCCCACTTGCACAAAAGAGATAAGATCCCCAACAGAGGGAACAATAATAGTAGGCATTACTTTATCAGAATCAGGTTAACTCTTTTAGCCCCAAGGTCCCATTGATCAAATTGTGGGGGTTTTGCCTAACGACTATGTACCAGTTGTAGGAGATGGATTGATCATGATAATTCAAGGGTAGTGCCAGATGAGCTTGGCGCCGCTCATCTGGCACTACCCTTAAATTATCATGATCAATCCATCTCCTGCAGCAGGGTCCTGGGGCTAAATGGGTTAAAGATAAAGAACAACTCCTGTACTCACAAGGGAGAAGCTGCATCTTGTGGTAGCAGCAGCTTACAACGCAGACGGCTTTAATCAAGTCCACTTGCTGGAACAGCCTTAGGAGGGCTGGAGTCAAATCACCGCAACAGTGTAGTCCGATCAAACAAACCCTGATATCTTTGCAGGCTAACACTGAATTCTTCAGCTCCTGCACAACTGGTTGGACACATTTGTGCGTCGTTTGTGACATTCTCGTTTCTCGTACATTCTCTGATATTTTTGTGTCATGTATACACAATTTCTCTGTTCTCATGGTTTCGCGACACACAAAACATGTACCGTCAGACTGACTAACTTTCCTTTGGCTGATTTCAAAATTCAAATCTGAACTTGCGCTTTCGTTTAGCTCAATTTCTGATGTGAGGCGCTGAATATCACAACCACAAGAATGTTTCTCCAATTCTGTTTCTGTGCTGACCTCGTCATGATGGGAACGTGAACATTGAGAGTGGAGATGTGTTTGGGGAGAGTGTTCGCACTGTACCATCGTTGATGCCATGTCTCGGACAAGTTCATAGAACTTACGAATGTTGTCAGCATCATCTCTTATTTCAAATGGCACACTTTTCATTCCAGAGCACTGAAGACCTAAAACAAAAGAAAAAGTCCTCTGTAAAGTGGGAACATTTGGGCTATAGATAAATTAATTGATTGTACATTGCTTAACGTCCCGACAGCAACAAGGCTTTCTCAGGACGTGCCTGCACTGCTTGTGAAAAAAAAACTAAACAGAACATTGAATGTATGTCACCAGCCGGTCAAATACGTTAAATAAACCTAACACATAGGGCCTAAAGAAAGCTAAGACCATTTAGCAACACACATCCAATATCAAGCGCTACAGGCAGTGCAGACAGTAGGGAGAGTTTTAAAAAGGCAAATACAGGTGAGTGGACAAAGGGTAGACAGAAACACATGCCCCAGAATTGAGAGAAAAACCCACCCTGTGGGGCTGACCAGGGTGACCCTGGGAACTAAAAAATACCTAACCCCACCCAAGTCCCCCAGGGCAGACCCGGGTGGGGATATAGATAAATTAAGACTAAATCAGAAAAATGACAGGAATGCATGGAGTTCACACATTCAGTGGAGTACAGCCAGCCCATTTCATTTGCAATAGGGATATTTGATTCTTTCAAAAAGCAGATTCATGAGCAATTCTTCACTGCCGAGAGAAAGAGAACGTGATCTAATCGCAAGAGGCGTAGATCCTCTTGAGCACCCGCGACTGCGGGGGCTCATATGGATCTATGCCTCTTGCCAAGAACACTTGGACAGTTCTGGCTTTTGGTCATTCAGCGAAGACAGGTTTCAGGAATCCGTTGGAAGGCGTTCTGAAAATTCAGCAATGCACCAACCATGTTTGGCTGCCCGCTTCTCAGCTCTCTCTGTGTGACCCACGCTCCCCTCGAGACCAATGACCGGCAGTCCATAGCTGGTGTGCAGCACCTGGCCAACGTAGCCCTTCGGTGAAAAACAACGAACAAATGACGAACAGTTAATCCCTTCCAGGCTGGAGCAAAATGAACACCACCCAACTGCAAGATGTACAGATATTCATGAGCCCCCACTGCTACAGGGGCACATGAGGCTCTATGCCTCAAGCTAAAACCATTTTGTATCCATATTCTTTAAACTGATAGGGTTGGTTGGCGTCAAATTAACAAGATGGCGTCAAATTAACAAAGATTAAGAAACTGCCAAAGCAAAGTGAACAACACCAACTGCAATATGCACAGATCCTCATGCACCCCTGCAATAGCAGAGGCTCTTGAGGCTCTATGCTTCTTGCTGACTGCACTTTGTATCTATATTCTTTAAGATGAGAGGGTTGACTGCAAAGTAAACAACATCCAACTGCAAGAACCACAGATCCTCATGAGCCCCCGCTACTCTTGTTGAGTCGAGTTTGTATCCAGATTCTTTAACCCATATCATCCTGAGGCTAAAAGCTTCAAATTTGAACACTGCCATATGCAAGCTACATTATAGTACTTACAGATAAGGATATATAGACCAATGGCTTTAGTTCGAGGGTCGTGCCAGAATAGCTTGGTGCCTAGAGGCGCCAAGCTATTCTTGCACTACCCTTGAACTATTTTAGTCAAACTTATTTCACACACTGGTGTATTCCGAATGATATGGGTTAACATTACAAAGATTCAGAAACTGCCGAAGCAAAGTGAACAACACCAACTGCAATATGCACAGATCCTCATGAACCCCTGCAGTCGAAGAGGCTCTATACTTCTTGCTGACTGCACTTTGTATCTATATTCTTTAAGATGAGAGAGTTGACTGCTGTCGAATTAATGAAGATTTAGAAACGGACGAAGCAAAGTGAACAACACCCAACTGAAAGACACACAGATCCTCATGAGCCCCCTCAGTAGTGAGGGCTCATGAGGTTCTATGCCTCTTGCCGAGTCCACTTTGTATCCATATTCTTCAAACTGATAGGGACGGTTGGCATTGAATTAACAAAGATTTCACAAACGGCCAAAGCAAAGTGAACAACACCAACTGCAAGACACAGATCCTCATGAGCCCTCAATACTGCGAGGGCTCATGAGGCTCTATGCCTCTTGCCGAGTCGAGTTTGTATCCATATTCTTTAAAATGATGGGGTTAGTTGGTGTCAAATTAACGATTTCAGAAACGGCCAAAGCAAAGGGAACAACGCCAACTGCAAGAGGTATAGATCCTCATGAGCCCCCGCGACTGCGGGGGCTCATGGGCATCTATGCCTCTTGCTGAGACCACTTTGTGTCCATATTCTTTAAAATGATGGAGTTGGTTGGTGTACATCAGATTTAAAGACCTGGACACACACACACACACACACACACACACACACACACACACACACACACACACACACACACACACACACACACACAGGCACGCATGCACGGCACAACACAACATGATGGATGTGACTCAAACACTTTACTTTTATGAAATAAGTCATTAAACTATACTGAAGCTAAGTACACACACACACACACACACACACACACACACACACACACACACACACACACACACAATAGTTTTACAGCCATGAAAGTGTTTTTTAAATGCAAAAAAGGATGAAATAACAGGAGACTACAACACTAAAACACCTATTAACGCATAAAGGACAGACATGCAATGACAGGATGTGTATCGACCATGACAGCTTAACGGTGGTGTAAGAATACCTTGGCACACATAGGCGCCACACTCTCGGGACATCACCTTCGAACTATCACAAGTCGACATGTCTCTAGAACCGTGACTTAAAACTGAGCACACACGGCGCGGTCCACACATCAATGGTGTTCCCATGCAACCTCGTCAGATATTTTGACTTTTCTGATGGATCACAGTCACTGACTGTTGCCAGTCAGAGAAGTATGCCAGTTTACTCTTTTCCCTCCGCAAGCAAAAAAGGATGGTAAGGAAATCTTGCGGGGCCGCTTGACCGCAAAGTCCCTTGCAATGTCGCTTGGGTTTACATTAACCCTTTTAGACCCAAAGTCCCATTTCTCAAATTTTGGAGATGTTGTCTAACGACTATGTACCAGTTGCAGAAGATGGCTTGACCATGACAATTCAAGGGTAGTGTCAGATTAGCTTGGCGCCTGAAGGCACCAAGCTAATCTGGCGCTACCCCTGAACTATCATGGTCATGCCATCTCCTGCTGTAGGGATTGGAAGGCACCAAGCTCATCTGGCACTACCCTTGAATTTTTCATAATCAATCCATCTCCTACAACTGGTACATAGTCGTTAGGCAACACCTCCAACATTTGAGAAATGGGACCTTGGCGCTAAAAGGGTTAACCAGTTCATTCTGTATGGCCTTGGAGACATACATTGCATTTTGGGGGGCATTCTGAAGCTGATCCACAAGGGTCTGTCACCTCCACCCTTCGCGCGGTACTCCAGTAAAGCGTGGAAATTCCCTGGGTTGCTCAGCTTCTGTTTGCTGTCAAAGTCAGAGTCTGACTGACACTGAGACTGTGACTGAAGGGATGTATCGGTGTGTTCTCTGTGTCCATGTAGAGGCAAATTTTGTCGACTGCACACAAGCACTGCATCCACAATCGACTCTAGCACTTGGAGAGTCTTTTTCTTTCTCTCCTGGATGACAGAGCTCATTAGCTGGTCAACTGGGGCCTGCTCGTTCTTCGTAGCTCGAAGGAAATTGTCATGAAGTAGCACACAATCCTCATGTGATGTGTGGCCAGTTCCTGGTATCTTCTTCTGGCTTAATGAATGTACTGTTTGTTAGTTTTTTTCCCCAAGAAATGTTCGTCAAACTTCTTACATGCCTTCTTGCCTGATGAGCTGTCCATGACTGCTTGGATCTGACTTAATCCTTTTAGCCTCAAGGTCCCATTTCTCAAATTTTGGAGGTGTTGCCTAATGACTATGTACCAGTTGCAGGAGATGGATTGACCATGATAATTCAAGGGTAGTGCCAGATTAGCTTGGCGCCTGAAGGCGCCAAGCTAATCTGGCACTACCCTTGAATTATCATGGTCAATCCATCTCCTGCTGTAGGGACTCGGAGCTAAATGGGGTAGACAGCACACAACTGATGCAGTAAGCACCGTCATCTTTCGTGGAATACACATGGCCTGGGTATTGCGCTAGCCAACTGTGTTGGAACGATCATTCTCTGTCTCCATTGGTTGAGGTTGGAAATCTGTATGAAGCATCCAGCGTACAAACATTCTTTAACAGTTCGTATCTCTCGGTGTCCGACAAGTTTTCCTGATAAAAGCACCAATGTCAAACCTGTACCTGGAGACACAGTTGTCGCTGCTAACAGGAGCACTGCTCTGCAGTCGTTTTGGTGCACTTGATGGCTGAGGGTCTTCCAATATGTCTTGAATAAGCCGTTGGCATTACAAAAAAGAACAAAAGTTAAAGCCTGTCTGGCATCAAAGATTCTGCAACTTTACGAGTTTCAAACGGGTGCTTTTATTTCAATAGATTACCCTGTAAACGATTTAGATTTCAGAACTCATGGTGAATAAAGACGAGGTACAGAAAGGGTCAATGCAACTTTTACCTGACGTGTTTGACACTGTTGTCGATGGCCAACACTCCACCAACTGAGAGTTATGCAGAGACAAATTTACATGATTTAAATCAATGTATTTTTTTGTTGTTGTTGTAATGTTTTTTTTGTTGTTGTTGTTGTTGTAATGTATGTGCTTGTTTTTGTATTTTGCTTCACTGTTTCATTACTGTGATTGTAAAGCGCCTAGAGCACCTTGGTGATTAGGCGCTATACAAATTACCTTTATTATTATTATTATTATTACATGAAGTAAAAACTATTCATGCAATCAAAATCACAATTAGGCTAAGTTAGTGACTGTATTATAATGCAATGGGCAACTTACCGTTTGTTTGGAGTTGATCTGCCAAAAAAATTTGTAAAGGCGCATTTTTTTGGGGGTAGCAGTTGATGCTGTATTCAATTTTTCTTGCTCCATTTCACAATAGTAGAAAGACGACACCTTGACTGGTAAATCCAAACAAGTGCCTTTTGTCAATAATAACACACAGAAACATGGAACTTATGCAGCGGTGACAGCTAGTAAACTGATGCCGGGGATTGAATGGCACACAGCTTCTTTTTTTGTTTTTTTTTAATGTTTTATTTCTTCGGATAGAGTGATCGTCACTACCTATGAGCCTATTCATTGCAGTAATAGGGTTACAATGTGATTGTCAAAGCTAGAGAAGATTCACGTTGGCATCAACTAAGTTGAATCGAAACTGACATAAAGACGTGAGACTGTTGTGAAAGGCATCCGTTACATTTAAGCTTATCCTCGCCACGGACAAAGACTGCCAGTGAAATTCAATGACCCTTAACCGTACTCCGCTGTATCAGTATTCAGGGGCAATTATCCGATTAACAGGTGACACCAGATGGTCTACCACATCCACAAAGCCAACCTCTCGCTTTCTGATTGGATAATTACCTCAGCCGGGCATGTCATCAGTCGTAGGCATACCTGCAGATGACTGCCTAGTCTGAGGATGATGGTACATGTGTATAGCATATCAAAAGGTATGGCTTTTCAGGAGCACCTTTGACTGCAGGGGCGCATGAAACTCTATGGTTCTACTGAGGAGCCCTATGTCAGCAGGGACTGAATTCTCACCCACAATTGGGGTGGACCAAAACTCAAGGACTTAAATCATATTGCTGACTCAGAGTGAGGATACAATGCTGATGATATCACACAGTGAGAGATACTACTTTTCATGAGCCCCTCTGACTGTGAGGGCATTTGACACTGTTTCTGGCTGAAAACTATGAGGAGGTGCACATATATAGTGTGAACTGAGGTTATTTGACTAGTCTCTACACATTAGGCCCACCCACTGATTCAGTACGTAAGAAAAGACAAGAAAATTAACAAGACTGCGTGCCATGATGAAAAAAAAATCTCCAACAAACCAACCGCCACTGAAAAATAAAAAAAAATAAAAAACACCTAACCAACCAACCACCACTTATATGGGCCTATGAGAATATACTGTGGGTGGATTCACACTGGCTAGATATTTGCTGGGTAGACGTTTGCCACAAGATTACCAAGTTGACCCCCTTCAGTATCAGTACTTGTTAAATGTTGCCTGCTACTTTCCAATTTTTAATTTTTAAGTTTAATATGAACACTGACTGAATTGATGATTGCAGCAAACAACAAAAATTAGATACATGTATTTCAATTTTGGCCAACAAAACCATCACTCACCAGACCTGAACCAATGTCAATCACCAAATCGCATGCAGCGTGCATTGCCACCTGGTGTACAAGAGATGCCATCCACTCCACTTCGTGGAGCTTCTTGGGTGACATGCCCCTGGCAAGTTCCTTTCCCACAGGTGTTGGTGTCAAAAGGTTTCCAACCTGCTGCCTATTCAGAGTCAATGAAAAAGGTGGGTCCAAACGGCATCCAATATGCTGCCGATTTAACGTCAATGAAAATGATTTTTGAAGAAATTGTTGAAGAGACGATGGAACAGGATGATCACAATGGTCGGATGATGAAGAAAAAAGATTTGTGTATACTTCAGGGAACGGCAGTCTGCTTAGGTCCTCAGCTGTCATCTGCCTGAAGGCTTCATGCCACTGGAAAAAAAAAGATGTAGGGCTTTACAGATCTAACCCTTAAAGTCCAAAATCACAGAACAGCACAGAATTTATATGCAACCCTGTGTGCACAAGGTCACTGGGCTGGTGTTGGCTTCAGTCAGCCATTGCACAGCCTTGCGTGGGCTGACTGCGGCCGACGTCGGCCCAATGGCCTTCTCTTGCTGGGGCTCAGTGTGGAAACACATGGTGTTGTCATGTGTGCATGCATTCCACACACAATTAAAGGCAAAAAAAAAGCATCTGTACACTGTTTTGCTGTTCTTGCAAAAATATAATTCAATTTTCAGACTCATCCCACATCCTCTGAGATTCCCCTCCTCCCCAACCCATATCTCTCTTTTTTTAAAATTCAAATTGGATTTTATACCCTCCCCCCCCCCCCCCAAGCCTCCCCCCTCCCTCCTGCTCACACAAATTACAAAACAAACAAAAAATTAAAATCTATTTTAAATAATGCTAGCTTTAAAGTTGAATGACTAATACTTTCACTAAACCCTTTTCCATGCACAGCAGAAGTAGAACCAGCTTTGAGCAACCATCTTTTTTGCAAGAAAAAAGTGGTGTTAAACCTTTTAGCCCCAGGCCTCTGCAGCAGGAGATGGACTGATCATGATTAATTCAAGGGTAGTGCCAGATGAGCACTACCCTTGAATTATCATGATCAATCCATCTCCTACAACTGGTACATAGTCATTAGTGTGGAATGGTCTTCCCCATGATATTCGCCATGCACCATCTTTGGCCACTTTCAGGGCTAGATTGAAAAAAATATTTTTTCAATCTGACCTCTAAAAGGAATTGATAAACCCTATGTTTTCCCATCAACATGTATATACATATCTGATCAGGCTCTTGAAATGTTATGTTTATTATTTTAGTATTGTGTTAGTGTGCATTTGGACCTATGAATGATTGCGTTTTTGTATGTTGTCAGTATCTTAGTTAATGTCAATTATTTAGATTATCTAGATGTAAAGCACTCTGAGCCTTTCTTTGTGGGGATATTGCGCTATAGAAGAGTTATATATTATTATTATAAGTCAGGCCATATTGAGCAGGTCGATGACATCATCCAGTGTGAGCAACAGTTAGTTTCTGATGTAAGAACATGGATGATAGCCAACAAACTAAAACTGAATGAAGATAAAACTGAAGCTATGCTAGTTTCCTCTACCAGAATATCTTCTTCCTTACTGCAGTCCATCACAATCCTAGATACTGCAGTTAGTTTTTCTGATCAGGTGAGAAATCTTGACATCACCATCGATTGCAGTCTCTCACTAAAATGACACGTTTTGAATACCTGTAGATGTGCATTTATTGAACTGTGTTGCATTAGTTCCATCAGGAATCTTCTCACACCTGAAGCCACTAAAACACTGGTCTGCTCCTTTGTCTTGTCCCGACTCGATTACGGCCATGTACTCCTGTCTGGCTGTCCTCAGTACCTTCTGGATCGGCTCCAGAGGGTGCAGAACTCAGCAGCATGGCTTGTTGTCAAGGCAAAGAAGTCAGACCACATCACACCCATCCTGTGTTCACTCCATTGGTTACCTATCATATCTAGAGTACAATACAAAGTTCTGTCCATCTGTCATACCTGTCTGTCTCCTTCTACTGGCCTTGTCTATCTTTCTGAGCTTCTACATTTGTACACACCTTCAAGACAGCTCTGTTCCTCAGCAGACATTAAACTATTACGCTTTCTGACTGTGAGAACTAAGTCTTTTGGTGAGAGGTCTTTCTCATACCAAGGTCCATTTCTCTGGAATAAACTCCCACAGCCCCTCAGGTATGCTGAATCAGCCAATAGTTTTCGGCAGTCTTTAAAGACACTTTTATTCCTTTAAACGTGCATTCAGTGATTCACCATTATAATTCTTCCTTTTGTCAACATTTCATTGTCAGCGAGGGCTGTCTGGTGTGTCCGTTGTTGGTTTTATGGTACACGTGTCTTTTTGTGTGCGAGCATTTTTTGTTGGCGTGTTCTTTTTGTTAATCTTATTTTTCTTGTATATCTTGTTGCGTGAGAGTGTATGTTAGGGACTATATATATGTCTTGTAGGATGCAAGGTATATGTATGTTAGTATGTCATTTGTATGGCACCTAGAGCTTTTCTATCGAAAGTATAGACGCCTTAAAAATATACATTAATATTATTATTATTAGGCAACATCTCCAAAATTTGAGAAAAAGGATCTTGGGGCTAAGACAGGTTTTCTCTGAAAATAAATTTTAACAGGCAAACTGTGTCATATGTCATAAACCCTTATCATGCGGAATACACCAGTGTGTGAAATAAGTTTGACTAAAATAGTTCAAGGGTAGTGCCAGAATAGCTTGGTGCCTCTTGGTCCCTTGTTGAACTAAAGCCATTGGTCTGTATCCTTACCTGCAAGTACTATAATGTAGCTTGCATGGTAGTGTACAAATTTGAAGCTTTTAGCTTCAGTATGATATGTGTTAAAGATTGACCATTGTGTAGGGGACTACAGACTAAATGACAGGGTGACCTCTCATAAGGGTGTTCGCACAACACAGGTTCTGCTGTATAATAAACTAGTGTACCTCATGGGGTATCTTTGTCCAGACTTGACTCTCTAAGAACTTTGTAAGGTGAAGGTCATGGATCCAGTGGTACTCAGCCAGATGTTCAAAGAGTTCTTGGAACCTGGCAATTGTGGTGGTTCCCACTGCAGCAGCCATCACCGAGTCCTTCCAGGTCAGGCTACACTGACAGAACCCATCATGTCCCGACATACTGTAACATGATACAGCTTGACTGTGATAGTTCAAGGGGGGTGCTAGAATAGCCTGGCGTCTCTAGCTACATGTCTACGCACCTTGCTATTCTGGCAATAATCAGGAGTTAACCTGTTCTTATAGCTGTGACGAGGAGTCAAGCTGTTCTGGCTCGTGCCAGAACAGCTCAACTCATCATAGCTACAAGAACAGGTCGACTCCTGCCTTGAACTAGCATGGTCAGGAGCCAAGTCATTTTGGCACCACCTTTGAGCTATGACTGTTGATAATTATATCTCCCAAACTCTTTAGTGGTCGTCTTAGGACAAAGTCCTTCTATAATGTCTTTGCTGAATGTGGTCTGCATCTTCAATGGGCTCCTTACGCCCCGAGGACGAAATTGTCGAATTTTTTTTATATACCCTCTGAGGTCTATATCACGGTTCTTGAGACAGATCGACCATGGTATTTCAAGGTTGGTATCAGAATAGCTTGGCCTAAGAGGCGCCAAGCTGTTCCGACACCAACCTTGAGATATCATGGTCGATCCACATCCTATCGTGGTCTAGCTTTCAGGGCTTTATAGGTTAAACAAACAAATGCAGTTTATATAATTCTGACTGAGGATGAAAGGATGTCACTGGTTTCATGAATGATTAGATACAAGTGCTTTTTTCAGAGTTTGGTGGTAGGGAGTTATAATTACTTACGACTCTCTGCTAAAGCCCCCCACCCTCCTCGAAACACAAACCAATTAAGCCTCTGAAATAACTGAGAGTACAAATCGCCGACTTATAATACGTGCATGTATTAGATTCGACTTTATGCGCTACTTCACTCAGGCAATTAATTTCATGGCAAGCTAAAGACCAATGAAAACGAAACTCGTGAAATGTGCGGTCAAGGGGAGTTCACTAGCACTGACCATTTCGGTTGCTGGTCAACTCGCCCATATGCTATCTTGCCCAATCAACTCGCAAGGTAAGGGGTCAACTCGCCCAAGGTAGCAATCATCTTGCATAGCTTATTTTGTTCGCTTCGAAATAACACTGCTGTTTCTCAGCTTACAAAACGAAAAACGACGTTGGTGGAAATTAATTAACCTTTTATATGACCACGAAAGTCAACGCCTAGCATTTGTCTTTAAAAATCACTTGTCTATAAAGTTATTTATAGTGAACGTCTGAAATATAATAGTTACAATAACTATCCCGAAAAATAAGCCAAATAGCACTGCTTTCCGCTCCACAGTAAAAATTCTACATGTCCAAAAATCCCCAGAACGTTGCTTTCTTGGGCTTTCCTCAACTCAGATACTTGAACAAAACTTTAATCATACGCAACATTTTTCGTCCTCGCGCTAGGACCATATGGCGTTGAGGCGCGTCCCCTGGGTGGTGGATAGGGGGTCCCTCGCGAGAGGGGTGCACCGAATGAAATAAGGTGCCGTGAACCAACATGGTCTAAGGGAAGGTGACCCCGACAGAACTGAAACCCCTGGTCCTCCTAGTAAGGGGGTTGGGCGTGGGGGTAGCTTCCCCACCCTACGCTACAAAAACGCCGACGAAAAGACAAACAGTAATTCCTTTCCTGGAGGAGGAAGGTTCTTCTACCAGAAGATTCAATGACGTCCTGTGGTGAAAGCCGGAAGTCTTCGGAAGCCGCCTCTCTCTATCCAGGGACACAACCATGGGCACATGGAACGTCAAGACCATGTACCAGAGCGGCAAGGCCGCCCAGATAGCAGCGGAAATGCAAAAGTACAACCTTTCCCTGCTAGGTATCAGTGAAGCCAGATGGATGCAGTCTGGCCAGAAAAGGCTGTTAAGTGGGGAGATGATTCTGTATTCAGGTCATGAAGAGGAGAATACCCCCCTCCCCCCCATACGGGGCGGTCCGTGGCGCAGTGGTTAAGGCGCCTGCCACCAATGCCAAAGGTGCGTGGTTCGATACCGGGTTCCGGCGTTGGACTTTTCTCCTCTGGTAAGTGTCACCGTTAATTCGGGCGGACCGTCGGGGGTTCTTTCTCCGGGTACTCCGGTTCTTCCACCCCCCCCCCCCACCCCCCTCACTTTGGTACCGGTCTCAAGCCACTTTACTGAAATTTCAAATACAAGCGATCAAAAATCTCTGTAACTTCAGTAGCTGACTGGCCCTTCGTTTGTCTTGTACTGTGTTTGTCTTAAATGGCGTAAACCCGTGTCTGTTTCGTGAGTGTGTGTGTTGGGTTTCAGGCGCGGCGCTTTGAGTCGATTTCCCCAAAATTGAGAAAAAGCGCCTATATAATAACGGTATTATTATTATTATTATTATTATTATTATTATTATTATTATTATTATTATTATTATTATTATTATTATTATACAGAAGGAGTAGCATTCATGCTGTCACCAGTGGCACAGAGAGCGTTGGTGGGCTGGGAACCTCTTGGGCCAAGAATTATCACAGCAGCCTTTAGAACCAAGAAAAAGCTCAAGCTGAACGTCATCCAGTGTTATGCGCCCACTAATGACAGTGACGAGGAAGAGAAACAAGAGTTCTACGACCGACTCCAGAGTGCCGTGGACAAATGTGCGGAGCGAGACATCACCATCGTTATGGGCGATTTTAATGCCAAAATAGGGGAGGACAACACCGGATACAAAGAGGTGATGGGGAGACAGGGACTAGGGGAGATGAGTGAGAACGGGGAGAGGTTTGTAGACTTTTGTGCTCTAAACAGACTTGTCATTGGAGGCAGCATCTTCACACACAGAAGAATACACAAAGCAACGTGGGTCTCACCTGACCATACTACAGAGAACCAAATAGACCATATCTGCATTAGCAAGAAATTTAGAAGATCCCTTCAAGATGTTCGAGTGAGGAGGGGAGCAGATATCGCCTCAGACCACCATCTGCTCACCTTAAGAATAAAGCTCAAGTTAAAGAAAAGCCACACAGAGACAACAAGAAGACAGCGCTATAATGTAGGCCTCCTGAGAGAGACTGGAGTGAGAGAAGAGTTCAAACTGGTGCTGTCCAACCGGTTTCAAGCACTACAGGAGCTAGTAAATGAAGAGGAGGCGGTCACCACAGAGCAGCAGTGGAAGGCAGTTAGAGAGGCGCTGAACTCAACCTGCAAAGACACTGTAGGGTTCAGGAAACACCATCACAAGGACTGGCTGTCGGCACAGACCTTGAAGAAGATAGAAGTGAGGAAGCAGAAGAAAGCAGTTGTCAACAACAGTCGCACGAGAGCAGCCAAAGCAAGGGCACAGGAGAAATACTCGGAAGCCAACCGCGAGGTAAAGAGGAGTATCAGGGCAGACAAGAGGGCCTACACAGACAGCCTGGCAGCAGAGGCAGAAGGCAGCGGCAACATGAAACAGCTCTACGACATTACCAGAAGATTGTCGGGCAAGTATGGCCATACAGAAAGACCAGTAGAAGACAAGGAAGGCAAGCCTATTGCAGACAGAGCAGACCAACTCGACAGATGGGCCGAGTATTTTGAAGAGTTACTGAACAGACCCAGCCCACCCGACCCCCCCAGACATCCAGCCAGCAGAGACCGACCTACCCATCAGCCGGGAAGAGATCAGAAGAGCAGTGGCATTTTTGAAGAACGGCAAAGCAGCAGGGCCAGATGGCATCCCAGCGGAGTCTCTGAAAGCAGATCTAGAGACAGCAGTAGAGATGCTGTACCCACTGTTTGGAAAGATCTGCGAAGAGGAGGTGATGCCGGCTGACTGGAAGGAGGGGTACCTAATCAGGCTTCCCAAGAAAGGTGACCTCAGCAAGTGTTCCAACTACAGAGGAATCACCTTGCTGTCAGTACCAGGAAAGGTCTTCAACAGGATCATCCTGGAGAGAATGAAGAGCTCCGTTGACCCCCAGCTGAGAGACCAGCAAGCAGGATTCAGGAAAAACCGATCATGTACAGACCAGATCGCCACTCTCCGCATCATCGTGGAACAGTCTCTGGAGTGGAGCTTCCGCTGTACGTCAACTTTGTGGATTACGAGAAAGCATTTGACAGCGTGGACCGAGAGACTCTGTGGAAACTCTTATGACACTACGGTGTACCCACAAAGCTCGTCCGCCTGATCAAGAGCAGCTATGATGGCATGACATGTCGCGTGATCCACGAAGGGCAGTTCACCAGGGAGATCCAGGTCAGAACCGGTGTCAGGCAGGGGTGTCTGCTGTCTCCGTCCCTCTTCCTACTGGCCATAGACTGGGTCATGAAGAGGACCACAGAGCAGAGAAGAAGCGGAATACAGTGGACACTGTGGACACAGCTTGACGACCTCGATTTTGCAGATGACTTGGCATTACTGTCCCACACTCATCAACAAATGCAGGACAAGACCACGAGGCTTGCTGACATCTCGTCCCAAGTGGGCCTCACCATCCACAAACAGAAAACAAAGACAATGAGGCTGAACGCAACCAGGGAAGAACCAGTCTTGCTTGCTGGCACCCTGTTGGAGGAGGTGGAGTCCTTTACCTATCTCGGGAGCATCATAGACAAAAAAGGCGGCACTGATGCAGATGTCAGAGCACGAATCGGTAAAGCCAGAGCAGCCTTTCTCCAGTTGAAAAAAGTGTGGAGTTCCAGAGAGCTGTCACAAAACACCAAAGTCCGGATTTTCAACTCCAACGTAAAAGCAGTTCTCCTATATGGAGCAGAGATTTGGAGATTGACAAAAACCACTGTCAACAGAGTACAGATCTTCATAAACAGTTGCCTTAGAAGCATTTTGAAAATCCACTGGCCAGAGAAGATCAGCAACATCAGACTCTGGGAGAGAACAGAGCAGATAACAGCAGAGAATGAAATTGGGCGAAGAAGATGGGGATGGATTGGTCACAGTCTGAGAAAGCCAGCTTCCAGTATCACTAGGCAGGCATTGTCATGGAATCCCCAGGGAAAGAGGAAAAGAGGTAGGCCGAGAAACTCCTGGCGTCGAGACCTCCAAGCAGACATCAAGAGAATGGGAACCACCTGGAGTAAAATCGAAGGAGAAGCACAGGACAGGAGTCGCTGGAGGTCTCTCGTCGACGGCCTAACCCGGGTAGGGGTGACAGGCGTAAGTAAGTAAGTAACATTTTTCGTACCTTCTTTATTTTAAATAGTCTCTTTTAGTTTTACAGTGTGCAGCACTGAGAGAGAGACTTAGTGGTATGCGAGTCTCTCTCTCTCTCTCTCTCTCTCTCTCTCTCTCTCTCTCTCTCTCTCTCTCTCTCTCTCTCTCTCTCTCTGTGCAGTACACCACACCGACAGAGAAAAACATCGGTAAGCGAGTTTCCGTGTGTGCGTGCGTCACTTACACATACACGAAACAAAACAACAATGATATCCAAACAAACAACAACAAAAAACGCCTATCAGTGTAAAGCAATGGCCTAAACTGCATTTCTTCATGCACACGATGAAATCCCACAGAGGAATCCAAAATGAACATGAACCGGTAAGAAGATTTACTCATTAATTTACAGTGACACTTACTAGAGGACAAAAGTCCGACGCCAGAACCCGGCCTCGAACTTCGCACCTTTAGCGCTGGTGGCAGGTGCCATAACCGCTGCGACACAGACAGCAACGAAGACTGGGGGTGTTTAAGGCGAGTGTTATAGACTTATCTGAGCTGTTGTCCATAATGAGAGTCAATTAGTTTGCTCCCTAATGTCTCTCTAAAAGCTTCATTAGACCAACTGTTCCGCCAGTTTGAGGTTAAATTGTGGGAGCTGCGTCCTACATAGGACGGACGGACATCACTGGTCCTCATCCATCTCCTTAATCTCTCACGTGCTGGCTCCAAGCGCCACACCCTGGCAAACCACCGCAGCTGGTGGGCTAAACCACGTGAGGGGGTGGTGTTCACATTGCACCACTAGGCGGATGAGCTGTTTCTGACAGCCAACGGCTAGAGGACGGAGGAGATCAGGTTGGATCCAACGGCCAAATGTGGGGGAGTAAACCCTTCAAATCAGGAGTGGAGCCCCGAAGGCAGACAGCTGCCTGTATTCACGCACTGTTCTGGCAGCTCCTGCAGCCAAACTGGTGCCAAACGTACTGCTTTGCATTCCTTTGGATACATCAGCGAGGCCGGCCGAGAGGGGGATCTTGACGACTGGGCATCCCAGGATCTCCATACACTTCGCTCAGGCTTGCGCACTGGAGAGGTCACTCCAGTGACTGACCCAGCAAGCGCATACTCCGCCATTGTCTTTCGAGAAAGGATGCCGAAGAAGTGGGAACATGCGAGAACTTACCATGGAAGTATGCATCGTTCTCAATCTGACCGAGAACTGAAGCAGGAACAGTTGTGTCAAATCCCACCCTTTAACCTGCAGCAAGTGCCCTCCCACCGAGTTTATATATATAATTGGTTTATTATAACATTAGTGTCTAAAGTGTGAACATGTGCGCATGCGTGACCTCTTCTTCATTTGACTCAACTGTTCCTGCTTTAGATCAGTTCTCGGTTAAATCGAAAACAGTGCTTCATACGTCCAGGGTAGTACTCACATGTTGCAATAATTATCATGGTCAATCAGTCCGTCCTGCTGTAGGGACTCAGGGCTAAATGGGTTCAGCACTCTGCCACTAAGAAAGTTTATTTCTGGATCCAGTACGCATGCCAAAGTAAAGGCTGCAACGACACCTACAAATGAATTTTTATTTAAAATGTATTTTTTCGAAAAATACTTACCGATGCCATTACTACAATGGAACAACCTATAGCTTGCGTAATTTTAGCCCAAAAACTTACGATATGTACCTTTAGAGCCAGGGGAAGCCACTAGGGGTGCCGTGACCTGGTACCCGGGTAGCCTCCCTTCCCACCCCACGTGGGTAACTGCCGGCGCAGCCAAGCCAAACCAGTTCTTTCGTTTAGCCGAGTAATGGCATCGGTAAGTATTTTTCGAAAAAATACATTTTAAATTTAGTTAGTTAGTTATTTGGGTTTAACGCCGAGCAGGCGACTAAGGCCATCTCACGGCGGGTACATTTTAAAGAAAAATTCATTTGTTTCTTCAAAAAGTATTACCGATGCCATTACTACAATGGAGAATAGTGAAGAGGAGGAGGGTGCCGCGTAACTCAGTGACTGACCGAGCCAGCAAGACCCGTCCTCCCCGGCGCAAGCTCCCGGTAATTTTAGTTAAAGGATTACCTATGGCACCGAAGGTGGGCCGCGGGGAGGGAGTGTCAACTTGCGCCGCCGAGATGTCCCCCACCAGGGCCAGGTTGTCTTGCTGGCCAACCAGGTTTCGGAGGTAGAACCGGGTGAAGGTCGACTCGGTCCGCCAGCCTACGGCCGCCACAATGTTTTGGACAGCGCAGTTGCCGCGGTCGAATGCGACGCTAGCAGCCATGGCTCTGACCTCGTGGGCCCGGATGTGTAGGCGCTTGGCAGCGTCGGGGCAGAGGTCCTGGTAGGCGGAACGTATCACCCATCTAGCCAGGAAGAGATCGTCTGGGCTGAGATGTCTTGTCTACCTGGGGACAGAGGTCCTGGTAGGCGGAACGTATCACCCATCTAGCCAGGAAGAGATCGTCTGGGCTGAGATGTCTTGTCTACCTGGGGACAGAGGTCCTGGTAGGCGGAACGTATCACCCATCTAGCCAGGAAGAGATCGTCTGGGCTGAGATGTCTTGTCTACCTGGGGACAGAGGTCCTGGTAGGCGGAGCGTATCACCCATCTTAGCCAGGAAGAGATCGTCTGGGCTGAGATGTCTTGTCTACCTGGGGACAGAGGTCCTGGTAGGCGGAACGTATCACCCATCTAGCCAGGAAGATCGTCTGGGCTGAGATGTCTTGTCTACCTTGGGACAGAGGTCCTGGTAGGCGGAGTGTATCACCCATCTTAGCCAGGAAGATCGTCTGGGCTGAGATGTCTTGTCTACCTGGGGACAGAGGTCCTGGTAGGCGGAGCGTATCACCCATCTTAGCCAGGAAGAGATCGTCTGGGCTGAGATGTCTTGTCTACCTGGGGACAGAGGTCCTGGTAGGCGGAGTGTATCACCCATCTTAGCCAGGAAGATCGTCTGGGCTGAGATGTCTTGTCTACCTGGGGACAGAGGTCCTGGTAGGCGGAGCGTATCACCCATCTTAGCCAGGAAGAGATCGTCTGGGCTGAGATGTCTTGTCTACCTGGGGACAGAGGTCCTGGTAGGCGGAGTGTATCACCCATCTTAGCCAGGAAGATCGTCTGGGCTGAGATGTCTTGTCTACCTGGGGACAGAGGTCCTGGTAGGCGGAGCGTATCACCCATCTTAGCCAGGAAGAGATCGTCTGGGCTGAGATGTCTTGTCTACCTGGGGACAGAGGTCCTGGTAGGCGGAACGTATCACCCATCTAGCCAGGAAGAGATCGTCTGGGCTGAGATGTCTTGTCTACCTGGGGACAGAGGTCCTGGTAGGCGGAGTGTATCACCCATCTTAGCCAGGAAGATCGTCTGGGCTGAGATGTCTTGTCTACCTGGGGACAGAGGTCCTGGTAGGCGGAGCGTATCACCCATCTTAGCCAGGAAGAGATCGTCTGGGCTGAGATGTCTTGTCTACCTGGGGACAGAGGTGCTGGTAGGCGGAGCGTATCACCCATCTTAGCCAGGAAGAGATCGTCTGGGCTGAGATGTCTTGTCTACCTGGGGACAGAGGTCCTGGTAGGCGGAACGTATCACCCATCTAGCCAGGAAAAGATCGTCTGGGCTGAGATGTCTTGTCTACCTGGGGACAGAGGTCCTGGTAGGCGGAGCGTATCACCCATCTTAGCCAGGAAGAGATCGTCTGGGCTGAGATGTCTTGTCTACCTGGGGACAGAGGTCCTGGTAGGCGGAACGTATCACCCATCTAGCCAGGAAGATCGTCTGGGCTGAGATGTCTTGTCTACCTGGGGACAGAGGTCCTGGTAGGCGGAGTGTATCACCCATCTTAGCCAGGAAGATCGTCTGGGCTGAGATGTCTTGTCTACCTGGGGACAGAGGTCCTGGTAGGCGGAGCGTATCACCCATCTTAGCCAGGAAGAGATCGTCTGGGCTGAGATGTCTTGTCTACCTGGGGACAGAGGTCCTGGTAGGCGGAGTGTATCACCCATCTTAGCCAGGAAGATCGTCTGGGCTGAGATGTCTTGTCTACCTGGGGACAGAGGTCCTGGTAGGCGGAGCGTATCACCCATCTTAGCCAGGAAGAGATCGTCTGGGCTGAGATGTCTTGTCTACCTGGGGACAGAGGTCCTGGTAGGCGGAACGTATCACCCATCTAGCCAGGAAGAGATCGTCTGGGCTGAGATGTCTTGTCTACCTGGGGACAGAGGTCCTGGTAGGCGGAGTGTATCACCCATCTTAGCCAGGAAGATTGTCTGGGCTGAGATGTCTTGTCTACCTGGGGACAGAGGTCCTGGTAGGCGGAGCGTATCACCCATCTTAGCCAGGAAGAGATCGTCTGGGCTGAGATGTCTTGTCTACCTGGGGACAGAGGTCTTGGTAGGCGGAGCGCATCACCCATCTTAGCCAGGAAGATCGTCTGGGCTGAGATGTCTTGTCTACCTGGGGACAGAGGTCCTGGTAGGCGGAGCGTATCACCCATCTTAGCCAGGAAGAGATCGTCTGGGCTGAGATGTCTTGTCTACCTGGGGACAGAGGTCTTGGTAGGCGGAGCGCATCACCCATCTTAGCCAGGAAGATCGTCTGGGCTGAGATGTCTTGTCTACCTGGGGACAGAGGTCTTGGTAGGCGGAGCGCATCACCCATCTTAGCCAGGAAGAGATCGTCTGGGCTGAGATGTCTTGTCTACCTGGGGACAGAGGTCTTGGTAGGCGGAGCGCATCACCCATCTTAGCCAGGAAGAGATCGTCTGGGCTGAGATGTCTTGTCTACCTGGGGACAGAGGTCCTGGTAGGCGGAGCGTGTCACCCATCTTAGCCAGGAAGAGATCGTCTGGGCTGAGATGTCTTGTCTACCTGGGGACAGAGGTCTTGGTAGGCGGAGCGCGTCACCCATCTTAGCCAGGAAGAGATCGTCTGGGCTGAGATGTCTTGTCTACCTGGGGACAGAGGTCTTGGTAGGCGGAGCGCATCACCCATCTTAGCCAGGAAGAGATCGTCTGGGCTGAGATGTCTTGTCTACCTGGGGACAGAGGTCTTGGTAGGCGGAGCGCATCACCCATCTTAGCCAGGAAGAGATCGTCTGGGCTGAGATGTCTTGTCTACCTGGGGACAGAGGTCCTGGCAGGCGGAGCGCGTCACCCATCTTAGCCAGGAAGAGATCGTCTGGGCTGAGATGTCTTGTCTACCTGGGGACAGAGGGAGAAAAAGGCGGGTGTGTCCCCGGCGGAGCGGCTTGGTTCGGCGTAGGTACACGCGTAAGGTTCTCACCGGGTCCTGTTGTCCGACTTCCTTGTTGGGGTCGATCGGCTTCAGCGATCGTACAGTGATCACCTGGGGGGCTGCCAACGGGCACTGGTTCTTTGCCAAGAAGGCCGGGTCCGTTAGTAGCTGCACGGAACCATCCGACCTGAACTGCAGGCAGGCGGGGCGCGCGGAGAGCGTGTGCAGCTCACTCACTCTGGAGGCTGTGGCTAGGGCGAGCAGAAAGCAGGTCTTTCGCGTAACGTCAGCCAGGCTTGCTAGGGGAAACGGCTCGAAACGCTTAGAGTTCAGCCAGGTGAGTACCCAGGGTAGGTCCCAGCGTGGGATCAGGGAGTGGAGGGCAGGTCGCTATATGCCGGTGGGCCATAAAGTCAGCGAGGTCCTTACACTTGCTGGGGTCCGCTCGGCCCAGGTGCCAGTAAGTGTCGGCGATCATGGCGAGGTAGCCCCTGATGGTGATCGGTGCCAAGTGCTGAAGAGCCAGAGGAAGAACTCGGACAGTTGTGGGGAAGTCAGATCGGTAGGGGAGAGGCGACGGAGGTCGCACCAGTCTCCAAGTACTCTCCACTTTCCCTCGTAGACACGCAGGGTCGAGGGTCTGCGGCCTGAAGCGATAGATGCCACCGCCTCACTCGAGAAGACTCTTGCGGCAAGGGCTTGCCGCACAATCTCCAAGCGTGAAGCAGAAGTCTCTCGGGGCACGGATGGTAGAGCACCTGGCGCAATTGCTTGAGCATCATGCGAGGAGTGGGAAGCCACAGTGGAGGGCCCGTGGCGAGGTTCAGGAGGTCGGTGGTCCAGGATTTGGTCCAGCAGAACGGCGCCACCAGCAACAGGGTCGTGTTGCATCCCTTGAGCTTGAGAAGCACCTTGGGAACAAGGACTGAGCGCAGCGCAGAGGCTGTCCCAGGGAATGGAGAGCGCATCGACTGCCCAGGCTAGGGGATCTGGGACCGGCGAGACAAAGAGGGGGAGCTGGCGGTTCCACCTTGTCGCGAAGAGATCGATAAGGGGGGTCTCCCACGTGGCGCAGATCATCTGGAAGATGTCCGGGCGAAGCGCCCACTCGGTGTGGAGAAGCTGACCGCGTCGGGAGAGTGGGCCTGCGAGGACATTCAGGTGGCCGGGGATGGGTCTCGCTCGGAGAGAGATGCGTCGATCCTCGCACCAACGGAAGAGCCGGTAAAGGAGAATGCAGAGGGAAGGGGAGCGGGTCCCGCCCTGCTTCTGTATGTAGGATACGACGGTGGAGTTGTCGGAAAGGATGAGCAGCTCCTGGTGTCCGAGAGTCGGTTCCCAAGCGAGGAGAGCTTTCCACACCGCCTGTAGCTCCAACCAGTTGATATGCTTGCCCACGAGGTCCGGTGGCCAGCTGCCGGAAGCCGTGGCAAACATCGGTAGGTGTGCACCCCAGCCGGAGCGACTGGCGTTGACGCAAAGGGACAACTGTGGGGGAGGCGTAAGGAGAGGGACTCCGATCGCGAGCCAGACAGGGTCTGCCCAGCGGAGGGGGTGTGGGACGAGCGAGGGAGGTACCGGAATGGGAGCCTCGATGTCGCTGGTCCAGGGACGCCAGTGAAGGAGCAGGTTTTTGAAGTTGAAGCGGGCGCGAGTAGAGCCGACCCAGGGGGAGGAGATCCGCCGCCGCGCTCATCAGGCCTAAGAGCTGTAACCAGGTTCTGGCAGAGACCGTCTCCTCTTGAGAAATTAGACGAGCCAGGTTCCCCAACTTCTGGATCCGGGGTTCCGGGAGTCGCACCAGATTGAGGTCCGTAAGGAACTCCATGCCAAGGTGGACAAAGCGGCGGGACGGGGCAAGATCCGACTTGCCGAAGTTGACTATGAAGCCGAGGCTGTCGAGGAGGGCCAGCAAGGCATCTCAGTCCTTCTCCAGGGAGGGTGCTGACTGGTTGCGCAGGAGCACATCGTTGAGGTAGTTCGAGGAGGGACTCGAAGCAGTCCGCCTGGCCTTGGCGATGACGTCGTCCATGAGACAGGTGAACACCCAGGGGCTGAGGTTGAGGCCGAAGGGGAGGGCGCAGAACTGGTAAACGACGCCGTCGAACGCGAAGCATAGATAGCGTCTGGTAGCCGGATGCACGGGAACGTGTAGGTAAGCGTCCGCTAGATCCAGGCTGACGGCGAAGTCCATAGGTTGAATCGCGGCGCGAAGGGCGCGGGCGGTCGCCATGCGGAAAGTCAGTGCTGCGACGAACTTGTTCAGCGCCGAAAGGTCAATGATCGGACGCCACCTGTTGCCGGGCTAAGGGACGAGAAAGAGACGACTGTAGAAGGCGGGCGAGTCGTGACACGACACCACCTCCGTGGCATTCTTCCACAGCAGGGCGGAGATCTCTTCTCGGAGCGCAGCCTTGAGGCGATCCGAAGGGGTGGACGTCCACACGGGGCTGCGCCGCAGGGGCGGGGGGGTCCGAAAGGAGAGCAGGAGACCCTCGGAGATGGTGGACCAGATCCATGGGTCGTCCGGGAACAGCGACCGCCACACGGCGCTGAAGGTGGCAAGCCTCCCGCCGACTGGAGACCTGGTCAGCTGGGGCGCAGGAGGGCGGGAGTCACCGGGCCCGACCGTGCGCCAGGCGACAGGCGGGCTTGGGCCAGGCAGGGGCGGAGGCGGGGTCAGGGGGCGGATGGGTGCGGCGGGCGGCGGGGGCGCGTGGAGGTTTGATTGATTGATTGTACATTGCTTAACGTCCCGACAGCAACAAGGCTTTCTCAGGACGTGCCTGCACTGCTTGTGAAAAAAAAAAAAAACTAAACAGAACATTGAATGTATGTCACCAACCGGTCAAATACGTTAAATAAACCTAACACATGGGGCCTAAATAAAGCTAAGACCATTTAGCAACACACATCCAATATCAAGCGCTACAGGCAGTGCAGACAGTAGGGAGAGTTTTAAAAAGGCAAATACAGGTGAATGGACAAAGGGTAGACAGAAACACATGCCCCAGAATAGAGAAAAAAACCCACCCTGTGGGGCTGACCAGGGTGACCCTGGGAACTAAAAAAGGCCTAACCCCACCCAAGTCCCCCAGGGCAGACCCGGGTGGGGCCGGGGGCGCGGGGACGCCGGGGGGGGGGGGGGGCGGTTGCTGGGCGGGTCTGGCGGTCCGCAGGGTGCGACCCAGGGCCTTGCTGGCAGCTTGAAAGTGGGAGGAGGTGGCGCGGGCAGGCCAAAGGTCCTTATACGCGTCCTTCACCGACTGCCAGGTAGGACCGAAGAAGAGGGAATCACCGAGCGGGGCCTGTCGCAGCTGTCTCTGTAGGTCCTGCGGGAAGTCGGGGCAGACGGCAAGCACGGCATCCCGTCGGAGCAGGTCGCAGTTCGCGGCAGCGGCCATCGTGTTGACAGAAGCGTGGTAGGCAGCTCGGTTGGCGGCCGTGGCCAGTGCGAGGAGGTCCCCTAACAGCGGTGAGATCGAGAAGTGCCAGTTCTGTTCCAGGAGGTTGAAGACCGCTTGCGTGGCCAGGTCGAGGAATCCAGCACAGGCGAGGGCGTTGCGGATGAGGATCGCCGTCCGCTCCAGGCCGGGAGGGATGCAACTGCGGGAAGCACGAAGTCCACCAGCTTGCTGCTGAGCGGCAGGATCCACCGCTGGGAGGGCAGTAGCAAAGGTCTGTGAGTGGCCGGCATACCAGCTGTGCTGAAAGGCGATGTCCAAGTCCGCCGGCCAGCGGGCGTCGGAGAAGAAGAAGGCCGCGTCGGAGCCTGAACCCTGCTGCAGGAGGGCGGAGAAGGTGTCACGAAGTCCTAGAAACCCCGAGGGCTGTGGCAGGGACTTGAACCTCTTGGAGGGGCGATCAGCGTCCACGAAGGCCGAGAGCTTCCTCTTGGGGGGCGGCGACGGGGGGAGACACGAGGCAATCAGGTGGGCGGCCTCGTCAAGCGAAGCAAGGATCTCCGGCCTGGTCGTCCGCAATGTAGGCGACGAGGGAGCCGACGGCGAGAGAGCGCGAGAGGAGGTCGAGCGGTTGAAGAGTGCTGAGGCAAAATCCTCCGGGGCGAGGCTGAGGGAGTCCACATCGATGGGCGGCACAAGAGGCCGACGCACCAGGGGCTGGGGAGGCGGGCGCTGCCACGAGGAGGAGCGAGATCGGGGTGAGCGGCTGCGACAGCGCAAGCGGGAGTGGCGAGACCGACGAGAGGAGCATCCGCGCGAAGAAGAGCAGCGAGCGCGTGGTCGACGGTGCGAAGGGGAGGGGGAGCGGGAAAGGCGGGGGGAGGGATGCCGGGGAGGGGTGGGGGAAGACACCGGTCGGGAACGAGGAGCAGCACGGACGACCGAAGAGGGTACCAACCGGGAAGGGCGCCGACTGTAAGACGGAACATCCGAGGCCCGAGGGGAAGACCGACGAGGAGGGCGAGACGTCCGTGAAGCTGAAGCGGCAGAAGCAGCCGGGCGGGAAGAGCGAGCGGAGACGGAAGAGAGCTTGCCGCGGGAGGAGCGGGCCGAAGACGCAGGGCTGCGGGTCCGCGGGCGGGAAGCCGAAGTCCGAGGGGGCGAGCGCGAGCGAGGGCTGCGACGCGAACGGGTCTCCGAGGGGCGAGAGGCTGGGTCCCGGCGGTCGCAAACCTGGGGCCGCACATCGGGGGTCGTATGCAGAAGCCGCGGGTCCTGTGTCGGGGAGAAGCAGCGTCCACATCTATCGGTGGTCTTGTGAGGCTTGGGTTCCGCAAGGCGGGGTGAGCTAGCTCGCTGTGGACCTGGCTTAAGCGAGCTGGTGCGCAAGGGGGGAGAAAGGCGTCCCCCAACGTCGAGAGTTGGGGCTAGTTTGTTTTCCGCAGAGCAGGACGAGCGGACTCGCTGCGGACCTGACTCGAGAAAGTGGGTGCGCAAGGGGGGAGCCTTTGTATGCCATCCCCCAACGGCAGCGTAGGTGCGTCTTGTTGGTTCCGGGGCCGATGCATGCTCGTGGCTGCGGGAGGGAGGCGGTCCTCTGTCACGCCGATAAAAACTCCAGAGCTGGGCCCATTGGTCCTCTACCCAGAAAGCGCAGACATCAGGTGTGGCCTGAAGCACAACCAGCGCAGGGGAGGCAGACCGCATGCTTGTCACTCGGCCTCTGGAAGTCACCACATCGTTCGCAGGTGCGGACTTGACAACTGCAACATAGAGCGAAACTACAAGGCGACTGGTCATAGCAGAAGGCCACGAAACGAGAACCGCGCACCAATCCTCACCATTCCCCACTATCCTGCCAAGTAAAATCAAACAAGCAACGATAAGCGAGGGATGCCGGCGCTGCTGCCAGAGGCACGGGCGCTGGCAAACACTGAGACCTTACCTGGACATCTCGCAGGGGGCAGGGGAGGGTAACACCTGAAGGGCAAGAAGAAGAAGAAGAAGGCGGCGCCCATGCGGCAGAGGCCCAGACGAAACGGAAAGAAGGCTGGGTCGTCGGCGAGTGTCCCGGCAGACCAACCAGCGAACTTGACCGGGGAGGCCGAAGCAGGAGCACACAGGACGCACGGCGGAGCTCCGACAGGTACCACACAAGCCGCAAAAGTTTCAATGCCGGAAAACCGGTGCAGCACAGAGCCCCCACGTGGGGCGAAGGCCGGCTCCACGGCCCGAGAGACCGGGAACCGAAAGTCTTTCCGGCAACGAAGTCTCACAGAAGCACAAACGACACTCCTTCGTAGAGAGGCACACAAAGGCAAGAAAGTTCCAGGGCAAGGCGAAAGCACAGGCCGTGAATGAACAACTTTCCAAAGTCCACAAGCGCTTGAACCGTACACAGCCGTAGGAAGCACAGCAGAGGGCTATGCTAACACGTCTACACGCTGCAAGCTAAAGGAAAGAACTGGTTTGGCTTGGCTGCGCCGGCAGTTACCCACGCGGGGTGGGAAGGGAGGCTACCCGGGTACCAGGTCACGGCACACCTGGTGGCCTCCCCTGGCTCTAAAGGTACACATCGTAAGTTTTTGGGCTAAAATTACGCAAGCTATAGGTTGTTCCATTGTAGTAATGGCATCGGTAATGTGTTTGAAGAAACAAATAGCCAAGCACATACACTGCATGCTAACCCTGGCTGGACGGATCTCACCACAAATCGTGTTCTTGAGGAAATAATCTCATAACAGTTGTAGTCAACATACGTAGGCAAAGAGTTAAGGTAAGTCAGATTTTTATCTGGCTGTTATGCAAAAGGTGTCTACTATTTTAAACTATCATTTATTTTCATTGACATGCAACCATAACTCTTTAATCCCAGATCTAAATGACTTCCATTCGATAGAATGGAAGTCATTTAGTTCTGGGAGTTAAAGAGTTAACATGTTGAGATGAAAGTAAGACAAAGGCGCACACAGATTTCCCCAATAAGCAAAAGTCGCTCAGGGCAACATCAGCTGACGTTGGCCCAAGGAACTTCCGCTAATGCGGCAACATTTGCTAAAAAAAAAAGATAACTGCCGACGTCTTCAGTTTTGTATCAAGTCAGTTTATTGTCCATACTCATCACAGATGCGAATGATACTTGGCCACACTCTGTTTTGTACAAGTTCAAATTTACATCTGTCACACCAGCAGCATGTTTGCAAGTAGTGTACACATACTGTTAGCTTGACGCACAAGTTAATTGCTTTACAAAGTCAATTTTTGAAAGACAGACATGCACACACAATTAAGTATACTGACAAGCAAAATAAATGCGACAAATTTTGGAATCATCCGAAAACACTGTATTTTGGATGATTCCAAAGTTGTTGCATTTATTTTGCACATCAGTACAGCTGTTGTACAGTCATTAGAGGTTACCTCTAAATAAAAAGTAGGTGAGTAAAAAGCACAGAGTTCACATATTCCGTGTTAGACAGCTCACCATCATCTGCAAGAGGCAGGGGCTCATGAGAATACGTGCCTCTTACTAGCAAGAAGTGTCCTCGCTTACATCATCCAGACTGAAAATGTGACTGCCAGTGTGCGACTCATTGGCTTCATTCAAAATTCCCATTTGAGCTACTCCTGTAGGGTCAGGTCAGTTCAGTTCAGTCAATATAGGACCTCTGCGCTCAGAAAAGCCCATATGAACTCCACCGCACCCACCAGAAGTCTTCCTAAAGTTCCTTTCGAGATCGCACCATTACTGGGTTGGTTTACTATAGATCTCTCGCGTGCTTTCAAGTCTGCCCGCTGCCTTTTTCCACACCTCTGCTCCGAAGGCACCAGATCGACTTGTGTGGTGCCCTTGGCTTTGTTCTTGGAAATGTGAAGGCATGACTCCTTACATGTGCTGCAGTGATCGTGGCAAGCAAGCGAAACACCCGACACAGTCCAGTGTCCAGTTAGATTTGTTTTGTTAACTTTCTTTGATACGACTCCAATGGCAGCATGACAACTATTTCCAAGTCCGACGGAAGACACGCATGTCGGATGGTGACAGATGCCCCCCCCCCCCCTTCTCCAGTGCCTGCTGTCTTTGATCTGCTTAACCCATTTAACCCCATGCCTGCATTTCCCAAAATTTGGAAGCGACACCAAATGACCATGTACCACTCATAGGAGAAAGAGTGACCATGATAATTCAAGGTTAGTGCCAGATTAGCTTGGCGCCTTCAGGCGCCAAGCTAAGCTGGCACTAACCTTGAATTATCATGGTCAATCCATCTGCTGTACGGCTCTGGGGCTTAATGGGTTAAGGAATGACAACTTTTTTTGAAAGTCCAACACGATACGCGTCAGATTTTTAAATTTAACCCTCTTGTGCGAGAAGCCACTGGCACTGTTGACAACACAGATGACTGCATGCATAAGAGATTAATGCCCTAAGCCGCCAGTAAAAGCAGAATAATGTATTCGAAAGCGGGGCGGATTCAACAAAAATAATCCCAACAACCCAAGGAGCACACACAGATGTGGATCCCGCATCTGCAGGGGGGCATCTGCAGGGGGGGGGGGGGGAGGGAGGGAGGGGGGCATCTGCAGGGACTCATGAGGTTCTTTGCCTCTTGCAGATGGGCGTTGTTCGCATTTTTCCAGCACTGGAGGGGTTAACCATGCACAGGAATTAAGCCTCTAACTTGTGTGTGAAGCCAACAACGGTCGTCAAAAGCTAAAAACAGTGCATTTGTATACATCTCGCTGAAAAAATGCTTGGGGGGGGGGGGGGGGGGGGGGGGGGGGGATTTGCAAAAAATTAAAGTTGCTTTTCACCATCGACTGCAAAACACGTTTGCATCTCCCTTGCAATACTTTGGAAAAATCAACACAAAGTTGCATTACGGTCAAATAATATGTACACACATTACTGAATTTTTATCTTTTCCTAACCCCCCCTATGCGCATTGCAGCCACCGGTGCCTTTTTCAGTACCGGTGGCTGGATGCACAAGGGTTAAAAAGCACTGACCTTATATACAATCATTTCAAGCACACATACAAGCACAGTCAACCTGCTGTAGCGGCCACTTTAACCCATATCATACTGAGGCTAAAAGCTCCAAATTGAACACTGCCATATGCAAGCTACCTTATAGTACTTACCGATAAGGATATAGACCAATGGCTTTAGTTCAAGGGTGGTGCCAGAATAGCTTGGTGCCAAGCTATTTTGTCACTACCCTTAACTATTTTAGTCAAACTCGTTTCACACACTGGTGTATTCCAAATGATAAGGGTTAATATACTGGCCACCTTCACATACTGGCCGCTTTACATACCAGCCACCTAGGGAGAATACTTTACCTGTGGTGTTGATATATCACCACCCTGCAAAAAACCACCACCTGTCAATTGGTCACATCTGTCCTGTCCCTTAGGTGGCCGTTATGAGCAGGTTTGACTGTATTTATAAACTCTGCTTAGACCAATTCAAAGCATACATACTCATACAAGCAGCGGTAAGCCTCATTGTATCGCAATATCTGGGAGACAAAGTCAGACCGCAATATTGGTGGTTTACACTGTGGTACTAAACTCAAACAGGCTTGAAATGAAAAAAAAAACACCCAGTGAACAAAAAGACCTCTTGCAGACGCCAGCCTCAAATGGCACGCGCACGGCCAGTCAAGGCTAACATCAGCCGGAGGACTATTTGCTCATTGGATATCAGCTTGGTTGCCACGGACCTGACCGTGTTATAACCCATTTCACGACAATCTGATGCGCATAGTACCACATGAAGCTGACCTGTTTGGTTAACCCATTCGGCCCTAACGCACTACAGCAGGAGATGGATCGACCATGATAAATCAAGGGCAGTGCCAGATTAGCTTGGCGCCATCTGGCGCCAAGCTAATCTCGTGCTGTCTTTGAATTATCATGGTCGATCCACCATCTCCTGCAACTGCTAAGGTCATTAAGTGATAGCCATTAAGTGACAACCTCCACAATTTGGGAAACGGAACATTTAGCCTGAGCACCCAACAGCAGGACCGGGATCGACAATGATAATTCAAGGGTAGCGGCAGATTAGCTTGGCGCCTTCAGGCACTGCTCTTGAATTATTGTGGTTGATCCACCATCTCCTGCAGCTGCTACAGTCATACGTGACAATCTCCACAATTTAAGAAATGCGGCTTTGGGTTAAATGGGTTAACCCATTCAGCCCCAGCACCCTACAGGAGATGGATCGACCATGATAATTCCAGGGCAGTGCCAGATAAGCTTGGCGCCTTCAGGTGCCAAGCTAATCTGGCACTGCCCTTGAATTACCATGGTCGATCCCTCTCCTGCAACTGGTACATAGGCGTTAGATGACACCTCCAAAATTTGGAAAAGCCAGCTTGGGGCAAAATGGGTGAATATTCTTTACACCTAATCCGATGTTTCCCCCGACATTTGTGAAAAAGCAGCAAAAGGTATGATCAGTCACAAATGGTTTGTAATGCCCATGTATAAATATTTCATGGGTGGGACCCAAAAATAAAGTTGAATCCTAAAGCAAAAGTCTTGGCGCACTTTTTAACAAACAAAAAAAAAATATTTTTTTAAAAATCTGGCTGTAGCTGAAAAGTCCCACCCATGATATTTTGTCTTCCATACACCCGCCAAAAACAACAAATTTTCCCATTCACACCCCCCCCCCCCACCCCCCCCCCCCAAACTCAACTTGTACTGAACTCTTCTGATGACAAGCTGAAATGGTACTTTTTAGGTTTTCACCTAAAAAATAACATTTCAGCTTGCCATTAAAACAGTTCAGTAAATCTTAAATAGGACAAAACTGCATGTCTTTAGACACACAAAGTGGACTGAAAGCACGGATAAACATGCCTTATCTTATCTAGGAAGACTATCAAGTTAAGTAGGTTAAAGCACTGCCAGGGGAGAGAATTGTGCAGTATCGACCAATGATCATAGATCTAGTTTGGTCAAAGCACAAAAAGAAAGGATAGGAAAGAGGGGTGCGCTAAGTGACTGGAAGCAAGCAATTTATGTGGAAGCCCCCTGCCCGCCCCCCCCCCCCCCCCCCCCCCTCCGCCGCCAAAAAAAAAAAAAGAATCGACCATGATAATTTAAGGGTAGTGCCTAACAGTGCTTTTACCTACTTAATTGGTAGTTTTTCAAAATTATTAGCACTGGCAATCTCCCCTTCTCTTTTCAAGCATCATCTGATGTTTGCCTGGGTTTTTAATCCACAGTTTTCACCCAATGCAAGCAATGTTGACCCACTTATGATTTCTGAACAATATCTGCCAAACCCAATACAGGCATCAGAATTTCCTGTGGGAATATCCTTGGAAATTTGCCTACCCGGGGCACCAGCAGCGGTTACAATTCTCACACTAAACAACATGGCAATCATTTGGTAAAGGATGGTTTTGTGAAGAAAATGAGGCGTTTTGGAATATATCATTTAACCCAAAAATGTTCACAACTTTCTTTCTCCTCAGAAACCTGGCACAAACAGCAGTCTCTCCTCGGACTGACGAACCAAAGCCGCGAGGCCAGCGCCGATAGACACAGCACACATGCCATGGGAAAATACTCAGCACCAGACAAACAGTTAGGGCCCCTGATCTCTGGCTGACAGCACCCACATGTGCCATAACTCATTACATCCTGAGGATGATACGATCCCATTCTTCTAAATATCCTTTAGGTCTACGTCACAGATCTGGAGAGAGACTGACCATGATAGTTCAAGGGTGGTGTCACAATAGGCACCAATCAATTTATCAACCATCAATTTTATTTTTGAGATCTATGTTGCATTTAGAGTGAGATTCAAACGTGATAGTTCAAGGGTGGTGGAATAACTTGGCGCCTACAGGCGCCAAGCTATTCCGACACCACCCTTGACCTATCATGGTCGATCCACATCCTGTCGTAGCATGTTAGGACTTTATGGGATAAGGAACGGGTCAGGGGATCTGTTTTTTTTGGTCTGGCGCGGATTAATTTCCCTTTGTATGTGTATTTTCCTCAATCACAAATTCAAAGACAATTTTAATGCCTGCAAAACAACACGTTCAAAAATCTGCCACACAAATGCAAACTCACAGTTATACAATTTTACACCGATACATTTAAAATGGTTATTGTACCTAGTCCACCTTTGCGAACGCAGCCACCTGCGCTGTTTACAACGCAGACAGCTGCATGCACAAAGGCGGTTACACAATTTACAATCTTAAAGCTGTCCTGTACATTACTTTGCAGAAAATACAAACAGTCTTAGCTCATAAGTGTTCAATGCACATACAAAATTCCTCACACAAAAGAGCAGGTGCTATTTACAACTCGGTCGCAATCAGCGAACGCTCGTCAGACTCTCAGATTATCAACCTGCGAATTCTGTACATGAAAATCACAAGCATCACACAGTGGTGGCCAAGCCTATACGTAAAGAACAGAAAACAGGTTCAAGCACAGGCACAGTGTCTCTCATGTCTGCGTGCTGGTCAGCAAATTGTGAACATTATACATGCATCTCTATGCCGCAAGGCCCAATGCAACAGATAAGCACACATTGTGATGTACAGTAAAACCTGTCCTGAGCAACCACCATTATCAGCGACCACCTGTCATTAAAGACCATCATTTAGAAAGCCACCTAAATGATGGTCTTCAACACGTTCTACCCCAGGACCGAAATCCCCAAATTCTGAAGTTGCTCTCTGAAGGACTGTATTACAATTCTAGAGACCGATCGAGCATGATAGTTCAAGGGAAATCCTCAAAGGCAAAATGTATTTTTCTCTAAAAGATTTTTTTTTTTGAAAAATATTTACTGATGGCATTACTCTAAGGAAAATACCCCTTGGCTTACCGATTTCAGCCCAAGACCCCTTTGTGTGTTCCTACACAAGGGACACAACTCTAGGGAGTTGTAACCAAGGAACCTGGGTAGTCTCCCTTCCCTCCATAAGGCCACGTGAGCGGTGTAGTCACGCCAGTCTTACCCTTAGCTTCCTGTGAAAACGGTTCACCGGCTTCAGCCTCCCGATTTGGAGTTGGATTACGTTCTGTGGCTACATTAGGTTTGCAAGTTCGACTAGTGGTTAAGAAGATGGCGAGGTAAGGCCTCGGGTTATACCTATGAGAAGACCGGCTTGATTGCGGTGGCATGGGCATACCCCGTGGAAATTGATGAATTTCAGGACTAGACCGGGCTTAGCCCTCGGACAGTGTTGCGAGTCTTTTCACGGGGAAATTCGTTACTGGCCCCATGCGGTTGCATTCATGGCTTCTGCTTTGTGTTGCAGTACGCAATTACGCTCCTGTAGGAGGTGTAAGGGCTTTTAGTGGCCTATGGACTCACACGCGCTGTGTCTTTGCTACGTGGAAGGAGTGGAAGTGGTCCCAACTGTGGGGGTTCTATCGGCAGGGATGGCCTTCGGCTAAGTCTAAGGACTCTACCAGGCCGTTGGAAAGTAACCGGTCGGAGCAAGACCCTCCGTCAACACCCGTGCCACCAAGCCTCACAGCTCCGCGCCGATGAGCGACTTTCGGAGAGTGTCGGACCTTCTTCTCGCCAGACACTGTTTAGCCCTCTCATCGCGATGGCCGGAAGA
The DNA here is from genome assembly GCA_036245525.1 of Semisulcospira habei. Taxonomy (NCBI): domain Eukaryota; kingdom Metazoa; phylum Mollusca; class Gastropoda; family Semisulcospiridae; genus Semisulcospira; species Semisulcospira habei. Next base: position 30,137,663 of record BTPG01000002.1, read on the forward strand.
GTCCATTCAGTCTCGCATGGCCCTTCGCAAGGGGTGGCCGAGAGACAACAGCCAGTCTCGCATGGTCCTTCGCTAGGGGTGACCGAGAGACTGAGCACACCAAGGAGACAAGCGCAGGAGGCAAGATGTGAAGGCATATGATATAGTCTCTATACAGTCTTGCATGGTCCTCCAGAGGGATGACCGAGACACAGCACTCTCGCATGTTCCTCTGGGCAGGATGACCGAGAGGCAGAGCATTCTGAGGAGACCAGCACAGGAGGAAGTAAGGCATACAGTCTCCATACAGTCTCGCTTGGCCCTCCAAGGGGATGGCCGAGACACAGTGTACACTGAGGAAACGAGCTCAGGCAGAAGTCCGAAGTCGATGACGGCCTTCAGCCGCGTCCAGCGCTCGACGGAGTCCTCCTAATGCTGAGGTTAGCTCGGGACAACACAGCTACAGGCCTTCAATTCTCGTCGGGGAAGAGAGAGATTGCCTGGCCACGGCGGCCAACGTCTCCTTGATGCGTGGACGCCAGGAGGAGGAGATATCTTTCTCGCAACCATCGAGCATGCATGCAGGTGAGTGCAGCATAATTCAGCGCTCCTCTTGGGTTTCCCGGCACTTCGCTCGCCGGCCAACGGCCTTATCAGACAACAACCATACCATGTTGGACACTGGTTCTCGTCTGATCACTGAAGTGAAGCTACGTTGGGCTCAGTTAGTATTTGGATGGGTGTCTATCTGGGAACACCAAGTGCTGTTGGATAAAAGAAGTAAGGGTGCTGCTGGACTTTCCTTATAGTAATGCCATCGGTATGGATTTTGAGGAAACAAAAGTGTCAGCTGTCATCAAAGACCACCATTATTAAATGATGGTCTTTAATGACAGAGGTTTGTTTCGTTGGCTAGTTTGGGGTTTAACGTCCCCAGCACCAAAGTGATAATAGATGGCCCCGACGGGCGGGTTACGGGTGGGGGGGGGGGGGGGGGGGGGGGGGGGGGGGGGGGAGATGACAGGGACAGCCATTGCCTACGAAGTACAACCTGAACACTGATCAATTCGGCTGCACTGCATTGTGCCACTCTAGACTTTTAACAGACATGCTCTACGAACAAACACGGCATTTTGCCTGGTCAAACAACAGGTGATATCCAATAAGGGAAGTCGCTCGCTCAACACAGGTTCTGCTGTAAACAGAATGCTGGGGAACCCAAACTTGTTTGGTTGCTACGTCTGAGGTTTGTTACAAGCACAGCACAGTAATGCTCAGTAATTTTCATAGAAAAAACGTGATCAGGCCCACGAGCTGTGTTTTAACCCATACCAAACTGAGGCTAAAAGCTTCAAATGTGTACACTGCCATATGCAAGCTACATTATAGTACTCACAGACAAGGATATAGACCAATGGCTTTAGATCAAGGGTGGTGCCAGAATAGCTTGGCGCCTACAGGCGCCAAGCTATTCTAGCACCACCCTTGAACTATTTTAGTCAAACTTATTTCACACACTGGTGTATTCCGAACAATAAGGGTTAACAGACTTCTGTTAACCCTTTTAGCCCCCAGGTCCCATTTCTCTCCAATTTCCTAGGTACTGCCTATGTACCCTTTTGCAGGGGATGGACCGACCATGATAATTCACTACCCTTGAATTGATCAAGGTCAATCCATCTCCTGCTGCAGGGTCCCGGGGCTGAAAGGGTTAAACGGCTGCAGCCACCCGAATGATGGGTCTTCAAGCCCTTCCCTGCCGCTGTACATACATTTCTGTTTCTGAAGTCTTCGTTCAATTGAACGACCAAAAGCCACAACTGTCCAAGAAACGTGGATACAAACTGGTCCCAGCATTGGGCACAGGTCCTCATGAGCCCCCGCAGTCGCGGGGGCTCATGAGGATCTGTGCCTCTTGCAGCTGGATCGTGTTCACAATTTCTCAGCAGAGAAGGGGTTAACGACAGGCCATCATCACCCTTCACAAGGCTGGCTGCTCGAAAAACGGGCTCTGCTGCGTCCGGCCTCGTTTCATGCGAAGCGTACTGTACAATTAAAAGCTCGAACGTAAAAATTTCTCGCAGGAGTCACTTCTCACAATTTCAGAACAAGCTTTTCAAATCTTACACACCCGTAGAGCAATTAAGACAGGCAGCAATTAAGACAGGCAGCTATGTTTCAAATAATTGATTGTGTTTACAACAAAAATTTAAAAATAAAAAAAAAGGAAGGAAGAGGGGCAAATCCACATGTTTTTGGGGTCATAAGTTTTTGGCATGCAGAGGTCAGGGGTCAGAGGTTATCCTGCAGAAAACTGAGCACGAGGGTCTTGTAATGCTCGTTTGACTCGTGACTGCGAATTCCATGGCGCTCGTTCGGGTACACCTGTATGGGCAGAGAGCAAAAGGCCAATTTGGTGTCCACAAATCTTCAGAGTTTGTGATACATGTAATCGCTGACATCAAGCTACGAGTTAAAATATACAATGGACTTCAGACATGACAAAGACAAGGGTGCAACTAGAAATTGCCACATGTCCTGGGTTGCTATGGTTACTACGTGAGACAAGACATTGCACGCAGTACAGAAATTTGAACGGGTCATTGCAACGTAACACAACTTTTATTCAGTTAACCTATTCAATCTCCATGCCAAATTTTAGAAAAGTCATGTATCTAACAACCATGTACCAGTTGCTGGAGTTGGATTAACCATGATAATTCAAGGGTAGTGCCAGATTAGCTCGGTGCCTTCAGGCGCCAAGCTAATCTGGCACTACCCTTGAATTATTATGGTCAATCCAGCATGGTGCAAAGGTAATCTGGTGCTACCATTGAATTATCATGGTCAATCCAGCATGGCGCCAAGCTAATCTGGCACTACCTTTGAATCCATCTCCTGATGCAGTGCATCAGAGCTAAATGGGTTACTGTCTCGAACCCAGAATTAAAGTCCTCAGACCTTGTCAGGCACTTGCACTTATGCTCATTAACACTATGCCTTCTAAGCATTTATTCCTTATATTTGACAATGACAGCTGATGAGACATGCTACATGTACATACCTGAAGTCTGTGAGGTTTGCAAGCCTTGATTAGAGCGCTTACGAGCTGGCTAGTGTGGTGAAAATGCACATTCTCGTCAATCAGGCCGTGAACAATCAGCAGCCTGTTCTCTCTGTGGGGCAAACATAAATCATCTAAATCTGATATAAAATGTTCCTGTAAATCTACCCAGCAGATGTAACACTGTACAAACATAGAGTGGATAGTAATTACTGGTAAGCTAGCTGGCTGCTGCTCCATAGACCATAACTAATGTCACGGGCACTTGTGGTGCAGGATTGATTCTATCACGCATAAGCAGTGGCAAGTTACGAGAAAGTAATTATGTCTGGCATTTGAGGTGCTCAGCAGAAGATGCTCTATGGGTATTCTAGCTTCCCTCCTCAAGCAAAATTGCGGAATCTGCTTGCCTTGTGCTTTTATCAATGAACTTTTGAACATGACATGTTTCAGGACAACGCTAAAAGCAACAAGAAAGGCAAAGCCCTTATGGCTCATGTGTATGGCTGATCCACACATCTGACAATAAGTAAAGGGTCGTAAGAGGTTGACAAATGTGTATAAAGTGCCTATAAGTGCAACAACAAAATCCATGTTTTCTCAAAATTTAATCAGTTTTCACACATCTGTGAAACCCTCATGACCCTTGACCTTTGTGATGAGTCGACTAAATTAGGATACATAAGAAGGTCTTATCATCAGCTACCTTTGTGCCAAACTTGATTAAAAAGTTTGCAAAAATGTTGATAATAACTACAATTACAGGCACTTTATACACATTTGTCAACCTCTTACGACCCTTGACCTTATTGGAGGGGTCATCCAAATTAGTATGCATAGATAGGTCTTACCATCAGGTATCTCTGTAGCAAGTTTGGGTTTGAAGTTGTGAATAGTAATTGAGACAAAATATTTCTTGTCAAAATATGGCTATTGTTTTTACCTATATCCTGAGCTCTTGTGGCCCTGGACCTTTCCGAGGGGTCATCCAAGTTAGTATGCATAGATAGGTCATACCATCAGGTACCTCTGTAGCAAGTTTGGGTTTGAAGTTGTGAATAGTAATTGAGAAAAAAACGTCTTTCGTCAAAATATGGCGATTTTGGACCTATTTCTTGAGCTCTTGTGACCCTTGACCTTTCCGAGGGATAAAAAAAATTAGTGTGCGTATAATAATAATAATAATAATTACGGTATTTATAATGCGCTTATCTTATAATAATTATAACTCTAAGCGCACACTCACAACTCGCGCACGCATGCGCACGCTTTAGACAATGACTCACGTACCACAAACAGTGAAATACATTACGACGGTCAGCTTGGGGTGGGGAGTGCGGTGATATAGTGCTAAAACTGTTGAAAGAGGTGAGTTTTGAGGGCGGACTGGAAGGAGGAGAGAGAGTGTTTCTGACGGAGAGAGAGTGGGAGAGTGTTCCAGACGGATGGACCGTAGACGGAGAAGGAGCGGGGACCGAAAGTGTTAAGTTTGGTGCGAGGGATGTGGAGGCGGAGAGGGTCGGAGGCAGAGCGGAGGGAGCGGGAAGGTGTGTAGGGGTGAAGTAAGTTGGAGAGATAAAGGTCTTACCATCAGGTATCTGTGTACCAAGTTTGAAATTGTGAATAGTATTTGAGAAAAAATAAATTATGTCCAAAAATAGCTATTTTGGATATATTTCCCGATCCCCTGTGACCTTGACTGTTGTGAGAGGTCACTGAAATTGGTATGTTTAGACAGGTCTTGCCATGTTTAGAAAGGTCTTGCCACAAAGTATCCTTGGGCCAAGTTTAAAGACTGTAGCTCGAATAGTCTCCGAGAAAATGCCAATGTTAAAGTTGATGACGGACGACGGCGAATGACCACTGGCCCAGAACACAGACTCACTTTTGCTTCGCATGAGAGCCAAAAGGTGATCACCAAAGTTGGTTCTGCTAAGGTTTAAAGTTTAGTTGGCTTTAAACCCAATAGTTTACCCACTTCTCTTGTGATTGCAAGACCTGATTATCTCACAATCAACATGGGGATTGTGAAGATTACAGGAATACATGTCAGTGTTGCTGAATGGGGCTCAATCAGGGTATATTGTAGCAGATTTAAACAGGTCATGTTCAGTTTTCCCCCCCTGAGGGCAGCGGCTAAACCATTGTAGGCTGATCATCATCTTTTTTTCTCAGAGTTGTTGTGAAATAATCTGCGTTCAAAAGCTATTGCAAAAAACATGAGGCAAGCTCTGCTTAACCTGTTTAACTCCACAGGCGCATTTCTACAAATGTGGAGGCGTCACCTAAAGACTGTGTACCAGCTCAAGGAGATGGATTGACCATGATAATTCAAGGGTAGTGCCGGATGAGCTTAGCTCATCCGGCACCACCCTTGAATTATCATCGTCAATCCATCTAGGCGCCAAGCTCATCTGGCACTACCCATGAATTATCATGGTCAACATCTCCTGCTGTAGGGTGGGTTAAACTGACTATAACACAGAAAAAGTCCACTCACTCGTCTGGGAAGCGGTCGAGGTAGGTGAGGATGGAGCCCTGCTTGTATCCGTTGTCGTTGTCGCTAGGCAAGGACATGTAGCGCTCCGTGTACCCAGTGTCGTAAAGCCGCCATGACACCACAGGGGCCCCAGCTATCGCCACCTGAAGTCAACAAACACAAGGACTTGCAGGTCGTTTGATGTTGGAGCGCACACCGTTTTTTGCAAATATCTCCGCAAAAAGCCACTTTTCTGTACCAATCTAAGAACGAATATCATACAATACAATACAATACAACTTTATTGTCTGTTCGAGTCAAGGCACGACAGAAATTTGCCTTTCGGCTCGTCATGAAACAACAATATAAGATATTAACAAAAGCTACAAGAACATATCATGAAAAATTATCATTGCAGCAATCTATCACAATCAATCTGTCACAAGATGGGAGGTAATGTTAAGTAGATCATACTTATCGCGGCGTTATAAACGAGAGTTCAAAATCGAGACTGCAGTTGGAATAAAAGACTTCTTAAAAACATTCCTTTTGGCAAGTGGCATGTTGAAACGTCTGCCTGATGGTAGCATTTGAAACTGATCAGAGAGTGGGTGATGAGGATCATTGACAATGCTAGCAGCTATCCTTCGGACAGCTCTATGGTACAGATCATCTACTGGGTACTGTCCTAGGCCAATGATCTTCTCAGCTGTTCTGACGATACGTGACAGTCTGCCCCTGTTTTTTATACTGAGATTGCCATACCAAGCAGTGATGTTAAACGTCAGTATGCTTTCGATCAGGCTTCTATAAACGGATTCTAAAACCCTGGAACTGACATCAAAACTTCTCAGTTTCCTAAGAAGGTACAGACGCTGGTTTGCTTTTTTCACAATCAGATCAGTGTTTCCAGTGAAGGACAGCCCACTATCCACGACTGTGCCAAGGTACTTAAATTCAGTGACCACCTCTACAGGTTGATTATTAATTGAGACAGGTACAAAAGTATCATCAACTTTCCTGTCATCAATGACGAGTTCCTTATACAGTACCTTTATTTTCAAAAAATTCAAACAATGTGTCAGTGTTGCTGTACAGTCATAAAAATTCGAAACTATTTCATGAAATGACTGATTTTACATCCCTTAATGTGCCCCAGATATATTTAGCCCAGTATGAGAAAGGTCCACTTACACGTGAAAGAGTAAGTTGACCAAGTTCTTAAACCTGAAACAGGGCAAGTGCATACATGAAGTCAGCATGCCTGACCTCAATATTGAAATCTGGCCATTTCCCACTGGGGCTCTATTCGGGTATTGAAAACGGCTTGTTCTTGTCTTTTTGTGAATGTTTTTACAGCTAAATCAACTAATCAAAGGAGTTCAGTAAAAATATTCCATATTAGGTCATTTGGCACTAAATGATATTTGTTCTTAAAGTGGTACAGAAAAGTGTTTCTTTTCGCGAATGTTTTGTGATAGTACAGCAAAATCAACAAATCAAAGGAGCTAAGCAAAAATATGCCATATTAGGTGAATGATATATGTGTTTAACCCTTATCATTCGGAATACACCAGTGAGTGAAATAAGTTTGACTAAAATAGTTCAAGGGTGGTGCCAGAATAGCTTGGCCCCTCTAGGCGCCAAGCTATTCTGGCACCACCCTTGAACTAAATAAAGCCATTGGTGTATATCCTTATCTTTAAGTACTATAATGTAGCTTGCACATGGCATTGTACAAATTTGAAGCTTTTAGCCTCAGAGGGGTCATCCAAATTAGCATGGATACAAAGGTATCTCTGGACCAAGTTTGGTTTGAAGTCATGAATAAAACTGGAGAAAAAACAATTTTTAGCAACTTATTTCCTGATCTCTTGTGACCCTTGACCTTTTCGAGGGATCATCTAAATTAGTATACATAGGAAGCTCGAAGGTGATACTATCAGGTATCTCTGTACCAAGTTTGGGTGTGAAGTTATAAATAGCATTTGAGAAAAAAAAAACATTTGTCAAAATATGGCTCTTTTGGACTCATTTCCTGAGCTCTTGTGACCTTGACCTTTCTGAGGGGTCATCCAAATTAGTATGCATTGAAAGGTCTTACCGAACACATAATTGGGGTCACAATATGGCTATTTTTTTTAACTATTTCCTGACCTTGACCTTTGAGAGAGGCCAATGAAATTGGTATGTTCAGAAAGGTCTTGCCACAAAGTATCACTGGGCCAAGTTTGAAGATTGTGGCTTGAATAGTCTCTGAGAAAATGCCAACAATAAAGTTTACCACAGATGCCAGACGACCCCGGACGGATGACCATTGACCTAGAACATTTTCACATTTGCTGTATACGTGAGCCCCCCCCCCCCCCCCCCCAAAATCCATGGATGCATCCCCACCCCTACTCCCCCCATTATTTTAAAGAGACCTGCTCCAGGTTCTTAGTCTTACAATATTCCCTGTACAAAACTAACCTCACGTAGTTTTAATGTTGAAAAATGGTAGACTTTTTCTGCTTTTCTTCTCCTTGTTATGCAGAAGAGTTCCAAGGGGCAGTAACAAACACTTGGATTGTAAAAAAGAAAAGTAAAAAAAAAGTCTTAGCTGACATTACTGATAACCAGCTGTATCTGTGGATTGCAGCCATCAAAGCCTGCAATGAAGCAGATCACTCACAAACCAGATAGGTGAGGCTAGCGCTGGTAGAATTGTACACATACCAAGGGGAATTACTCAGTGCTGGACACACAGTTAAATCCCCTGCACCCACCTATCAGGCACCCAATCACCAGCCCACAGAAAAATACACAGGGAAATATACATCCCTAGGGATGTAGATGATCGTCTTGTTCTATACCTGCATATTTTTCTGTGGGCTGGTGATTGGGTGCCTGATAGGTGGGGGCAGGGGATCTAACTGTGTGTCTGTCCAGCGCTGAGTAATTCCCCTTGGTATGTGTACATGAAGCAGATCATATTAACCCTTCGGCTGTCGGTAGCAGTTATGGTCACGATGATTCTGACAGGAATTATTGTGACCAAAACCGCTACCTACTGCCAAAGGGTTAAGTTTTGACTGAAAGGACGAGACTTTACCTTAAAGACCTCAGGCCTCTGAGCAAGGCCCATCAGAGCCAAGTAGCCACCTGAAAGTACAGCAAACAAATGGGTCACACTGTCTGTCACCATTCTGCATCAGTGTATGCACACCATCCGCGAAAACACACACAGGACAGGAAAATGATTTTTTCTCTAAAATGTGTTTTTTCAAAAAATACTTACCGATGACATTACTGTTAGGAATAGTGTCCTAGCTAGCCTAATTTTAGCGAAAACTGGTTGTGTACCTATATGGCAGGGGAGGCAACAAGGGGCGTGATAAGCAAGTCCAGCATCCCGAGTAGCCTCCCTTCCATCCCCATCTGGGGCAACCTCTCACCAGAATCCCGCCAGTTTCTTTTTGCTCAGCTGATGAGCGGCAAGCGGGGCAGGTGGGGGGGTTATTCCAGTAATGTCATTGGTAAGTATTTTTCAAAAAAATACATTTTAGAGAAAAATTCATTTGTTTCCTCAAAACACATTACCGATGACATTACTGGTAGGAAGAATTACGAAGAGGAGGTGGGTGCCGCTTACAACACCCCTAACCCCCATTGCCAACCAGGCCTACCCTACCAGGAGCAACCTCCCGATAATTTTAACTAAGAAGCCTATGGCACCGAGGGTGCCGGGAGGGAGTGTTACGCTCCGGGGATGTATCCCACCAGCGCCTTGTTTCCCGCTGGCCGGAGAGGACCCAAGAGAACCTCGCGCTGTCTGGAGAGGTCTCTCAGGTAGAATCGGGCGAAGTTGACTGTGCCCCCCAGTGTATGGCCGCCGCAATGTCCTTGACAGCTCAGGTGCGGTCGCATGTGAGGTTGCGGCCGTGGCTCTGACCTCGTAAGTCCTGACGTTCATCGCTTTGGCTGCCTCAGGCAGAGATCCCGGTACGCGGCGCGGAACGCCACGGAGCCCGGAGGTATACGACTGGGCTGAGCTGTCATCCCTACCTGGCAGGCGAGCATGCTCCCTGCGTATCGGCTTGGTCCATCGCAGGTGTCCACATAGGGCTCTCACCGGATCCTGCAGTCTGTATCCCGAGCAGGGGCCGAAAGCCTGAAAGACCAAATGGTGACCACTGTGGCGACTCAGGAGACCGGGTCTGGGGTAGGAAGCCGGGACTGGCATCAGTTGTGCAGAGCCAACCATCCGAACAGTAAGTCTGAGAGACGCGCTGAGGATCGTGCAGACCGCAGACCCTGGCAATCGTGGCGAGGGCCAGTCGGGAGTAGGCCTTCCGAGGCACGAAGGTCTTCCGCGTCAACTGGGGCAGATTGAAGTGGTTCAAGATGAGCCACCGCAGCCCCGAGGTAAGGTCCCATCGGGGCACTGAGAACGAAGGCCAGAGGTGTAGACCGAAGCGTCAGAAGGTCGGTGAGGTCTTTACCGGCACCGGGGTCGGTCAGTCTAGGCCGGTCCGCATCAGCGATCCTGGCCAGGAAGCCCCTAACGGCGAAGGCCCCAAGATGATCGGTGAAGAGCCAGGGAAGAAGTTCACACGCCGAGGAACCTTCTGGTCCATGTGGAAGATGAACCTGTCATCACAACAGTCGCCCAGGATTAGCCGCTTTCCTCATAGACTCGTCCAGTCGAGTGTCTAAAAACTGTATCGAACGCTCCCACAGCTGCATGAGAATCCTCTCTGTTCGGCGCCGCACGAAGGAGTCAGCACGCCCTGCGGAAGTCCCGTGAAGACTCTTGCTCCGGTAGCGATTGCCTCAATCTTCGCACCATCGAAGCCCCTGGCATAGCAGGAAGGAAGAGGAACCGCGTCCTGCGCTGCTCCAAATGTAGGCGACTGTCGGAGAGGACGAGAAGCTCCGAACGTCGCCGCTGGAACTAGCACTGTAGGAGGGTCGGCGAGACGACGAGGCCGTCCCAAGAGAGGTAGAGAGTGTCGACCATTCAGCTAGAGGCAATGGAAGGGGGGAGACGAAGCGAGGAAGCTGGCAATTCCAAGTCGGCGCGATCATGGGGAACTCACAGCTGCACCGATCACCCAAAGATGTCCGGACGGATCGTCCACTCGATGCAGAGCTGCTGGTCGCGACGCGCGATGGAGTCGGCAGGTCATGTGGAAGCCCCGTGAAGACTCTTCTCGGGTAGCAACATCTCTACTTCGCACCAACGGAGCCCCCGGCAGAGGAGGAAGGAAGGGAGAGGAACCGCGTCCTGCCCTGCTTCTAACGTAGGCGACTACTGTGGCGCTGTCAGAGAGGACGAGAAGCTCCCGACGTCGCAGACTTGACATCCGATGCTGGGCCCAGAGGTCCAGAGGACATCCGCCGGAGGCTGGGTAGAATCTCTGTAGCAGGTGAGCACCCCCGGTGGCAAGACTTGCGACAGCGCCAGGGACATCTGGGGTGAAGGCGAGAAGAAGGATCTCCCGTTGCGAGGCAGAAGGGATCCGCCCAGCGAAGAAGGTGAGAATGGAGCAACAGCCACACCCGAACCTGAGACGAGGTCGTCAGTCGAGGGCCGTCCGTGGAGAAGCACGAGCAGCTGAAGCGGGGGGCAGTAGAGGCATCATAGGGGACGTAAGTCCGCTGCAGTACTCATTAGACCCTGAAGCTGAAGTCATCGTCTGGCGCAGGACACCTGCTCTTGAAAACACCCGCCGCACTGGGTTCGCGAACAGTTTAATCCGCCACTCCAGAAGTCGTCTTTCGTGAGGTCGATGCGTGATTCCAACATGGGGCCAAGCGGCGCTAGGACGTGACGTCGGACCTGCCCACGTAGACCAGGAAGCCAAGCCTGTCAAGGAAATCCCGGAGTGCAGCTTGATCCTTCTCCAACAAAGACCCCGACCGATTCCACATGAGAAGCTCGTCTAGGGAAGTTGACGTGGAGCATGGAGACGTCCCAGAGGGCCTGTCCACTACAACGAATCGCTACGGTTGAACCCCCAGAGGCCACGACTGACACCTAAAGGAGCGCGCAACACTGGAAGAGCACACTGTCGAAGGCAACCGGAGGAAACGGCTGGAGATGGGTTGTCTGGGGACGCGCAGAACGTATTCTTCTCCAAGGAGGTCTCCGACCGGCTCCGCAACCGTCAATCGTCCTCAAGAGAAGATCGTCAAGGAAGGTCGACGAGTCCCGGCTGACGACCCAGTCCAAATGCTGTACTGCGGCGCGAAGGCTCGGGCGGTCTCCACGCCGAAGGCCGGGGCGGCGACAAACTTGTACAGGGTGGAGCGTGCGTCGACTGTGGTAGCCGGACCAACGGTCGGGAGGACGAGGCCGCAGCGCAGGGGGTATCCCGAAGCACCAGTTCACACGAAGCAGTAGCCGGCAAGGCGTCGACCCAGAAGTGGTACACAGTGTAGCAGGAGGTGACCGGCCAGCCTGGAAGCTCCTAACCGTGGTGAGTGCAGGGAGTCTCCGCTCCTCGATGCGTGGAACGAAGCCCGGTAGAGGCTCGGTCATGCGTAGTCAAGTGCCATCTCCACAGGCCGACGCGCAACGTCCCGGGATCATAGAAAACTGTGCGTCGAAGCTACTAAGAAAATAAAACGGATCATAATCTACAGCGCTAGCTTACCTTCGAGCTGTAACACTCTACAATGTGTACATCCTTAAAAAAAATACGTGTACACCCAACCCTTACTAGCGGCCGTGGCGGGCCAACGCTATTCGTAGTACTCTAAGTGCCGCGCGGGCGCGCAAGCCCCGCAGACTCATCCTGTCCCGGGTAAGGCCCCTGGGACATCTGTGGTGGGCTGGAAGGTGTGCGTCATAACCCATGCAGCCCAAGACGACCTGTCCGTGTCAGGCGAACGCCGTACACTGAACCCGTAGTCGCGCCTGGGGCGAAGGTATCTGCACTGAGCTTGAGGCGGAACACTACTGTTGGCCTGTGGCAGGTTTTGGTTGGTCGTACTCTAGTCCCGACAGCAGTCCTAGGGTGACGGGCAGCATCCAAGTTGCGGGAAACAGTCTGTGTTAGAGGCGGCCTGTCCTGTGAGCGCGGGCGCCATCGAGGAATGGAAGCCCACTCGTTCTTCTAACACCCAGAGGTCCGTCCACAGCGTTCTGAGGGTAGTTGGGGCATGCGATACCGACGTGAACCCGACTCGTCCTATAACTCTTATCCGACAGACGGGCGTACGCAAGTCCAGCAGTATTGTCCGGTCGTGAACCCCTTTCACTGACCCTCCGCCGTGAGACAGCCTTAGTCGCCTGTCGGCGTTAACCCCCAATCAACCAATAAACAATGTTACTGACCTTTGAAGCGAGACGCTGAAGCTTCAAGTAATCTCGTCGTGAACCCGACTCGTCACTTACCATTCCCCGACGAGCGGGTGCACACTAGTCCAGCAGTCTTGGCTATCGCGGACCCCTGTCACCGCCCTAGGAGCGAGGCGCCTAATGTCTGTGCTGGACTAGCATCGAGGATTGGAGGGCCGTATTCCCACGTCAGTGCCACATGATCCAACATTCTTGTCCCGCCGAGGGTACTTGTCACTCACCACGGCCAGGATGTCATAATCTTATCCCTGCTGGAGTATCCCCCGGATTACAGCGAACGGCGGCACTGGACGGTAGACGGGGTGTGTCATCCCGTCGCGATCCCGTCTCGTCCATAATACTTCTATCCGACGAGCGGGTGCTCTCAGTACTTACGAGTTGGCGCGCACCAGCCGATGTACTAGGAGTAGTCCCCGTCTTGCGGGGTAAGTCACATGAGTGCCACATGGTCCAGCATTCTCGTCCCGCCGAGGGTACTTGTCACTCGCCGCAGCCAAGATGTCATAGTCTTATCCATGCTGGAGTATCCCCCGGGTTGCAGCGAACGGCGTCACCGGAGGGTAGACGGGGTGTGTCAACACACTCGACCCCGTTTCATCCATATTATATCTATCCAACGAGCGGGCGCGCGTCAGTCCAGCATACTTGTCCAGTTGAGGTCCCCTGTCCCTAACCGTGGAGCGGGGCACCCAACATCTGGGCTGGACTCGTGTCAAGGGATTGGAGGGCCGCGGCTGGTCTATCCTGTGCCGTCCGAGGCTCCACAACTGGGGAAAGACCACTAGGTGGGTCTGTGGCAGTTACCGGTGCTGGAGCTCGCTCTCGGACTGGTGTGGGCTGGTCTATCCCATGCTGCCACATCCCTTCTACAAAAGAAGATAAGTAGCGGCTGATTTCTCTGTTTGTTTGTCTATTTTGACAAAGGGTATTTACCCGAAATATTAATAAATTGTGTTGTCCCTGTCTTTTCTAAGCGTGTTTCTTTATCGTTCGGTACTTCTATCCCATGCTGTCCGAGGCTCCACAACCGGGTAACACCACTAGGCGGGTTTGTGGCAGTTACCGGTGCTGGAGCTCGCCTCGGACTGGTGTGGGCTGGTCTATCCCGTGCCGTCCGAGGCTCCACAACTGGGTAACACCACTAGGCGGGTCTGTGGCAGTTACCGGTGCTGGAGCTTGATCTCGGATTGGTGTGGGCCGTCACGGTGATAGATGCTGCAAGCTGGAAACACTGCTCATCCAGCCCAGGACGCCGCGCATCGTACGGTGAGTGTAAGCTTCGCCGGCACAGTATCGGCAGATGGCCTGCTCGTCACTCACCATAGGAAGTCCCCCCAAGCGTGTAGGTGCGGACTTGTAACTGCAAAACATAGTCAACAGTGACAGGCGAATGAACATGGCTCCCATAGGCCACGTGACCAGCGTACACGCACAGGGGCAGACTTCGAGCCGAATGCCAAATCACGGCTAGTGTCGACGCCCGATGCTCTAAGCCCCCTTCCCTGAGCGCCGGTCAGCGACAATAACTGAGGTTTACCTTACCATGTCGGGGAGGCTAAAGGCCAAAGAAAGGACCATAGTAACCAACTGTGCCGCTGAAGCGAAGCCTCATACCACCAAAGGAAGCGAGCGCTAGCACCCCGAAGATAGCTCAAAGAAGCACAGTGAACACAGTAATCCAAGAATCATGTGGAACACAGGAAGTAATCCAAGTCCCCAGCACCACAAGTCCGGTTGCAGTCCCTCGTAACACCAACGAAGGTAAACTCCAAGCTAGCACAGTGAAGTAGTCATCGCAGTCTAGTCCAGTGAACTCGGCAGAGCCCAAGCTACAATGGCAACCGGTCACAGCGTGCACAGTCAACACCAAACACGGGAAGTAATCCAAGTCCCCATCACCACAAGTCCGGTGGCTTACAATCACCCGTAAACCGATGAAGGTAAACGTGAAGCTAGCACAGAGAATAGTAATCCAGGCTAGTACAGAGAACACGGCAGAGCCCAACCACAAGACGACCGGTCACAGCGTGCACAGCCAACACCGAACACAGGAAGTAATCTAAGTACCCGTCACCACAAGTCCGGTGGAAATTCACACGTAAACTGACGAAGGAAAACGTCAAGCTAGCACAGAGAAATGCATTTTTCTTTAAAAGGTATTTTTTCGAAAAATACTTACCGATGACATGACCTTATGGGAGATGTCTACTACTTACGCAATTCTAGCCTAAGAGCTCGTTGTGTTACCACACAACCCGGGAGGCACTCGGGGAACCCCGAGGGGGCCGAGAGTTATCTCCCGATACTTCCCATCTGGGACAGAGTACCCATAGTCCTTCAGTCAGGATACTTAGCTTACCAGCGGCAAGCGGGGCAGGTGGGAGGGTCGTCCGAGTCATGTCATCGGTAAGTATTTTTCGAAAAAATACCTTTTAAAGAAAAATGCATTTGTTTCTTCAAAAACATTACCGATGACATGACCTTATGGGAGAATGGCGAAAAGGAGGAGGGTGCCGCGCTCTAGCACACCTAAGGCCCCAAGGGCCGTCCTCCCAACCGCAAACTCCTGACAACTCTAGGAAGGTATAAGCGACGGCGCTGAAGCGCCAGGAGGGAGGAGAGCGCCCCCCCCGGGATGTCCCCCACCAGAGCGAGTAACCTCGCTAGGCTGACAGAACTCTGCGATCGAGAGCACCTGCGCGCCAGCCCTCCAATAGCCACGATGAGGGCCGCCCAGTTCCTGACGGCTGTGGCGTTCATGGCCCTGCACGTAGCTGATTGGACGTAATTAGCCTCTAAGCTCCCTGAGGGAGGGATCCTGGACTTTGGATCGTATGACTGAGCGTAGACAGGAGGATCGACTGCCCTGTAGCTTCAGAGCTGCCGGGCACGGCCAAGAAGCGTGCGCGTCCGCCCGGACGGCTATGTCGTCGTAGGCATACGTGAGGCAAGCTCAGGCTATCCTGCCTAGTCTCCTGGGGATAAGTCTACCAGCTGGGGTCAGCAGGGTCGGTAGGGGAGAGGTGACGTACGCCGTCCAAGAGCACAATGCCTCGCCAACTTCATCGTAGAGGCGTCAAGTTGGGGAAGCGGGCCGTAGCGAGGCTTCGACCGCTGCCCATGCGCAGACTCCAGCGTTGAGGGTCTGTCGCAAACCGCCAAGGTGCAGGGGTAGGCGCTCCAGCAAGGCGGAACAGTGACCATCGCGGCTGCATGCGGACCTAGTAGAATGCGGGAAGCAGTAGCGGGGGGTCCGTGGCGAGCTGAGGGGAAGGAGGTTCAGGACCGGTGCCAGGGAAAGGGGTGACCAACAGGACGAGAGGAGGATCCTTCCCAGGCTAGGTCAGAGCGTTGGCATCTCGTCCAGGAGGGCTATATCCCACGAAGGCGCGGGGAAGCCAGAGATCCCACCTTGCGGCGAACAGGTCCACTAAGCCATCTCGCCGATCCTCCGAAGGTATCCTCGTGCATACCGAGTGAAGCAACTGGTTCCATCGGGGAAAAGGCTGGCGCAGACCTCCCCCGAGCCGACCTCCTAGTCCGTGTCGGATCCAAGCCGTTCACGCTCTTGTCCTCGAGGTCCGGAGGCTAGGCTGGACCTCGAGAAGAACCACGGAAGTAGGGGGCGTAGCTATAGCAGCCGGGCTGCGAGACGACCGACGGAGAGTAGAGCCGACTTCTGAGCAGTGGCTAGGCCCTTCCAACGCGAGCATCGCCGCAGCCGTACCACCTGTCCAAACTCCGGCGTACCCCTGTGCGCCCAATGGGGATGTCGAATAGGTTAGGCACCCGGGAGACGGCGCTGCGCTTTGGTTCCACAGTGTCCATGGGTAGGTTGAGGACCCCCGGTGAATCCAACGGAAAACCGAACAGGAGCGGAGCCTACCTCAGCGGTGACTCCTTCGCAGGTGAACCGAGGAACGTTGTGGAGGCCGAGTGCACGGGTAACTGGAGTCAAGGGTCGGCAGCTCCGGAAGAAGGCGCAGCCCAAGATCTGGAGGCGGAGCCGAAGACCACCTGCGCGGACCGCATCCCATCGCCATCTGGCACCAGCGTAAGCGCAACCAAGGTCCTAGCAGCCTCCTCCGGTCTGCTCCCCGAAGTGAAGTCCAGGAACTCCGAAGAACCTGGGTCAGCCGAGTCGTCAGCACAGGGGGTCCTTCCGCGGCCAGACGCCCTGCCAGGGGCCAGGAGCCGTCCACTGGAGAACGAAGAGCAGGGTAAGGAGCTCCCCGATCCCACGCAGTGTAGGTTGTTACGGACGAGAGAGGTCATCTAGTCCAAGAAGAGTCAAGAGCGGATCCGCAGCCGGTAGGGGCAGGCAAACTCCTGAGACCTCCCGAGAACCGGTCCCGCCGAGGGAAGCCAACAGCTGACCACTCCAAGGAGGGCGAAGCAAGAAGCTCCGGGAACCGAGAGAAGAAGCGCAGGGTAGTCGAAGCGCCTGTCACGAAGTGCGGCAGCCGCGGCCAACTCCGAGCTGTATCCGAGAGGGCACCAGTGGAGACAGAAGCCGAAGCGCTCGCAGACCTGTTTACCCCCCCCGTGTGAAGTCAAAACCCTTCCAACTGACTAAGGGTAATTGGGATCTCACGCGTAAAAGGTCACAAGCTAGTGAGTAGTCAGATCTCCAAAGGTGTATATAGTGTATAACTGTGTAGAAAGTGTACATGTAAGTGTAACCCAAGCAAATATGTGTACTTTAACCCCCAAGTGTAGGTAAACAGGTCTGTGCTAGGCGAAGTAACGACAGCGTCCTCCCCGAGGATCCACCGGAGGGGGTCGAGCGTCCAGAAATGGAGCGACTGCAGCCAGGCGCCCTGGGACGGAGCACGAAGAAGGGGAAATGGCTGAGTGAGGGGAGAGGAATGGGATGAACGGCAGCCGGACGCGAAGGGGACCGACGAGCGAGACGGGACAGGATCCCTGGAGCGACGTGAAGAACGGCAACTCGTAAGCACGCCCGCAGTGGAGAGAGCGGAGTGTAGACGTAGAGTGCTCGAGGAGTGACTCCAACGATGGCGAACCGTAGCGGACGAGCATCCCATGGAGCGGTCCCTCCTTGCGTGTAGGAGTTCGAGAGAGGAGGTCCAATGTTGCCGAGAGGATTCCAAAGCGTGCCGTGAAAGTGTACGCGTGCGTGAATGTCTCCGCGAACCGAGCTCTATGGCGAGGTGGGCTCGCTGCCGGCGAGGAGACTCCGCGTAGGAGCCAGCGGGCTTTCTAGGAGACGAGCGGGGATCGGCATTGGATCAAGGACGGAATGGCGCACGTCCCTCGGCACCGAGCTCCGTGCCGGTGCTGGTTTTCTGTCTGTCATAAGGTTCGTTCTTGGTGCGTTCCCTCCTAGGAACGACCGCATCGATCAACCCACTCCGCGTACTGGAACGTTGCAACCGGCGTGGTGATCTCTCCCCAAGATCGTCAAGGAATCGAGCGGTAAGAACGGAGACTGGAACCTCTGTCTAGCCGGCTGTCACCAACAGGACCCTGTAACCACTAGCAGCCGGCTCAGTGTGTCTCCCGACGAGCAGCGCTGTCCTGGTGGAGCCCCCTCCAGGGAGCGAGGGCGGTGCCAGCATACCCACTCCGAGCGTGATAACCTGCGCCTCGTCATCGGCTGCCTGGACGGCTTCCAAGCTGAGCTTGAGCGGTGTGTGGGTTCCGTACTGTGCGCCCAGCGGATTCCATTTGTGCCGAGACGATGCATGCGTGCGAGAATGTCTCCGCGAACCGAGCTCTATGGCGAGGTGGGCTCGCTGCCAGCGAGGAGACTCCGCGTAGGAGCCAGCAGGCTTTCTAGGAGACGAGCGGGGATCGGCATATGATCAAGGACGGATAGCGCACGTCCCTCCGCACCGAGCTCCGTGTCGATGCAGGCTTCCTGTCTGCCACAATGTTTGGTCCTGGTGCGTTCCCTCCTGGGAACCACCGCATCGATCAACCCACTCTGCACACTATACTGACGCGTCCGGCATGGTGATCTCTCTGTCATCTCGTCGGAACTCGAGCGATCGTAGTACCGGGAACAGCAGCCGGTATTCCAGCAGGTCTGGAACCAGTCACAGGTGCCGGGCGAACTCGCCAAAGGAAGCCCCAAGTAGCGCCCAGCGCCGTTCCGGTCACGTGGAGCAGACGTCACACCAACGTTCGGAGGTACATCCGGCACATGGTAGACAGACCTTGTGCGAGTCCGACGGTCACTGGAATCCTCCATGTAGTGAGCAGGTCGTCCAGAGACCACTGCAACATATAAAAACCGAAGGCACGCGGGCGTGGGCCTAAGGGACCCTGCCCTGGTAAGGTTAACCTTCGCAACACATCATGCACAACAACTCAAGCATGTCATGACAAGTATAGGCCTGAAGCAAGCGGCAGGCACAGTAACCTTAGTCGGAGTGGTGCCCTCCGCTGAACACCGGAGCTGTACTATAGCGACGGGCCTCCAGGTGCAGCTTTGATCGTAGTTTTATGTTGCCTATACAGGCCATTAATCTCCTTTTGACCGTAATTTGTATTCACATGCACAAGCCTTAGGCAAGGAGGAATTTAACCAAAGAGCATATACTAAAGTGTTCAGGGGCTCCACCCGTCCGAAAGCAATGTCCATTTCGTAGCTCTGTTCCTGTAACTTGCGGAACGAGCGCATGCATAAATGTGAGCAGCACCTGTGGCGGCAAGCCAAACTTTTTTTTTTTTTTTTTTTTTTTTTTTTTACAGCCACAAAAAAGGTCATCTTGGACCTTAAAAAACGGCAGTAAGGCGTGGCGACCAGTGGCCCTGCACTCAAGTAGGCAAACGCCTGACATCCAAGAACAGAAACATGTGATGCCAAGTATAAAAGTGTACAAGAATGTTCACCCACCAGCCAAATTGTGTACCTAATAAGCCCCCGAGTAAGGTAACAGGGCTGCATTACGCAAACCAGGCATTACGTGACCGACACAGTACCAAAGTAAGCGTCGGCTCTCGCCACACTCACCAACGCAATGCGTCAAGGAAATGCTGGAGCATAACACATTCCCCGAACCCCACAAGGTACAAAAAGGAACAAGTGAGTCGGTAAGCGCCCGAATAAAGTTAGACTTAACTGTCACCGATCTTTCCCACCACTCCCATTCCATTAGAGGTTTTAACCGCGAGGAAAAGGTGCTCTGCATCGCTAGACGCCATCTTGGAAAACGAAGCTGACCACCTGTGGATCTGAGCCGTTTAAGAATGACCGTTCCAGCTAAAAACGTCTCATTCCTTTCCTCACGCGTAAACGCCCTCTTTTGAGAAAGGGAGATTTTGACCCTGTTAAATAATAATGCCACACCAACACGGAAGGAGATAGGGAACGGGCGCGAGGCCCGCCAAGTAAAAGTCAAGAATCTTGGCGCAAAGCAACCGCGCCGAAGAAGACCGCCTTCGAGCCTGCTCAACCAGTGCCCAGCGCGGGGACCGGCCGAGGGCCAACCCAACTACCTTACCTTTTCCCGGAACGGGACCGGGGAAGGGGGGAGAAAATCTCAACCAAGGCACGCACGGCGAAGTCACAGCGAAGCAGACAGCACAGCCCAGGCCGGAACCAAGAAGCCAAAGGGCAGCTGCCAACGAAAAGGGGACACCAGAGCCACGCGAGGCACAGGGAGGACGGACGAAGAAGAATTCAAGCGAAGAACCCAGGCCGTCGACGACCAGCGACCCGGTCGAAAATCCCAAGTCCGTAGGCTAGAGCAAACACGTCTGAACAGCGTAAGCCTAAGTAGACTGACTGAAGGACTATGGGTACTCTGTCCCAGATGGGAAGTATCGGGAGATAACTCTCGGCCCCCTCGGGGTTCCCCGAGTGCCTCCCGGGTTGTGTGGTAACACAACGAGCTCTTAGGCTAGAATTGCGTAAGTAGTAGACATCTCCCATAAGGTCATGTCATCGGTAATGTTTTTGAAGAAACAAATAGTAATCCAGGCTAGTACAGAGAACACGGCAGAGTCCAAGCCACAAGATGACCGGTCACAAAGTACACCGCCAAGAAGCAGAAGCAGAGGTACACAACCTTTCACGGCTAAGCTAAGAAACAAACTGGCGGGATTCCGATGAGCGTTGCCCAGATGGGGATGGAAGGGAGGCTACTCGGGATGCTCGACTAGCTTATCGCGCCCCTTGTTGCCTCCCCTGCCACATCGGTACACAACCAATTTTCGCTAAAATAAGGCTAGCTAGGACACTATTCCTAACAGTAATGTCATCGGTAATGTGTTTTGGGGAAACAAATTAGGTTTCAAACCACACAGCTGTGGAGGGGGCCATCTCAAATTGCTTAGGGATATACACACAGGTGTACAAAAAGAAAGCCTCTGTCAATATTTTATCTGTGATGCAAGCGACGTGTTTTATATTGTGATACGTCTTCTGTGATTTGTGTTACTGTGAAATCTTGTTCATTGCCTTTATGTTTAGACCACAATAGTTATTAATGTGAGTGTGTCTGTGAGAATGTATGTGCGTTTGTGTGTGCGTGTATGTATTTGTGTGTGTATGTGTGTGTGTGTATGCACATGAGCAGTTTATTTTTATTTTATGTTTCATATCCTTTTTATATTGTGCAGCACTGAGACGATTTCCTAATGTATTTTTACATACCGCAATAATGTTCTATCTTATGTCAGAAACCATAATTACTTTGTCTAACATTGGCAGAGGCTTCTTTTTTGTTTGTTTGTACACCTGTGCAAATGCCAATACAATTCATACATTTATTCTTTCTGTCATAAGATAAACAATTTTCATAAAGACATAACACATGAGAAGCATACAGAAAGGCACAGGAAATTATGTATATCAAAATTAACCCATTTAGCCCTGACACACTAACAGCAGGAGATGGACTGACCATAATAATTCAAGTGTAGTGCCAGATTAGCTTGGCGCCTTCAGGCGCCAAGCTAATCTGGCAATACCCTTGAATTATCATGGTCGATCCGTGTCCTGCAACTCGTACACAGTCTTCAGGTGATGCCTCCAAAATTGCAAAATGTGACCATGGGGTTAAAGGGGTTAAAAAAATTCTACATATGCATACAGTTATTTGGGTTGTAATGCTGAGCAGGCGACTACGGCCATCTTATGGCGGGATGGTTAAAAATCTGGCCAGCCAGCCTAAAAGAAAGGCCTTAAGATACAATGTAAATACAGCTCTGACTCAATATATCGCGAATCGTTACATCGCGATCCCGGATATATCACAGGGGGTACCTTGGATCCCCCCAAAAATCGGAATGACCGCAGACGGCGGTGAACCGCGATTTAATTTGTCACTGGCTTTGGCTGTATCGTGCTCCACGGGGTCTATGCTTTTCACATGTGTCAAGTTTCGCCACGCTCGGCAGCCGGCGAGTATGGCCCCCAAGAGGGTGCGAAGGTGCGAGGGTGAAAGAAAGAACGCACAGGTGATAGGTAATGCATGCCTATGCACATGCCACGATTTTCATCGACCCCTCTCCCCCCCCCCCCCCACCCCAATTGGCACGATGTACCGCTAACCGATATATCGCAGTTCCATTTTGTGGACCCCGATGACTGCAATATATCAAGTCAGAGCTGTATATCCAAAAATATTTCATGCTAAAATGTTGCACGAGTCTTTAAAGAAAAAGTCTACAGACTCTCAAAAAGGCCTAAATAATAAAATTCACATAGACAATGCTCACATATGAATACAAATTATATCCAGTATACATAAGAGTGCTAATGCTATAGAGGGTACAGAACAAAATGAAAGAAATAGCGCTACACACCATAGGACCAGCCATGAATGGCGACGCGTGAGAGATCAATGAAGTCTACGTTGGATGCAAGCCATTGCAACCCTTCCACTTGATCATCAATCTCCATCGTACCCTGGAAATAGCAGTAATAATAATAATGATGATAATAATAATAATAATAATAATAACATGGGTGCTTCTGTTGAATTTTCAAAAACCTGAAAGGTCCAGAGGAGCATGCAATTTCTTAAGGCAGGTAAGGTTTTAAAAAACCAGAATTCCAGCACATAACCGGCACAAAAGCACCCATGTAATAATAATAATGCTAGTTTTGGGGAGCTGTCGGCTAATGCCTATTTACCAGCTAGTGCTGCACTAGATGGATCAACCATAATTCAAGGGTAGTGCCAGATTAGCTTGGCGCCTGATGGCGCCAAGCTAACCTGGCATTGCCCTTGAATTATCATGGTCGATCCGTATCCTGCAACTGGTACATAGTAATTAGGTGGAGCCAAGCTAATCTGGCACTACTGTTGAACTATCATGGTCTAATACATATCCTGCTGTAGTGCATCAGGACTAAATGGGTCTCACACATGCAGTCAAGAAAACTTGACCTCTAAGAAGCGCACACCAGCATACCCCCTAAGCGCATGCCAGTCTGTGGAGCAGGCGTGACCTAAAACACTCAAAATTCCATTTCCCAATACTGCTTTCTGGACCCTTCCAGATATAATGTACTTCTTCTACTAAAGCTGAACTGGTTCCATTCACCCTTGAATAAAAATACATGAAAGGAACAGAGTTACATAGGGGACACTTAGCATACTAAATACAAGAAACATTTAGTTCTCCATTACCCAAGTATCACTTATCACCACCCACACCAGCAGTGACATTGTCCGTCTAAACCGATTACCCCCAATTTATCACACCTGACAAGGTTTATAAACATCTACACACTCTAACACTGGTACAGTGAGAAAGTTACAGAAATAGTACGAGAACGAGGCAAGTTTTCCTGCCTGCGTCATGAAAACCTGACCACGTGCACCACTTGAAGGATGGCTGCCATGCGCAGAAGAGTTAAAGATGATATACTAATCATAGCTCACGTGAACTGAACTGTGGTGGTGGGGTGGCGTATTATAAGGTATTATTATTATTATAAGGGGTGGGGGTGGGGGGGGGGGGGGTGGTGTGTGGACAGGGCTGCCAGAGAACTTTTCAATTTTTAAAAGAACAAGCAAACCTTTTGCCCCTCCATTTGGTTGAGAAGAGTCCCAAAACATGTTATGGGCCGTTCGACATCGGAACACACAATGTTTTTTCTAAATATCTCCGTAAAGAACCTCTTTTCCGTACCACTTAAAGAACAAATATCATTTAGTGCCAATTGACCTAATATGGAATATTTTTACTGAATTCCTATCATTTGTCGATTTTGCTATCTAGTCGTAAAAATTTGGTGAATAAACAAGAACAAGCCATTTTCAATACCCTAAATAGAGATTTCAATATCGAGGTCAAGCATGCAGACTTCATGTGTGCCTGTGCTGTTTCAGGTTTGAAAACTTGTACAATTCACGTGAAAATGATCTTTGTTACACTGCGATTAATATATCTGGGGCACATTTAGGGATGTAAAAGCAGTCGTTTCATGAAAATAAATTCTGAATTTTTACGACTGTATAGCAAAATTGACATATTGTTCAAGTTTCTTAAAAGTAAATTGTATTAGGTCAACTGTCACTGTATGATATTTGTTCTAAGACTGGCATAGAAAAGTGCTTCTTTGCGGAGATATTTGCAACAAATTTTGTGCGCTCCGATGTCAAATGACCTATAGATATTAGCATTACTCCAATGCAGAGTTAGTGGCAAACTAATGAACCTTTCATGCTTCCAGTTAAGAAAACCTGGACCGGTAAACCTGGATCTGACGGCTACATGCGAAATGGAAAACATGTTCCATTTCTTACTTTTAAATTTGTAAAAAATGGACTTTCCTTATCGAGACAAACTGTAAGCAAACTAGATTTCCGGTCCCTAGCCTGCACTGATACGACATTACCAGAAGATTGTCAGGCAAGTATGGCCATACAGAAAGACCAGTAAAAGACAAAGACGGCAAGCCTATTGCAGACAGAGCAGACCAACTCGACAGATGGGCTGAGTATTTTGAAGAGTTACTGAACAGACCGAGCCCACCCGACCCCCCCAGACATCCAGCCGGCAGAGACCGACCTACCCATCAGCTGTGACAGACCCAGCCGGGAAGAGATCAGAAGAGCAGTGGCATTCTTGAAGAACGGCAAAGCAGCAGGCCCAGATGGCATCCCAGCGGAGTCTCTGAAAGCAGACCTAGAGACAACAGTGGAGATGCTGTACCCACTGTTTGGAAAGATCTGGGAAGAGGAGGTGATGCCGGCTGACTGGAAGGAGGGGTACCTAATCAAGCTTCCCAAGAAAGGCGACCTCAGCAAGTGTTCCAACTACAGAGGAATCACCTTGCTGTCAGTACCAGGAAAGGACTTCAAAAGGATCATCCTGGAGAGAATGAAGAGCTCCGTTGACCCCCAGCTGAGAGACCAGCAAGCAGGATTCAGGAAGAACCGATCATGTACAGACCAGATCGCCACTCTCCGCATCATCGTGGAACAGTCTCTGGAGTGGAGCTCCCCGCTGTACGTCAACTTTGTGGATTATGAGAAAGCATTTGACAGTGTGGACCGAGAGACTCTGTGGAAACTCCTACGACACTACGGTGTACCCACAAAGCTCGTCCGCCTGATCAAGAGCAGCTACGATGGCATGACATGTCACGTGATCCACGAAGGGCAGTTCACCAGGGAGCTCCAGGTCAGAACTGGTGTCAGGCAGGGGTGTCTGCTGTCTCCGTTCCTCTTCCTACTGGCCATAGACTGGGTCATGAAGATGACCACAGAGCACAGACGAAGTGGAATACAGTGGACACTGTGGACACAGCTTGACGACCTCGATTTTGCAGACGACTTGGCATTACTGTCCCACACTCATCAACAAATGCAGGACAAGACCACGAGGCTTGCTGACATCTTGTCCCAAGTGGGCCTCACCATTGACAAACAGAAAACAAAGACAATGAGGCTAAAAACAACCAGGGAAGAACCAGTCTTGCTTGCTGGCACCCCGTTGGAGGAGGTGGAGTCTTTCACCTATCTCGGAAGCATCATAGACAAAAAAGGCGGCACTGATGCAGATGTCAGAGCACGAATAGGTAAAGCCAGAGCAGCCTTTCTCCAGTTGAAAAAAGTGTGGAGCTCCAGAGAGCTGTCACAACACACCAAAGTCCGGATTTTCAACTCCAATGTAAAAGCAGTTCTCTTATATGGAGCAGAGATTTGGAGATTGACAAAAACCACAGTCAACAGAGTACAGACCTTCATGAACAGTTGCCTTAGAAGAATTTTGAAAATCCACTGGCCAGAGAAGATCAGCAACGTCAGACTCTGGGAGAGAACAGAGCAGATAACAGCAGAGAATGAAATTGGGCGAAGAAGATGGGGATGGATCGGTCACAGTCTGAGAAAGCCAGCTTCCAGTATCACTAGGCAGGCATTGTCATGGAACCCCCAGGGAAAAGAGGAAAAGAGGTAGGCCGAGAAACTCCTGGCGTCGAGACCTCCAAGAAGACATCAAGAGACTGGGAACCACCTGGAGTAGAATCGAAGGAGAAGCACAGGACAGAAGTTGCTGGAGGTCTCTCGTCGACGGCCTATACCCGGGTAGGGGTGACAGGCGTAAGTAAGTAAGCCTGCACTGAACAAAACAGTGCAAGAAAAACACACTGCATTCACATGGTGCAAAGGGTCAGCTCAGTTACTGAAATACACACGCCTTCATCATCATCATCGTCCTGTCACTTACCAATTTGTTCTTGACACAACCCTCGAATGCCAGTCCGCGGTTACAAGAGCCTCGGTTGTCCAGCATGACCACAGCATAACCCTGAGATGCCAGCGTATGTAGTCTCAAAAATCTGCAAGCAAAATCAGTACAGTCAATTTAGACGTAACATTTGGTGGGAGAGGAAAAGAGGCAGGCCGAGAAACACCTGGTGTCGAGACCTCCAAGCAGACATCAAGAGACTGGAAACCACCTGGAGTAAAATCGAAGGAGAAGCACAGGACAGGAGTCGCTGGAGGTCTCTCGTCGATGGCATATACCCGGGGAGGGGTGAAAGGCTTAAGTAAGTAAGTATTTGGGGGGAGGGGAGGAGGGGGGTGGGTGGGGGGACATTTTACAGGCCAGTCCCAGTTTGTTACTGGGAGTTAAAAACTGCAGAACACCTTAAAGGGGTGAAGTGGTTATGTATGCTTGTGAAAACAAGAATGGAAAAAATCCAAAAAATTAATTTTTCTCCAAAAATTTATTTTTTCGAAAAATACTTGCTTACTTACTTACGCCTGTCACCCCTACCCGGGTATAGGCCGTCGACGAGAGACCTCCAGCAACTCCTGTCCTGTGCTTCTCCTTCGATTCTACTCCAGGTGGTTCCCAGTTCCCACAATATCCCTCTCTGTCCAATATCGGTCAACCGATGCTCGCTGCCACTGTTCGGACTTCATGCCTTATAGTCCGGATACACATGGTTTGGCTTGCTCTGGCCGAGCTCGTGTGGGGACCGAATCACCCAACGTAGCCAGAAGGAGATTATCTGTGCCGATATGCCTCGTCTGCCCGGAGCCAAGGGCAGGAACGGCGCGAGCGTCCTAGTCGTAGCGGCTAAATCTGTGCAGGCACACTTAAAGGGCCCTGAGGTCCTGTGGCAGGAGTCCCGTGCCCGATCCGTCGCCCTGAGGGGTCAGACGATTATAACTTGTGGGGCTGACGCTGGAAGGCGGTTCTTGCCGAGAAGGCAGTGTCCGTAAGCAGCTGTAATGATCCATAGGTCCTCCATTGGCGACACGAGGGACGTACCAAAGGCACGTAACTCACTAGCAGGAGCCGTGGCAAGTGCAACTGGAAGCAGGGCTTTCTGGTACGGTCTACCAATGCACTAAAGGTAGAAGATCAAGGGCCAAATCGTAGCACGCTCCTGGGTATGACCTTCCCAGTGTCAGTAAGTGTCTGCCCCCATCGCCAGGTAATCCCGGAAGGTGACGGGCGCTAAGTTCTGCCTGAAAAACCGTCCCACGAGAACGAGGCCAACTGGGGTTGGTAAGTCTGTGGGGGAAACCGCTCCGTCGCGCACCAAGACTGGAGAATGCGCCACTTACCTTTGTAGACATAACGAGAGGAGCTCCTCCTGGCTGCAGAGCTCGCTTCCACCATCGCCTCCGAAAACCTCTAGCAGAGAGGGATAGCTGGACAATCCACGCGTACAACATCAGTACCTCTGGGCAAGGGTGGAACAGCTGTTGCCTCGACTGCTCGAGCATCGTACTCATCGTGGAAGGAACCCGCGAAGGGTCCGTCGCAAGATACCAGAGATAGGTGGTTCAACTCTTGGACCAGCTGAATGGCGCCAGTAGTCTCCGTACCGTAATACTGTCCCTGTGCTCCTGCAAAACTCAGGGCCCAGCACAGTGAGCAGCATGTTTACACCAGGGGTCCGACCCCCGGGATGGAGGCCGTGACTACGGTCCAGGCTTGCGGATCCGGAACGGAAGAGACACGCAGAGGAAGCCTGTAGTTCCATCCTTGATGAATGGACCGACCAGCACGGGCAGGGTAGCTGGAAGATATCTGGCCGTAGCGACCACTTCAAGAGCAAATCTAGCCTTGAAGAACCCTAGCACATCCCTTTGTGCACGTCGATCTTCCCAAGGAAACCATCCACAGCGCTTTATCTCCATCCAGTTGAAGTGTCTGCCTTGAGGACGACGGACGTTCTACTGCCGCGCTAGCAGGCCTAATAATCAAGCCCAATGTAAGGCTCCGAG
Source organism: Semisulcospira habei (assembly GCA_036245525.1). NCBI lineage: Eukaryota > Metazoa > Mollusca > Gastropoda > Semisulcospiridae > Semisulcospira > Semisulcospira habei. Next base: position 30,166,210 of record BTPG01000002.1, read on the forward strand.
TGACGCTCCTACTCTGCCCTGAATCCATCCTACTGGAAGTCCTACCCGAACAGGACGGCCAAGAATTCCATACCGAATGGGCACTAACCCACGAAGGGCGAAGCGTCGAAACGCCGCGATGCCTAAAGGGTTGGAAAATGCAGATACGCGTCCACTAGGTCGAGACTCACTGCGAAGTCCTGAAGACACACGGCCGCCCTCAGCGCTCTGTCTGTCTCCATCCTGCTGTGCTACGCAAAAAGAACTTGTTTAGAGCCGACAGGTCGATGATCGGCCGCCATTCACCACTGGCTTGGGTACGAGGAAGAGTTGACTGTAAAAGGCCGTGGAGTCGGAACGCCGAACCACCTCTATGGTCTACTACTGTAAGGAGTGCAACACTGTCGCCATGTCCAATCTCCCAGTACTCACGTCCTCAGGATGCGTGCTTCCACGGTGGGGGGAGGGGACTGGAAGAGCTCTCCAGGCCCTTCGAACCATCGACAAAATCCGAGCGTCGTCCGTAAACAGCTGTCGCCCCGTGAAGCTGTGAACTGATCTCCCTCTGAGCGGAAACCTCCAGACGCTAGACTAACGACTGTGTTGCCACCTCCAAGAACTCCATCCACACCAGCGAGAAGCGGAAACAGGAAGATCCATCCTCGTGTCAGTGACCACTGGCTGGGCCCTGCCTGCACCAATGCGCCCTTGTCCACCGCCGGGAGGGCACCTGCATAACAATGCCGGTGGAAGTGAATCCATCCTCTCTGGTCAAGAGTGCTCGAGAAGAATACCTGCTCTCCAAGCTGTCTGCACGTAGGTGTGCGAAATGCCTCCGCTAGATCCCGAAAACCTGTCGGTTGAGGAAGAGACTTGTAGCGCTTGGCTGCTGCGGAGCGAAGACCAACGCCATGCCCTACTTACCACATGCGACGACGGGGGGCTGCTCTCTGGCGGGAGAAGGATGCGAAGACACGGGACCCCTCGTCCAACTAGGTAAGTCGGAACTGCATCCACGAACACGATGGAGAGAGATGCCAGTCCACGAAGAGAAGTCGGTCGGTCAACGTCTTCTCCCAGCGCTGACACTTAGTCCTACGAAGGTAGACTGCACACCCTCATCGTCTGCCGCACGCTGAGAAGTGGCTGCCACTGCTGGTCCCAGGACCGAGCCGTCGGTGTCACAGAGATGCCGCCTCTGTCCATCGGCTATCATCCGAATGGTTCCGGCGCTGACGTCGAAGCTGCGCCTCCGCGGACGAGTGGTCCCTGCCAGTCAGGCCGGAAGCTCTGCTGCGAATCGCCGATGTGGATTCGACTGTGTCCCCTGGGAAGGCGCCTCCATCCAAAACTGTCATCCGAGCGATCCCCGGTGCTGACCTCGAACTGCATCCTGCGGAAGAGTGATCCCTGCCAACCAGCCTGAAGATCTGCTGCGGTCTGCCGGCACGGCCTGCGTCAGTGTCCCTGAAAAGGCGGCTCCATCCAATGGCTGTCAACCGAGCGAACCCCAGTGCTGACCTCGAACTGTGTCTCCGCGGAAGAGTGGTCCTTGCCAATCCAGGCCGAAAGTCTGCTGCGGTCTGTCGATGCTGCGGTCTGTCGACACGGCCTGTGTCGGCGTCCATGGAAAAGGCGGCTCTGTCCAAAGCCTGTCATCTGAGCGACCCTGGAGCTGATGTCGAACTGCGTCTCCGTGTAAGAGCGGTCTCTGCCAGTCCGGTCTGAAGATCTGCCGCTGTTCGCGACCGCAAGCTGCGTCGATGTCCCCGGAAAAGGCACCTCCGTCCAAAGCTGTCATCCCAGTGAACCCGGCGCCGATGTCAACTGCGCCTCTGCTGCCGCGTGAACCCTGCCAGACTGGTCCCAAAATCTGCTGCTCCTAGCTGAAGCCTCTGAAGCCCGGCGTTGAAACGAGGTCTGTTGCCGCAACATGCTTGAACTTGTCCACCAATCCGAAGAAGAGGATAGGGATAGATGACACATCATCACGAACACGGAGTCCAAAACGTGCCGTCTCCCTGCGCCGTGAGCGCTCCTTCGATCTTTATCCATTCCTGTGTATGCAAGACGGGGGTGTATAGTACCAGAAACCTGCCCTCGGCAGGACAGCCCATCGAGGCAGCCACTTTCACTGACTCCATCCATACCGCAGAGGCAGTCGTCAGTGCTGATGGAGCACTCTAATGGCTCCATCCTCGAAGTAGGGACCCTGAAGGATACTCCCTTGGCCTGATCTTCCTTCCAATCCTCTCTGTGTCTGCAAAACAGGGGTGTACAGTACCAGAACCTGCCCTCGGAAGGACAGCCCGTCTTGCCGGCCATTTTCACTGACTCCATCCATACCGCAGAGGCAGTCGTCAGTGCTGGTGAAGCGCTCTCCATGGCTCCATCCTCGAAGTAGGGACCCCGAAGGATACTCTCTTGGCCTGATCTTCCTTCCAATCCTCCCTGTGTCTGCCAAATGGGGGTTTAGTGTACCAGCGTCTGCCCTCGGCAGGAACCGCCCGTCTATCGGCCAAGTACTGACTAACCTCATACCATCCCGAAGGCGGTTGTAAGAGATCAATGCCATGACACGTTAGCACTGCCCGCCGGTCCGGCGAAGATTTTTAGATTGTGCATTGCTTAACGTCCCGACAGCAACAAGGCTTTCTCAGGACGTGCCTGCACTGCTTGTGAAAAAAAAAAACTGAACAGAAAATTGAATGTATGTCGCCAGCCGGTCAAATACATTAAATAAACCTACAACATGGGGCCTAAATAAAGCTAAGACCATTTAGCAACACACATCCAATATCAAGAGCTACAGGCAGTGCAGACAGTTGGGAGAGTTTTAAAAAGACAAATACAGGTGAATGGACCAAGGGTAGACAGAAACACATGCCCCAGAATAGAAAGGAAACCCACCCTGTGGGGCTGACCAGGGTGACCCTGGGAACTAAAAAGTACCTAACCCCACCCAAGTCCCCCAGGGCAGACCCGGGTGGGGTCGGTCCGGCGAAGAGGAAAGGGAAGATGACACATCACCATGAGTATGGTGTAATACAAGTGCCGAATCCATGCGCTTTGATATCCTTCGATCGCCTTTTATCCTTCCATATTTCAAGATGGGGGTGTATAATACCAGAAACCTGCCCTCGGAAGGACAGCCCGTCTTGTCGGCCATTTGCACCGAGGACATGACAAGGTAAAGCTTCGGTTACTAAAGCCTCAGCGGGCGTTATGTTTTTTACCGGGTCGCATCTTTGGCCCTTGCTTGTATGTACAAGGCCGAACGGGAATTCGGACCCTACAAGGAGGCTTCGAGCGCTCGCAATGGCCTATTGTCTGTCCTATGTTACAGTGCTCAGGTGAGGACCGGCACCGATTGTGGCGATCGCCTATGGCCCAATGATGTACACGATGTCTGCCTTCTGCACTCGGGCTGTCCCTCCAGTCGACCTTGCATCCGTTGCGCGGCGTGGAAGGAGGACCTTGGTCGCAGCTGTTTTGTGAAAAGGAGTGTAGAAATGAATTTTTCATTAAAATGCATTTTTTTGAAAAATACTTACCGATGGTATGACATTGTGTTGACTGCCCACAGTCTCCGCCTCCGCCGATCGCTCCCGGGTCTCCTGTCGGCGGAAGGCTAGCACTACACAGCGTCGCCTGGAGGGCGCTGTTTCCCGACGACCCGTGGATCCTGTCGACTGTTTGCCAGGGCCTTCAGCTGTCCTTTCGATCTCCCCCTCCTCTGCGCCGGTCCCCACTTTGGACTGCGGTGCCGACCGACCGGCTCAGGGCCGACGCGCTACGCAACGAGGTGGACGCGCTGCTCCGGAAGAACGCCACGGAGGTGGTGCTACGACACGACACCCCAGCCTTCTACAGCCGTCTGTTTGTCGTTCCCAAGCCGGAGGGCAAGTGGCGCCCAGTGATCGACCTATCTGCCCTGAACAAGTTCATAGTCACCCCCGCCTTCCGTATGGAGACCGCTCGAGCCCTCCGAGCCGCGGTGCAGCCCATGGACTTCGCCGTCAGCCTCGACCTGTCCGACGCTTACCTTCATGTTCTGATGCATCCTACGGCCAGACGCTTTCTTCGCTTCGCCTTCGCCGGAGTAGTCTACCAGTTCCGCGCCCTCCCTTTCGGCCTCAACCTCAGCCCGTGGGTGTTCACCCGGATCATGGACGCCGTTGTTGCCAGGGCCAGACGGACGAGCTCAAGTCCTACGTCGAACTACCTCGACGACCTACTCCTGAGGAACCAGGTAGACTCCACTCTGGAGAGAGACAGAGACGCGTTCCTAGTCCTCCTCGACTCTCTGGGGTTCATCGTCAACATGGGCAAGTCCGACCTCTCACCGTCCCGCCGCTTTGTTCACCTGGGAATGGAGTTCCGCACCGACCTGAACGAAGTGCGGCTTCCGGCGGCTCGTATCAAGAAACTCGGCGATCTGGCGCGACACGTCACACTACAGGACAGCGTCCCTGCACGCGTGTGGTTACAACTTCTGGGGTTGATGAGTGCGGCAGCCGACCTGCTTCGCCTAGGGCGACTATACTCCCGGCCTGTGCAGCTACACCTGTTACTGCATTGGCGGCCCTCGAAGGACGACATCGACGCGCTGTAAAGTCGTTCCCTGACAGGAGTCGGTCGTTCTCGGCGGTAAAATCCCCACAGCTGCGACCATCTTTCTTCCAGCCATGGGGCGCACACCACACACGTATTGGTCGAATCGCAACCAGCACAGGGTAGGCAAACTGCATGCTCGTCCGATGGCCACTGAAAGTCGCCACACAACGTGCAGGTACGAACCTGGTATCTGTAACAAGAGGGTACAATGAAGAAACGAGCGAGCGTGGCCTCCGAGGTCACGCAAAATAAAAACGCGCGCGATGACGAAACGAACCTCATCGAATTCGAAAGAGTACAGCGCGTGCCTACGCTCGGCGCTCCTTCCCACCCTAGAGCGCCGGTCGAGGGCATCCACCGAGATATTACCTGTCCATGGCGGCAAACGTTAGCAACCCACGTCTCAGTCTCCCCCGAAGTGGACCCACTGTCAGCTGGTTGCAGAAACTCGTCGCCAGTCACGACCGGCCAGGCTCCGCAGTCTCGTCACAGCGCCAGTCAAGTGAGCTCGAAGTCCCAACAGCTAACTCGTCGGCAAGTGAGTCCCCCAGTCGACGAAAGAGAACCGTCCCAGCAGAGAGCAATCAGTCCCACCGACTCAAGCTCCCCAGAACACAAGTTCCAAGTACACCGTCCAAGCTCACAACCACCAAGGTCAGAAGACCGGTCCAAGATCAAAACGCTCAGCACGGACAGACACAACCTTCCTAGCGCTAGCTAAGAACTAAACTGAGGGATGACGGGTATTCTCGTACCGGGTGGGAATAAGGGGAGACTATTCTGAATAGTATTCAGGCCATGGCCTGGTCTATGGCGCCCCACTCCTGCCAACACCCCCTTATACGGACACAACCAAATTTTGGCTAAAATTAGGCTAGCTAAGGGCCTCGCCTAGATCACAGGTTAGTGGAGACATTCCGATCTCTTCCACTGTGTTAGTTCAGTAGACCCAACTCACTATCAAGACGCAACCCGGAGAGACGACGGCCGTCGCCTCGTCGGGTTTCTGGTCGCCGCTACCGCTCTCAGGCGGGTAACCCTTCGGACTCGAGTGGTTACACTGATACACGCAGAGACTGCTTACGGCGGACCAGTTCTGTGGGGCCAAGGCGACATGCAGAAGCGGCCACGTACTGGGAGTCGCACGGTTTGCCACGAGACTCGTCCACTCCCGCCGGGACAATGACGTCACGGGCCAGTTAGCTACTGTCGCATACTAACGCGGAGGGCCCTCCTAAGGTTCCCCTTACCGTGACGAACGGAGAGGCACGCCCAGACCCACTGACGGCGGGTACTGCCCTAGAGACGACAGCTCGGCCTCAGGTCAGTGACGACTGGGTTGTGAGAGCATATATTGCGCGGTAGCGTGCAAGATTGGGATTCGTTTGTTGTCGTTTTAGGGCACCTAGTGCCTTTCTTTCAAGCTAGGCGTTTTAACCCTTTTGCCACAGGTGTTAAAATGTTGCATTCCCAGCTGCGCAGCGGTTTCGCCAGACCGCTGGGGCGCAACACCTCTTATCCTTAAAGGGGCTATAACCCTGGAACCACTGAACCGATTACTTCAGTTTTGAGAAAATGGAGATGAGACACAGAGTGGTATTCTGACTCTCATAGTTCAATTTAATGCAAATACCTTGATTTATCCCTGAAAGGGCAATTACAATCACATAAAGCTCTTTCAATAAGCATTAATTAATTAATTTTTTATTATGATTATGATTATTTGGGGCGCCCTCGCCCGGGCTATACACGCGTTGGCGCCATCTCCCGTCGTGGTTACACCGGCACTTTCTACGGCTTGCGGCAACCGCAAGTGCTACAGGACCGCTGCACTTCACACGACAAGATCCCGGCTCAGTGATGTTGGGCCACGCCTCGCCCCGACCGTGCAGACGAGAGCCCGCTCTACATGCAGTGCAGAGAGACGACTTCACGATGGGATTCCGTTCCCGGCAATAGGTCACAATCTTTCAGTTCGCCTGACTTCGGAAGCATGTGCTCACTACACAGAGACCAGGGGTACGAGAGGATCAGGAGACGACGTCCCAGTTCCGTTGGGTCGCTACACATCGGGAAGACAGGCGCTCCGAAGTATCTTCGTCGCCGTTCGAGTTCGTGGGACCGGCCCTCTGAGGCTACGCTGTCCCTTCCAAGTGCTGGGTCCACCTTCGTTGGATCGCCGCCGCCCGGGGTCCCCCGGACTTCGGAGCAGTTAGACATACCTTCTCCTGCGTGCGAGACAGACGACTACTCTGCTTGATTCCAGAGGACGTCGTTCGCCGTGGCTGGGCGATGATAGCTACTCCACGTCGCTACGCTCGCGGTTCCGAGAGATCTTGGATTCGCCGCCTTCTGCGTGGAGATAGAGGAGGGAGCCTCCTCGGGCTTAGACGAAGCAGGTCCCCTCATCGCGTCCTAGCATTTCAAGTCCCTTCCTCATCCGTTCGGGTGCCGGATTCTTGTCGCCGGCTTCTGTCTCCGCTTCAGGGCGCCGGGGGAGGCACTGGTGGCTTCAACTTTGTGATCCTACTTCTCTTCCGCTGCCACCGCTTCGCTGCGGCTACAGACTGTGATCTGATGATTCGGGATACCGTCCTGCACACTTTCTCGCGGCCTACCGCGTTGAAGAGTCGGCCACGCAGGGCACCGCGCGATGGACAACTTCCCTGGCCCCCCTGGCAGACCGACAAGGAGCCTAACAAGGACTCTGGCACAGCCGATACACGCTGCTTACACCGCTGGATGTAGCAGTCTTCCAGGAACATTGATGCAGGACAGGCACGCGGTCATCGCAGACCGTCGGACAGTTTTGGCAGGGACCCCTCTTCTGCGGAGGCGCAGTTCTTCTGCTGCACCGGATTTGTGGCTGACATCCGAGGGACGGAGGCGACGTTTTGTGACGCCGACGACACAGTCCCGGGAACGTCAGTGGCAGCTTTCTCCAGGCGTGCGATTGATGACTACCAAGTAGCAGTCTACCTTCATAGAGGTCAGCGCGGGTTGAGGACTGGTCCGACCGACCTCACTGCAGGGGCCGACTTCGGTCTACATCGGGGGTAGCGCACACAGTTCAGATTAAGCCCCTGCTGAGACGAGTTCTCGGCTCGTCGTATCCTTCTTCCGGCGGGGTGCTACCCTCCACTTCGCATTGGCCTAGCCGTGGTCAGCGGCGACCAAGCACTACGGTCTTCTTCTTCTAAGATGACAGCTTCGGGACCTAGCGGAAGCGTTCGTTTGCCTGGGTGGAGACGACTTGGAGTTCCGGCATGCTGCGGCGCCTGACTGGAGCAGATGGACTTGCCCTCGATAGCTCCTTGTGAAGTTACCCGCTCGGCACTGGAGATCCTGCGGCCGGGGGCGCAAGTACCGGGAGTTAGACGTGACGACAGCTTGGCAAAATTAGTTCCCGAGAGGTGGTTGGAGCTCAGTTCCGCGGCAGTATGGTCGACTCTTCTCGTACACTAGTTGGTGGATATGGTGCACGGTCTTCGTTCTATCGACTCGACACAAGTGCCTCGACATCTTGCCAGATGCTAGACAAAGACTTGAGAGCAGTGGTGCGTCTCCAGGACTTTGGGACAACTCGATGTTCGAAGTCCTAACCAGTTGGCAAGCCGGGCGGTAGGCTGGGATTCTGCCCTCTTCGCCGTCGACTAGGCTGCCTACGCTACAGGACAGGTACTACGTGTTTCTTCGCATGGATCCCGTCGAGGATGGAGTGCGTGGTCGTCCTGTTCGAGTGGGACTCCCAGTAGGACGGGAGCAGGGCAGACTAGCAGCGACTATCATTACCTTCTTCAGTTCGCTTAGGACTCATGACATGCTAGGGGATCGCCGTTCAACCTGACACCTCTTCTGCTTGGAGAAGGAGGGTGTAATTATGGGAGATGCTAGTGCGCTTGAGACCGGCGGCGCGGGGAGGCGTCGCTGTGGCCAGATCTTTTAACTTCACTGCTCGCATCGAGATTGAATGCTGCGTTATACGCGTGGTTGTCCGACATTCCCTTTGTTGCAGGTTTGCGGAGGTAGGTGGGCGTTTTCCTGGCTTGGGGGCGCTTGTCTCTTCACCAGTCGAGGTCAGCTCGTTACCACATGCCCCCCCTCTGCAGCTCTCCACTACTCGCACGAGGCTCTAGCAACTGGAACAGCCGCCATAACAACCGGGCCCGGAACTCTTCTGACACACCTGGAGATTGTGCAGCAAGCCCTCTACCACAGAGGCTTCCCTAGGGCGGCCATGGATGCTACCGAGACAACCCGCAGACCCTCAACCGTTCGAGTTGCGAGGGAAGACGACGAGCGCTGGGTGACGGGACTGACGACAGCCTTCTTTCCCTCCGGACTTGGCGAAGCCCCAGCTGACGGAATGCTTCCTCGGGCTATTCAACGCCCAGGGACGGTCTCCTTTCACTGTTCGGGACTATCTAACCATGATCGCCGACACCTATAATAATATAATAATAAGCGCATTAAATAGGCGCTTTATCCCAATTGAAAATCGGCTCAAAGCGCCGCCGCGAACTGAACCCAACAAGCACACTCACGTGAAACACGCGCATTCACTCACACACTGTACACAAACACAGAACATTCACGTGGTGCTAAGGGCAAGCTCAAGCGAGCTACTGTAGTTTTTGGAAATTCAAAGTCGTTTGTGTTTGAAATTTGATTAAGTGGGCTGAAACTGACACCAAAGGTGATTACGCTCATTAGACCCGGGTCGCTGTAAGACCTCGCATTTCGGAGACTCTCTTCGGTCTGGATGCCCATCACTGCTTCGCGTGGGCCAAGAGTGATCTACCATGGGGGCTTACGTGGTCTCAACCCCGTCCTTAGAACCCGGCACATGACGCGCTTGACGGATGTATCTAGGAAGAAGTGCTTCCTGGCGGTCCTTGACTCTACCTCCAGGGTCAGTACACTACGCGCGCTGCCCACACACCCAGATTGCTTGCAGTGCCAGACAACCGGCTTCATGCTACTGCTACCTGAACATCTTCCTGGACAAGAGGCGGCCTCCCTGACGGCGACAGATGTTTCGCCCTGCGTGTGTACGGACTCCACCCGGGAGAACAGACTTAAGGCCCCGGTGAGAACCTTACATGTGGCCTAGCCACCTCTTCCAGGGCCAGTGAACGTACGCGCTGGTGTCACACACGGGTTGCTGTCGGGTACGGACAGAAGGCGCCGTGCAACTGCTAACGTTACCAGCCTTCGGGGCCAAGTAGTGGTCGCCTTGGCTGTCATACCGCTGATGACTTTCCGCCCTTACGAGACTCCACTCGGTAGACCAGACAATAGGAACTGGTGAGAGCCTTACGTGTGGGCCTGCGCCGGACCAAGCTTGCGCAGAGGACGCACACACCTGTTTCTCCCTTTGTCCCCAGGTAGACGTGACATCTCAGCCCAGACCTGCTCCTCCTGGTTCCGGGGAGTGATCCGCCCGGCCTTCCAGGACCTCGACCTGTTGCAGCCACATGTTGAACATCGAGGCGCACGAGGTCAGAGCCTTGACCGCAAGTCCCGCTTCGACAGCACCGGTGCAGTCAAGGACTTTGTGGCGGCTATGAGAGGGCGAGCAGAGACCACTTGCGCCCGCTTCTACCTGAGGGACCTCTCCACCCAGCGGCAGAACCTCTCGCTGGTGGGAGACATCACCACAGAGCAACACTCCCTCCCGGCGCCCTAGGCGCCGCAGGTACCTTAACTAAAATTATCGGGAGTTTGCTCCGGGAGAGCGGGTCTGAGGGTTGGTCGGTTGGCAGGAGGGGCGTTTTTTCGGCACCCACCTCCTCTTCGGAATTCCACAATGTCATACCATCGGTAATGTGTTTTGAGAAAACAAATGAATTTTTCATTAAAATGCATTTTTTTGAAAAATACTTACCGATGGTATGACTCGAAGGACCCTCCCACCTACCCCGCTTGCCTCAAGTGCGCTAAGGAACTAAACTGAGGGATGACGGGTATTCTCGTACCGGGTGGGAATAAGGGGAGACTATTCAGGCCATGACCGGGTCTATGGCGCTCCACTCCTGCCAACACCCCCTTATACGGACACAACCAAATTTTGGCTAAAATTAGGCTAGCTAAGGGCTTTTCTAGGCGAGGTAATGTGTTTTGAGAAAACAAAAGCCTTTGCTGAGGCATGACAACATTGAGAACCCATTGTATCGGCACATTTTCAGCGAGCGCTCGAAGCCTCCTTGGAGGGTCCGAATTCTCGTTCAGCCTTGTACATACAAGCAAGGGCCAAAGATGCGACCCGGTAAAAAACATAACGCCACTGAGGCTTTAGTAACCGAAGCTTTACCTTGTCATGTCCTAAGTGTGTAATCCCCAAGACCCAACACCAAAATCCTTGCACCAAAACCACACACACACACAGAAGAATCCTTTCCTTCCTTCTCTCTTTTCTTTTTTTTTTTTTTTTTCCACAGTAAGTCCACGTAAGAAGAGTTCACCAACTACCGTCGGAGCACAAGTGCACACGACTGGTCTGACTCGGCTAAGCGAAGATACTGGCGGGAAAGGGTGAGTGCGCCACCGGATACGGTAGTACGTGAGGCCTCTTGGGAGTGCCTGGAAATGACACACCAGTGATTGTCTCCCTTAGAGAGTATCGCAGTAAGTTTTTTGGTTAAAATTGATATGCTAAGCGAAGCTTCCTGGTAGTAATGCCATCGGTAAGTATTTTTCGAAACAAAATACATTTTAGAGAAAAAATAAATTTTTGGATTTTTTTCATTCTTGTTTTCACAAGCATACATAACCACTTCACCCCTTTAAGGTGTTCTGCAGTTTTTAACTCCCAGTATCTCAACAAACTGGGGCTGGCCTGTAAAATGTATTTTTCATTAAAATGTATTTTTTTGAAAAATACTTACCGATGGTATTACTTAAAGGAAATGGTTTCTTAGCTAGTCTAATTTTAGCCCAAAATTGTTGTGTACGAGTATGGTCATGATGGCAGGTGAGGGGCGCCATAGCCTAGACGGAAACCCGGGTAGCCTCCCTTCCGGTTCAACCACGCATGCGCCACACCACTCATACGCCAGTCAGTTTTCTTAGCGAATCAGCGGCAAGCGGGGCAGGTGGGAGGGACCTTCGAGTAATACCATCGGTAAGTATTTTTCAAAAAAATACATTTTAATGAAAAATACATTTGTTTTCTCAAAACACATTACCGATGGTATTACTTAAAAGAAGAATCCCGAGGAGGAGGCGGGTGCCGCTATAGCGACCCCATCCCCTGCCATCCTGGCCGCTCGAGTCGGCCACCCTCCCGCAACCTCCCTCTAATTTTAGCAAAGATACTTACGGCGCCTAGGGCGCCGGGAGGGAGTGTTGCGCCGCCACGATGTCCCCCACCAGCGATAGGTTCTGGCGCTGGCTGGAGAGGTCCCTCAGGTAGAAGCGTGCAAAGGTGGTCTCCGCTCGCCAGCCCACGGCCGCCACAATGTCTTTGACCGCACAGTTCCGGTCGAATGCTAGGCTGGTGGCCATGGCTCTGATCTCGTGTGCCCTGATGCTCATGCGTTTGGCTGTATCCGGGGCAAGCTCCTGGTAGGCTGATCGTATCACCCACCGGAGCCAAGAGGATATCGTTTGGGCCGAGATGTCGTTTCTACCTGGGGACAGAGGAAGGAAAAGGCGGGTGCGTTCCCTGCGTATCGGCTTGGTCCGGCGCAGGTACACACGTAAGGCTCGCACCGGGTCCTGTTGTCTGGACTCCCGGGTGGAGCTTGGGTCTCGTAATGGATGAATGGTGACCAGTTGAGGGGCCGTCAAAGGCGATCTGGTCTTGGCTAGGAAGGCCGGGTCAGGAAGCAGCTGAACCGAGCCATCAGCCCGAAACTGTAAGCAGGCGGGGCGTGCTGAAAGTGCGTGCAGTTCGCTGACTCTGGAGGCTGACGCGAGGGCCAAAAGGAAGCAGGTCTTCCGAGTCACGTCCGGCAACCGCGCCAACTGGATCGGTTCGAAACGGGGCGAGTTGAGCCAAGTGAGTACCCAGGACAGGTCCCATCGTGGCACCAGGGATCGGTGGGCAGGACGTTGTAGACCGAAGTGGGCCATCAGGTCGGCTAGGTCCTTGCAGGAACTCGGGTCGGGCAGTCCCAAGTGTCTGTACGTGTCGGCAATCATGGCCAGGTAGCCCCGGATGGTGATCGGTGCTAACTGCTGGTCGCTGAAAAGCCATATGAAGAAATCCGCCAACTGGGGAGTTGTCAAGCCGATGGGGTGAAGGTGTCTGTCGTCACACCAGGCGCAGAGGACTCTCCACTTGCCTTCGTAGACTCATCTGGTCGAGGCTCGACGAGCTGTAGCGATCGCTTCCACTGCCGCACCTGAGAAGCCTCTAGCTGCGAGGGCTTGCCGGACAACCTCCAGGCGTGGAGGAGGAGACGCTCGGGGCACGGGTGGAACAGCTGCTGCCGTGGTTGCTTGAGCATCGTCCGCGGTGTGGGGAGCGGTAGCGGGGGAGCCGTGGCAAGGTTCAGGAGGTCGGCTGTCCATGACTTGGTCCAGCAAAATGGCGCCACCAGGAACAGGATCGTGTTGCACCCTCTGAGCTTGAGTAGGACCTTGGGGACTAGTACGGTGGGCGGGTAGGCGTAGGCGACCAGGCCGTCCCAAGAGATGGATAGAGCGTCGACTGCCCAGGCCAGAGGGTCTGGAATGGGTGAAACGAAGAGGGGAAGCTGTCGATTCCACCTCGTGGCGAAGAGGTCGATCATGGGAGCCTCCCAGGTGGCGGCGATCAGTCGAAAGATGTCGGGTCGCAGCGCCCACTCTGTATGGAGCAGTTGACCGCGTCGGGAGAGGGAGTCGGCCAGCACATTCAGATGACCCGGAATGTGACGAGCGCGAAGAGAGATGTCCCGATCCTCGCACCAGCGGAGCACCTGGTAGAGTAGTATGCAAAGGGATGGAGAGCGGGTCCCGCCTTGCTTCTGGATGTACGAGACGACCGTGGAGTTGTCCGAGAGAACCAACAGTTCCTGATGTCGGATGCGGTGCTCCCAGGCCAGGAGAGCTTGCCATACTGCTTTCAGTTCTAACCAGTTGATGTGCTTGGACCGCGATTCCAGAGGCCACAGGCCGGAGGCAGTCTCGAACGACGGAAGGAGGTGTGCCCCCCAACCTGCGAGGCTTGCGTCGACGCAGAGCGAGAGAGTGGGCGGCGGTGAGGACAGCGGCACTCCCGTCGCGAGCCAGGAAGGATCCGCCCAGCGCAGCAGGTGGGGACGGAGCATGGCAGGTACTGGAATCGGGGCCTCGAGGTCGGACGACGACGGTCGCCAGTGAAGGAGGAGATGCAGTTGCAGAGGGCGGGAGTAGAGACGTCCTAGCGGTAGCAGGTCCGCAGCAGCGCTGATCAGACCTAACAGCTGAAGCCACTGCCTGGCTGGAAGCGTCGTCAACTGGGACACCTGCCGAGCTAGTCGCCAACTTCTGGATTCGCTTCTCCGGCAGTCTGACGGTATTGTGGTCGGTGAGGAACTCCATACCGAGGTGAATAAAATGGCGTGCGGGAATGAGGTCGGACTTGCCAAGGTTGACCAGGAAGCCCAGGTTCGCGAGAAGCTGAAGCAGAGCATCTCGGTCTTCCCTCAGGGAGCGCTCGTCCTGGTTCCTCAAAAGTAGGTCGTCCAAGTAGTTCGACGTAGGGCTCGTGGAACTTCGACGGGCTCTGGCTACCACTGCGTCCATGAGGCGAGTGAAGACCCAGGGGCTGAGGTTGAGGCCGAAGGGGAGCGCGCGGAACTGATAGACGACCCCCTCGAAGGCAAAGCGTAGGTAACGTCTGGAAGCAGGATGCATGGGTACGTGCAGGTAAGCATCTGAGAGGTCCAGGCTGACCGCAAAGTCCATCGGCTGTACCGCTGAGCGAAGGGCCCGCGCAGTCTCCATGCGGAAGGCCGGAGCGACGATGAACTTGTTCAGCGCCGAGAGGTCTATGACGGGGCGCCATTTGCCGCCCGGCTTGGGCACCACAAAGAGCCGACTGTAGAAGGCTGGGGAGTCGTGCCGGACCACCACCTCCGTGGCGGACTTCTGAAGCTGGGAGGAAACTTCGCCGCGGAGAGCTTCGGCTCTGAGCTGGTCTGAAGGAACTGTAGTCCACACCGGGCTCCGGCGCACGGGAGGAGGGGACCGGAAGGAGATCAGTAGTCCCTGAGTAATGGTAGAGAGAATCCACGGGTCGTCCGGAAACAGCGAGCGCCAGGCTTCGCTGTGAAGTGCCAGCCTCCCGCCGACCGGAACTCCGGACGAGGTCGGCGGGGGCCGGAGGGGGAGAAAGTCAGTGCGCCCGGCCCCGCCCGGGGCGCCGGGCAGGTCTGGGCCAGGTGCGGGCAGGGAGGGATGGGGGAGGCTCGGTACTGGGGAAAGGGCGGGCGCGAGGAAAGGCTGGAGCTCTGGGGGGTAGGCGACCACCTCTGGTGAACGGGCGGGCGGTGGGTCTAGCAGTCCGCAGGGGGCGACCCGGAGCCTTGCGGGTTGGTCGAAAGGAAGTTGGAGCTGGGCGGTTGGGCCAGGCGTCCTTGTTAGCTTCCTTTACAGCGAGCCAGGTGGGGCCGAACAGTAAGTCACCGCCGAGGGGCGCCTGCCGAAGCTGAGTCTTCACATCCAGCGGAATGGGACAGGAACGGAGAATCGCATCTCGACGCAGTAAGTCGCAGTTAGAGGCGGCTGCCATGGAATTGACCGCGACATGATATACAGCGCGGTTCCCCGAAACTGCTAGGGCGAGCAGGTCTCCCAGCAGAGGCGAAATTGACGGATGCCAGGAGTCCTCTACACGTCGGACGATGGCTTGCGTGACCAAATCTAGAAATCCCGCTGCTGCCAGGGTGTTCCTAATGAGTGTCGCGGTCTGTTCTACCCCGGGGAGGAGAGACTGACGTAAGGAAGTCCCAGAGAACGCCACTGCCGCGGGGTCCGCTGTCGGTAGAGGGCAGGAAAAGTGTTGTGTATGGCCCGCATACCATGACTGCCGGAAGGCGATGTCTATACCTGTCGGCCACTTGGAGTCTGAGAAGAATCCTGTACCGCATGCCCCTTGCGCAAGATGAGCAGAAAACGCATCACGTAACTCCCGGAACCCCGGCGGCTGGGGGAGAGACTTGAATCGCTTGGCCTGTCGTTCCGCGTCCACAAAGGCGGACGCTTTTCTTTTAACTGGAGAGGGAGGGCAGTCTTCTGCAGGGAGGCAAGCCGCGATAAGCCGTGCCGCTTCATCAAGGGCCCGCAGTGTCTCTAACCTATGTCCAATGGCAGCCGGCGGGAATTCCTCGTCACCACCCGAGGGATTGGACGGGGCGGGGCTGGCCACCTGTAGTAGTGCCGACATCGATTCCTCGGGGTTCAGACTAAGGGTGTCCTCTTCTGCCGGAACTGAGTGGGGAATCGGGTCCACTCCCAAACGAGGAGGAAGACTCCCGTCACTGGGGCGGGTAACGGTCGTAGCTGGTGGAGGCGATCTTCTCACTGGTGCGTGGCGCCGCCAGTGTCTGCTAGATGAACGGTCCCGTGAAGCACTCGACGCTGAGCGGGAAGCCCGAACTCCTGACCTACGACGGTGTCGCGTGCGACGAGCGGCACTCCGCCGAGAGAAGCGTGAACGGGAACGGGGGCGGCGATGCGGGGACCGGGAACGTCTGAAATGGCGCGAAGCTGAACGCAAAGCAGAGTCATGCCTGTACTGTGTCCGCGAATGTCGGCTGGATTCCGACCGGTAGGAATCGGTCCTCGGGCGAGTAGACCTGTCGCTCGAGCGTGAACGATGTCTAACAGCTGAGGTTCGCTCGGACTGAAGACGGGGAGTAACTCGCACCGCAGCAGAGCGGAGGCGACTACTTCGTACCCGAGAGCGGGAGCGCGTCCGGCGAGAAGACTTGTCGGAACTTGACGCCCGGACGGAAGGAGCTGGGCGGGGCGCTGGCGTTCCGCGCTGGTCCCTAGCGGAGAACAGGGTAGCGGAAGCAGCAGGACGAATCTGTGGCGAGAGCTTGTCAGCTACCTGGAGATCCGTATTAGTCAGGCCCGCAACCAGAGCGGGTGTAGGAGCCTGTATCAGTTCGTTATCAGTTGCCTGCAGAGGCGTTGCTACCGGGTAGAGACCACTCGACTGGACTGTGGTGGCTACCGGAGTCTTGTTTAGAGGCCTAGCCCGAGGCGCTCTAGGATCCTTGACCGTACAGAGACCACTCGACTGGACTGTGGTGGCTGCCGGTACTAGAGCACGAGCACGCGACCGAAGCCGCTGGTTCGTCTGCTCAGACACTCGGTCAGGGCCACTCGACTGGACTGTGGCGCGTACCGGTGTGGGATCGTTCTTCCGTGCTTGTGTAGGTTTCTTGCGGCCGTAGAAACTCCACAGCTGGGTCCATTGTTCCTCCAGCCATGGGGCGCAGACCGAGCACGGACGCGTGGAGGTACAACCGGAACAGGGCAGGCAAACCAGGTGTTCGTCACTCGGCCACTGGAATTTCCCACATCGAGTGCATGTTCGGACTTGCCAACTTGCCATCCGAAGAAGTGAGGCACCAACCCGGTTGAAGACCCACCAGAAAGTCTAGCACGCAGACCCGGCCCGGCGTCGGACGGCGACCACGTAACGCTGATGCCGGGCGAAGCCACTGGCGTCAGTGAAGGCGTCGAAACGAAGTCTCCGCAACAGCAGGCACTCAGAGCAGGCTGAAAAGCGAAGTAGAAGCTTGGCACACACGAGCAGCACGCACTAGGGCCCGAGCGGCACTAGGCGTGAGTACAGTTCAACCTGGCGTCGCCGCGCCCGGTAGGATAAGATGGCGCCGACGGGTGAAATTCACAAGTAACGTTCACTAGGAACAAGTTCCTAAGTCCGTAGACCGACGGAAACCTCAAGCCAGGTTTCCCACCTTGAACAAGCTTCCTTCTGACTAGACTTCCCTAACGAAGATAGAGTCCTAACGAACGGAGCAAGTCCCGTACACAACCTTCTGAGACTAGCAAAGAAAACTGACTGGCGTATGAGTGGTGTGGCGCATGCGTGGTTGAACCGGAAGGGAGGCTACCCGGGTTTCCGTCTAGGCTATGGCGCCCCTCACCTGCCATCATGACCATACTCGTACACAACAATTTTGGGCTAAAATTAGACTAGCTAAGAAACCATTTCCTTTAAGTAATACCATCGGTAATGTGTTTTGAGAAAACAAATGAGGGAAGAGGGACAAAGATCAGCGTCACTTTCAAAAATAGATGAACCAATTTCATCAACACTTTTCACAATTTCTACTTGTCTGAGCCCTCACTGTCATAGGGAACTGTTTTTATCAACCTCATTCTGATTAACCCCCTTGTGCATGTTGTCAACAGTACTGGTGGCTGCATGCACAATAATAATAATAATGACTACTTATATAGCGCTTATCCTAAAATAAGCTTTAAGTGCTATACAAATAAAGAGTGGGAGTGGAGGGGGTCATAAAGCCAGAGAAACAAAGGATTCTGCAATACACACGCACACACACAGAAACACAGAAGAACGAAGCTACTATATTATACTGAGCAACATTTTGCTTTATATAGTGCTGATAACAGGCAGATGTGATTACGTGACCCGAATAAAAATTTCCAAGTCGTAAGATGAGGACATTTTGATCGGGTCAAGTAATCACATCTGTCTGTTTATCGGCACTATATCAAATCAAGCAAAATGTTGCTCAACATAATGTATGTACCCAGTCCAAAATAGCCTACTTGTAATTAGAACACAGATAATGGCGGAAAATGCCAGCAGGTTTGTTTATTTAGTCCTTTCCTAAGGTTGGCACTGTCACTAGCGGACATCAGTGTCGCCAATCTCAATAGTACAGTGATTCGATTCGTGTGTTTCACTGATGTCTATTCTCCATTTATGTGTGTGTTTGGGAAAGAAATTTTGAGCATATGTACACACTAAGAAGTATTTCATTACTAGTGAGCATATGGAGCTTGATAATGTGACAGTATGGGAATATTTAGCATTTTTGCATTGCTGACAGAGGCAAACACCAAGATCGAGTCTTTCTGGTCTAAAAGGTTTTGATTGTACATTGCTTAACGTCCCGACAGCAACAAGGCTTTCTCAGGACGTGCCTGCACTGCTTGTGAAAAAAAAAAATAAACAGAACATTGAATGTATGTCGCCAGCCGGTCAAATACATTAAATAAACCTAACACATGGGGCCTAAATAAAGCTAAGACCATTTAGCAACACACATCCAATATCAAGAGCTACAGGCAGTGCAGACAGTAGGGAGAGTTTTAAAAAGGCAAATACAGGTGAATGGACCAAGGGTAGACAGAAACACATGCCCCAGAATAGAGAGAAAAACTCACCCTGTGGGGCTGACCAGGGTGACCCTGGGAACTAAAAAGTACCTAACCCCACCCAAGTCCCCCAGGGCAGACCCGGGTGGGGGTGGTCTAAAAGGGATTATGGGAAGGAAATTATATCAAGCAAGTTCATGAATATTAATTTGCTTGTTATACAATATATCAGTACATGTGTCAAAAAAGGGGACATTTTATGGAGTGGGTACATACTGGGATATCAAACAGGTGGGTCTCAAGGGCAGTTTTAAAGGCAGTGAATGAGGGAGAATGTCTAATGTCTACGGACAGAGAGTTCCTGACAACAGGTCCAAAATGCACAAAACAATGGTAACCTCTGGTTTTGTATTTGCAGAGCAGGACTCTGAGAAGGCGCATGTCACTACTTGAACGTAGGGAGCGGGAGGGAGTGTATATTTGAAGATCAGCGAGATAGGCAGGGGTAGAGTAGTTAATAGCTTTGTTGGGGGGGGGGGGGGGGGGGGGAGATGGCTAATCAATACTTCCACCACCCTTACTCACTTTAGGCCCTTGAAGGAGTTCGTCACCAGCTGCACCTGTGGTCCACCGTAGACGAAGAGCACAGTGGGATATCGCACGCCAGGCCGGTAGTTGTGCGGCCGATAAAACATCCCGTGCATCGTGTGTCCATTGGAACTTTCGAACTGGAACAGCTCGGGGGCCCTGTAGTTGGGGCAAACTGAAACGAAGAGAAACAAATGAACCACCCTGCGAACGCAGCCACCGGCACTGATCACATAACAGCAGAACCTGATTTGAGAGGCCACCATTATGAGAGATCATCTGTCATTAAAGACCATCATTTAGGTGGCAACAGCCACCTAAATGACGGTCTTTAATGACAGGTTTCACTTTTTGCCATTCAAGACTATTCTTGAGAGAGAACCTGTCCTTAAGATCACTTTTTGCTTGCAAAAACGGTGGTGCTTAAACAGGCTCTGCTGTATGGTGACTGCATGCATTAAAGGTGGGGGGGGGGGGGGGGGGGGGGGTGTGTCCAAAAATGAATGAGAAAACAAAAGTGGGTAGATGGATGGGTGCGTGGACGTGTTACGTGGTAGTTTGTGGTCGTAGTATGATGCAATCACACCAGACACACTCACGTAGGGTTCTTGTGGAAAAACCTCACTCAGTTGCAACTCATCACACGTGGCTAAGGTTACACTGGTGTAACGGTTCCAACAGTACTTTATTCTCACGATGCACTCTCAGCACAATGCATCCACACTTTGATGCTCTATCTCTCACAAATGCCTCCACACTTTGATACACTGTCTCTTACAATGCATGCACATACTTCATAACACCCTCTTTTATACTCATTTATACTATTACAGATTTCCAGAACAATCCTGCAAATTACACTACTCAACCAATCAGAAAAGAAAACGTAACCAAAATCATTAATAGTCATTTAAAAAAACACTCTAGATTTTTCTACAATCTTCTACTATAATATAGGTGCATTACGTAAATGTTATGAAATGTAACCAACGTGCACTACAAAACCTTTGACGTCATGCTTGAGGTCACTAGACCAATCGCGATTTTTTTCAGAACCTTCCAGCTTAATCTAGGTCAGACTTTGCTACAAGTTAGCAAAATGCACAACATTCTAGTCACACACAAAATAAAATCGATCGCAATTCTCCATGCAAAAAGAAACGAATCATATTAAAAAGGTATGTGGTTCTAATCTAAAATAACTCAGCTGAACACTGGATCTTTTCCTATGATCAACACACACATGCCCTAAAAGAATAACACAACTGCAAACATAACAGGATGAACGAATAACCATAACTTTCATCCTGGAACAGTCTTGGGGGCCCAATAGTCTGGGTAGATTGAAATGAATAGATGACTGATTGATAATTTGAGCATAAAGTGACCTGCCCCGGGCAAAAAGGGTGAATAGTTTTTGCAATATCTCCTTTTCAAAATTAATGTTCTTAGTGTGACTTACGATAATGCTGTACAATAACCTAACCCTTTTAGTCCCAGGGTCCCATTTCTCAAATTTTGGAGGTGTTGCCTAATGATTATGTACCAGTTGCAGGGTACCATAATTCAAGGGTAGTGCCAGATTAGCTTGGTGCCTGAAGGCGCCAAAGCTAATCTGGCACTACCCTTGAATTGTCATGGTCAATCAATCTCCTGCTGTAGGGACATGGAGCTAAATGGGTTAAATATTGATGTTTGAATGTCATGCTGAAAAGACTTCTCTCCTCTTATTCTCCTCTGTATGCAGAATGGCTTCACTAACATGTACCAGGGGTGTTTAAAAAAAAACAACAAGAAAGGCAAATCCATTATGGCTCACGTTTATGACCTATTTACATATGTGTGACCTTTATGACAATAACCGCTGGCGTCTGCACCAGCAAAATCTATGTTTTCTCAAAATGTAAGCATTTTTCACACATCTGCCAACCAAACCCCCAATCCCCCCTCTCTGTGACCCTTGACCTTTGCGATGAGTCGACTAAATTAGTATGCATAGGAAGGACTTCCTATCATCAGCTAAATTTGTGCCAAATTTGATTGAAAAATTTGCAAAACCTATCATTTTATCAAGATTGGCATTTTACACAAATGTCGACCTCTTGTGTACCCTTGACCTTTCTGAGGAGTCATCCAAATTAGTATGCATAGATACATCTTACCATCAGGTCTCTCTGTACCAAATTTGGGTTTGAAATTGTGAATAGTATTTGAGAAAAAATTAATTATGTCAAAATATGACTATTTTGAACATATTTCCTGATCTCCTGTGACCTTGACCTTTGTGAGGTTTCTGAAATTGGTATGTTTAGACAGGTCTTGCTACAAAGTATCCTTGGGCCAAATTTGATGACTATGGCTAGAATAGTCTCAGAGAAAATGCCAATGTTAATGTTTACCACAGATGACGGCCGACGGATGGACAACCACTGGTCTAACTGGCTTCACACATGAGCCCCCAAAAATGCGTTAAATGTGCCTGCTCACATGGATTGTGAAAAGGGGTGTAGAAAAGCCTTTGCTGAGGCATGACAACATCGAGAACCCATTGTATCGGCACATTTTCAGCAATCAAAGCACGCTCAGGAGATGATTGCTATAACCCTTTTTCTCCTGATACACTTCTGCTTGAAATAAATCTGCCCTGTGAAGGCCAAAGACAGTAAGCGCATTCCTGTGAAAAGCTAGATTGTCATTGTATTACAAGGAAAATCTCGCTTTTCATGAAAATGGACTTACCGTCTTTTGCCTGCACAGGGCAGAAATTTGACTGACAGTTCAAGGGTGGTACCAAAATAGCTTGGCGCCTGAGCTATTCTGGCACCACCCCTGAAGTATACTGGTTGATCTATCTCCTAATCTATGTGTAGCCTTCATAGGACAATAGCAAACTTCAAAAAAATATAAAAAATCAGCCTCAGGATGTAATGGGTTAACGGAGAGCAAGCCACAAAGACAGTCAAACTGAACGAAAAATAATGTGGATGCAAGGCGCTGGGAAGGGATGGGGTGCTTTAACTCCTTACGCCCTGCGGACGAAATTATCACATTTTTGTAGATATCCTCCGAGGTCTATATCACAGTTCTGGAGACACATCGACCATGAATTTCAAGGTTGATGTCAGAATAGCTTGGCGCCTAGCAGCGCCAAGCTATTCCGACACCAACCTTGAAATATTCAAGATTAAAAAACTTTATTGTGTCAGTCCGGCCAACAAATTTTCTTTTGTTGGGATCAGTATGCTAAAACAGCGAAAGACACATGCGCGCGTACGGTTTCAGCTACATTATCACAATGGTATAATTAAGTATCTTGCACACTTCTCAGTTTCTCATCCATCCCCTGGATGAAATATCATGGTCGATCCATATCTCTTATGGGTTTAAAGTATTTTATGATTGTGTGTGTGCCCGAGAGTGTGCTACTGTGCATGCCCATGGAGTCCAGTGGATTTTTTTGTGGAGAACTGCTCTTCATAAGAGCTATTTATTATTATTTATTATCGGATGACGAAATGAACGGGAAAGTGGGTGGGTGGGTGGATGGAAGAGAAAACTAACCTGGCGGCTCCATCAGGGTGCAGCATGTCGAGACCGACATGGCACTTTGGAAGCTGTAGTCTATCTTACACACGGCGCTCTGAGGTGGGGTGTCCACGGACGAGTATGTTGTCACGAACATCGAACAATCCTGCAAGAAAGATAGGATTTATTTATCTTGCTTACAGTAATACAGATGACTTTTCTCAAAATGAGGGTACTAACTGAAGTGATCTCTTTCTGCAAGAGGTATAGATTCTCATGAGCCCCTACAGCTGCTCATGAGAATCTATGTTTCTTGCAAGTAGATTAGGTCGGGTGAGCGCTCTACATCTACTGGTCACGCTGCTTCTTGGACCCGATTCCGACTTGAAAATCTTTACCGTTACAGGTCATTTTTCTTTACGCTTTTAATGATTGTTATTATCTACATTTATTATCAGATTATCTTCGTTTATCTCATCAGGACAACTCGCTTATTGTGATGATTGCTGTGGTAACAGTTTTATATGTCATGTTTTCATTATTATGTA
Organism: Semisulcospira habei; assembly: GCA_036245525.1. Lineage (NCBI taxonomy): Eukaryota > Metazoa > Mollusca > Gastropoda > Semisulcospiridae > Semisulcospira > Semisulcospira habei. Next base: position 30,189,765 of record BTPG01000002.1, read on the forward strand.
ATTGTGATTATTAGCTGTGTGTGATAATGGGGTGATATTATTATAGTCTTTAATAACTGACATCAAGACACATTCCCATGTTTTTATTGTATTTTTACACGAAAACAGACGGCAATAGACAATTTTTTTTCTTTCTTTTTTCTGATTTAAAGATAACTTCTGTTGCAGCAGGTCAAGTTACTTACTGAGCTGAGTGCGACCGTATGACTGTACCCTGGTTCCGTAAGCCGCAACGGTTCTGCTGGAGCTGCATAGGAAACCATGTACCTGGCAGGAAAAAATGTAATTTTCACAAATCCAGATTGTACTGATTGATTGTACATTGCTTAACGTCCCGACAGCAACAAGGCTTTTTCAGGACGTGCCTGCACTGCTTGTGAAAAAAAAAATAAACAGAACATTGAATGTATGTCGCCAGCCGGTCAATTACGTTAAATAAACCTAACACATGGGGCCTAAATAAAGCTAAGACCATTTAGCAACACACATCCAATATCAAGAGCTACAGGCAGTGCAGACAGTAGGGAGAGTTTTAAAAAGGCAAATACAGGTGAATGGACAAAGGGTAGACAGAAACACATGCCCCAGAATAGAGAGAAAAACCCACCCTGTGGGGCTGACCAGGGTGACCCTGGGAACTAAAAAATACCTAACCCCACCCAAGTCCCCCAGGGCAGACCCGGGTGGGGGCACAAATCCAGAAGGGCAATCTCATAAAGTTATAATTCGCACACCGAAAGAAATCACTCAATGTTGGACAAGCATGTAAACAAGCAAAAAATGGTTTCTGCTAAACCAGAAGCAAAAAATAAATGACAGAAAATTCTCCATATTTGACGGACAAATTATCACGGCAGTTACCCTTCTCTAAATTGCTCTCTTTAGTTGGGTTCTGACCCGGCCGTGACCCAATTCACTGATAAGTGCGTGCGGGTCTAGGCAGTCTCAGCCTAGCTGCAGGCGGAAAGCGTAGCACTCTTTGTTGCTTGTTAAAGGCTGTCAGACATGTGATCAGTTTAGCCTATTTATAACTTATTATTACCATGGCTAAAAAGTTACAATCGTAAATATCATTATGTAATACTATGCTTGAAAATGTCCTTTTCAAGCTCATGTAAGTTTCTTTTGTAATCAGCTTCGACTTCTGTGGTTATTACTTGATGAAAATGTGTGTAGTTCGAGGAACTTTCCTTCCGCGGTAGACAGTGCGAGTGTGTAAAAAACTGGTTTTCAGTGCCGGATGTATCACTATGTGTACGTGCCCTTATCTGATGCATTTATGTAAAGTATCACGTGTTAAAGCTATGGAGAATGAACATTCCTTTCCAAGACATTTGTAGGCCCTGAATTCTTTGTGTAGACTTTGTGGTAGAAGGTCTAGGCAAGCAGTCAAAGACAAAAACCCGTCTATTTGTGCACAAAATACACCAGAGATATATTTTCGTGTTACAACATTGATGTGCTCAACGACCAGGAAGGGAAACATTCTAAAACAATTTGTTTCATGTGTCATACTAATCTTGTTAGATTAAGTAAACAAGTGGAACGCACAAGCTCTACAGACATTCACAAAACATGTGATCTTTGGGTAGCCTTTGATGAAACTCTTCCTGTTTATGACTGTCAAACATGTAGTCATTTCAAGCGGCAGCAGTCAAAAAGTGGCTGACCATATCCAGCCAAAAACAAACTATCTGCACCCAAAAGAAAAGATCTTGATAATGTAGGGGATTCTCCATCACACGTCCCAAAAATGACACTGATCAGCCTATCAAGTTTAGACGCAGGATCATAGTGACCCTGTAGACACACTCATTTTAAGCCATTTTAATGTGACACTAAGCCGGAACTGAATCTCTGAAGAGTAAATAGTTGAACCTCTGCTTTGTGTATTGTGTTCAAAAACTGTGTTAAAATTGTGATATTGTTAAAAACACTGACTGAATCGGTGAAATTCGCATACTTTGTCGGCGTGCTCTGAATGGATTACCATTTTCACTTGGCCCACCAAACCGGCTGTAGCAGGACTCAGGTATGTTGATTGAAATTTTTAGCATGGGATATGCCAGTTAAGACATCTGTTGACAGCACTGACTTTGTCTGAACTTTCCAGCAACGTCTGTTTATGAACAGTGATGTGATAAAAAGTTTGACAAACTAACGGAAGGCTGCATCTAATCTGTCTCCTAGTGATACTTTGAGCCAGTGCAAGACAAACATCCACACAGATTACCCCAGCATGTTTGGTGTCCAAAGATAGTACAATTTCACCTCTACAAGACGACGTATGTTCAAATAATCACTCACAACTGCAGGTTAATTAATTCCAGTTTACAGACAACATCTGTAATCTAAGCTTATTCGCTGATGTATGCAGCAGAGGCTAAGAGATAATCGGGGTCAAGCACAGTAGTAATAATAATAATAATAATTACGGTATTTATAATGCGCTTATCTTATAATAATTATAACTCTAAGCACGCACTCACAACTCGCGCATGCATGCGCACGCTTTAGACATAGACTCACGTACCACAAATAGTGAAATACATTACGACAGTCTGCTTAGGGTGGGGAGTGTGGTGGTATAGTGCTAGAACTGTTGAAAAAGGTGAGTTTTGAGGGCGGACTGGAAGGAGGAGAGAGAGTGTTTCTGACGGAGAGTGGGAGAGTGTTCCAGGTGGATGGACCGTATACTGAGAAGGAGCGGGAGCCGAAAGTGCTGAGTTTGGTGCAGGGGATGTGGAGGCGGAGAGGGTCGGAGGTGGAACGGAGGGAGCGGGGAGGAGTGTAGGGGTGAAGTAAGTTTGAGAGATAGGCGGGAGCGCAGTTGTTGAGGGATTTGTAGCAGAGAGACAGAATCTTGTATTGTACTGTAGTACTGTAAACAAAGACGGCTCCTGCGCTATTCGTATCCCCAGCGGAAGTGAGACCGCATAGCTGGTGCCTTATCAGTGATGGTATTTAGTGCACTGATAGTAAGGGGAAGGAGGCTGCCTCACTATCTCACTGCTCCTGCGAAGCTGATCTCTAAGTGTGCCGGCGCGCGCCGGCGGGCAGCCAGCTGAAAACTAAAGAGCATAGGCTAAACTGCCGTGTTATAAAAGGGATGGAAAAAATGGAAGGCTGGGACGGACTAATCTTGAGAATCCAAAAATAAAAAATTTTAAAAATGAATTTTTCTCTAAAATGTATTTTTTCAAAAAATACTTACCGATGACATTACTATTAGGAAGATACGCCAAGCTTACCAATTTCAACCTACGAACCTGTTGTGTTCCTACATAACGAGGGAGGCAACTCCAGGGGGCTGTAACCAGGGACCCTGAGTAGTCTCCCATCCCTTCCCATCCGGTCACGTGCCACGCCAGTCGGAAATGCTTAGCTTACTGGCGGCACGCGGGGCACGTGGGAGGGTCCTTCAAGTAATCAGGGCTCCCAATACAAATTCTTAAAAATCCCTGAAAAAAATCTAGTCAAAAAAGCACGTGCCCCACTACTGCTGTAGTGCATCTCACATCGGCTAAGCATGCAATATGCTTTGCCTGGTTCCTCCAGCTTCACACACCCATGTAGAGAAAGGAACGCTTTCGAAAGTTCGAGCAAGCCAGTTGAAGTTCCATTTATCATCGCACTCTTTGTCCATATCCTTTGCTCTGCTAGAATTCTTCTCGACGATGTCTGCACACGACATGTTTGCGCTCGAAATGGCGGTAGCCGTGAGGTGAGCGCGCATCGTTAACTTCCGGCCGCGTTCCGCCAACTTCCGTTGTCTGCTCCCACACTCTGACTGCGACTCGCAGTTCACCGTATTTTCATTATTTTAATTTTCCCCTGGACATTTCTTTTCGCGGATCGCAGGTCAATTTCATGGAAATGACATTTGGTTTTTCGCGGAAATCCGCGAAACCGTGGGTAATTGGGAGCTCTGAGTAATGTCATCGGTAAGTATTTTTCGAAAAAATATATTTTAGAGAAAAATTCATTTGTTTTCTCAAGAACACTACCGATGACATTACTATTAGGAAGAATGGCTAAGAGGAGGTGGGTGCCGCCCACAATGTTACCCCCTGTATAGGGCTAAGCCAGACCCGCCCTTCCCAGAGCAACCTCCTGACAATTTCAGCTACGCTTTATCTATGGCGCCTCCAGCGCCGAGAGGGAGTGTTGCGCTGCGGCGATGTCCCCCACCAGGGCCAGGTTCTCCCGTTGGGCCGCAAGGTCCCCAAGGTAGAACTGGGCGAAGGTTGATTCCGCCCGCCAACCCACAGCTGCCATGATGTCTCAGACAGCACAGTTGCGGTTGAAGGCGACGCTCGTGGCCATGGCTCTAACCTCGTGTGCCTTGATCCTTAGCCTCCTAGCTCCCTCCGGGGAGAGGTCCTGGTAGGCGGACCGGATGACCCAGCACAGCCAGGAGGATATCGTCTGGGCTGAGATGTCTGCTCTGCCTGGGGACAAAGGCAGAAAGAGGCGGAACCATCCCCTCCGGACAGGCTTGGATCGGCACAGGTAGTTCTGCAAAGCTCGCACCGGATCTTGTTGCCTGGTCTCCCAGGTGAAGTTCAACCCTTTCAGCGGCCGAATGGTGATCACCTGGGGCATGGTTAAGGGAGACCTAGTCTTGGCCAGGAAGGATGGGTCCGGGTGGTTGGACAGAGCCATCCGTTCTAAACTGCAGGCATGCAGAACGTGAGGAGAGTGCGTGCAGCTCACTTACTCGGGCAGCAGGAAGCAGGTCTGCCGAGTCACGACCGTGAACCGGGCCAGGGGAAGCAGTTCGAATTGGTCCGAATTCAGACACGTAAGCACCCAGGGTAGGTCCCAACGTGGGATCAGCGGGCGGGGGACTGGCCGCTGAAGGCCGAAGTGGGCCATGAGGTCGGCGAGGTCCTTGCAGGTGCCGGGGTCCGGGAGGCCCAGGTGGCAATAAGTGTCAGCTATCATGGCCAGGTAGCCCCTGATGGTGATGGGTGCCAAGTTCTGCTCACCGAAAAGCCAGAGGAAGAATTCCGCGAGCTCGGGGTAGTCAGATCTGTGGGGGAGAGGCGCTGGTCGGCGCACAAGGACCATAGGACTCGCCACTTTCCCTCGTAGACGCGCCTGGTCGAGGGTCTGCGGGTTGTAGCAATAGCCTCCACCGCCGCACTCAAGAAACCTCTAGCGGCGAGGGCATGCCGGACAATCTCCAGGCGTGTAGGAGCAGATTCTCTGGGCACGGGTGGAACAGGCTCTGACGGGGTTGCTTGAGCATCGTGCGTTGGGTGGGCAGCAGTAGGGGGGGTGGTGGGTGCCCATGGCGAGACTCAGAAAGTCGATGGTCCATCACTTGGTCCAGGCGAACGGGGCCACTAGTAGCACGACCACGTTGCATCCCCTGAGCTAGAGCAGGACTTTGGGGACTAGTACTGTCGGTGGATAAGCGTAAGCGATGAAGCCGTTCCAAGGGATGGAGAGCGCGTTGACTGCCCAGGCGTGGGGGTCCGGGATGGGGGAGACAAAGAGGGGGAGCTGACGATTCCACCTCGTGGTGAAGAGGTCGTTCATGGGAGTCTGCCAGTGAGCGCAGATCATCCGAAAGTTATCCGGGCGAAGAGTCCACTAAGTGTGGAGGAGCTGGCCGAGCCGAGACAGGGAGTCGGCTAAGACGATGGGGATGGGCGACGGAATCTTACTGTGGGCCGGCCTCAATGATGAGGGCGCTCTGCCGGCTGTTCCCCGTAGGGAAGCGAGCGGGCTTTTCCTCGCGAGATGCATCAGGGCCCGAGGTGTCAGCCATGCGGCATAATTGTAGGCCGGCCTCCATGAGGCGGGCGCACTACCGGCCGGTCTCCTCCGAGGAGCGGGCGGGCCAGGTCCGAGGAGGCACAGTGGGACCAGAGGTAGACGAAGGCCTGGGACCTGAAGAATACGTCCGGACCTGACATGTTGTCTCCTCCCCAAGGTCCGATCGGGCGCGTCTGGTCTCTTCTCTTGGCAAAGGGGGGAGGGGCGCCATGGCGGACTCGGGCCGGCATAGGGCGCTCGCGCCGGTAAAAACTCCAGAGCTGCAACCAAAGTTCCTCCGGCCAGGTGGCGCAGGTGTCGCAAGAGTGGTCGGAGGCACAGTCGGAACAGGGGAGGCAGACTGCATGGGTATCGCTCGGCCATTGGAAGTTGCCGCAGGCAGGTGCGCACTTGGCAGCTGCAACACATATCAGACGTGAAAGGCGACCGGGCGTGGGCTCCCCATGGCCCCGCCCTACGAGTTTACCCGTTCGGTTCGAGTTGTCATAAGAGCAAACGAAAAGCACCCACGGTCGAATCCGCCGCCTGGCCACTAAGCACCGGTCAAGGGCATGAACCGAGGCCTTATCTTGCCATGGCTGCGGGGACGGAGGAAAAACCTGACACAAGTCCCTCATAAGCACCGGGCAGGAAGGTAGAAGTCCCAGAAGGCACACACAAAAATCCACGGCAACGAGAGGGAACCACAAGTAATCCAGGAGGAACACACGTAATCCAATGTAATCCAAAATGACCGGTCACACTGTACACGGCCGAAGGTCCTGTAGGCTTGAACACAACCGTTCACGATAAGCTAAGCAAACAGACTGGCGTGACACCACGTGGCACGTGACAGGATGGGTAGGGACAGGAGACTACTCAGGGCCCCTGGTTACGGCCCCCTAAAGTTGCCGCCCTCGTTGTGTAGGAACACAACAGGTTCTTAGGCTGAAATTTGTAAGCTAGGCGTATCTTCCTAATAAATAGTAATGTCATCAGTAATGTTTTTGAGAAAACAAAAATCCCTGCAGTGTTTCAAGTATGTGATGGACTGTAGAGCACCTGGAAAGGATTTTTGTCATGCTGTCCATCCCCATGACGCTTGTATGTCCATTTTGAAAAAGGGTTTTAACCCATATCATACTGAGGATGAAAGCTTCAAATGTGTACACTGCCATATGCAAGCTACATTATAGTACTTACAGTTAAGGATATAGACCAATGGTACTAGTTCAAGGGTAGTGCCAGAATAGCTTGGCGTCTAGAGGCGCCAAGCTATTCTGGCACTACCCTTTAACTATTTTAGTCAAACTTATTTCACACACAGGTGTATTCCGAATAAGGCTTAACCCATTCAGTGGCAGTTGACACGGACTATATTTCTACAATCTGTGTTAAGACAACGCCAAACAACCCAAACCATCCGGGCAACATGAATTCAAAGTGGTGCCAGCAAGAGGCATAGAACCTCATGAGCCCCCGCAACTGCGGGGGGCTCATGAGGATCTATACCTCTTGCAGCTGTTTGGTGTCCACATTTTCCCGGCACTGAACCGGTTAACCCAAAATGTTCATAAATTGTGTAGCAACTGTCTTTTCTAATCATGCTAATAAATTGTGTGTTGTGACTGTCTTTCTAAGCGTGTTTCTTTCTTCACTGGGTTCTTCTCTGCGATGAGTACTTTGAAAAATAAAATGAAGAAAAAGGTCTCACAGATGACTTTCCAGCGGAGTGTCTTTCAGTCCTATGAAGTAGACCACAGCCCTTCTTTCGTCCACCCAAATCTGCACAAACGCGAAAACTTCTCTTACACTTACTGACTATGTAATGTCACATGCACATATACAGGTGCCAAGCTAATCTGGCACTACCCTTGAATTAACAGTGAACTTCATTTAACTCATCTAACCCCTAGGCATCACCTTAGGACTATGTATAAGCTACAGCAGTTGGATTGACCATGATAATTCAAAAGTAGTGCCAGATTAGCTTGGCGCCATCAGGCACCAAGCTAATCTGGCGCTACCCTTGAATTATCATGGTCAATTCAGCACGGTGCCAAGCTAATCCGGCATTACCCTTGAATTATCATGGTCAATCCAGCACGGTGCCAAGCTAATCTGGCATTACCCTTGAATTATCATGGTCTATCCAGCACAGCGCCAAGCTAATCTGGCATTACCCTTCAATTATCATGGTTGATCCAGCACGGCGCCAAGCTAATCTGGCACTACCCTTGAATTATGATAGTCGATCCAGCACAGCGCCAAGCTAATCTGGCCCTTCAACGAAAACAGTTGATTTATCTATTAATCTGTAATTTAGCCTTCACAGGACAATAAGCAAATTTTACAAAGTCAGCCACTGGATCTGATGGGATAAGGAAAAGAAAAGAGACCTTACCGTCTTGCCCATGACCTCCCATTCTCCCACTGTCAGCTGAATTTCTCGCAACACTTTGCACTGGAGGCATCCTGGCACTGAAGACAAACATGCAATAAAATGTAGTCTCACTGTTCAGCATGTGTGACATATAGCGAGCCAAGCTAATTTGGCACTACTCTTGAATTATTATGCTTGATCCGTCTCCTGCAACTGGTACATTGTCGTTTAGTGACATCTCCAAAATTGAGGAAATGTGTCCTTGGGGCTTAATGGGTTAAGGTGTTCACAAATTTTCTAGACCACTTTGAACGCTAATATTAACCCGTAAATCCAGTATCTGAAGCAGGGCTCACATTTCTTGCAATTTGTGCCTGTGTGCGCGCTCGTATATCATGCATATTTAGAGGCCTTAGGCATTTGTCTGTGCACAATACAATGCAATCATAAAAGAAAAGAAAAGGGGAGACTGCCAGTGCCAATATTTTAGGAAGATTACAAAGTAAAGTAGGTAAAGGCACTGTCAGGGGAGAGAAGTGTACATGATCGACCAGTGATCATAGATCTACGCAGTCAAAGCACCAAAAAAAAAAAAAGATAGGAAAGAGGGGGTGCGCTATGAAAGCGACTGGAAGCAATGCATATGGAAGCCCCCCAAAGGGGGGCGTGTCACATATCCCACTGTTCCAGCCACTCAGTGTTTGGAAATTTAAATCTAGGTCCCCCAAAGGGGGTCCAGATATTTAGCCGGTGTGGACAGCTGTTTCGGTCTTGGCGACCTCTTCAGCACACCATCGGAGGAAGGCAGGAACTTTTTTTTTTTTTTGGTGCTTTGACCACATAGATCTGTGATCACTGGTCGATCATGCACACTTCTCTCCCCTGAGTGCCTTTGCCTACTTTACTTTGTAATGTTCCTAATATATTGGCACTGGCAGTCTCCCCTTTTCTTTTCATTTATTACTACAATATCGACTGCAACCCCTCCCCTTTTAGTAGGTTCTCTCTTAGGGTGCATGGAAATTTGACTCTAGGTGGAGGCATGGAATGTATGCCCCTGCAGACACCTCAGTAAAATGTGGCTGTTATTGCAGGTAGGCAAAAGTTCCTGCCTTCCTCCAATATTGCCGACGGTGTGCTGAAGAGGTCGCCAAGATCGAAACAGCTGTCCACACCGGCGAAATATCTGGACCCCCTTGGGGGACCTAGATTTAAATTTCCATGCACCGAGTGGCTGGAACAGTGGGATATGTGATACGCCCCCCTTCAGGGGGGGTGGGGTGGGGGGGGGGAGGGCTTCCATATGCATTGCTTCCAGTCACTTGCTTAGCGCACTCCCTCTTTCCTATCTTTTTTTTTTTTTTTGTGTGTGCTTTGACCACGTAGATCTATGATCACTGGTCGATCATGCACACTTCTCTCCCCTGACAGTGCCTTTATCTACTTTACTTTGTAATCTTCCCAATATAATCATACTTTATTAATCTCTCATGGGGAAATTCACTGTCCGCCCATACAACACATGGCATCATTCACTTAATTAAATAACCTATAACTCCCAGTTAAAGAGATGAACTGTAACAAACGTACTGTTACTAACACTCTTGACATCAGAAACACTTATGGTTTATGCCCCCTGTGCTTCTGGTGTCAGCAATGTTGCAATGAAATACTGAAGAATGAAACAACTAAAGAATGTTGACAGACACTATCTACTGATAATTTACTGTTTGAAAAGAGTAACAGCCTGAGGGACAAAAGAGTTGGCTTAACGTGATGTACTACTTTTGGGTACTTGAAGTCTGCCATCTCGTTCGATACATATGCTGTCAAATTCATATCTAAGTGGCTGTGTCTTTTCAAGCATTCTAAGGTGACCTATAAATTTGCATCTAGATCCAGCACTGTGACTCAGTTGGGTTCTGGGATGGGGGGGGGGGGGGGGGGGGGGAGGGGGGAAGGGGGGGGGGGGGAGGGGGGGAGGAGGGGTCAGCAGAGGGAACATTTTACAGCAGGCACCGGCAGGAACTGTGATCTCTTTTAACCATAAAAATGCAATGTTATCGTGTGTTTGTCAAACCACTATTTGGAGCGACACGCAATCTTTTCACGTCGTACGTATCTTTACCAACCCTGTGCGTGCACCCACGCAAAATGCATTTTTCTTTAAAAGGTATTTTTTCGAAAAATACTTACCGATGACATGACAAATGGGAGTGTCTACTACGTGCTCAAATTCTAGCCTACGAACCCGTTGTGTGCACACACAACCCGGGAGGCACTCGGGGAACCCTCCAGAGGGGCCAAGAGTTGTCTCCCGGACCTGCCTATCCGGTTCCGAGTCACCTGACTCGCCAGTCAGATACTAGGCTCACCAGCGGCAAGCGGGGCAGGTGGGAGGGTCCTCCGTGTCATGTCATCGGTAAGTATTTTTCGAAAAAATACCTTTTAAAGAAAAATGCATTTATTTCATCAAAAACATTACCGATGACATGACAAATGGGAGAATCACGAATAGGAGGAGGGTGCCGCCCCGGTACTACCGGAGACCAAGACCGTCCTCCCATTGCTAATTCCCAGGTAACGAGCTAGGTGCGTACCTACGGCGCCTGCAGCGCCGGGAGGGAGTGCTGTGCCACCGTGAGGTCCCCCAACAAGGCGAGGTTGTCTCGCTGTCCCGCCAGATCCCGAAGGTAGAAACGAGCGAAGGTAGATTCTGCTCGCCAGCCCACCGCGGCCACGATGTCCTTGACAGCGCAGTTCCGATCGAATGCGACGCTCGTGGCCATGGCGCGTACTTCATGTGCGCGGATCTTCAGTCTCTGCGCTACGCGTGGGGAGAGATCCATGTATGCCGATCGTATTACCCAGCGCAGCCAGGAGGAGATCGTCTGGGCTGTGATATCAGTCTTGCCCTGGCGTATGGGCAGGAAGAGGCGGGAGCGCCCTCTACGGGTAACTTTGGTACGGCGCAGGTAGATGCGTAGGGCACGCACGGGATCCTGTCGCCGAGTCTCCGGAGAGCCGGCAGGCCCTCCCAGGGGCCGCAAGGTGATGATCTGTGGAGCAGTTAGGGGCGACCTTGTTTTGGCAATAAAGCTGGGGTCCGTTAAGAGCTGCACGGAGCGATCTGCCCTGAACTGGAGGCAGTCTGGGCGGGTAGAAAGAGCGTGTAGCTCGCTAACTCTGGACGCGGTGGCCAAGGCTAGAAGGAAGCAGGTCTTGCGTGTCACATTTGCCAGAGGGGCTAGAGCGAGTGGCTCGAACTGGGAAGAATTCAGCCACGTGAGGACCCAAGGTAGGTCCCAGCGAGGAACGAGAGAACGCTGAGTCGGACGTTGGAGGCTGAAGCTGGACATGAGGTCGGAGAGGTCCTTACAGGCGCCGGGGTCTGGAAGGCCGAGATGACGGTACGTGTCGGCGACCATGGATAAGTATCCCCTGATGGTGATGGGCGCCAAACCTTGGACCTCGAAGAGCCATAGGAGAAAGTCCGCTAGCTGTGGGTTAGACAGTCCGGTGGGTAGGAGGCGACGGGCGTCGCACCAGGCACACAAGACGCGCCACTTCCCTTCGTAAACACGCCGGGTGGAAGGCTTGCGGGCTGCAGCGATTGCCTCCACTGCTGCACCAGAGAAGCCTCGAGCGGTGAGGGCGCGCTGCACAACCTCCAGGCGTGAAGAGACAGGCGTTCGGGACAAGGGTGGAAGAGAGCCTGCCTGGGCTGCTTGAGCATGGAACGGGGCGTGGGAAGGCGCAGGGGAGGAGAGGTGGCGAGGTTGAGTAGGTCGGTGGTCCAGGACCGGGCCCAAGCCAGCGGGGCGACCAGAAGCAGGACTGCGTTGCTCCCTCGAAGTTTGTGGAGGACCTTGGGAATGAGGACTGTTGGGGGGTACGCGTAAGCGATGAGGCCGTCCCAAGGAATCGAGAGGGCATCGACTGCCCAGGCCAGCGGGTCCGGAATCGGGGAGACGAAGAGGGGAAGCTGGCGGTTCCACCTCGTAGCAAAGAGGTCGATTAAGGGAGTCTCCCAACGGGCGCAGATCATCTGGAAGATATCCGGGCGCAACGTCCATTCTGTGTGGAGCAACTGGCCGCGGCGAGAGAGCGAGTCCGTCAACACATTCAAGTGGCCAGGAATGTGTCGTGCGAGGAGTGTAATGTCGCGTTCCTCGGCCCAGCGCATCAAACGGAAGAGGAGCATACAGAGGTCGGGAGATCGGGTGCCCCCCTGTCTCTGGATGTAGGCCACCACCGTCGAGTTGTCGGAGAGGACGAGAAGCCGCTGGTTCCTGAGCTGGTTCTCCCAAACGAAGAGGGCTTGCCAGACTGCCTGCAGCTCTAACCAATTGCTGTGCTTGTCCGCAAACTCCGGGGGCCAGAGGCCGGAAGCCGAGGAGAATTGAGGAAGCAGGTGGGCTCCCCACCCCGAGAGGCTCGCGTCGACACACAGGGAGAGGTGCGGGGGAGGGGAGGACAAAGGGACTCCCGAAGCCAACCAAGCCGTGTCGGTCCAGCGTAGAAGGTGAGGGCGAACCAGGGGGGAAACCGGGACCAGGTAGGTAAGGTCGCCAGAAGAGGGTCTCCAGAGAAGCAGGAGGTGCAGCTGAAGGGGGCGGGCGTAGAGGCGACCCAGGGGGAGAAGGTCCGCCGCTGCGTTGATCAGTCCGAGGAGTTGAAGCCAAACTCGGGCGGGAGCTGCTTCCTGCTGAGCTAGCTGGTTGGCGAAGGTGGCCAACTTCTGAATCCGGGGATCCGGGAGGCGAACAACGTTGAGAGCGGTGGCAAAATCCATTCCGAGATGAATGAAGCGGCGCGAGGGCGTGAGATCTGACTTCCCGACGTTGAGGAGGAACCCCAGTCGCGACAGCAGACGCATCAGTGTATCCCTGTCCTCTTCCAAGATGGACTCGACGTGGTTCCTCAGGAAGAGATCGTCGAGGTAGTTGGACATAGGGCTGAGAGACGACTGCCGTGCCTTGGCCATAACTGCATCCATCAAGCGGGTGAAGACCCAGGGGCTGAGGTTGAGGCCGAAGGGTAGGGCTCGAAACTGGTAAACGGTTCCATCGAACGCGAAGCGCAGATACCTCTGGGCGGCCGGATGTATGGGTACGTGTAGGTAAGCGTCGGAGAGATCCAGGCTGACGGCGTAATCCATGGGTCGCACCGCGGTACGCAGGGCTCGGGCCGTCTCCATGTGGAAGGAAGGAGCCACGATGAAGCGATTTAGGGCTGAGAGGTCGATCACTGGGCGCCACTTGCCGCCAGGCTTGGGGACGACGAAAAGTCTGCTGTAAAATCCCAGCGAGTCTGCGCGGCGCACAACCTCTGTGGCATCCTTCCTCAAGAGAGAGTCGACTTCCCCCCGTAGGGCGCACTCCTTGAGCGGGTCTGCGGGGATCTCGGTCCACAGCGGAGTCGTACGCAAAGGAGGAGGGGAACGAAAGGAGATCCGTAGGCCGCCGGAAACAGTGTCTAAAATCCACGGGTCTTCTGGAATCAGTAATCGCCACTCGTCGCTGAAGAGGGCGAGCCTGCCGCCGACTGGAGGACCCGAGACGGCCGGCGGAGGCGGAGGAGGGGAGGAGTCACTGAGCCCGCCCGCGCCCAGGGCGACGGGCGGGACGGGGCCAAGCGGGGGCGGGGGCGTTAGCTTGGCCGGGGCGACCGAAGGCGGGGCGACGGCGACGCAGGGACTGCAGCTGGGTTGTTGACGTCGGGGCGACGGGTCTGGAGATCCGCAGGGGGCGACCCACGGCCTTGCGGGCTGCCTGAAAGCGCCGAGGAACAGACTTGGGAGGCCACCTGTCCGCATTGGAATCCTTGACGGCTTGCCAGGTGTCACCAAAGAGAAGGGGTCCCCCGAGGGGGGCCCGACGCAGCTGGGTCTTCAGGTCGGCAGGCATTCCCCGGCAGGCCTGCAGGACAGCGTCGCGGCGGAGTAAATCACAATTGGCGGCTGCAGCCATAGCGTTGACCGAAGAGTGATACGCGGCGCGGCTGGCCGCTTCAGCGAGGACGAGGAGGTCGCCAAGAAGAGGGGTCAGGGACGGGTGCCACGAATCTTCCACGCGCCGGAGGAAGGCTTGCGTAAGGAGCTCCATGAAGCCGGCGCAGGCCAAGGAATTCCTGACAAGCGAAGCCGTCTTGTCCAAACCCGCGGGGAGCGCGCGTCTGAGTGCAGAGGCCCCACCCGCCTGAACCACGGCGGCTGGATCCACCGGAGGGAGAGGGCAGAGGAAGGCCTGGGAATGGCCGGCGTACCACTGCTGGCGGAAGTACATATCGAGGTCCGGAGGCCATCTGTGGTCCGAGAAGAAATTACTGTCTCTTGAGTCAGACAACAGGTGGGCCGAGAACACATCCCGAAGCTCACGAAAGGAGGGGGGCTGAGGGAGAGTCTTGAACTTCTTTACCTGTCTACCCGCGTCGACGAAGGCAGAAGGCTTCCTCTTCAGGGGGGGGGATGGAGGGCAGTCCGCTGCCGGAAGCGTGGCGGAGATGAGGCGAGCGACCTCGTCGAGGGCCAGAAGAACCTCTGTGCGGGAGGAGGCCGGTAAACCGTGGGCTGTCGACGCATCCGAAGGAGAGAGCGGCGAAGGAGAGCGGCTGAGACCTCCGAGGAGAACTGAGATGGAATCATCAGGGAGAAGACTCAACGAATCGTCGTCCACGCCGCCGATAGCCGTCGAAGAGGGACGGCGACCGTGACTCCGAGAGCGAGCAGCTCGACGAGGACGAGGGGAGCCATAAGGCGCCGAAGCACGCAGGGGAGAGCGACGTCCGCGACGGCGACGCGACGCACTAGAGGAGCGGGAACGGCGGCGGCGACCAGACGAGCGACTACGAGCTGGAGACCGTGATCCTCGGGAACGAGGAGGAAGGAAGGAGGCTGGGCGAGGGGAAGGGGAACGGGCGGGACGAGGCAGACGGCGGGGAACGTGGGACGAACGCCGCGAAGAGGTAGAGCGCGAAGGTCCATGGTCCAGATGACGAGAAGAATCCCGAACTTCACGACGCTCACACGAAGGAGCGCGAGAGTGGTGGTCCGACTTCGATCGCAAGGAGGAACTGGACACAGGTAGTGGTGTGGTGAGTGTGCGCGAATGTCTCCGCGAGCCGGACTCTGTGGCGAGGCGGGCTCGCAGCGGCCGAGGGGGATCCAAGGCCTTCCTAGGAGACGAGTGGGGACCGGCTGACCATGGACGGCGCGAGGCACGTCTCTCCGAACTGACCTCTGTCTCGAGATGGGTTCTCTGCCTGTCGTAAGGCTTGGTCCAAGCGCGTTCCCTCCTGGGAACCGCGCCTCGAACTCCCGACTCCGCACACTACCTTGCTGTGTCCGCTGTGGAGATCTTTCCAGACTGGGGCCATCGGGGGCAAGAGCGGTCGGTGTGTCTGAGATGACAGCCGGCACTTCCGCAGGTCTTGCAACAGGCACAGGTGTCGGGCGTTCACGTCGGTAGAAGCTCCAAAGTTGGGCCCAGCGGAGCTCCGGCCAGACGGCGCAAACGTCACAAGAACGCTCAGATGTACAGCCGACACACGGCAGGCAGACCTTGTGCGAAACCGAGGGCCACTGGAAACCTCCACACTGCGTGCAGGTCATCAGGAGGGCACTGCAACACACCAAACAAACAACGTGCCGGTACGTGGTCGAGACCAACAGGGCTCGTCCTACCAAGGGGAACCGTACCGAACGATATGGACAAACGGGCTGTGCCCCCAGGCTATACTGTTATAGCGCCCGAAGCTAAGCTTGCGTCTTTAGAACAAAGCCTACCCCAGCCAGGCTGGAGAGGAATGTGCGCCAAACAACAATAGGTTTAGTTTAGTTTAGGTATTTGGGTGTAACGCCGCGCAGGCGACTAAGGCCATCACACGGCGGGCCAAACGACAATAGGGACGAAAGGCCGTGCCCCCAGGCAATAATGCTGTAGCGCTCTAAGCTAAGAGTGCGCTCTCGAAACAAGCATACCCCAGCCAGGCCGGAGATGCAACATGAGCCACGCGCCGCAGCTGGTTTAAACAATGCTCCCCGAAGGCTACCAGGGGAAGCCAGTAATTTCACCCCAAAGGGGGAAGGCGAGGGCACCAGGGCCCCGCCGAGCTAAGAGTCCCCGCTCAACGAAACCCAACAACACGAACAAGGTAGAGTCCAAAGGCACAGGCCGGTACCCCGCCCGGGGACCGGCTTCGGGCCCAACTAACTATCCTACCTCTCTGCCGAAGCGGTAGCGGGAGAAGAGACGTCCATGTCGCCACCGGCGAAATGGCGGGAACCAGCAGGTCCGCCAAGCGAAGCCAACCAAGGAGGACGCCAAGCGAAGAAGCGCCGCGAAGCTGCAGCGAAGCAAGAAGCGAAGCAGAAGCGAAGCAACAGGCGAAGCCAAAGTCACGGCGAACTCGAGCACCAAGACCGACCGGTCGAAGGGAGCGCGAGGCTAGAACACGTCCGAAGGTCGTGAGCCTACGTAGCTGACTGGCGAGTCAGGTGACTCGGAACCGGATAGGCAGGTCCGGGAGACAACTCTTGGCCCCTCTGGAGGGTTCCCCGAGTGCCTCCCGGGTTGTGTGTGCACACAACGGGTTCGTAGGCTAGAATTTGAGCACGTAGTAGACACTCCCATTTGTCATGTCATCGGTAATGTTTTTGATGAAATAAACTGAAAACACCTGCGCAACCCTCTGCTCAAGTGAGAAACAGGTGAAGCGTTCTATGTACACCCATTTGGGTATGTTCAGTAAAATGATGCACTTCGGTTAACAACCTTTCCGCCGACATAAAGTGAACACAATCCAATAGGTCCTCATGAGCCCCCACAACTTCAAGGGTAGTGCCAGATGAGCTTGGCGCCTGAAGGCGCCAATCTCATCTGGCACTACCCTTGAAGTTGTGGGGGCTCATGAGGACCTATGCCTCTTGAATACACCACCTTTTTTTTTTTCAATGTTCCTTGGGCAACTGAGGCTCTTTAGCATTGAATCCACGAAGATTTCAGAAACATAACTGTGATAACTGGCACTGGAGTGGTAAAATAAATATGGCACAGTGTTTCACCGTGCTACTGTTGTGCTTTTCCACATGCCAACTCGCAGCATTGAAAAGAAAATTGGAAAACTGGTTGATAAACATAAAAATTCACAAGCATCTGAAAGACCAAAATCCATTTTGAAAATACCCCTTCACAGTTCCAACAATTTAAAAAAAAATTCAAAACATTGGTACAGACACTCCACATAAATTCGCACTGGCTTGACTTGAACTTAAAAGATTTATGCCAAAAAAAAATAGTGAAACTGCAGTGATGCAGAAAAAAAAAAATACAAACCAGCAGGCCTCTCCTCCATTTCAACTTCCTGCGGAGAATCATTTGAACGACTGAGGTGGGACGTAACGTGGTACAGATGACGGTAGCCCGACTTTTGGCTCGACCAAAGGAAGCTGATCTGATTCTCGAATGTTTGCGGGAAGAAGTGAATCACATCGTGCACCTGAGGAGAAATTATTTTTTAAAAATCAATCAATCAATGCTCACGTGCATGACCGATCCACATAATTAATGACCTTGTGACTTTGACCTCCCAACAGGTCAATGAAATAAGCAAGTGTTCAAATGTTCTAATATAACACAAGAAAAGGGTTGGCATTTGTAACCACAAAATCCATGTTTTCTCAAAATGTATGCATTTTTCTCTTTTGACAACCTCACAAGACCCTTGACCTTTTTAAATACAGGTAGTGAACCAAATTAGTATGCATATAAAGGTCTTATCATGAGCTACCTTCCTGACAAATTTGATTGAAAGTTTGCAAAAATCCTGATAAAAACCAAATTTTACACAAAATAGACATTTTTCATCCCTGACCTTTTGAAGAGGTCATCCAAGTTAGCATGCATAGGAAGGTCTTACCATCAGGTATGTCTGTAACAAGTGTGGGTTTGAAGTTGTGAATAGTATTTGAGAAAAACATCTCTCGTCAAAATATGGCTATTTTTGACATATTTCCTTGAGCTCTTGTGACACTTGACCTTTTCGATGGGTCAACCAATTAGTATGCATAGAAAGGTCTTACAACCAAGTTTGCATCTGAAGTTGTGAACAGTATTTAACCCAAAAAAAAACAATTTTGTCAAAATATGGCAATGTTTTACTTATTTCCTGATCCACTGTGACCTTGACCTTTGTGAGGTCACTCAAATTGGTATACTTAGAAAGGTCTTGCCACAAAGTATCCTTGGGCCAAGTTTGAAGACTGTGGCTTGAATAGTCTATGAGAAAATGCCAATATTAAAGTTTACCACAGATAACGGCAGACATAAGCAAGTGGGCTGGCAATGGACGATTCTTAATGAGCTTGGGGTCAAAAGGTCGCATGCGCAAAAACGAGGCTATCTGGGGCTGGACGCGCGACAGCAACATGGCGAGTGAAAGTGCAGAACGTCGAGACCTTAGAATTGTGCCGTATTTTGAGCATTAGCAAATATCTCACCACATATAAAAATCAGTCTCCTGTAAACCAATCACAGCCGTTTTCATTTAAGCTTGATTGAATTGTGTTCGAAAAAACTTGTCAGCAGATTGAGCATTCAGAAGATTGTGGTTTTATGATTTTCTTCAGTACACGCCTGAGTGATGAGAGCTATTTGAGTGCTTTGTCAAAGTTTACACGGAACTTGTAACATACTGAGTGCACACTATTTTTTTTTTTTTTAAGATTTGACAGCACATTAGCATTGTTGGAGGGGTCAACTCGGATATATTTTGTGAATTTAGCCAGCGAAAAAAACACAGCTTGAATTCAGTTATCGGTTGTGGGCCTACTTAGTGTTGTCCCATGCTGTCCCCCCCCCCCCCCCCCCCCCCCCCCCCCCCTTTCATTCAATGTTTCCAGTTTGGTGAACTGAAGCATGTGTGGGTGTGCGTCAGAAAGATATATAAGCTAGCGGGTTAACACTATCTACAAGTGTTTGTCCTCTCTTAACCATTTTGCAGTTGGTAGCAATTTCAGAAGCCTGTTTTTCACAGGCATCATTTCAACCAGAATGGCTGCTGACGGCTAAAGGGTTAAAATTGTGGAAATCAGAAGACGCCAGCAGGATAACATTATGACATTCATCACTCTGTGTGTGTGTTTGTCTGTGTGTGTGTTTGTCTGTGTGTGTGTGTGTGCGTGTGTGTGTGAGTGTGTGTGTGTGTGTGTATGTGTGTCTGTGTGTGTGTATGTCTGTCTGTGTGTGTGTGGGAGTGTGTGTGTTTGTCTGTGTGTGTGTGTGTGTGTGTGTGCGTGTGTGTGCGTGTGTGTGTGTGAGTGTGGCAGCACTACTCAATCATCTAAAGGGATCAGCTATGACATTTGATGGGTAGTGCCAGGAATTGAACTTTCATGTGTTAAGCCTATCAGACACTACCCTTCAGCTGTCACAGCTGATCCTCTGTTTTCTCGGAATCAAGATTGAAAGCCAAAACTTTAATACAATGGCATTCTATAGCAAAACACGCACACATACACACGTGAGAACAGGTACCCAACTTAAATATTACAACAACAAAAATAAATGTTCACACGGCAGAGCCTGTTCTGGCAATCACCATTTTTGCTAGAAGAAAGTACGAACGCGAAGTTAACAGTTATCAGTCAAAATGGAAACACAAAAAACCTAAAACATTTAAATTCAGGGGGTTACACAACCAAATAACTATGTACATACATTGTACACTACCTATAGTAACTATCCCACACTAAAACGTAACAGAAAATGTGATAATTTACATAAAATCATCTAGACTTAACCTCGCGTTCGTGAAGAAAGTGGCCTTAAACATCTCAGTCATGCGGCTCTCTCAAGAGAGGTCTTGTAGGGAAAATTGTGTCACCTGAGCTACAGCTATCTAAATGATGGTCTGTAAAGACAGATGATCTGCTGTAAGGATGGTCGCTCAACACAGTTTCTGATGTAGACCACAAAGTTTATACATGCCGCAAAAGTTTCTCTCACGACCAGCACACTTGTACATGCACCCACACACTTACGAGCAGACGAATTCGGACCAACCACTCCTCCCTCCGTTGAGTTTCGGTTGCTTTTGAAAAGGTATGAAATTAAAGTTTCGTGTTTTTTTAAAAATTATTATTCTGTGCTCTATTTAATGTGCACACAGGAATAAGGCAATGGTGTTTCGATCTGCGCTTCGACTGCTCCTTCTCTGTCGCCATTGTTTAGACTGTCTGCCCCTCCCAAATGTATAGCCTCGCTTCGATGCGTGACCTTCACCTCATGAATATTCGTTGAGAATGGTCCATTGGGTGCCTGATAGGAGGGGGCAGGGGATCTAACTGTTTGTCTGTCCAACACTGAGTAATTCCCCTTGGTATGTGTACAATTCTACCAGCGCTAGCCTCACCTATCTGGTTTGTGAGTAACGGCAGACAGACGACGGTGAACAGACGACGGATGGACGACCACTTGCCCAGAAGATAGATTCACTTGTGCTTTGCACGCGAGCCAAAAAATGAATGTCCTGATCTGTGATTTGGGATCACACAACTCCAGGCTAAATTCTTCGGTGGAAACAGAGGGTGGGGTGTGGGGTAGGCCTAGGGGCGGGTGTGTCTGCTGGTGACTGGTTCACTCTAGCAAAATGGTATCCCGTGTGAAAAAGCTTAACCCCTTTACTAAAAGCAAAAATGTGCACACCACCAAACTGCAAGAGGCAAAGAAGCTCATGAGCCCCCGCAACTGCGGGGGTCTCATGAGTTTCTTTGCCTCTTGCTGACACCACTTTAGATCCACGTTCCTTGAACACTGGGGCTCTTTAGCGTTGAATTAACCAAGATTTCAGAAACACAGCCTGCATCCAGGGGTTAAAAAACAAACACCGCTTACATTAATCCAGACGTCCGAAGTTTCCTCGTAGACGCACTGCACGGGCGGGTATTTCGTCGGGTCAAAACTATACATCTCCATATCCTCCTCCACGACAAAACACTCCACGGGTATCAACAGGACGCATAGCTTCTGCTGGCTGCGGTTCATCAGCTGAGCGTAGGCACTGAAAGAAAAAGGTAAAAATAATCGTCTGGCTGTTGTTAGCGCTTTTAGTCACGATGATTCCTGCAGGATGTCAGGGTGTTATTCCTGCAGGATGTCAGGGTGTTATTCCTGCAGGATGTCAGGGTGTTGTTATTCCTGCAGGAATCATCACGACTAAAAGCGCTGCCAAACGGTTAAACTGCAGGAACCATCGTGACTAACAATGCTACCGACAGTCAAAGGATTAAAAATATTACTTTCAAACAGAGAAAAACCAATAATAATGATAATAATAATGAGTGCTTGTGTAGCGCCTAACCTCAGAAAATAGAGCTCTCAGTGCGTAACAAAAAGCTAATTGTACAAAAATAATTACAAAAACGCAATTTACAAAAAAGTATTAAAAAATTGAAAACAAAGATACAACGCACTCTATAATTAAGCACACCCACCCTTCAAAAATGCATATCAGTCGTACCAATAACAATAAAGTTAACTTCTGATAAAATGCCAGCAGACTATGATTTTCTTGATGTAAACTATCAGTATCACTGATCAAGTTATCGAATTCTGACCTTGTTCTTAAGCCATTTCGATGTCAGTGGCATCTTTGGTCCCATTTCCTACAGGAATCACATCAACCAAACACACTACCCACAGCATTTAGAGCCTGCACTCCAGGGAGTTTTCACTACATAAATATCATTATTATTAACTCATTCAGCCCGATGGCCGTATTTCCCAAATTTTGGAGGTGCCATCTAATGAATATGCACCAGTTGCAGGAGATGGATCAAAAATGATAATTCAAGGGCAGTGCCAGATTAGCTTGGCGCCGACAGGTGCCAAGCTAATCTGGCACTACCCTTGAATTATCATGGCCAACCCATCTCCTGCTGTAGCGTTTAAGGGCTGAATGAGTTAACAGTCAAAGGGTTAAAACATAAAGGGACTGATGCAGGTACCAAAATAAATAGCGAAAAAAAAAAAAAAAAGTCCAACCAAATTACAAAGCTACATGAAAAAACTTAGGCAATCCAGACCCAAAAAAAAGGTGACTGCCAAGCACGGAAAATGCAGAAAATAAACCCAATAGAAAAGAAACACGCTTAGAAAAGACAGTTACAACACGATTTATTAATACTTCTTCAAACTAGACAAACAAACAAGTATAGAGATCAGTCACTACCCATCGTATTCCTTGCGCGATAAGTAGCGACTGATCTCTATATTTGTCTATTTTGAAGAAGTATTAATAAATCGTGTTGTAACTGTCTTTTTTAAGCATGCTTCTTTCTACGTAGGGTTCTTCTGAGGCTAACTACTATTATTAACCGTTCAGTGCCCGTTGACGGAAACTGTTTTTCTGCAGTCTGCGTCAGCTCAACATCAACAAACCCTAGCTGTCCTAGGAACTTGGATTCAAAGTGGTATCACAAGAGGCATAGATCCTCATGAGCCCCTGCAACTGCAGGGGCTCATGAGGATCTATACCTCTTGCAGGTCGGTGTGTGTTCAGATTTTCTCATCCCTGAATGGGTTAATCTTAACACTTCCGTTCCCACGCCAATTTTTTTACTCACAATTTCCCGTCTGGAGTCCAGCCCGCTCTGATGAGATATTCGGCCCATGGGCAGTACGCCAACAGTGGTTCCACCAGGTGTTTGTGTACAATGCAGTCCTTTACCTGAGCGGATGAAATACAAAACCATGTAGATTAGCCCTTTCAGTTACTATTAGTGGCTAGAAATAGAAATGTCCCCCTAAATCAAAATTTGATCAAAGACAGCAGGTTGTGCCCCTTTACCAGTAAGGACATCAACGCAGTAACACCGTTTCTCTGGATCGCCCTGATCATGGTGGCATGCGTCCTGCAGGAATCATCGTGATAAAAACTGCTATGGACAGCCAAAGGGTTATCCCGTTTTATCCCGTTATCCCGTTTCCTGAAGGAATCATCGCGACTAAAACCGCTACGGACACGCAAAGGGGTAATACTGGATAAGAGGTACCTAAAACTGTGGATGTCAGTGAGATGAGTAATTGCTAGCAATAGGCATATCTTCTCATGAGCCCCAGCAGTTGCAATACTTACTGGGCCCTGATCGTTGACTTTGAATTCCACAAGTCGCAAGGAACTCTGGGCGTTGATTGTTCCCGCTCGTGGGTAGCGATACTCATCGACGCCCCCTGCTTCCCCCATGGAGGTGGTGGGGCCGAAAATATGCAGAATGTCCACGCACGACTCGTCCACTTGTTCGTACAGTATCCGCAGGATTTGGGTGCCATCTGGAGAAATGTATTTTTCTTTAAAATGTCTTTTTTCGAAAAATACTTACCGATGGCATTACTGTATGGAATATACCCTTTAACTTACCCGATTTCAGCCTAAGCACCCTTGTGTACACCTACCTAACAAGGGGTGTAAGAGAGAGAGAGTTGTAACCAAGTGACCGGGTAGTCTCCCCTCCCTCTATCCGGTCATGCGCCACATATTCCCGCCAGTTGTACACTTTGCGTAGAGGCGGCAAGCGGGGTAGGTGGGAGGGACCTCCGAGTAATGCCATCGGTAAGTATTTTTCAAAAAAATAAATTTTAAAGAAAAATACATTTGTTTCCTCAAAATCCATTACCGATGGCATTTCTGTATGGAAGAATGGCAAAAAGGAGGAAGGTGCCGCCCCCATAACCGTCACGGCTGTAAGCTTAGCATCGAGGGGCAACCTCCCGACGATTTCAGCTAAGGGTTACCTAAGGCGCCAGCGGCACACAGAGGGAGTGTTGCACTGCCGAGAGATCTCTGAGGGCCAGGTTGTCCCGTTGGCCAGAGAGATCCCAGAGATAGAAGCGGGCGAAGGTGGACTCTGATCTCCAACCGACCGCCGCGACGATGTCTCTGACAGCGCAGTTGTGGTGGAACACGACGCTGGCGGTGACCACTCTAACTTCATGAGCCCGTATCCGCATAGTCTTGGCCACCTGTGGGGACAGATCATTGTAAGCAGAATGAATAGTGCAACGCAATCAAGACAAGATCGTCTGGCCGGAAATATCGGCCCGGCCTGGGGCCAAGGGCAGGAAGAGGCGGGAGCGACCTCTTCTCCAGGGCTGCACCCTGCGCAGGTAGACTTTTAGCGCTCGGACCGGGTCCTGCAGTCGTGATGTCTGGGACCGGTCGAAACTTGTAAGAGGCCGAAGACTCCATGCCTGGGGCGTGGCTGAGGGGAGTCTGTTCTTGGCCAAGAAAGAGGGGTTGGTCAGAAGCTGAACCGAATCGTCCATCCTGAACTGCAAGCAGGCCGGGTCCACAGACAGGGCATGCAGTTCGCTAACTCTGGCAGCTGTGGCGAGGGCCAGCAGGAAGCAGGTCTTAGTCACATCCGCGAGGCTGGCACGACGCAGAGGCTCGAAGCGACTGGAGTTCAGCCATGTCTGGACCCAAGGAAGATCCCAGCGCGGAACGAGGGAACGAGTGACTGGCCGTTGGAGGTCGAAATGGGACATCAAGTCTGAGAGGTCTTTACACGCTCCAGGGTCCGGATGGCCTAAGTGACGATAGGTGTCCGCCACCATGGCGAGATAACCGCGAATGGTAATCGGCGCCAAGTTCTGTTCATGAAACAGCCCCAAGAAGAACTCGGCGAGCTGTGGAGTAGTCAAAGCGGAGGGGTCCAGATGTCTGGGCTCACACCAGGCCCGTAGGACGCTCCATATCCCTTCGTACACACGGAGGGTGGACTGTCTGTGGGCTGAAGCGATTGCCTCCACTGCAGCATCCGAGAAACCTCAGGTTGCGAGGGCCTGCCTGACAACCACCAGGCATGAAGCAGCAGTCTCTCCAGACAGGGGTGGAAGAGGTTCTGTCAGGGCTGCTTCAGCATCTTCCGAGGCGTGGGAAGCCGAAGAGGTGGTTCGGTGGCGAGACTCAGAAGGTCCGTCGTCCATGTCCTGTTCCAACTGAACGAAGCGACGAGCAGTAGGACCGTGTTGCATCCCCAAAGCTTGAGTAGAATCTTGGGTACAAGTACTGAGGGAGGGTACGCGTAGGCTACAAGGCCCTCCCAGCAAATCGACAACACATCCACCGCCCAGGCTAGAGGGTCCGGAATGGGGGAGACAAAGAGCGGGAGTTGCTTGTTCCATCTGGTAACGAATAGGTCGATCATAGGGGGCTCCCAATGAGTGCAGATCAAGCGGAAGATGTCCAGCCACAGAGACCACTCGGTGTGGAGACGTTGTCCCCGCCTCCAGAGGGAGTCTGCGAGAACGTTCAGGTGTCCTGGGATGTGATGCGCTCGGAGTGACATGCTGCGATCCCTGCACCAGAGGAAGATCTGGTAGAGCAGCATGCAGAGGGTCGGCGACCGAGTGCCACCTTGCTTCTGGATGTAGGCCACGACTGTCGCATTGCCGGACAAGATCAGAACCTCCTGGTCCCGAAGCCACGTTTCCCAATGGATAAGGGCTAACCACACCGCTTTCAACTCCAACCAGTTGATATGTCAATCTCAAAGGTCCACCGTCCACAGGCCTGAAACGGTGCTGAATTCCGGCAGCAAGTGGGCCCCCCAGCCCTGGTGGCTCGCATCCGTACAAATGGAGAACGTCGGGGGAGGGGTAGAGAGAGGGACTCCCGTCGCCAACCTGGAACGGTCTGACCAACGGAGTAGGTGAGGTCTGATCAGTAACAAGACCGGAACCGGGGCTGAGAGATCTCCCGAAGATGGCCGCCTATGGATGAAGCTGAAGCGGTCGAGCGTAAAGCCTGCCCAGTGATAACAAGTCTGCCGCTGTGCTGATGAGGCCTAGATCCGGGCCGGAAGCGTCTCCGCACTGTAAACTTGCTGCGCCATGGCGGACAGTTTTAAAATTCGAGGCTCCGGGAGACGAACTCTGCTGAGGTCGGTCAAAAACTCCATTCCCAAGTGGATGAAGTGACACGAAGGGACCAGGTCCAACTTGCCGTCGTTGAGGAAGAATCTTAGACGTCGAAGTAGAGCGAGAAGCGCGTCTCTGTCTGCCGCCAGCGCGACCGACTCCTGGTTCTTGAGGAGCAGATCGTCGAGGTAGTTGGACGTTGGGCTCAAGGAATCCCGCCTGGCCTTTGCAACGACTGCCTCCATAATCCGAGTAAAAACCTACGGGCTGAGGTTGAGACCGAAGGGGAGAGCCAAAACTGGTAGACGATGCCGGCAAAGGCAAAGCGAAGGTAACGACGTGAAGCGGGGTGCATGGGAACATGTAGGTATGCGTCAGAGAGGTCGAGGCTGACCGCAAAGTCCAACGGCTGTACTGACGCCCACAGGACTCTTGCCGTTTCCATCCTGAAGGAGGTAGCGATGAATTTGTTCAGGGCGGAGAGGTCGATGATTGGGCGCCACTTGCCCCCGGGCTTCGGGACGACGAAAAGCAGGCTGTAGAACGCTGGTGAGTCGTGGCGAGCCACCACTTCCATGGATGCCTTCCGAAGAAGGAATGCGATCTCCGCTTGAAGCGCCCCCGCCTTGTCTCGATCGGATGGCACGTCTGTCCATAGAGGCGAACGTCTCAATGGAGGGGGATTCACAAACAAAATCTGAAGCCCCTCCGAGACCGTGGCAAGAATCCAAGGGTCCTCCGGCAACAGCGAACGCCACGCGTCGCTGTGCAACAAAAGCATCCCGCCGACTGGAGGCCCTGGCGGGGTCGGCGTCAGAGAGAAGTCACTGGGCCCTCCCATGCCCAGGCCTCCGGGAGGCCCAGGGCCAAGCGGGGGCTGCTGCCTGGGAGTGACGGGCCCTACCAAAGAGAGCCCGTGGTCCAGAACGGGGAGGAAACCTAGTAACCAGGCGGGTGGAAAGTCTGAAGCTCCGCAGTGCACGCTCCCTGTCCCCACACCAGGCCGGGGCCGGGAGGGGTCCAATCTAGGGGCGCTGGGTCAAAGGTCCTTCGTCGAATCCTGAACCTCTTGCCAAGTGGGACCGAAGAGGAGGGAACCCCCGAGGGGGGCACAGCGCAGCTGAGCCACGGAGGTCGCAGGGATGCCCGGACAGCCCTTCAGTACGCCTTCCGGAGGAAGGCAGCCTCCAAGAACTTGGCGCTGGCTACACCCTCTACTGGTCAGGCAGGCCTGCATCAGAAAGACGGCTCTCAGGCGTGGGCTTCATGGTGAAGACCCCCATTGCGACTAAGTTGGAAAACCTACCAACGGGTCACTCCGACCGCATCATGTCCATGCGCCTCCCACTGAGACACCAGCAATACGTCACCCTTCTCAGTGTGTACTCCCCAACCCTCCTGGCAGAGCCTGCAGAAAAAGACAAGTTCTACTCTGACCTGCGCAGCCTCCTGCAGAGCACCCCTGCAGACGACAAAGTCATCATCCTTGGCGACTTCAACGCCAGAGTGGGCCAAGACTGTGAAGCCTGGAAATTTGTCCTCGGCAAGCATGGCGTTGGGAACTGCAATGACAATGGTCGCCTACTGTTGGAGCTCTGTGCAGAGCAGCAACTTGTCATCACCAACACTACTTTCCAGCAAAAGGACAGTCGAAAGACCACCTGGATGCATCCTCGCTCCAAGCACTGGCACCTTATCGACTATGTCCTAGTGCGTCAGAGGGACCGCAGTGACGTCCTCCTCACCAGAGTGATGCCCAGCGCAGAGTGCCACACTGACCACCGCCTTGTTCGCTGCAAACTCAGGCTCCGCCTCAAACTGAAACCCAAGAAAGGGGCCCCCCCCCCCAAGAAAAAGCTTGATGTTGCCAGCCTTCAGCGTGACGACAAGAAAGCTGCCCTTCAGGCCGATTTACAGCGCATGCTCAAAGACACAGTTGATCCAGCAGACTCCTCCCCTGAAACACTCTGGGAACAACTGAAAACTGCTATTGTAAAATTCTCTGTGGAAGTCTTAGGCTTTGCTAGAAAGAGGAACAAAGACTGGTTCGACGAAAACGACGTAGAGATCCAGGAACTTCTAGCAAAAAAAAGAGCCGCCCACCAGGCCCACCTAGCCCAGCCTTCCTGCCCTGTGAAGAAGTCTGCCTTCCGCCTCATCTGCAGCAGTCTCCAGCTCAAGCTTAGAGAGCTCCAGAACAAGTGGTGGTCCAGACTCGCACAGAGGACCCAGCTCTGCGCTGACAACGGTGACTACAGGGGCTTCTACGAAGCACTGAAAGCAGTGTATGGCCCTAGGCACCTGGTACAAAGTTCCCTGCGAAGCGCTGATGGACAGGCACTCCTCACAGATAATACCTCCATCTTGAACCGCTGGTCGGAATACTTTCAGGACCTCTTCGGCGCTGAGCGCACTGTTCAAGAAACTGTCATTCTCCAAATCCCACACCTTCCACTAAAGGTTGAATTGGACGAACCGCCCACCGCCGAAGAGACCCCCACAGCCATCCACCAGCTCAAGAGTGGCAAAGCAGCAGGCATTGACGGAATCCCGCCAGAGATCTGGAAACATGGAGGCCCAGCACTGCACAACAAGCTCCACGACCTCTTTCTCTGCTGCTGGGAAAAAGGAACACTACCAAAGGATCTCCGTGATGCAGTCATCATCACCCTGTACAAGAACAAAGGAGAGAAGTCTTCCTGCTCTAATTATCGTGGAATTACCCTGCTGTCCATTGCCGGGAAAATTCTCGCAAGGTTGCTCCTGAATCGGCTGGTACCTGCCATCGCTGAAGACACCTCCCAGAGGGCCAGTGTGGCTTCAGAGCCAACAGGAGTACCACCGACATGGTCTTTGTGCTGAGACAGCTTCAGGAGAAGTGCCGCGAGCAGAACAAAGGGCTGTACGTAACGTTTGTCGACCTAACAAAAGCGTTTGACACTGTGAGCAGGCAAGGTATGTGGCAGATCCTGGAGCGACTAGGTTGTCCCCCAAAGTTCAACATGATCGTCCAGCTCCACGAGGACCAGCAAGGCCAGGTCAGACTAAACAGTGACCTCTCAGAACCATTCCCCATTCGCAATGGCGTGAAGCAAGGCTGGTTGCTGGCACCGACCCTCTTCACCATGATGTTGAAGCAGGCCACAGTGGACCTCGACGATGACGACGCAGTGTACATCAGGTATCGTCTCGATGTCAGCCTGTTCAACCTCAGACGACTGCAGGCCCACACGAAAACCCTAGACCAACTGATTCGTGAGCTGCTCTTTGCTGATGACGCTACCCTCGTTGCACACACAGAGAGAGCCTTGTAGCGCATTACGTCCTGCTTCGCAGATGCCGCCCAGCTCTTTGGACTTGAGGTCAGTCTGAAAAAGACAGAGGTCATTCATCAGCCGGCACCCAAGGAAGAGCATCTCCCTCCCCACATCACCATCGGCGAGTCCGAACTGAAGTCTGTACACCAGTTTACCTACCTTGGCTGCATCATCACGTCAGACGCCAAGCTGGACAAGGAGCTGGACAACAGGCTGGCAAAAGCGAACAGTGCTTTCGGGCGACTATTCAAGCGGGTGTGGCACAATCAACAGCTGAAAAAAGGCACCAAGATCAGCGTGTACAGAGCTGTCGTCCTCACCACCCTGCTGTACGGTTCCGAGTCCTGGGCCCTCTACCGCAGCCAACTACGACTCCTCAAACGCTTTCACCAGCGCTGCCTGTGTACCATCCTGGGCATTCACTGGAGTGACTATGTCACCAACGTCGAAGTCCTTGAACAGGCGGAAACTGTGAGCATCGAGGCTTTGCTGCTGCGGACACAGCTTCGCTGGGCGGGTCACGTCTCCAGGATGGAGGATCATCGCCTACCCAAGATCAATCTGTTCGGTGAGCTCGCCACTGGACACCGAGACAGAGGGGCACCAAAGACGGTCTCAAGAAGTCACTTAGTGCCTGCCAAATCGACCACCGCCAGTGGTCTTCGTTTGCTGCGGACCGTGACACCTGGCGCTCCACCATTCACAAGGCAGCTGTCTCCTTTGAGGACTCTCGCAGAGCTAACCTTAAGGACAAGCGGCTCAGAAGAAAAAACAGAGTTGTCGTAACTCAGAACCCTGACCAGACCTTCCCCTGCAGCCACTGCGGTCGAACCTGCCTGTCCCGGATTGGCCTCCGCAGCCACGAAAATGCCTGCAGATGACGTGGGCAAGCCCTATAGAATCTTCGTTCGCGAAGTCAAGCCAAGAGGGGGGGTCAAAGGTCCTTTGTCGAATCCTGAACCTCTTGCCAAGTGGGACCGAAGAGGAGGGAACCCCCGAGGGGGGCACAGCGCAGCTGAGCCACGGAGGTCGCAGGGATGCCCGGACAGCCCTTCAGCACGGCATCCCGTCTCATGAGGTCGCAATTCGCCGCGGCCGCCAAGGAATTAGTCGCAACATGGTGAACTGCGCGATTCGCTGTGATGGCGATGGAGTGAACGTCGCGTAGAGGCATCCGGCCGCTCCCCAAAATCTTCTATACCTCTCACCACCGCCTGAGTTGCCAAGTCCAGGAAACCCGCACACGCCAGAGAGTTTACACACCAGGGTAGCAGTGAGCTCCAGTCTGGGAGGAAAAAAACGACGGGCCTGCAACTGAGCCTCCGGGTCCACCTCTGGAAGAGGGCAGGCAAAAGCTTGAGAATGTATCGCGTACCATGCCGTATCGACGCCAGAAGGCCACCGTGTGTCGGCGAAGAAACCTCTATCACGGAGCTTGCCTAGGGCGAGGTGTTCGTTAAACGCATCCATCAGATCCCTAAGTCCCGGTGGCCGAGGCAGAGTCTTAAAATGCTTCGCTTGTAGAGGAACGTCCACCGAAGCCGCGGCTTTCCTCTTGAGTGGGGGTGACGGAGGGAAGCTCTCCAAAGGAAGAATCTTTGCGATCAACCACGCTGCCTCGTCTAGAGCACGCGAAGTGTCTGTCGCGCCCGACAGTCCCCCCCAGTGCATCCAAGTCTGAAGCGTCACGAGGGCGAGGATCCAGAGAGAAAATGGCGGAAGCGGAGTCCTTCGGAAATAAGCTGAAAAAGTCATCATCCCCGACCACAGGAGAGATTGCAACCGTGTGCTGAAGTGGAGAACCATCGTCCGAACGTCGGCGCGGTGAGCTAAAGGAAGGTGAATGCTAGAATGCGCGCGCTGTCGAGAACCGGGCACTACTGTAGTGCTGACCGGGAGCTCCTGTACGGCCGACGCATAAAGGAAGAAGCTCCAAAGTTAAGGCCCGAGGGGAAGCATCAAACCGATGCACCGAGGGCCTATTCCTAGGGCTGGGCGAGCGACTTAGACGAACGAAAGTCCGAAGGGCGCGCGGGGACCGGCTACGGCCGGGAGCCCTGACAGCATCAGGGGAAGGAGACCAACGTCGCGGGGACGGGCTCCTATTGAGGTGGCGCAGGAAAGAGCGCCAGTCCGAAGACGGAAGCCTGCAAAGGCGGGCAGAGGTAGATGGACAGTGTCAATGGGAGCTAGCGAAGGCTGGAGGGAGTCCCACGTACCCCGTCTCTCTGCCACCCCTTGCGGAGGACCATGCGAGACAGGCATAGGTCTCTCAGGCACCCCTTGTGAAGGGCCATGCGAGACTGTTTGGACTCTACTGGCCATCACTGTGAGAGGGCGAAACGGGACTGAGTCCATCAACCGCCGAGAAGAGGGCCCCACAATCTCCGAAGTCGCCCGCCGGAGCGGAGATTTGAGGGGGGCAGGGGCTACCGGAATAATGCTACGCACTGACCTGTCTTGTTCCATCGGCGTGGCAGATTCCGTAGCCCCGGGGCAGCGACGCTGACAGAATTCCCAAAGCTGTGAACACTTACGCTCCCTCCATGTCGCACTAACGGCGCAGGAACGGGCAGAGGAGCAAGGAAGACACAACTTATGGTTGTCCGTAGGCCACTGAAAGCCATTGCAACGCTTGCAGGTGCGAAGCTGTACACTGCAACGCAAAGCAGACATTATTTTGAAACAACACGTGGGCCCGCTAACAAAAAGGCCCGTGAACAGTACTCACAACCGGTCGAGGGCTAAGCCCACAAAAGAACCAAAATATTCCAAGGGAGGTGCCGACGAGAAAGTAAACGGCCCATTTACTCGTAGGCATAACCCGAGGCCTTACCTCGCCATCGACAAGCCACTAAGGGAGGCAGAGAAAAAGAACCAATCCAAAAACGTGAGAGGCTGAAGCCGGTGACCGTCCACAGTGAAGCAAAGGGTACAACTGGCGGGAATATACGGCGCATGACGGGATGGAGGGAGGGGAGACTACCCGGTCACTTGGTTACAACTCTCTCTCTCTTACACCCTTTGTTGGGTAGGTGTACACAAGAGGGTGCTTAGGCTGAAATCGGGTAAGTTAAGGGGTATATTCCGTACACAGGGGTCAAAACACGTGCTGGGGAAAAAGTCGGAAACAACAGGGGCAAGCGAGACATTGATTCCGGGGGTTGAAAACTCAAACAGCAGGGGGGGGGGGGGGGGGGGGGGGGGGGGGGGGGGGGGTAGGCGCGAAGGATAACGGTACGCAATGTTGGCGGGCCTATGCTCACTTCCACCGATTCCAGCTTTAGAATGTGCTCTTATATCCGTTCAAATATGTCAGGGTTCGACTTAACTTTCACCGATTTTTCACATCACTCCCATCTCCATTTCTTTCTCACTCCCGTTTCATTAGAAGTTTAGCCGCAAGCAACATTGTGTCCTGCATCACTAGACGCCATCTTGGAAAAATGAAGCTTGCCTAAAGTTAACGATAAACGAATCTGACAACTTGTGGACCTGCGCCGTTTAAGAACCACGACTGTTTTAGATTTTTTACGTTTTATTTTTTTCCATGCGGAATTGCCTTTTTTTAAACAGCGGATTTTTTAAAATTAACGCTGATATCCTCGAAAAAGCGGAAGATTTTGACCCCTGGTACAGTAATGCCATCGGTAATGGATTTTGAGGAAACAAAGAAATTATACATTGACCCGCTGATGCATGCAGCCACTCGTACTGTGAAGTATAAAAGTGTCTCTCTCCAGGCTTTCATCCACATATCATTACAGACTATCACCATCTCAAGGTTTCAGACAGATAGCCTGAACAAAAGAACCCAGGCAGACAAGTCCAATATACATCCCAACTGAGGAGGTGCGCTGGGGGATAACGAAAAGTGAAATATTATTAGATATGCATCATGACTTAGGCTTTGCCAGTGGTTCTCACGTGAACTGCATTCTCCTGGAATTTCTCTCTCAGGTACATTTTAATTTAACACATTTTCAGTCATATAGTTTGTATTCATCCAGGTTTTTTGTTTCTTGGCTGTTTTGAATAGTCAGTACTATTTATAGCATAGGGCCTTTGCTTCAGTTGAATTTTTCTGTCATTGATATTATCTAACTGAGCCAATTATTCAGTTATATAAATGTTTTGCATGAAACCATTACTAGCAGTATCACAGAACACCTGCATATAGTTCTTTTTGTTGTGAAGCCCCCTATATTATTTATTGGCATCTTTTTGTTTTAGAGGCTTGGCTGAACGAAGTTTAGAGTGTGTTTGTGCTGAGAAATGTGATCGGCAAAGGACTTATTTGGGGGAGAACGATTTGCTCAGCAAGTAATGTTGTCATCGAAACATGCAATAAGGGAGTCTACTTATCACGTTACCTTGGTAACATGACAAGAGGACTCCTGTTGCCTTCAGAATGGGCGACCAGGGAAAAAAGTCGAATAGAGCCAGGCCAATGAAAAAAAGTGTAAAGAGACTGAAAGAAGACAATATAAGTTATTGGTCTTTGGGGTACAATAGTTCCTTTGACCTCCCGAAGGCCTACAAGGCTCCGTTCAGCAAGCCCCTGCTACCAATAACGTATTTGTTTTCATTCCTCCACTATTTTCGCAAAAGAAATCTTCTGACCTGGATCACACCAGACATGACTGACATCAAAGAAATATACATTTATAATAATAATAATAATACAGTTATTATATAGGCGCTTTTTCTCAATTTTGGGGAAATCGACTCAAAGCGCCGCGCCTGAAACCCAACACACACACTCACGAAACAGACACGGATTTACGCCATTTAAGACAAACACAGTACAAACACGGTACAAGACAAACGAAGGGCCAGTCAGCTACTGAAGTTACAGAGATTTTTGATCGCTTGTATTTGAAATTTGTAAAGTGACCTGAGACCGGTACCAAAGTGTGGGGGGTGGGGGGGGGGACATAATAGACTTATGATGTAATTTAAAATCTGTCATGACGTTTCCATCTCCAGTAGTGTGCCTGTTGTTTCGAACAACACTAAGTAACTTTGTACTTTAGAATGTTTTGGTGATCTTTTGTTGAACAAAACTGGCACCCAAGATGCGTCAGAAAGAGGGCAGCAAAAAGTTGGCCATTAGTCACTACAAGGGTTTTTGTAGCGAGGTCGCACGGTACAGTTTGCGCTAAAGGAATTGGTCATGTGACGTACAGATGAAAACCATATTTATTAATCCTATTTTCTGAGGTTTATCCATTCAGTTTTTGTAAAAATAAAGAGCCTGACTCATATTAACCCTTATCATTTGGAATACACCAGTGTGTGAAATAAGTGTGACTAAAATAGTTAAAGGGTAGTGCCAGAATAGCTTGGTAGAGGCGCCAAGCTATTCTGACAATACCCTTGAACTAAAGCCATTGGTCTGTATCCTTACCTATAAGTACTGTAATGTAGTTTGCTTATGGCAGTGTACAGATTTGAAACTTTTAGCCTGAGTAAGATATGGGTTAATCACAAAAAAATGTAACCCCCTTTGCGCATACACAGGTACCGTTCACAGTGCTGGCAACTGCATGTTCAAGGGGTTAATAAAAAAAAATCCCAAGTAAAGAAGACTGACCAGCAGCTTTGGTGTTGGCGTTAGGCTGCCACCAGTACCCAGTGTATCTGTCAAACTCCTCCTGAACGACGAAGGATGGGACACCTGCTGTGATGGGGTTGTCTTCCAGGCCCCCATCCTTACCTGAAAAGGAGCGCTACAGTAAAACCCGTTTTGAGCACCCACCCTTCTTGCAAGAAAAAAAGTGGTCTTAACCCTTTTAGCACCGGATCCTTAGAGCAGGAGATGGCTTGGCCATGATCATTCAAGGGTAGTGCCAGCCAGATGAGCTTGGCCATGATCATTCAAGGGTAGTGCCAGCCAGATGAGCCTGGCCATGATCATTCAAGGGTAGTGCCAGCCAGATGAGCTTGGCCATGATCATTCAAGGGTAGTGCCAGCCAGATGAGCTTGGCACCCAAAAGTGCCAAGTTCATCTGGCACTACCCTTGAATGATCATGGTCAAGCCATCTCCTGCAACTGGTTCATAGTTGTTAGGCAACACCTATAAAATTAGAGAAATAATAATAATAATAATACAGCGCTTTTCTATAGCATCCTTCCCCACTTACACAGGCTCGAAACGCTTTACAAATGAAATTATAAACACACAATAAACTACAAATCACAACAACAAAAACAGTTCAGGCATACTAACCACAGTCTTTTATACAACGAACACATTCTATTTACAGTAACACCATCCAAAAATTACATGATGGGAAGCAAAGGAAAATTAACAATGATATGCCAAGTTAAAAAGATACGTTTTCAGGTTGGTTTTGAAGACCTTGGGGCTAAAAGGGTTAAGAGATAGGTGCTTTGGGTTGTAACTGTCTTTTCTAAGCATGTTTCTTTCTCCGTTGAGTTCCCTTCTGCATTTTACACAGATGGCAGTCACCATTTTGGTCTGGATTGCATATTTCTCAAAACAAAAGTCTTGAATGGCAAAAAGATTCTCCTGTCATTTAAGACCATCATTTAGGTGGTGATGGTCTTTAATGACAGGTGACCTCTTATACGATTGGTCACTTAAAACTGTGATAGTGTTGGGTACTGAAAAATAAATGTTCAATCTAGACAATGAGTGAATGCCAATCGTGTAAATGCCAGGAAACCAATCTCAACCCAACCCAGATTTCTCATCCTGCAAGAATACAGCAGTGACAAAAGCCTACTAAAAATGCATGTCGCCAGCCAGCAAAATTTAAATCGCAGTGGCCAGAGATGAAATTTAGTCACCCATCAAATGGACATTTCCTTCGAGTTCCAAATTTTAAAGTTGGCAGCTGGGCTACTGATTAAGGCTTTTTTGAGTTGCCACAAGTGACCCTTTTCAACATCCCTTTACACATATCATACACACAACCAAACAGAAGACTGACCAAGGCAACTGACTAAAGACAAAGATCACCCTAGAAAAACGGCTTTCAGTTCTACAGTACAAAGTCATCAAAGCTCCATATCATACTGTTCTGTGTGTGTGTAAGCTGCAGCTCTGCAAAGGTTATCACGGATGTCACCCAGATGTCACCACTGTTAATGAAGGCCACGATGTCCGTGTTGGCAGGGCAGATTTTGGGGTCCAGACGTGCGCCAACACACTGCGTCTCTATCAACTCTGGTGCAAAAGGTATGTCTGCCTGCGAGTGAAGATAATATCAAACTTTAAACTCCTAGTCTTACTGACCCCCAACTGTTGGCTTTAAATTCCACAACACCACGATGGTAAATACCACAGGCTCAAAACATTGTCAATGGACATTCAGAAATCAGCAGTAAGGCAAACTTAAAATGTGTTAATTAAAACAGACATTAACCTAATCAGCCCCAACAGCCTACAGCAGGAGATGGATCGACCATGATGATTCAAGGGTAGTGCCAGATTAGCTTGGCGCCGACAGGCGCCAAGCTAATCTGGCACTACCCTTGAATTATCATGATCAAACTAACTTGCAATATCACATTTGTCCGGGCTTCTAATTGACCGTTTTCACTGAAATACATGTAATTTTCAACCCTGCACACTGCAATTGCAAAAAGAACGACAAGGTTCACTATCGGCCTCAGTTACAATGAGAATAAAGCAAGCTCAGTTACCCTGTGCTTGAAAAGGCCCACTGCTCTACGCGCCACCAAAGACAAGTCTTGCAAAAACTACTTACGAATACAATATACACATGGGTGGGACCGAAAAAAAAATTTGAATCCTGAAACGAGGGTCTTGGGGCACTTTTTAAGTGGGGAAAAAAAAGAAAATTTGGAATCCGGAAATCCAGCTGTATCCGGAAAAGTCCCACCCATGTATACATATTCATGTAGTGTCAATATTGGCAATTGATTACGTGATGCCTTTGGCTCCGTTCCTGGAAATATTTTCTCAGATTTCTCACCACATCTGATTTGCCCATTTGTAGGCCCTGTCATCCTCTGCATTGTATTGGTTTTTGAAAGCAATACCAGATACCAAATACCTGCCTGATTTTCTGACGAAACTCTCTACTCAACCACACTTTCCCACATTACCAGAATTTCCAAGTGTGTTTTGGGACTGATTTTGACAGTCGACACATTTTTAGCCAAGTACTTTTTTTTAAAAGTCAAAACCCCAAGGCGAACACTCATGCTACATTTTTTTCGGAGATCAAAACCAAAACTTCTTATAAAAAATACTCCAATTAATAATGTAAGAAACTTCAAACATAACAAAAGTTTTGGGGGGGTTTCATGACATTTATTAAACATCTGAACTGTATTTCAAATGTGTGTGCTGGAATGGGATTTTGGGACCATACGGTTCGGTCCAAAATCACAGATCAGCACACATTCACATAAATCACAATCCTACATTATGAACTTACTGTGAAGTCTTCACACAGGTAAAGACTGCTGTTGGCTGGGAAGACAAACCGACCCTTCTCTTCCGCAAAGTCGTACGATGTGATCCCGTACGACCCCAACCTCTTCCTCTCTCGCATCAACTGCTCTTCTTTCGACAGCTGGCCGGAAGACCATGATGGCTGCAGGGTGTCAATGAGAGGTTTCCATGGCAACACAAATTTGTCGTGCTCATCTTCAGTAATGTCCGCAAACAGCAGAGTGTTTTCGCGCCGGCTGGGAGGAATCCCGAGGAAATACAGCCGACTGCGTTTGACAGATGAGGAGTTGTAGGCCGTCCGAAACGTGAAGTTGGTGGGTACGCTCCCAGCAAGAGACGTGAGGAGCTTCATGGTGTCTCGGACACTTTTCCGCAGCTCCGCCCACGTCTTTTTGCCACCACTGTTTGAGTCCAAGGGCGACCATGACTTTATGTCATAAGGGTCCAGTAACACTTCCGAGGCCATGATGGTTTTCAAGCTGTCCGTGTGACAGCACAAAGAATTCTAAAATCACAAACTGTTCAGAGTAATAGGTCGACACTTTACTTGTTTACAGACTGTTATTTTCTGTGTTCCTATCAAATGCAATGTAAAAGTTTTACCATTTGATGCTCATCACAAATAAAACTGTAAGCATGAAACACGTCAACTGATTTTTGCCGCATCCACTTTCAACACTCAGTCCAGTCTCAAATGCACTTTCCTGACAAGCATTTCGCACTAAGGTGAATATGTTCAGATCACAAGAATTTGTTGTTAGTTATCAAGTGGGCGTCGCCTCAGATGATATCATGATACCAAGTACCAGCAGTAACGGAAAGTTTCACCATGTGTGAGGTGGCCTTGATCACTTGTAAAGACAAATGGCAAAATGATGTCACCCTCTTTTGAACACAGCCACTGGTACTGTTTACAGTACTGGCATCTGCATGCACAAGCAGATTAATTTATATGAAAAGAGTGTATTAACCCATATCATACTGAGGCTAAAAGTTTCAAATTTGTACACTGCCATATGCAAGCTACATTATAGTACTCACAGATAAGGATATAGACCAATGGCTTTAGTTCAAGGGTGGTGCCAGAATAGCTTGGCACCTAGAAGCGCCAAGCTATTCTGGCACTACCCTTAAACTATTTTAGTCAAACTTGTTGCACACACTGGTGTATTCAGTGAATGATAAGGGTTAATTTTAAAAGACGACACTCTGCAAGGATTAACCCTTTGGCTGCTGGCAGCAGTTTTTGTTGTGATGATTCCTGCATAAAAACATTACTGACAGCCAAAGGGTTAATAAAATGTAAACATATAATTTAAATGTATCATAGTCATACAAAATGTAATTGTAAAGAGCAATGCTTTCTAAATTATGTACAATGGAAGGCATGGAAAGCTGATGTTTATGTCCCTACATGTACACATTTGTTTTGTTTGTGTGCATCTCACTCTGGTCATCTTCCAAAATTTCCACAGCCAGTGTGTGTGTGTGTACCAGCTGGGCCAAGCAATAAAACAGCAGGCTTCTGGTTGTACTGAACCATTTTCATCCTGCTACACTGCTGCTTGAAATTAATTGAGAGCACCAAGCTATTCTGGCACTACCTTTTAGCGAAAATGGTTGCTCTATCTCCTAATCTTTAATGCAGCCTTCATAGGACAATAGGGCTCGGGAAGCTGACGTCATCATGCCAGTTGTGGTGGCCATCTTGTGAGGATATGGGACTAAGCACTCATAGGGAAATCGCTGTTTTTGTAATGTCAAAAAAGACCATGATGTACTATAAGTAATAACAGCAAGTCTTGCCATCACTGTAGGAAACCGCTCACCAGAATCTGTTTTTGTTTGTTTCCAAAGAGGAAGAAAAATGTGTTGAAACACTATTTTGCTACTATACGATGACTATGGTATCCTCTTAAGATGGCAGATGATGCACTGACGCTGCTAGGCAACGCGGGGAACTTCCCGAGTCCTATTAGTATAAGCAAATAAACAATATCAGCTTCAGGATGTAATGGGTAAACAAAAGCCCTGGTATATGTGGGGGGTAGGGGGGTGGGGGGTGGAGGGTGGGGGGAGG
Organism: Semisulcospira habei; assembly: GCA_036245525.1. NCBI lineage: Eukaryota > Metazoa > Mollusca > Gastropoda > Semisulcospiridae > Semisulcospira > Semisulcospira habei. The sequence goes on from BTPG01000002.1 coordinate 30,229,683, forward strand.
GGGTGGCCTGGATGAGGGAAAGTGGGGGCAGGGTGAGTGGTGGTGGTGAGGGGGTGTAGGTATTAGGAATCATTTTTGCTTGCAAACAGGATAAGACCACCCTGGACTATATATTACTATGGCTTCAGACCATTACACCATATATTATTTAACACACGTGAGCAAATCATGCTTGCAGACGAGGGACTTTTAAACAATTTTGCGCTTTCTTATCTGCGCAATGATGCAATTACTATCTTCATTCTTCTTTGACTGCAACTGTCTTCTAAAAGCTGAAGCACTCAGCAAATTCACAGCTTTTGGTTCATGTTTTGAAATATGTTTTGTTGAGCGCAACCAATTCTTGCACTTGCACTATCGCAACTTTCCAATAGCAGTTTATCTACACGTTTACAGTATTACAAAGAACGAGTTAAACTACCAAAACAAGAAACACCGTCACGGTCTGGAATTAGCGTGAACTTGAAAGGCATCATTTTCCTTTATACCGATGTTTGTCCAACCCGTTTTACTCTAACAGCAGAAACTGTGTAAGCCATTTTGACTAAAAGAAAAATAAGAAGAAGGTTCAATCTAGACCGCAAACGAATATCTTACCGTAATAGTGAGTCCACAACTAAGGTTGATAACAAATGCACCGTCAGTCAACTCTTGGCAACATCAGCTTCCATTTTCTGAGGGATTCTCGTGTCTCGCTAAACCACAAAAGGTTTCTCTGGTTGCTGGACAACTCGCCCATTTGCTAAATCGTCCCGTACTCCATCTCGCTCTTGGTACGAGTCAACTTGCCACAGTAAGGCTGAGTTGGTATACCTCGCCCTGTGCCTAGGTAACATGAACCAGCGGCGCCATTGTTGCTATTATGGCGTCATGTGCACCAGATCAGTTTAGAGCGTGTGCTCTCTGCACCTGTAATGAGCAATCTCGAAGAAAGAATCACGTGATGTTTGATTGCTGCAAAATAAGATGAATAAAGAATAAACCTTTTCCCATATGCAGTCCGGCAATAATGCATCCTTAAGCTAGCACCATGAAACATTACATGATTTGGCAGAATTGAAAAATAGTTTAATTTTTCCTCAATGGTGGTGATTTTGCGACATCTGCGTCGCTTTGCGGCTTTTCCTCAATGGTGGTGATTTTGCGACTTGCGGCAGAAAGCACCGTTGTGGCCCTTAGCCATATGAGAGACAAGTGCACTACAATGGACTTGATTCAGGAATAGGGCTCAGGAAGTTCCCCATGTTGTCTAGGAACGTCGGCTGCCGGGCCACTATCTTGAGAGGACATGCTGGCCTGGCGATAGACTTCAGATAGTAGTGAAGTAGTGTTTCAACATGTTTTTCTTCATGTTTCTTCCTCTTTGGAAACAAATACAGATTCTGGTTAGCAGTTTCCTACGGTGATGGCAAGACTTTCTGTTATTGCCTATAGCACGTCAGGACTTTCCTGACATTGTCCTGACAGCGATTTCCTGATGAGTACGAGTCGTGTATCCTCTCAAGACGGTCGCCACGACTAGCGTGATGATGTCAGCTTCCTGAGCCCTATACGCAAGTTCTGAGGGGAATGAACAACCCCTGGAGACCTATCTTTTTCCAGTAGGGACATACGCCCTCCAACATTTTATGCTCAAGGGGAGCAACGCTAAAACTGGAAACGAACCGCTTTTTGACTGTGATCACAATCTTCCGCGGGAACATATGAGACCACACTTCGAGTGCAGAAGCCTACCTGTGTGCGCAGTTCTGGTGAAAAAGGACCAGTCCAAGTGAGCAGACAGATGCAAAAATCGCAGTAATGGCGCCACTGGTGCGTTTAACCTAGGTACAGGGCGAGGTATACCAACTCAGCCACAGTAAGCAGTCAAGTGGCCAAAGTAAGGGGTCAAGTGGCCAAAGTAAGGGGTCAACTCGCCCAACCTTGATGTCAAGTTGCCCAAGATCGTTTTCTTGCTTGTCCCTGTAGGACTGCACGCGCGTGTCTTTGCCATGTGCGTGTTTGAGCCTGTGTCAGTGTGTGTGTCTGTGTGCAGTGGTGAATCCAAATGTAGGCTCTAAAGTTCATGTTACCCCCCATAGTCATCACTGCTCAAGTGTCTGCGTGAAAGTGTAGCAATGTCTGTGCTTTGCTGCCGTAAATATGCAAAACACTGAATGGTCGGTGAACCATCTCAAGTAAACTTAACTGCTTTAATGCCATAAAGATCAGAAACTTATCAACGAAATCTCACTATTAAAAATAATATTACTGAAAACGACTTGGCAGCGCTGGGCTGGATTTTCCTGTGTCTAAATGAACCATAGCCAGACCCGTGTTTAGCATTTGGTAACCATCTGTAACATAAGTGTTTCTGTTGTTCGTTCGTTCCATTTGTTATGTCCCACTGGCACATAAGTGATCGGGGACTAGCTAATAAAGCTTTAGCTGACAACAACACAACATGGTCAGATATGTTTAACTAGGGTTAAAAAAGGAGCGCAAGTTAATTTAATTTGATTTAATTTAATTTAATTTAGCCTCTCACCCACGACATTGGTCCACTATGTACAAAACAGAGTATTACTTTACTTCCAATTAAAATCAATGTTAAAATTTCAGGACACCATTAAAAATATATTTCATTAGAAGTTTAAAATCAAGAAAAGTTAAAAATTTATTTACAGTAAGACTAAAAAAGTGTTTCAGTCAACAGTAGCAGGCTTTTAAAGTTTACGATGGAAATAGACAGAGAGATGATGGACGGAAAACTGGCACAACTTTTGCTATCCAACTTTAGCCATTTTTGGCTCATGTGCGAAGCAAAAGTGAGTCTATGTTCTGGGCGAGGGGTCGTCCATCTGTCGTCTGTCCACCGTCGTCTGTAGTAAACTTTAACGTTGGCATTTTTTCAGAGACTATTCAAGCTACAATCTTACTTTGCCCAAGGATACTTTGTGGCAAGACCTTTCTAAACAGACCAATTTTAACGATCTCTCATAAAGGTCAAGGTCACAGGTGATCAGGAAATATGTCAAAATTAGCTATATTTTGACATAATTTATTTTTTCTCAAATACCATTCACAACTTAAAACTCAAGCTTGGTGCAAAGATACCTGATGGCAAGACCTTTATAGACACACTAATTTGGTTGATCCCTTAAAAGGTCAAGGTTGATTGATTGATTGTACATTGCTTAACGTCCCGACAGCAACAAGGCTTTCTCAGGACGTGCCTGCACTGCTTGTGAAAAAAAAAATAAACAGCACATTGAATGTATCTCGCCAGCCAGTCAAATAGTTAAATAAACCTAACACATGGGGCCTAAATAAAGCTAAGACCATTTAGCAACACACATCCAATATTAAGAGCTACAGGCAGTGCAGACAGTAGGGAGATTTTTAAAAAGGCAAATACAGGTGAATGGACCTCGGGTAGACAGAAACACATGCCCCAGAAAAGAGAGAAAAACCCACCGTGTGGGGCTGACCAGGGTGACCCTGGGAACTAAAAAGTACCTAACCCCACCCAAGTCCCCCAGGGCAGACCCGGGTGGGGGTTAAAAGGTCAAGGATCAAAAGAGCTCAGGAAATAGGGTCAAAATAGCCATATTTTGACAAAAGATGTTTTTTTTTCTCAAATACTATTCACAACTTCAAACCCAAACTTGGTACAAAGATACCTGGCGGTAAGACCTTTTATGCTTACTAATTTGGTTGATCCCTCGGAAAGGTCAAGAGCTCAAGAAATAGGTCCAAAATCGCCATATTTTGACGTATGTTTTTTTTTTTTCAAATACTATTCACAACTTCAAACCCAAACTTGCAACAGAGATACCTGATGGTAAGACCTATCTATGCATACTAATTTGGATGACCCCTCAGAAAGGTCAAGGGTCACAAGAGCTCAGGAAATAGGTAAAAATATCCATATTTTGACAAGAAATGTTTTTTCTCAATTACTATTCACAACTTAAACCCAAACTTGCTACAGAGATACCTGATGGTAAGACCTATCTGTGCATACTAATTTGGATGACCCTTCAGAAAAGGTCAAGAGTCACAAGAGGTCAACAAATGTGTATACAATGCCAATAATTGTAGTTATTATCAACATTTTTGCAAATTGGCTTTTCAATCAAATTTGGCACAAAGTTAGCTGATGACAAGACCTTCCTATGTATCCTAATTTAGTCGACTCATCGCAAAGCTCAAGGGTCATGGGGGTTTCACAGATGTGTGAAAACTGATTAAATTTTGAGAAAACATGTATTTTATTAGTGCAGAAGCAATCCCTTTACTTATTGTCAGACGTGTGGATCGGTCACACACGTGAGCCATAAGGGCTTTGCAATTCTTGTTATTCTATAAAATGATGGAAAATATATCTCGCATCTGCTTTGATGGTGACCGAGATGTAAATGGCACTGGCACAGCTCCCACAGGACACCACTATGTCCATCATGCAAGCCAGAAATGAGGAGTGGGCACTCCCGTAACAAGCTTGATATATAATTAACTCGTTCAGACCGACGCACATATTTCCCAAATTTTGGAGGCATCATCTAACGACTATATGCACCAGTTGCAGAAGATGGATTGACCATGATAATTCAAGGGCAGTGCCAGATTAGCTTGGTGCCGACAGGCGCCAAGCTAATCTGGCACTACCCTTGAATTATCATGGTCGACCCATTTCCTGCTGTAGTGCGTCAGGGCTGAATGGGTTAAAACAGGTTGCTTGGCTTACTTGTCTGAAAACTGAACCTCTGATATGCAACAAAAGTCACAGTGATGGGTGGGTTAGCCCAGTGGGGGGGTAGGGGGTGGGGAGGGGGTGTGGGGGGAGGCACAATCAATCTGGACTGTTCAAAACTCTGGGCACGTCTGCCCGAAATTGACAGAATTTACCTAACTTAGTAGTATAGGACTAGTTTTGGAAAGAAGTACTTGAACATTATCAACAAAAATAACTTTGACGAATTTACTATGGTTGAATGGGGAAGAATCTGGGGGGGGGGGGGGGGGGGGGAAGGAGGTACAGGGGTTCCGTTATTTGATATTGTGGTGAATGGTGAGAGTCTTAACACGCACACGCCTTCTTCCTACCCCCCCCCCCCCCCCCCCCCCCCTTTGTATTATCAGCTAGAAGCTTCCGAACAGAAGGCTGAACCCCACTTCCCCCCCCCCCCCCCCACCCCCGCCCCATCCCCTGATTCGCCCTTGTTAAAGCATCATATTTACACCGAGTTGGTATGCCTCACTTTATGCCTAGGTGACATGTGGCACCATTGTTGCTTTTTCGCAACTGACCCGTCACTCGGACCGGTCCAGAGCACCAGATCAGTTTAGAGCGTGTGTTCTGTGCACCTGTAATGACTGAGCGATTTCGGAGAAAGAATCACGTGATGTTTGATTGCTGCAAAATAAAATGAACAAAAAATACACCTTTTCCCATATGCAGTCCGGCAATAATGCATCCTTATGCTAGCACCACGAAACATTACATGATTTGGCAGGATTTGAAAAATAGTTTAGTTTTCCTCAATGGTGGTGATTTTGCGACATTTGCGTCGCTTTGTGGCAGAAAGCACTGTCGTGGCCATAGCCGCACAAGAGACGAGTGCACTACAATGGACTTGATTCAGGAATACTCAAGTTCTGAGGAGAATGAACAACCCCCGGAGACCTATCTTGTTTCAGTAGGGACATACGCCCCCCAACATTTTATGCTCAAGGGGAGTAACGCTAAAACCAGAAACGAACTGTTTTTTGACTGTGATCGCAATCTTCCACGGGAACGTACGAGACCACACTTCAAGTGCAGAAGCCTACCTGCGCGCGCAGTTCTGGTGCACAGGACCCGTCCGAGCAAGTGGACGGATGCTAAAATCGCAGTAATGGCGCCACTGGTGCGTTTAACCTTGGTACAGGGCGAGGTATACCAACTCAGCCATATTTACCTCATTATTACAATTTTGAGGAACTAACGAGCATTCATTTACAGCATCTTCTAAGACTAAGACAAATTTCTACCCTACTGACTAGTAAAACAGAATTTAGCACTATTCCTCCTGTGCCATGCACAGGCGCACTATGTAACCAGACCTTTACGGGCAAAAGAGGGTGATGGTGTACGTGCAGCCATGTACGCGACGGTCAGCGGTCAAAAGTTATACAGTTTCTATGGTCAGACGTGCGGACAATGGGGGAAGCCCACAGAGCAAGAAGAAACCGCCAACAACTGAATTTTGAGGCAGGGGAAAACGCAGAAAATTACTATTCTCTACATGTGTGTGTGTATGTATGTGTGTGTGTGTGCGTGCTTGCACGCATCACTCTAACAGACATAGAAAATACTGCTATACCGACTACTTATGCCGAGTTGGTATACCTCACCCTGTAGTGGTTGTACAATTGCCGTGTGTACATTTAACCCCCTGCAGGGCGAGGTATACCAACTCAGCTTAAAGTAACACTTCCAAAATTTGGGTAATGGGACCTTGGCGCTAAAAGGGTTAATGCATTTCATGTACACACTTTACACAACAGCTAGTTTTCAAGACCTGCCTGCCTTGATGCATTTCACACACACACACACACACAGTTTATTTTCATCCAAATCAGTTTAATAAAGACCCCAATTCAGATGTACAAAATCAAAGAGATATATGCATAACCATTTATATCACAGATGCTAGTAAATTAATAATCCACAAATTGTGACTTAATTAAAAACAACTTGTTTAGAGTGGTTATAATTTTAGGCTCAGTTAGTCGACTTTATTTTGTAAAACTTTGAGATCATAGGTCAGTTGTATAATGATCATTCCAATGTCAGATTTAACCCCCTTGTGCATGCAGCCAACAGTATTATATTACAGTACCGGTGGCTGCATTACAAAGGGTTGACTTGTTCAAGGTGCCCCACATCAATAGCTGCGGAAGTGGCGTGTAGCGTTGCCAGCAGCTATTGATTAGGGGTGCCTTCAATGATTAATTGGTCACTAGCTAGGCAGGTGGGTTTCAAATCACAGGTCAGCCTCAGTAAAATTTGCTAATAAGAATTATAGTATTTATGTAGCACTGTAATCCAGCATTTGTCACGCTGGCTCTAAGCACTTAAAAACGTAGAGACACAAAGAACAAGACCCGAAAACACAACTGAGAGGGCTTAATACTGACAATGAGTGATGATGAGCAACGATTAAAGACTAACTGCCAGCTTTGAAAAATAAAGGGCTAGACAGATGCATGAGCCACTTTTGGTAAAAGGTATGTTTTAAGATTGCTTTTGAATGCCCGGAGAGATGGAGAGGAGGAAGAGCATTCCACATGGATGGCCCAACAGACGAGATATAGTCAGACAGTTCCATTTATACTGGTGTGACGATCAGAGCATAGCTTTATAAAGGAAACCACTTAGCAGAATGAAGATCTTTGGGGCAACATCATCCTTTTGCTGGCCTGAGAATCCTCAGCAAAAGGTCCTCTGCAGATTCTGCTGTGTAAACCCCCCCATACAGAATAATCTTTTTTTTTCAGAAGAAAATGGTGGTCCAGTGAGACAGGTGCTCTCTCAAGAGAAGCTTTGATGGGCAAATAGTGTCGCCTGTCATTAAAGACCATCATTTAGGTGGCTGAAGCCACCTAAATAATGGTCTTTAGTGACAGGTGATCTCTCATAGGGATGGTCACCGGAAACAGAGAGGCTGAGATGTGTGATAAATTTGATCGAAAAATTTAGTTTATTAAGAGAATATTAATAACATTCCGTAATTATACTGGCAATTACACTGTGATTGTATGCTGTGAAAACACTCCCTTGTGCAATATGTACAATCTGTTTAAAAATAAAATATTTTAAACATGTTAAAACAAAAAAGTCATTTAGCCCCAAGGTCCCATTTAGCCCCAAGGTCCCATTTAGCCCCAAGGTCCCATTTAGCCCCAAGGTCCCATTTAGCCCCAAGGTCCCATTTAGCCCCAAGGTCCCATTTAGCCCCAAGGTCCCATTTCTCAAATTTTGGAGGTGTTGCATAACGACTCATCTGGCACTATCCTTGAGTTTTCATGATCAATCCATCTCCTGCTGCAGGTACCTGGGGCTAAAACTAAAAAGGGTTAAATGGACACATGTACCATGTCTTATCATGACAATCGCTACCCTGGTGTCGTTCACCGAAAAAGACAAATTTCCTGAGAGGAATCAATAAGTATGTTTTATCTCGTCAGGTCAAACGCATCTACATGTGAGTTAATTCTTTATACAGCTGCTGAAAACTACAACTAGTATTGCAGCATATACCTGAAAATCCTTGGGGTCACGTTTGGCTACAGCTGGCCCAGGCACAGCTGTGCGTGGGGCAACTGCAGCAAGTGTTGGCTGCAGTTGGCCCACGCACAGCTGTGCCTGCAGTCAACAATGGCTCAAGGGCCCATTGCTCATTTGGTATTTCAGTACCTTACAACTTTAGTTTACCACATGATACATTTTTTAAACACACAACACGGCATCCAAAACTCTTTCCAACGACTAAAAAGACACAAATTTGAAACAAAAAGTACAATACCAGCAGCATGTATGCAAACATAAAAATATGCTGTGTGGTGTAAAACTGATTCAAAACCAAATACATGTCAATATAAGATTTTTGACATTAGATGATACAATTCACAACTCAGTGTTGCTGATATTTAAAAATAATCAACTGAAAACTGGCTATCAGGTGTCAAAAATAATTATTATGTTTAACCCTTTTCATTCGAAATACACCAGTGTGTGAAATAACTGTGACTAAAATAGTTCAAGGGTAGTGCCAGAATAGCTTGGCGCCTCTAGGCGCCAAAGCTATTCTGGCACCACCCTTGAACTAAAGCCATTGGTCTATATCCTTATCTGTAAGGACTATAATGTAGCTTGCATATGTCAGTGTACAAATTTGAAGCTTTCAGCCTCAGAATGATATGGCTTAAAACATCAATTCATGTACAGATCTGTGATATTGGACCTTCTGGCCAATACCTGTACACTCAAAAATCACGGATCAGCACACATTCATAATTTTAAGAGATTGTCAAAACTGAGCACGTGGAATGGAATGAAACGAGAAAAAAAAAGAAAAGAAGTGTAGGCTTGAATAGCGACCAAATTAATCCCCTCTTGCACTCGGCCGCTGGTGCTATAAAAACGCTACCCATGACTGCATGCTCAAGGGCATTAACCCCTTCATTGCCAGAGGACTCAGACTTAGAAATCTCAGTTAATTTAATGCCAAAGATCCCCCATTGCCAATGAAACATGGAGATAGAGGTTTCAGGAGGAGGCATAGATCCTCATGAGTCCCCGCAACTGCAGGGGCTCATGAGGATCCATACCTCCTGCAGTTGGACTTTGCTCACTTTTCTCAGCAGTCAATTGGTTAATGTTAAAAAATGTAAAATGATTGTAAAAAGACAAACCCCCCCCCCAAAAAAAAAAAAAATAAAATAAAATAAAATTAAAAAAAATAAAAAAAATAAATCTATCTGACTGAAGATCAAAATTGACACTGTTTTAACCCATTACATGCTGAGGCTCATTAAAAAAAATTGCTTATTGTCCTATGAAGGCTACATCACAGATTAGGAGACAGATCAAACGATTTTAGGTCATGGGTGGTGTCAGAATAGCTTGGTACGTCAAGTGTCAAGTTATTCTGGCACCACCCTTGAACTATCTTAGTCAAATTATTGTCAAGCAATGGGTGTATCAGGATAGAAAGGGTTAAGTAACACATACAAAAATGAACAGCAATTCTGGATTTATTGGACGGAAAATATGCAATCCTCAACTGAAAACCGAACAGCAGTGAGTAAAAAATGATAATTACCATATCTTTAATATGCAAAAGTAAAGAAAATTATGCATAGTCATCTTAAAAATGACACAAACAAATAAGACAGAAAAAAATGGTGTAAACAACAGTAATTTTTAGCCACAAAATACGTGTAACACATAAGAGTAACCCTTTTGACCACGCATACACTAGTACCGTAAAAAGTTTCTAGTAACACTGGCTGCGTGCACAAGAAGGTTAATAAGCATTTCATTTAGGAATTTCACATGTGAGAATAGGCACATCAACAGTTTTACCTCTTTTGCACATGTCCCTGTTGTTAAAAGGGTCAAATCCCAGCTAGATCAATAAGCCGCCACTGGCAATCAAACGCCAGCTGAGCCAGCAGAAAGAACTATGCACTAGCTGTGAAGAAGTGCTCAAAATCCACAAAAACAACAGCAACAAAACAATCCCTGATTCTGCAGTGTGAACTTGAAGGCAACAATGCAATGCACATCAGCATCAGACTGAATGATCTAAAAATGCTACATTTTTTCCTCTCAATCTTAAACCCTTTGGCTGTCGGCAGAGTGTTTGGTCGAGGTGATTCTTGCAGGAAATCACCTGGACCAAACACGCTACTGACAGCAAAAAGGTTAATACATTTTTTGTCTGCAGTCAACGGTACTGTGAATGGTTTCAGCAGCTGCATGCACAAGGGGATTAAGATTGTACACAGCTCTGGTAGATACAGTCACAAAGAAGTACATTTAAAAACAAACTGACCAACACATACTCATTAACCCCTAAACTGCCGAAGCAAGGTGAAGGCTACTAAGCTGCAAGAGGCATAAATCCTCATGAGCCCCTGCGGTCGCGGGGGCTCATGAGGATTTATGTCTCTTGTCAGTCCTATGTTCTTGATGCCTATTTTTGCCTTATTTACATCTGTGTTTTGCACGCAAATGTTGGCCAGAGTGCAGTCTTTTGTGACGCAAAATTCATGATCATCACTGGCAGTGAAGAGTTTAATGAGCACGCAATTTCATAGAAAAGAAAAAAACATTTGGAAGCAAACACTGATGCACTTGTCAAACAACAATGAGCGATATCAGACAATGTGTCTGCATGCTTTACACGTACAGGTCAGTTTGTCACCCTGAAAAATTTTTCACAACAGGGTGAAACATGAATTAGCGCATTTAGTCATTCTTGCACAAGACAACGGCTTTGTTTGGCCAGCCAAAAACATCTAAACATCAAACATTTGGTGCATACCCCTTCGTGTACAGTACCAGTGGTGGCATGCACAAGGAAGTGGTAGTATGCATGTCTTTTTCCACCACGCAGGTGATTTCTAAGACAACGGGCACTGACAAAGTGGCATTAACCCTCTTGCACATGCATCCAATGGTACTGTTTACCAGTGGCTGCAAGCACAAGGGGGTTAAAGTGAGGCAGCACATTCTAGGGGGTTAAGTTATTTTTATGCTGCAAATAACTTGCTCTAGTTAGCTGCCATCCTGGCACGACGATTGCGTCTCTCACGAAGTTTCTCCTGCAGACCTTGTTCCAAGCGGGCTTTGTTCGTCTCCTGCGCCTTTTCAAACTCTGCCATCTCTTTCTCGTGCTGCTGTTTCAGCTGCTCTATGTTACCTACAACACGCACATTTATGCGACAAGTTATGCAAAATCATGCTCATCACTCTACACCAACCCCCCCAAAAAAATTGTCACCACATTTTTCTTCGTATTTATGGTATCCACACTCACATTCCAGGGTAAATTAACCCTTTTCATCCTGACACACCCTCTGCTTGAAAAACAATTGACTATGATAGTTCAAGGGTGGTGCCAGAATAGCTTGGCGCCTCAGGTGCCAAGCCATTCTGGCACCACCCTTGAACTAAAATGCTTTATCCATCTCCTAATCTGTAACACAGACTTCATAGGACAATAAGCATTTTTTTAAAAATCAGCCTCAGGATGTAATGGGTTAAAAGCTTATTTCATGGCAGCCCATTAACCATTTGGCTCTGATGCCCTACCGCAGGAGATGGATCGACCATGATAATTCAAGGGTAGTGCCAGATTAGCTTGGTGCCTGATGGTGCCAAGCTGATCTGGCACTACCCTTGAATTATCATGGTCGATCCATCCTAGTTGTAAGGTGACACCTCCCAATTTTTTTAATGAAACACAGCCTTGGGATTAAATGGGTTAAAATGTGATGCATGGTGAAAAACTGTTTTTAAAAAAATGTGTTGTTCTAATGTGTTGCCGCCCTAACCGCTCTAAGCCACACAACAGCAGCCTACAAAATGTAGCTTTTGCAATTTTTGCTGAACTGACCATTAAATCAGACGCCACAATTGTGTTCAAACATTATCTTCCGATTTAGGAAACTTGATTGTCCCTTACCAAGTTCATGAAGTTGACTTGGAAAAATATGCAATCATACTGAACTAGGAAATGAAGCTCTGTTTATTTAACTTCATCTGCCTGAGTGACATGGATTATATAAATGAGGCCAGCAAGAGGCACAGATCTTCATGAGCCCCCCTGCAGATGCAGGGGCTCATGAAGATCTATGCCTCTTGCATATGGCTGGTATTCATGCACTTTTGTCAGTAAAGAAAAAGTTAAGTCTTTAATTTAAAGAAAAAATTCTCAAACTTACCAAACAGCTCGTCCTGAGATGGGGGCGGTGCCAACTCGTTAAGTGGCAGCGGTGTAGGGGCCTTTGGCGGGCCGCTATCATTGGGCGACAGCATCTAATGATAATAATAAAAATAATAATAATAATGACCACTTAGCTCATTCTGCTTGCGACACACCACAGCAAGATAAGGCTTAACCATGATAGTTCAAGGTATTCTGCCACCACCCTTGAACTATCATGGTCAATCTGTCTCATGAGCCAAAAATCACTGTATACAAAGCAAAACATTTACACTCATGAAAACGCATTTGTGAGGGAGGTGTACTTCGAGACTGGACTTGAAAGCAGCACTTGCATGGTATCACTCATCCAATGTTTCAGTTTGGTATCAAATGATACTGTAGCAGAGGAGCCCTCTGCTAACGCTATCACTAGTTACTACCAGCGAGTCAGAGTTCAGTGGTTTAGTGCACGCTTGGCGCACTGCGAGCGAGAATTTTGCTGACTTAGCTAGTTAGTGTGTAGCGGACTACACGCGCGAAGCTGTGACGTAGTTTCCGGTCCCAGAGGCTGGGGGCCTATATAAAGCGGCCGATTCTCAGTCTCGTCGGTGGTTGTGCATAATGATCACCCTCCCCTTCCCCCTGTGAGCGGTTGTGAATAATGATCTCTCACATTCCAGTCCCTTTCCCCCTGTGAGCGGTTGTGAATAATGATCTCTCACACTCCAGTCCCTCTCCCCCGTGAGCGGTTGTGAATAATGATCTCTCACACTCCAGTCCCTCTCCCCCGTGAGCGGTTGTGAATAATGATCTCTCACACTTCCCGGCCCTACCCCACGAGGTGGTTGTGAATAATGATCACCTCGAGCCACCCCGACCCTACCCCACGAGGAGGTTGTGAATAATAATCACCTCGAGCCACCCCGACCCTACCCCACGAGACGGTTGTGAATAATGATCATCTCGAACCACCCCGGCCCTATCCTATAGGGACAGTAGCGTTTAGTTCTAGTTCACCCAAATAGGGTTTAGGATGCGTTAGGACAGCGCGTAGGATTTATCCGTCGGTAAGTGCGTATAGGTGTTAGGCCTAGGAGTTAGGTTCGCTAGGAATCGTAGTCATAGGAGATATAGGTCTGCTAGGTGTCGTAATCGAAGGTATAGGTGTTATGCCTATGTGTGTTTAAGGTTATTGGCACTTGCACTGGTTTGACTAATTTTGATTGTGTTGTTTCATCATGAATGCTTTTCTGGTATAAATAAATCTTGGAATCTTAATTCTATCTTATGGTGCTCAGCTAGAGTGAGAGCGAGACTGAGACTGCGTGTGTACGTGCGAGAAGCGGTTTGTGTGTGTGTACGTCCGTGCATGTATGACGGTGTGACTGATCGTGCGAGCGCACGTTAGCAGCTCAGCCTGGTAGGAACGATAACAACAAACACCAAGTCCAGTCAAAATAGGGTTTTTCTGGATACTGTGGTCGGTCCATTGCGCAAGCAACTTTGACTATTGAACACAACGCGAGGCAAATAAACACTGACGGATTTCAGTTGTGCGCATGCGAGACTAGAGTAGATTTTATCTACTCTCCACTGCAATCTCCAGCCCTTCCCTAGACCACAAAAGGGATGCGGACTTAAACTCTGTAGGCACTTGAGTACTGTATTAGATGGGCAGTTTTTGTCTATCTGATAAACTATTTAAGTCGCCTACCCAGTCACCCAGTCCGGTTACAATACATTGACCCCTGCCAGAGACTGTAAGAATAACTGATTGATAGCATCATTTTCTGACTGGGTCACATTTCAGCAAGGTGCCTGTCTTATAGACCCTTGTTCATGAACAAAACAAAAACAACCCCAAAACAAAACAAATATATACTGTTTCATGTACTCACATCACCGCCTCCTTGTCCCTCAGGTTTGTCCGGTTTGCAAATGGCCACCAGTTCGGGGTCAAGGTCGTCATCATCATCATCAAAGTCTGTACAGAATGCAAATATATGTCTTAATATTTCTGTGAAAGAAACAGCAGACACACAGTCCTAGACCATACGTACATGACAAATATGTCGCTGCCTAGATTTATAGAAAAAAACAATGCACGGATATGTACATACATGTTACACTCCTGGGCCCAATGGCATTGCTTTTACTGTGTATATAACCTCTATTTATTAGTTTCAGTGGCAGCTGCTCATGACGCTACACTGATATGGAGAAAAATACTGCTGTCATTCTGTACAGCTGAACATACTTGTGAATACACTGTTTTAGAAATCTAATCGTTCTCCATTTAAATCTATCCCATATTTCTATGCTGTACAGACACCTAGCGTTTATGACACAAACCACAATGAACTCTCTGGCTCTCGGTAGTGGTTTTTATCGTGATGGAATCATCGTGATAAAAAAGCTACCCACAGCTAAAGGGTTAACTTCAGGCATTCTATAACTCCTGCATGACTGAAAGTGGTCAGCATCTCATTGCATAAAAGAGCAAAGAGTGTTTTCCAGCATGTGTACCCATGAAGGTACATGTATACTCAATAAGCATAAATACATTTCAAACAAATATAGGAACTTGGATCGCACTGATCTAACATGGACTCCTTTTCGTTCATGGGAAATGATTTGTATGAATTCCATTTTGGCTATAGCAGAGTAAGCAGTATAGTGATTTGCTGCAGTAAAAATGACATGCACTTGTGCTTTATTTTCTGAATATTATCAGCTGATTTTCATACTCAGCAGAACCTGTTTTGAGCAAAAAGAAGAAAAAAGTGATCTTTAAAGTCAGGTGCTCCTTGCAGAGAAGTCTTGAGCTGCAAAAATAATCACCTGACATTAAAGTCCATCATTCTGGTGGCTGTTGACAAATGAATAATGGTCCTGAATGACAGGTAATCTCTCATAAAGATGGTCGATCAAAACAGGTTCTGGGGTACATCAATCATTATGCCAACAAGGGCATCTTGGTTGGGCTAACACCTGTCACTCGATCAGCATCCATCAATTTTTCTAGCATACATACAATTTGAACAAGTAATTTTCACCAAGACTTATGAAATTAGACAGGGTCCAGTGATCAAAGCAAACAGTGGAAATGATGAGAAATGTGACACTAACCCTTTGGCTGTTTGTAGCAGTTTTTGTCACGATGATTCCGAAAGGAATCATCGCGACAAAAATCGCTACCGACAGCAAAAAGGTAAAAAGCTTTTTTGGGTGTAACAGGCAATATTGTGCATGTCGTCAATCTTAAAATGACGTGTGATCATGCATGCTCAACAAAACCGTATCTGCACATGCTACACTCTTAACCCTTATCATCCCGATACACCCATTGCTTGAAATAAATTTGACTAAAAGTTCAAGGGTGGTGCCAGAATAGCTTGGCGCCTGAGGCGCCAAGCTATTCTGGCACCACCCTTGAACTAAAACAGTTGATCTATCTCCTAATCTTTAATGTAGCCTTCATGTGACAATAAGCAAATTTGACAAAATCAGCCTCAGGATGGAATGGGTTAATGAAATAAGTAACGTCAAACAGTGGACACAAGTCATGCAGCCATATCATGCAAGAGTGTAAAACATGTTCACTGGTACATTCCCTTTTTTCGGTTTCTTTTAGCTATGGAGTCTGCATGCTACAATGTGGTACGTTCAAACTCGGCATCATACTTTTCAGACTTGTTTCGTGCAGTGTCTGGCCATCATGCAGTCTTCGATTGGCGTTGTATCGTAAAAAGTAAGTCATTTGACCCTGTAAAAAGCAATTTAACCCATCTAACGTCAGCACCCAATATCAAGAGATGGCTAAACCAAGATAATTCCAAGGGTAATGGCAAATATTGTGACCTGTCATTAACAAATTTTGCCCTGACACCCTACAGTGGGAGATGGATTGACCATGATAATTCAAGGGTAGTGCCAGATAAGCTTGGCGCCAGACGGCACCAAGCTAATCTGGCACTACCCTTGAATTGTCATGGTCAATCCAGGTTCTGCAACTGGTACGCAGTCCTTTGGTGACACCTCTAAAGTTCGGGAAATGCGCCCGTGGGGTTTAATGAGTTAAACCTGACAATTCTGGATTCTCACGGACTGAAAAACATGCTGGTCAGTTAACCCATTTGTGATGTGCTGCATCTGGATACATGGCAAACTGCTGCACACCCATATACTGCAGGTCTCAAATGAGTTAAATTTCCATCTCATAGAGTAAAAGCACTCATGCTCTTCTTGTTTTTGTATTCCACCTAGTAGGAAAACTAATTCAGGCATAGCGATTACAGTTAACTCCTTCAGAGCTAATGATGATACCGTTGAGTATAAAAGATGTGTATAAGTCATTTGACATCGGAGCGCACAACGTTTTTCGCAAATATCTCCGCAAAGAAACACTTTTCTGTACCAATCTTCTTAGAACCAATATCATTCAGTGACAGTTGACCTAATACGATTTACTTTTAATAAACTCGAACAATGTGTCAGCTTTACTGTACAGTCGTAAAAATTGATATTTTTCTCATGAAACAACTGATTTTACATCCATAAATGTGCCCTAAAAAGATCCATTTTTACGTGACTTGGCCACATTTTCAAGCCAGAAGTAGTGCAGGCATACAAGATGTCTGCATGCTTGACCTCAATATTGAAGTCTGCAAGGGCTCTATTTAGGGTACTGAAAATAGCTTGTTCTTGTCTTTTCACCAATTTTTTTTTATGACTGTACAGCAAAATCGACAAATTATAGAAGTTCAGTAAAAATATTCCATATTAGGTCAATTGGCACTAAGTGATATTTGTACTTAAAAGTGGTACAGAAAAGTGGTTCTTTGCAGAAATATTTGGGAAAAACGTTGTGCGGTCCAATGTCAAACGACCTATAACTACACATTTTTTTCTGCTGTGTGGTATCATCAGCTGCATTCAAGAGGTCACGCGTCTATGAATTTGACAGCAGACGTATTGAACGAAGTTGCAGACTTCGAGTACCCAAAAGTAGTGCATCACGTTATGCCAATTCTTTTGTCCCTCAGGCCGTTACCCTCTTCAACAGTAATATCAGTAGATAGTGTCTGTCAACATTCTTTAGTTCTAGCCCTTTCAGTAGTTCACTGCAACATTGCTGACACCAGAAGCCGGCACAGGTGGAATCCACCGTAAGTGTTTATGATGCCAGAAGTGTTACAAAGTTAACAATACGTCTGTTACAGTTCATCTCTTTGAGAGTTATGGGTTATTTAATTATTTCACTGAGTGAATGATGATACCATGTGTTGTATGGGAAGACAGCGAATTTCCCCATGAGGGATTAATAAAGTATTATTGTATTGTATTGTATTGTCTATTCCGCCAAATGATATAGTCAGTAACAGTCAAGGGATCAAAGGTAGACAGAGAGAGAGATATTAATGTGCGCAAGAAATTGCAAATCACAAAATCTGAAGTAGAAAAAATATTTAAAAAACAACTGAGAATCAAGAGAGAGATGGTATTATCGCGCAGAAAATCTACGCTGTGGGTGCAAAGTCGTGGGACAGAAATGTGAATGAAACTGTACCATAATTTATGCTCTTAGAGGTGCCTTTAGGTTGTGCAGCATTAAAAGAACAAAAGTCAGATTTTAAAATAAAGAGATTAACCCCTTAACCTGTTTAGCCCCAACACTCTACAGCAGGAGATTGAATGACCATGATGGTGGGTTAAAGTAGTGTATAATTGTGTGTCTGAGAGAGAGTGTGATGTCGTGCCTGTGCAGTGAGTCCAGTGTTCTCCTGGAGAACAGCGCTATACAAGAACTATTTTATTATTATTATTATTATTGATTCAAGGGTAGTGCCAGATCAGCTTGGCGCCTTCAGGCGCCAAGCTAATCTGGCACTACCCTTGAATTATCAGGGTGGTCAATTCACCCCCTGCAACTGGTACATAGCTGTTAAGTAACACTTCCAAAATTTGGGAAATGCACCCGTGGGGCTAAAAGGGTTACACTGATACTGATGATACCACTCGCCAGAAAAGGCGTATCTTTTTTGCCAAGCGGTATCAACAGTAGCAGTCGAGGGGTTAAAACACTCAGGTCCCAGCTAAGCTGTAGTCAGAGCTGAAAAATTAACCTTTTACAGAATGAGGACTGATAAAAAGAGCTGGCATTAACCCATTCACTGCCATTGGATGCAGATCATGTTTCTGAACAAAAATGAATTTTTCATTAAAATGCATTTTTTGGAAAAATACTTACCGATGGTATTACATTGTGGAAAAGCCCTTAGCTAGCCTAATTTTAGCCAAAATTTGGTTGTGTCCGTATAAGGGAGTGTTGGCAGGAGTGGGGCGCCATAGACCAGGTCATGGCCTGAATAGCCTCCCCTTATTCCACCCGGTACAAGAATACCCGTCATCCCTCAGTTTAGTTCCTTAGCGCACTTGAGGCAAGCGGGGTAGGTGGGAGGGTCCTTCGAGTAATACCATCAGTAAGTATTTTTCAAAAAAATGCATTTTAATGAAAAATTCATTTGTTTTCTCAAAACACATTACCGATGGTATTACATTGTGGAATTCCGAAGAGGAGGGGGGTGCCGTAATAACGCCCCTACTGCCAACAGACCAACCCTCAGACCCGCCCTCCCGGAGCAAACTCCCGATAATTTTAGTTAAGATACTTACGGCGCCTATGGCGCCGGGAGGGAGTGTTGCGCCGCCGCGATGTCTCCCACCAGTGCAAGGTTCTGCCTCTGGGTGGAGAGGTCCCTTAGGTAGAATCTAGCAAACGTGGTCTCAGCTCGCCATCCCACTGCCACCACAATGTCCTTGACTGCACAGTTGCGGTCGAAAGCGAGACTGGTGGCCATGGCTCTGACCTCGTGTGCCCTGATGTTCATAAGTTGGGCTGCACCTGGGGCGAGGTCCTGATAGGCAGAGCGGATCACCCAACGGATCCAGGAGGAGATGGTCTGTGCTGAGATGTCGAGTCTACCTGGGGACAAAGGGAGAAAGAGGCGGGTACGTCCTCGGCGCAGCGGCTTGGTCCTGCGCAGGTATACACGTAAGGCTCTCACCGGGTCCTGTTGTCTGGTCTCCCGGGTGGAGTCTGTCGTACGTAATGGGTGAATGATCATCATCTGTGGGTTCGTCAAAGGCGACCGCGTCTTGGCCAGGAAGGATGGTTCAGGTAGCAACTGCACGGAACCGTCTGTCCGGAAATGCAGGCAATCTGCGCGTGTGGACAGCGCGTAAAGCTCACTGACCCTGGACGCCATGGCTAGGGCCAACAGGAAGCACGTCTTTCGAGTAACGTCCGGCAAGCGCGCCAACTGCAGGGGTTCAAACCGGACGGAGTTGAGCCACGTCAGCACCCAAGGTAGGTCCCATCTAGGCAATAGCGAACGCAACGCCGGGCGTTGTAAGCCGAAGTGTGCCATCAAATCAGCGAGGTCTTTGCAGCCACCAGGATCGGGCCTGCCCAGGTGACGGTAGGTGTCAGCGATCATGGCAAGGTATCCCCGAATGGTAATTGGCGCCAATCTCTGGAAGGTGAAAAGCCAGAGGAAGAACTCCGCCAACTGGGGTGTCGTCAAAGCCGTAGGGGGGAGGTCGTTGTCACCACACCAGTTGCAAAGCACTCTCCACTTTCCCTCATAAACTCGTCTGGTGGAGAGTCTGCGTGCAGCAGCGATAGCTTCCACTGCCGCACTAGAGAAGCCTCTGCTGGTGAGGGCTTGCCGCACAACCTCCAGGCGTGTAGGAGGAGCCGCTCTGGGCACGGATGAAACAGTGGTTGACGTGGTTGCTTGAGCATCGTGTGCGGACAGGGGAGCTGTAGTGGCGGGCACGTGGCTAGGTTCAACAGGTCCGTAGTCCACGACTTGGTCCAGCTGAAAGGAGCCACCAGGAAAAGGATCGTGTTGCAGCCGCGGAGCTTGAGGAGGACTTTGGGCACCATCACCGACGGAGGATAGGCATAGGCGACGAGCCCGTCCCAGGGAATGGACATCGCGTCGACCGCCCAAGCTAGCGGGTCTGGCACTGGTGAGACGAACAGCGGTACCTGGTGGTTCCATCGGGTCGCGAAGAGGTCGATCATGGGAGTCTCCCATTTGTCCCCGATCATCTGGAAGATGTCCGGCCGCAGCGTCCACTCGGTGTGGAGAAGCTGTCCTCGTCGCGACAGGGAGTCGGCGAGCACATTGAGATGCCCCGGAATGTGTCTGGACCGCAGGGTGATGCCCCGATCCTCGCACCAGCGAAGCAGTTGGTAAAGGAGGATGCACAGTGATGGAGAGTGGGTCCCACCCTGCTTCTGTAGGTAGGCGACGACGGTGGAGTTGTCGGACAGCACAAGGAGCTCCTGTCCCCGGAGTTGCGAGTCCCACGTCATCAAGGCCTGCCAAACCGCTTTCAGCTCTAACCAATTGATGTGTCGGGTCAGAAGGTCTTGAGGCCAAAGACCCGAGGCCGTGATGAACGAAGGTAGTAGGTGAGCTCCCCAACCGGCGAGGCTTGCGTCGACACAGAGAGACAGGTGAGGAGGTGGCGTATAAAGCGGGACTCCTGACGCCAGCCAGATAGGGTCTGCCCAGCGCAGGAGGTGAGGGCGTAACATCAGGAGCACCTGAACCAGCGCGTCGATGTCGTCCTTGGAGGGTCGCCAATGCAGTAGAAGGTGTAGCTGCACAGGCCGGGAGTAGAGTCGTCCTAGTAGAAGCAGGTCGGCTGCCGCACGCATCAACCCCAGAAGTTGTAACCACACGCGAGCAGGGACACTGTTCTGTTGTGCCACTTGCCGCGCCAGATCGCCGAGTTTCTAGATACGCGCCTCCGGAAGCTGCACTTCGTTGAGGTCGGTGCGGAACTCCATTCCCAGGTGAACAAAGCGGCGGGACGGCGAGAGGTCGGAATTGCCCATGTTGACGATGAACCCGAGAGAGTCGAGGAGGACTAGGAACGCGTCTCTGTCCTTCTCCAGAGTGGAGTCTACCTGGTTCCTCAGGAGTAGGTCGTCGAGGTAGTTCGACGTAGGACTTGAGCTCGTCCGTCTGGCCCTGGCAACGACGGCGTCCATGATCCGGGTGAACACCCACGGGCTGAGGTTGAGGCCGAAAGGGAGGGCGCGGAACTGGTAGACTACTCCGGCGAAGGAAGCGTCTGGCCGTCGGATGCATCAGAACATGAAGGTAAGCGTCTGACAGGTCGAGGCTGACGGCGAAGTCCATGGGCTGCACCGCGGCTCGGAGGGCTCGAGCGGTCTCCATACGGAAAGCGGGGGCAACTATGAACTTGTTCAGAGCAGAAAGGTCGATCACTGGACGCCACTTGCCCCCTGGCTTGGGAACGACAAACAGATGGCTGTAGAAGGCTGGGGTGTCGTGTCGTAGTACCACCTCCGTAGCGTTCTTCCGGAGCAGAGCGTCCACCTCGTTGCGTAGCGCCTCGGCTCTGAGTGGGTCGGTCGGCACCGAAGTCCAAAGTGGAGACCGGCGCAGCGGAGGGGGAGACCGAAAGGACAGCTGAAGGCCCTGGCAGACAGTCGACAGGATCCACGGGTCGTCGGGAAACAGCGCCATCCAAGCAATGCTGTGTAGAGCTAGCCTTCCGCCGACAGGGGACCCGGGAGCGATCGGCGGAGGCGGAGACGGTGTGCAGTCAACGGGCCCGACCCCACCCGAAGGGACGTCGGGCAGGTCTAGGCCAACCGGGGTCGGCGGCGTCCGAGGGAGTGGGATTCGGTGGACCGGGATGACCGAAGGCTGGTTTACAGGGGGGGGGGGGGGGGAGACGTCCACAACTGGTGAAGGGGCGAGCGGGGGGTCTGGAGGGCCGCAAGACTTGACCCACAGGCCTGCGGGCTGGAGGAAAGCGCTGGGGAGCGACGCGGGTAGGCCACAGATCCTTATTTGACTCCTTGACGGACTGCCAGTGTGGGCCGAAGAGGAGTTCGCTGCCAAGAGGGGCCCGGCGAAGCTGGTTCTTAATTTCAACAGGTAGGGTACAGGCTTGTAACACTGCATCTCGACGCATGAGGTCGCAGTTCGCCGCCGCTGCCATGGCGTTAACGGAGGTATGGTAGGCTGCACGGTTACCAGAAACCGCCAAGGCTAGGATGTCTGCCAAAAGTGGGGCGATGGTCGGATTCCATGCTTCCTCAACGCGCCGTACTATGGCCTGTGTTGCTAAGTCCAAAAAACCCGCTGATGCAAGGGCATTGCGGATGAGTGAAGCAGTCGGATTCAGGCCCGGGTTGAAGCCAGCTCGTCGGAACAGGCTGGCACAAGACAGCGCGGGGGGATCCATTGCCGGAAGCGGGCATGCGAAGGCTTGCGAATGTCCGGCGTACCAACTATGCCGGAACGCGATCGCCATGTCTGCAGGCCACTTGTTGTCAGAAAAGAAGCCGGCATCCCCGAGAGATCCCTGAAGCAGGTGAGAGGAGAAGGCATCGCGAATGTCTCGGAACCCAGGAGGTTGCAGCAGGGACTTGAAGCGTTTAGCGTGAAGTTCGGCGTCCACGAACGCCGATGCTCTCTTCTTAGCAGGGGGAGAAGAAGGACAATCTTCCGCAGGTAGAGCAGCCGCGATGAGCCGAGCAGCTTCGTCAAGGGTGTGCATGGTCTCTGTCCTGTGACTCAGTGAAGCTGGAGGAATCTCTGCATCTTCCTGTGACTGCGAGCGAGGGGTAGGGGAGGCTTCCAGCCAGGCCGACACCGAGTCCTCCGGGGCCAGGCTGATGGCATCATCCACATGAGCGGGAAGAAGTGAGGTATCGGGAGCCTTTGCGGGACCAACGGGAGCCAAAGCTGTCATGGGGCGGAGTGGCGGAGAGGCTGTCCGCTGAGTCGACGAGGCGACCTCTGCGGCGCAGCGAAAGTGAGAGAGTCGGAGCGAGCGACGGGGTGGCGATCCCGCGGGGAACCGCTGCGGCGTGAAGAGCGGGAGCTGTGCGAGGCTGGTCGGGTCCGACGTGATTCTGGAGGGCCCCGCGAGGGCGACCGTCTACGACGATGGCAGCTCCGATAAGAGGACCCACGAAAAGAAGAGTGAGGACTATCATGTCGCCTCAGCCCCACAGTACTGGTCCGCCGACGTTGACTCGCTACGCGTAAGCCGTCTCTGCGTGCGTCAGTGTAACCACTCGTGTCCGACGAGCTACCCGCGCGAGAGCGGGAGCGGCGACCAGGAATCCGACGAGGCGACGGCTGTCGTCTCTCCGGGCTGCGTCTTGATCGTGGGCTGTCTCTAACTAACACAGTGGAAGAGATCGGAATGACTCCACTAACCTGTGATCTAGACGAGGATCGAGCCCTGGCATCTGGTTCGTCCGTCCATCGTGTTTTCACTCTGGGCTGTCAGTGGGTAGTAGAGTGGTCATCTCTCGAGGCCGTGTCCCGGTGTAAGCGAGTCTCGTGTGTCACCGTGTGACTACTTGTGCGTGGTCGTTCCCTCCTGTCATATCTGCGATCCGCCATGTGCTTCTGGACTGGAAGCGTCGTAGATTCGGTTGCTGACGCCAGTCCGGGGGAAGGATCATAGTTGTCTGCCTTCTCCAGAGGTGTGCAGACTGTAATCCCTTCCGCTGACAAGGGTTCAGGATCAGGTCTCCTGGTCATCACGGTAAGGGTAACCTCAGTGGGGCCCTCCGCGATAGTATGTGACTTGCAAGCTTTCTTTGGTCGGGACGCCTTAGCCACTGGTACCGGCTTGGTTCCCGTCTTGGTACTCCGCACCTGGTCTGTCAGTCGTTCCCTGACAGGCGTCGGTCGCTCTCGGCGGTAAAAGCCCCACAGCTGCGACCATCTTTCTTCCAGCCATGGGGCGCACACCACACACGTATGGGTCGAATCGCAACCAGAACAGGGTAGGCAGACTGCATGCACGTCCGATGGCCACTGAAAGTTGCCACACAACGTGCAGGTATGAACCTGGTATCTGTAACAAGAGGGTACAATGAAGAAACGAGCGAGCGTGGCCTCCGAGGTCACGCAAAATTAAAACGCGCGCGATGACAAAACGAACCTCATCGAATTCAAAAGAGTACAACGCGTGCCTACGCTCGGCGCTCTAGGGGGGGGGAAGGAGCGCCGGTCGAGGGCATTCACCGAGATATTACCTGTCCATGGCGGCAAAAGGTAGCAAACCCACGTCTCTCCACCGAAGTGGACCCACTGTCAGCCGGTTGCAGAAACTCGTCGCCAGTCACGACCAGGCAGGCTCCGAAGTCTCGTCACAGCGACAGGTCGAGTGAGCTCGAAGTCCCAACAGCCAAACTCTCGTCGGCGAAGTGAGTCCCCAAGTCGACGAAAGAGAACCGGCCCAGCAGAGAGCACAAGCAGTCCCAAAACGACTGAAGCTCCACAGTACACAAGTTCAAAAGATCCAATCTCACAGTCAACCAAGGTCAGAACGACCGGTCCAAGTTCAAAAAACGCAGAGCACGAACAGACACAACCTTCCTAGTGCTAGCTAAGAACTAAACTGAGGGATGACGGGTATTCTCGTACCGGGTGGGAATAAGGGGAGGCTATTCAGACCATGACCTGGTCTATGGCGCCCCACTCCTGCCAACACTCCCTTATACGGACACAACCAAATTTTGGCTAAAATTAGGCTAGCTAAGGGCTTTTCCACAATGTAATACCATCGGTAACCATCGGTAATGTGTTTTGAGAAAACAAACAGCCCTGGCCGTCCAAGAAACGTGGACTGAAAGTGGTTTGTCCAAGAGGCATAGATCCTCATGAGCCCCCCACAACAGCGAGGGGCTCATGAGGATCTTTTACCTCTTGAAGCTGAATCGTGTACACATTCCCTTGGCAGTCAAGGAGTTAACAACAAACCAAACAGTGAAATCATACTACCTCCATAGGCTGAAACCAAAGGCAACACAGAATTCTAGTATTACTTTAAGTCAGTCAGGCCCCTCAACCGATCATCAACAAAAACATACCTTCATATGCTGAAAGCAAAGCAAAAGTCATGCATATTACGCTGTTTATATATGCGTATAATTACAACACTTGACCTACAACTACAAAACAATGGTGGATATAGAAGTAATTTGAAAATTGTAGGGACGTCCCATAACCAATGTTACTGATCACATAAAATTCTGTTAAACTGACGGAGAGGGGGGTTCAAAGAAGAAAGACTGTGTGATAACAAAACACCATGTCATAATTTCTCTGTACCTGTGGTCGTATTTTCTTGACGTCGCTACTAGAACACACTTGTGGCTGAAGCTGCTCATGTGTTCTGGCGACGTCTCAATGTGACCAAATTTTGTCGCAGATCTAAACAACTCATATTGTTTGTTGTTGTGTATTTATTGTTTATCAACGTTTCTTCATTTTTGCATTTTGGGGGATGGGGCAAAGGGCCGTCTGCCAAAAAGGGATACAAGGGGTCACCGGGGAAGGCACTTCACACTGAAAGAAGGGTGGTCCTGAAATATATGCAAGTTATGAAAAGGGGATGGCTGCAGTTATGCCAAGTCATTCTCTCCAAGGCAATTTTGTGCTGGTCTGTAATTTTGGACACTGGACTGCAATGAGCTATTTGATTTGAGACATAATGGCTCCAAGCCCTAAGGTCCAAACTCACTGACAAGAACACATTTCTGCTTGAGGAAAAAAGTGACCAAAATCTGGAGACACTTGGGCTCATCTCTACATCCACCAGTGCTACATGCTGCAACCTTTTTCTGTCAGTCAGCTAGCGTGTGATGGTCTGTGATTTTAGACCTTACTTCTGTAAGCCATAAAGTCCAAAATCACAGACCAGCACAAGATGCAATACAAACATCCAAGTTTTCTATACCATGACTGGGTTTAAATTATGAATTTGACCTGAAAGCTGAACTTGAATGAACCCAACCCGTCTTTTTCCGCCGCATGTGTGGACATTAGTAATGATGAGTTTTGTCCTGTCAGAAAATTGGAGAGCTGGGGTCATTTGGAGGTGTCTTCCCAGGCAAAATCCATAGAGTGTTCAGCACACTTTAGTTTAAGCACACACATTGGTATATAACAGAAGAAAGACTGGCGTTACAACTGTACACATACTTTGCACAATTTCGGTTGCTCTGGTTTATAATCACGCTGCATGCTGTCAAAGGCTTCAAAGAGCCTTGCTTTCAAGCGAGCAAAACGTCCTGAGGCTCGCATCAAGCTACGTGGGGTCACGCGCAGCACTGGTGAGGTAAAATTACCCCCCGACAATGACGTGAAGACCTTTTTTGCTTTCAGGGTCGTTTCAAGCAAAATGACTGGCAGAGAGTCTCAGCATAGTATTACAAACTGCAAAGCATCTCCCCTGGGGCAACATCAGCTGCAGTTGGCCAGCGCATGGCTGTGCTCTGGCTAACTACAACCGATGTTGGCCTCAGGCTCTTGTGCTTACTAAGCTGAAGGCTAAGCGCAGGATTACAAACTGCAAAGTACCTGGTATATTTGAACACGAGCACACAGTAAGCAAATAAACGTTTTGGCATTATACCATTCTGTTTACTGGCAGGCTCTGTTATTAGGGGAAAAAATGTGCAGTGAAAATAACACCACTCTGCATTGGCAACTCAAAATAATTTCATACAATAGCAATGAAAATCCAAAATGCATACATGTACTTCTAACATGTTCTGTTCCACTTAAAGCAATCATTCCCAGGCAATAAAGAGTTGAAAGTTCATGATAGCTCATTTATTTTAATCTGTTCTCCATATGCCTTACAATAATGCTGCACAAAAGAACAAATTTAACTTTAATTTAACCCTTTTAGCCCCAAGGTCCAGTTTCTCAAAATTTGGAGGTGTTGCCTAATGACTATGTACCAGTTGTAGGAGATGGATTGTTTGTGATAATTCAAGGGTAGTGCCATCTAGCACTATACCCTTGAATTATCATGGTCGACCCATCTACACAAGCTCATCTGGCACTGCCCTTGAATTATCACGATCAATCCATCTCCTGCTGCAGGGTCCTGGGGCTAAAAGGGTTTAAGTATGTCACAAAATGACAGACTTTCTTGCTCTTTTCTCTTTCACTATGTGAGAGAGTTCCCCCATTGCGCACAAGGAGCTGAAGAAAACCTGTACTCTCATGGATTGTGAAAAGAGTGGTAAAGAAGTCTTAGCTGAGGCAAGACAACATTGAGAACCTGTTGCATTGGAGAGTTTTAGCAATCAAAGCCCATCCTGGAGCAGATCGCTTTAAAAGTTAAAGCGATCTGCTCCATGGCGGACTTTGATTGTTAAAATTGTGTTTGATGAGACATCGACCTGGCGTTTCTGTACATAGGGTACCCTTTGTACCACTGACAAAAGCTTTGACAATCCTTAACCCATTCAGCCCTGATGCACCACAGATGACAGTGGGAGTTGGATTGGCCATGATCATTCAAGGGTAGGGCCCGATGAGCTTGGCACACGGAAGGCGCCAAGCTCATCTGGCCCTACCCTTGAATTATCATGATCGACCCATCACCTGCAACTGGTATCCAGACGTTATGCGACGCCTCCCAAATTACGGGAAATCCGGCCGTGGGGTTAAATGGGTTAACTTCATTGTGCATGCAGCCACCGCTGCTGTTTACAATACCAGTGGGTGCACGTGGAATGGAGTTCAAAGCCTTACTTGACCGTAAACAACCTGCACAACAATACGCACCCACTAACCCAGCTACAACGAACAAACGAACGAACGAACAAATGAATGAATTAATGAATAAATGAATTGCAACGTACCATTATCTCCGAATGTCAAGCCATCAGCCTCCTTGCCCACTTTCTCTCGGATCAGTCTCAGTCGCTCCTCTCTCAGGGCTTTTTCTTTAGGAGCCAGCTCCTTCTTTGCGTTGTCAAAATCTTTGCAAATTGTGTTTTTGATTACCTGTGCAGTAAAATCAATCCATTAATCAATCCATCAATCAATCAATCAGTCGGTCAGTCAATCAGTCAGTCAATCAATAAATCAGTCAGTCAATCAATAAATCAGTCAGTCAGTCAATCAATAAATCAGTCAGTCAGTCAGTTCACTTTGTTTTTGATTACTTGTGTTGTAAAATCAATCCATTAATCAATCCATCAATCAATCAATCAGTCGGTCAGTCAATCAGTCAGTCTATCAATAAATCAGTCAGTCAGTCAATCAATAAATCAGTCAGTCAGTCAATCAATAAATCAGTCAGTCAGTCAATCAATCAATCAATGTGACCAAGAAATAAAAATTTTAAAAGTGAGTCTGTAGCACAGGTTACTTTTAACAATTATGAACTGTTTTCAAAATCAAGTTTTTCTTTCTGTCTGATTCTTTACTTTATAAATTTTTGGACAAACTGTATTTTGCTTTACTTCCTGAGGCAAAGAAGCATAAAGTAAATCTAGATAGCCATCTGAAGGATGGTCTTTACCCTTTGGCTGTTGGTAGCGCTTTTAGTCACCATGATTCCTGCAGGAATCATGACCAAAAGCACTATCAACAGCCAATCATTGTACTGTAAAAGTCTAATTCTATATTAACCCATTGGCTGTTGGCAGCACTTTTTGTCGAGGTGATTCCTGCTGGAATCATCTCGACAAAAAGCGCTACCAACAGCCCAAGGCATGTTTGTCTTCTACGTTCTACATACTCTTTACTCACACTGTCAAACCACTGAAGCAACGCGGCAGAGCGTCTGTACGTCACGTTGTAACACTGGAATGCATGCTGATGTCTCTCAGGGGACTGCATGTCAATGTAGATATTCTGACAGGCCCTCTCCAAGGTCTTGATCTCGGAGGGCTCGCAGTACGGGAATGTGATGTTGTTGAGGTATCGTTGAGCGCTGGTGATGTTCTGGGAGGCGGCAATCAGGTTGTTACGTGCCTCTGTCGCCAGGAAGTATTTGGCCTGAATGTTGCTAAGAAAAATAAAATTTGGAAGGTTTGATTAGCTGACATGATGGTCAAGATGTAAGAACTCATGCTGAACTGAAGCATACCTTATTTGGAAAAGAGAAACTGCATAATACCATCATTATCACTATTATCCTTCTACAAAGTCATCAGCACTGTTGACATTACCTGTACTTATTTAAATTTAAGTTGTTTTTTTTTCCAAAAGTTGTGATCCTATTTTATTCAGGGAGGGCAGTTTTATTTGACAGCGTTGACTGCTGAGTTTTAAAATGCAATCAGCGCTGGTGTTTGTGTGTGTGCATGTGTGAGAGAGAGAGAGAGGAGAGAGTGAAAAATGAAATTAAATGAAACTTTATTTGCCAAGGATAAATGGACAAAAGGACCTTTTCTCAGTCATGTCCTTGCTCAACTACAATGCTCTCTCTCTCCCTTACACATACACATGCACAGACACACGATGAAAGTAAATTAACATATATATATATATATATATATATATATATATATATATATATATATATATATATATATATATATATATATATATATATATATATATATATATATACAGAGAGAGAGAGAGAGAATCAATGAAACTTTATTTTACAACGGGTAAGGCACAGACAACATCAATGACACAGCCATTTTAAAAACCTGCCATTGCTAACTACAAAACTATCTACACATGCATGTACATATAAGTAAAACATAATACTTACAAACAATTAACAACACTGTTCACATAGGCAGACATACACTGTACTCATAAACTCTCAGACACCCCCCTCCCTTTCTAGAGAGAGAGAGAGAGAGAGAGAGAGAGAGAGAGAGAGAGAGAGAGAGAGAGAGAGAGAGAGAGAGAGAGAGAGAGAGAGTTTATATAAGAGAGCTAGTATTTATTATATATCTTATTGTAGCACTTTAAAGTTGTGATATTGTTTCTCTCTTTTACCTTTTATTGATCTATTTACAATGACCACCACACAACAATTTCCTTCTATGGATAATAAAGTTGTCTGAATCTGAATCCGTGTTTGTGGTATGCACATAGGCATGACACACTCAGCACTAAAAACAGCCAAGAACATGCGTTGCAAGCAAACCTTGGCTGTACAGATCTCACCATCCACAGTGTGCTATGGGAAGATGACTCAAGGTTGCTTGAGCTGCCAGCCATACACAAAGCCTTAATCGCCTATCATTTGGTGTATAGTGGGCTTTAACCCATTTTCCCCACGGCCTCATTTCCCAAATTTTGGAAACCTAACGACTATGTACCAACTGCAGCAGATGGATCGACTATGATAATTCAAGGGTAGTGCCAGATTAGCTTGGCGCCTGCAGGCGCCAAGCTAATCTGGCACTACCCTTGAACTATCATGGTCGATCCATCTCCTGCTATTGCTGTGCGCTGGGGCTAATGTTTTAATTTCCTTACAAATTCAGTGACCACGTTTGTAATCCATACATACTTTCCTTGCACCTTTTGTAGATCGAGCCACTTCCCGCAAGCAACGCCGAGCTGATTCACAGCATGGTGAAGTAAAATGCGAGCGTTCGTCCATTTGTATTTGGCGATCAGGATTCTCTCTTTACGTTCCAACAGAGAGTCAAATTCCGCTTCTAGTTTGTTTTCAAGTTCACTGCCATAGGCTCCATTGAAAATTTTCCCTGAAATTAAAATGCATACACCATTAGAAACATTCTGACCAAGTCACTTCTTGAGAGTTGTGTAAAAAAAAGAGTCACAATTAACGCCAAATTAATACAATGCATAAAAATAGACATTTATTAATACAATAAAATCTGCTCTAAGGGATACAAGTTATACAAAGATCACTTGTCTATAGAACCATCTAAAAAGCATACCCCTTCTTCATTTTTACACCGCCGTGAGATGGCCTCAGGCGCCTGCTCGGCGTTAAACTCAAATAACTAACTTACTTCATTTTTACGATATCAAGACTCTTTACAAAACAGGTCATGTTTACAGTGGCCACATTTGACCTGACCCTTAGGTGACCATTATGTGCAGGTTTGACAGCATTGTTATAAAGGACACCTGTACAAAACTGCAAACGCCTGAACCAGTCCAGCATTCTCTGATATTACATCCGACAGACAGACCAAACACACGTGTTGGCATTCATCCTTATATATGGTTTTGTATTGTACATGCATTGCAGCATGCAAAAGGTTATCAAGCAGACGTCGGCTACTGCTGGCCTGCACACAGCCACGAACGAGCCAACAGTGACAGTCATTTGCCTGATAACAAACTGCTCACTGGGATAACTTCATCCATTAAGCCCTGACATGCTGTGACAGGATGTGGATCGATCATGGTAGTTCAAGGGTGGTGTCAGAATAGCTTGGCGTCTGTGGCGCCAAGCTATTCTGACACCACTCTTGAACTATCATGGTCAATCTCTCTCCAGACCTCAAAGCATATCTGACAAAAATAATAACTTCATCCACAGGATGTAATGATTAAAAGTTTTTTAAATGCGTACACCTGGATAATTTGGCATACAAAATGTATGTCTTTTTTGCGTAAGTGTCATCCCCGCCTCCTTACCTAGAATGGTGTCTTGTTCATCATACAGTTTCATCAGTGCTTCCACCTCTTTCCCAAGGGAGGCCACCTCCTTCTCCAGCTGCTTTTTCTGGTCCGTGATTCCGTCCACCTGTTTCTTAGCAACCTCCTGCTCACTCAGAGCTTCAAGGTACTCCTCCTGTAAACACAAACATGGCCACATCAGCTTTGGCCTTCAAGGTAATGACATAAAAAAATAAAAATATAATCAGTGCATTAACCTTTAGCATGCTGGTGGCGACATTTGTCACCAGCCGCCATCTTGCTTCATTATCGGATGGCGACATATGTCGCCACCGCGTGGTCTGCTCGTAATCGGCTATGGTAAACACACTAAGTTGCTATGAAGCCTTTGCAAAGGATTGTGGGGGATTGTAAATGAGGCTTGCTTCCGTTTTATATTGGCCATCTTGCTAACTTCCGAGTGTGTTTGAGCGATTCAAATTTTCTAAGCGAGAGTTTGTTCTGACGGCTTCATTTTGACAAAAGATGACCGATGAGGAGTTAGAAGCATTCATCAAGGAATACTTTTATGGAGTCAGATTCCGATGATGAAGACTTTCTTGGCTTTTTGCCAGACTTGAGATCAAGGGGGGAGGGGGGGGGAGGGGGGGGTGGGAGATGGTGGTGATGGGCAGAGGAGTGATTCTGAATTGAGTGCTAGTGAATGTGGAAATGGTGCGTAGTAAGCATTGATTTTTTGTTGTTGTTAGAATAACACAGATAACACAGTTTTAAGAATTATGACATAATCTTGATTCATTTATTTACATACATGCCAAATTCCACAATCATACATAGAAAAATGAAAAGGTTGTAGGCTTTTGAAGTAAGTAGGGTAGGGTTGGGTTTAGCCCACTCAAAAAGATTGCAGCTGCAGGGAAAAGAACTGCCAGCGGAAAGCAGAGTGCTAAAGGTTAAATAGGCGCTTTATCCCAATTCAAAATCGGCTCAAAGTGTCGCTGCAAACTGAACCCAACAAGCACACTCACGTGAATCATGCGCATTCACCCACACACTGTACATAAACACAGAACATTCACGTGGTGCTAAGGGCAAGCTCAAGCGAGCTAGGAAGTTTTGGAAGTTTAAATCGTTTATATTTGAAATTTGATGGGCTGAAATTAATACCAAAGTCATGGGGGAGGAAGAGCTGGAGTACCCGGAGAAAGAACCCCGATGGTCCGCCCGAATTAACGGTGACACTTACCAGGGAAGAAAAATCCGACACCGGAACCGGGTATCGAACGTCGCGCCTCTAGCATTGGTGGCAGGCGCTTTTACCACTGCGCCACGGACCGCCCCAAGACATACAACTCGCAAGAAACGTTACACTTCTATCATATCATTGTGTGTGTACAAGGGGATTAATACCAACTGCCCTTGTCATGCGAAATTTAAATTAAAGAAAACAAAAACTTGGCCACTACAGCACTGACCTTGGAAGTACATAGGTTTTGCATGAACCACTTTATATACCAATCAGCGTGGGATAAAAACAATTTCACCTATCTGTCCATTCATTTGTGACTTGTGAAGCACGCATATAAACAGCAGAGCCTGTTTAAGCAACCACCTTTTGAGACAAAAAAGTGGTCATAAGAGACAGGTGCTTTGTGAAGATAAGTCCTGAAGGGCAAAAAGTGTCACCTGTCATTAAAGACCATCATTTAGGTGGCGACAGCCACAGTCACAGCTACAGCCACCTAAATGACGGTCTTTAATGACAGGTGAAGTCTCATAAGGGTTGTTGCTCAACACAGGCCCTGCTGTATTTTTACGAGTCATTTCCTACCTGTTCCTTTGTCATCTTCTCATCAAAGCTTTGCTGGTCGGCAAAGAAAGCTCTTGTTGACGGGTTCTGCATCTTGTCCACATCTGCTTTCTCTTTGGTCCTGCAAACACACAATGGAAGCTTAATAAAAGCGTGCTGCTAAAAGACGGCTACTGAAACATTCAGTGCAAATGTCCATCCTGTATTTTCACCTATCCCAGGTTTGAAAAAGCCTATTCCCAGGAAAAGTTCCAAAGAAAGCACCAAAAACCCCAAGGCAATTCTCATACATCTAGTAATCGTTGGATTGTAACTCTTAAAATACTTAATGGTGTGAAATGGTTGTATCCCGGTATTACTACAAGTAGGAATGATGAGCACTACGAGTCAACAGAACTACATGTACGTCCAGTAAAACTATGTGTCAATAGCTCAATGTTTTGATAGCACTACGGCCATTAGAGCTATGGGCTAGTGACACACTGTGATAGCAACATGCAGTGCTAGCAATCCCAGTACTATCAACACGTAGTGCTAGTGATCATAGTGCCACAGCATACTATTCACGATATGTACAGCTAGCAATACGCACCCATGTAAATTTACTATCATAATCATCTAGTTGTTTAGGGGAATTCTTTTTTGTTTTCATTCTTAGTTTGTTGTCATTCTCCTTCTCTGTCCTTAACCCTTTGTGTGTCGGTAACGGTTTGAGTCACGATGATTCCTACAGGAATCATCGTGACCGAGACCACTACTGACATTCATAGGGTTAATCTGCTGTGCTGCTTGCAGTGACATACTGGTAACCAGTTACCCAATGCGCAAAAAAGGCTATCGGGCCGAGGCCAGGCCAATGACGGCCGCCCTCGGCCTGATGGCCTTTGCACATTGGGCAGGCCTCGATATGATGTTACTATTATTTTGTGTGAATTCCTTTGTATAGTTCTGTTTGCCTGTTTGTGTCTCGAGATCTGCTTGCTGTTTTGTTTTGTTTTTGCGTTTGCATTGGTGTACCTTTTCTAGATTAAAAAAAAAAATTATGTAAACTGACGAAAAATGGAAGGACTTACACTTTCTCTGTGGCTTCCTTGTAGTGCTGCTCGAGCTGTTTGTGCGTTTCTGTCACATCCTTCAGCTGGTTCTTTTTCAGCGCAAAATTCTTGCCGACGTTTCTCTCCTCCATAGTGTGGATCTGCTTGGAGATCTCCACAAATCGCTTGGTCTGTGCCATGACTTCTTCTGGACTCAGCTGTGAATGATACAAAAAGTTGATCAGAAATAAATAAGGGAGGGGAAAAAAAAATCACTATGGAAGGACAAGTCTAAAAGAGTTCACAAAGTAAGAAAGAAAGAAACACGTTCTAAAAGTACAAGCACAAAAGAGTTTACATAGTGAACTTAAGGGTGACTGTGAAAAATTTAAATGACTGAAAATCATCCACAGACTAACTGTACCCTAAGATCTACAGTCAGCAATAAGCATAAATTCTCATGAGCCCCTGCGGATGCAGGGGCTCATGAGAATTTATGCCTATTGCAGATCTATATATGAAAGGCTTTCTGAAAGACTGTTCTGTCTGAACAAGAAAAGCTGAAATTCAGTTTTCTGAGAGTTTGAAGAAGCTGAATCAGCCTCCAGCACTGAAGACTGTCACCCACGTAAACTGTTTTGTGCTTGTCCTTACAAAGGGTGTTTCTTGCTTTCTTGGTTAGTTATATTATGAAAGGAGCGCTCACTTCTATCTCTCCCCTGTTCCTTGTGATTCCTCTCTATTTTGGACTCCCTAACATGGGCTATTCTGTGCATGAGCCTGTCACAAATTAATTTACTCTGTGCACGTGCCTATCACAAACTGGTATACAGTTTTATGGCATGTCTTTTTGTGTGTGAGCGTTTTGTTGTTGTTGGTGTGTCCATTTTGTCATTTTTATTTTTCTTGTACATCTTGTTGTGTGAGTGTGTATGTTACAAAATATATATATATGTGTTGTTGGATGCAAGGTGTATGTATGTTAGTATGACATTTGTAAGGTGCCTAGAGCTTTTCTATCGAAAGTATAGGCGCCTAAAAAATATACATTAATATTATTATTATTATTACACAGTCTCCCCTTCACACTGCTGTTGAATCATCATGACAAAAACCGCCACCAACAGCCGAAAGGTTGAACAATTAATTAACACAGATTTAAGAAATTAAACATCAATCAAAGTAAATATATTTACCTCCTTTTTTGCTGGTTGTGGTGGGGGTGCCTGCAAAACATAAACATGAACATTTTCGGAAAAAGATTGCATGAAGACCATCTCAGAAATATCACACTGTGAACAAATGCAAGCACTTTCTAAAAAATTGCAGAAAAAAGGATTTTAACAGAGCTTCAAATGTACAACCCACTCATGACAGAAGTAGAAAGCAAGCATGCATGAACTCATGACACTATAGCCAGTGCGATATATATACGAGTGACGTGTGTGTGCGTGCGCATGATTGCAGTTGCCAAATCCACTACATGTATTAGTATTATCTTAGTTTAACCCTTTTAGCCCCAAGGTCCCATTTCTCAAATTTTGGAGGTGTTGCTTAATATGTACCAGTTGTAGGAGATGGCTTGACCATGATAATACAAGGGTAGTGCCAGATTAGCTTGGCGCCTTCAGTGCCAAGCTAATCTGGCACTACCCTTGAATTATCATGGTCAAGCCATCTCCTGGTGTAGGGATCCGGGCTGAAAGGGTTGTCACTTGTGTGTTTTATGTATAGATCTGTGAGCTAAAGAAGATTTTCCATTTTATGTTTGTCGTTTAATGGACAATAAAGTTTATTCAATTTAATTCAATGCATGTATGCACACACTCACATGCACTTCTGCAAGCACTGTATCATTCGGATATTTTACCACACTCACAGACCTGTTTCTCAGGAGAAGGCTGTTGTTGTTGCTGCTGCTGCGGTTGTTGTTGTTGTTGCTGTTGCTGCTGTTGTTGTTGCTGCTGGCGCTGTTGTTGTGGCTGAATGCTGGCTACAGACTTTTGCTCAGTCTGTTTGGGATATCCCGTTCCTGAAGTCTGATCTTGCTTTTTAGAAGATGCGCTCCCCATTCTGCTTAATGAATAGCATTAGAAGTACATTAAAATAATACAAACTCCTACTTTCTGACACCGTAGCATACAAAACAAAGGGACCTCCTTAACCGAGTCTCATAAGATTTGCGACAAGAAAAACATTTGTCACAAAACACATGGAAACTCCAGCTGGTTGTGGTACAGAGTGGCTACAAGCTTTAAAACAATTGTCACATTGTCATAAACATTACAACATAGCTCTGCATGTAATATGTATACACATATGTATGTTTATGTACATGAAAGTTTTAACCAATCCACCCCTGACATACAGCAACAGGATATGGATAACCCCTTAAATTGATACTTCAAGGATGGTGCCAGAATAGCTTGGCGCCTATAGGCGCCAAGCTATTCTGGAACCACCCTTGAACTATAATGGGCTGAACTCTGATGTATTCTCTACAGCACAACTCCCTAACTTGGGGCTGGCGAACTGTGGGGACAATGTGTTAATTTGCAAATTGACTCAGTGATGGGTATGTCAAGTGATATGCTGGGACTGTATCCAACTTGCTGCAGAGAATCTTACAATGTACAAATGTACTTCCCAGCATGCAAAACATCAGCGGGCTGACTGTTGGCTGCAGTCGGCCCACACATAGTTGTGTGCAGGGTCAGTGACTGCAGCCGCTCGCCACACCGACCAAAGTGGCCAGCTTGTACTCTATTCTCTGCTTGACAGGTAGAGAGTGGAGATGCATAAGTAGTGGTGTGACATGATCAGTGCGTTTTTTGTGAAGGACTAACCAGGCTGCATTATTCTGATAAGCTGAATGCAAGTGAGTTGATCAGATGAGATACCAGCAAGAAGGGAATTACAGTAATCTAGACAGGACAGAATGCGAGAGTATGCGAGTTGGGCAGTAGTCTTTTCTGTCAGAAAGGATCTGATCATGGCTATTCTGCGAAGCTCCAGGTGGGCAGTGCGGCAAAGATGGCTAACCTGTTTTTCCATCGATAAACTCGAATCCTAGGAATACACCCAGATTTTTTACATCGGATTTGAAAGAAATGTCATGGCCACCTATGGAAATGTGATCACTGCTGGAGACAGATGTTCTATCTCGAGTACCAACAAGCATGCTCTCTATTTTGTCATCATTTAACTTGAGTCTGTTGCAGGTCATCCAGTCTTTGACTTTAACTATACACTTCTCCACATTGGAGACAATGGTCTGCAGGTTACTAGGATGGTCAGACATAGAGACCTGAGTGTCATCAGCATACTTGTGATACTCACATCTATTCTGGCTGATGATTTGGGAAACTGGTTCAGTGTAAAGAGAGAACAGCAGAGGACCCAAAACAGACCCTTGTGGGATACCATACTTCAAAAGCACAGGTTGAGACATGATCCCATTCACACATACAGACTGATATCTTTCAAGATGGTAAGACTTGAGTCATGACAGCGCTGCACTGGAAATACCAAAAGACGCGTAGGCATTCTAAAATAATCCCATGATCTAGCGTGTCAAACGCCGCAGACAGGTCTAAAAGTGATAGCAAAGAGACATGTCCAACGTCAGCATAGAACACCACTGGCATCCAAGATACATCAGAATGAGGGCTACAAAACGTCCTCCATTAGTCACTACAAAGTTTTTTGTTGCCCGGTCACATGGTACGGTTTGCGCTAAAGCGATTGGTCGTTTGAGATAGATTGATTGATTGATTGATTGTACATTGCTTAACGTCCCAACAGCAACAAGACTTTCTCAGGATGTGCCTGCACTGCTTGTGAAAAAAAAAACCAACAGAATATTGAATGTATGTTGCCAGCCGGTCCAAAACGTTAAATAAACCTACGACATTGGGCCTAAATAAAGCTAGAACCATTTAGCAACACACATCCAATATCAAGAGCTACAGGCAGCGCAGACAGTAGGGAGAGTTTAAAAAAGGAAAATATAGGTAAAAGGACCAAGGGTAGACAGAAACACATGCCCCAGAATAGAATGGAAAACCAACCCTGTGGGGCTGACCAGGGTGACCCTGGGAACTAAAAAGTAGTTAACCCCACCCAAGTCCCCCAGGGCAGACCCAGGTGGGGGGCGTCTGAGATAGGGATGAAAACAAATAAGCATATGATCCCTCTGCAAAAGTGTTACGAAGCACAGTTCAGTACCTTCAGTCTACAGTAGGCACGTCAATTATTTATAGGCCTTTAACCTTTTCATCCTGATACACCCATTGCTTGAAATAAAGTTGACTGTGTTAGTTCAAGGATGGTGCCAGAATAGCTTGAACTAACATGGTTGATCTATCTCCTAGCCTGTAATGTAGCCTACATAGGACAAGAAGCAAATTGTTAAAAAATCTGCCTCAGGATGTAATGGGTTAAATTCTCATCACTGCTACACATTCCGTAATGCTCCATTCATTGCAAACGCTGTCACTATGAAATTTCTTTTGATGAATATGGAAAATGTTGTGGCTGTGCAAATTTGATCAGTAAAACAAAGGAGATCAATATCTCTCATCAATGATACTAATTAACCCCTTTCTTGCAAACTAGAGCACAGATATCAGATGTGGTCACTAGAAAAGTTTGATTTGTGAAATTTATTTTTTTAAATTGTCGCAATGAAAATTTGATTGGTGAAATATATAAAAGATCAAGATACATGTATGCTGTCAATGAACTACATTAACCCATTCAGCACCAACACCCTACAGCAGGAGATTGATCAAATGACCATGATAATTCAAGGGT
This sequence comes from Semisulcospira habei, assembly GCA_036245525.1. Classification (NCBI taxonomy): domain Eukaryota; kingdom Metazoa; phylum Mollusca; class Gastropoda; family Semisulcospiridae; genus Semisulcospira; species Semisulcospira habei. Next base: position 30,269,257 of record BTPG01000002.1, read on the forward strand.
AGTGCCAAAGTAGCTTGGAGCCTGTAGGTACCAAGCTATTCTGGCACTACCCTTGAATTATCATGGTCAATCCATCCCCTGCAACTGGTACGTAGTCCTTCTCCTGCAACCGGTCAATATTCGCTATGCAACACATCCAAAATTGGAGAAATGGGACCTTGAGGCTCAAAGGGTTAACGGTAATGGCGTTCGCTCTCCACCAGAGCAGAGTGTATATTAATTTAAGTATGGCTGAATAACTACACTTACACTACATTACATTGCAAAATACTGCCTCGTGCTTCACTGGACCTGTTTATATATATATAATTCATTCACACTTAATAAAGACTTCAAGAGCTTATAAGAACTCTGTAGCAATTATGGCAGATGAGAGGCTGTGATAGTTCCAGGGTGGTGCCAGACTAGCTTGGCGCCTTCCAAGGCGCCAAGCTAATCTGGCACCACCCTTGAACTATCATGACCGATCAATCTTTCACTGCTATGTTAACTCATTTTGATTATACACTCCACATGTACACTATATACTCTGTCAATGTATGTCTACTATGCACCTTACACTCCACATGTATTTCGCAAGCCTAACTAGATGTGTACAGAATGCCATTCCTTTAAATACAGTAAAACCTGTTTTGAGCAAACAACTTTTTGCAAGAAAAAATAGTCTTAAAAGACAGGTTCACTCTGAAGAGGTCTTCAAAGAAAATAGTGTCACCTGTCATTAAAGACCATCATTTAGGTGGCGACAGCCACAGTCACAGCTACAGCCACCTAAATGATGGTCTTTAATGACAGGTGATTTTCATAAGGGTGACCACTCAAAACAGGTTCTGCTGTGTACACAGAGCAAAGTACATGTTATGTAGGCAGCAGGTACTAGTACATACACAGCGTGCTGATCTACAAACACTTGTACATGTATGTCCTTATTTCAAAGATTATAAAAGTCCATTATTTTTATGATGTCAGCATTTGTATACATTGTAGACCCGCACATACTGTTAAAGTGCATGTCACAGACCTACATTTCTCTCCTATATTTTAATTTTTTTTAATGTTAACTCTTGCACCTTTGGTTACACAAGCAGAATCTACTATAACACCTAACGCATAACTCATTCTACCCCAGACACACCACAACAAGATAAGGATCGACCATGATAGTTCAAGGGTGATGTTAGAATAGCTTGCTATTCTGGCATCACCCTTGAACTATCATGGTCGATCTGTGTCCTGCACTAGAGTGCAGTCGTCAGAGGACAACGGCAACATTTGGGGATTTCGGTGTTGGGGAAGAATGAGTTAATTAATGTTATTGAATTATTGATATGTTTAAAATCAAACTTACCAACAGACAAAATATGGGTATGCACTGTGTAATAAACTTAAATCATGAATTTACATACAACTCATGTTGTGACAATTTTAACTGTAAATATTCGAGGCAGCTAAGAGAGCATGCAATGAAATATCACCAAGAAAACTACTGCATGAGCACCATGCGCTGCTAAGAACTAAAGAAGCCACGTTTACAGGTACCGCAGTCCCTTCACGGTTCAATGGCTTGTACACTTGCCAATGGCACTGCTAGCACATACAGCTAGTAATTACGCCTCGAGAATTGCAGGCTAAAATACAGCACGTAGAACGCAATCATAAGAGACTCGTACTCAGCTAAAAGTATGTACGGCACAAAACAAACACTTAAAGTGTCTCTCATAACCTACCTTACGTTTTTGTGTTGAGTATGTGCAATAAAAATCAAAAGTCCAACGCACAGCTCTCTCCTAAACCCACAGCAAAAGCTAACTGAACGTCGGGTGCATTAAAAATAGAATTCCGTGTTTACACTGTCCGCGCTCTTACCGTGTAGAACTGTGCCCATTTGTTGTGGAGTCACCACGCACGCGCGAACGTCGGCTGCACAATCCGTGACGTCATCTCCATGGTAACGTATAAACATTGCGCTCGGGTTTGAGCAAAGGGAGTCTACGCACACAAGAGAGCTTTTGCAATCACCTCTACGCTTTGCGGAACAAAATATTGCGCAAGAGTTTTGATCCGAAAAGCAAACAGTGTGGTAAGATACGCACAGAAGTGAGCTGCTCTTTGATTTCGGACCTTGCGGCTTTTAGCACAGTCCAGGCACACGCGCTGACTCAGTATCCACTGTCCAAACTCAACCGCAAGAAACATGTGATCTGTACAGAAATACATCGGCAAATATGCTACAATACAGACTGAGGCAGTTTATTTTGACTGCTGCCGCTGGGATTAGACGTGTGCAAGTAAATAAATTTATTTCGCAAACATAGCTGTTTTAGCTCCGTGAGCTTTGCGCATCAAGGGAGGTAACAACACAATTCTAATGTTTGCACATCAGGGGAGGTTATACGTGATGAGAGCCAGGCTGTATCTGCCCACCATAGCTCGGAACTGGGTGGAATTAGGGAAAGGTGTGTGTGTGTGTGTGTGGGGGGGGGGGTGGGGGTGGGGGGGGGGGGGTCTGGGGTCATTTTGTATTTATTGTTTGGAGAGAAATATATATTTTCAGAACATGATACAGAATCATACAATTTTGGCTGTTATGCGGTTTGTGACTTCGGCGGTTTCACGAGAGCCGGGTTGGAATGCCGTCCAACCCCCCCCCCCCCCACTCCCTCCCTCCCTTGGCCGCTGAAATGAAGGACCACGCTACTCTCCCCCCCCCCCCCCCCCTCCGTCCCCCCTACCCCCCGTCGTTTGATTTTTTGGTCGCTGGAATGAAGGATCACGCTGGAAATTCAGTTCAGACTTTTTTCACTTTTCGAATTCCCATAATATACTGTAGTCAGTGTAAAATACATGTATTCACAACTCTGACTGTGTGATCATTAATGCTTTATGCTGAAATAAGTTAAATCAGTTTCAACTACAGCCTTACAGTCGTGGATAGTGGGCTGTCCTTCACTGGAAACACCGATCTGATTGTGAAAAAAGCAAACCAGCGTCTGTACCTTCTTAGGAAACTGAGAAGTTTTGATGTCAGTTCCAGGGTTTTAGAATCCGTTTATAGAAGCCTGATCGAAAGCATACTGACTTTTAACATCACTGCTTGGTATGGCAACCTCAGTATGAAAAACAGGGGCAGACTGTCGCGTATCGTCAGAACAGCTGAGAAGATCATTGGCCTAGGACAGTACCCAGTAGATGATCTGTACCATAGAGCTGTCCGAAGGATAGCTGCTACTGCTAGCATTGTCAATGATCCTCGTCACCCACTATCTGATCAGTTTCAAATGCTACTATCAGGCAGACGTTTCAACATGCCACTTGCCAAAAGGAATGTTTTTAAGAAGTCTTTTATTCCAAGTGCTGTCTTGATTTTGAACTCTCGTTTATAACGCCGCGATAAGTATGATCTACTTAACATTACCTCCCATCTTGTGACAGATTGCTTGTGATAGATTGCTGCATTTGTTAATGTCTTATATTGTTGTTTCATGACGAGCCGAAAGGCAAATTTCTGTCGTGCCTTGACTCGAACAGACAATAAAGTTGTATTGTATTGTATTGTGTTGTATTAACAGTTGCTAAATGTTGGTATTGTCCTAGAATTGTTCAAACACTTGACAGAACAGTGACAGCATGTGCCGCACATGTGGTAACTGCTTGTAAGTAGTTAATGTGGTCCATTTATATTTTACAATTTTATTTTAATCTTATTCAAATCTCTTTTCAAGCTGAATATGACAGTGCATTTTGTGACGGGAATCTCAGGAGTGCTCGAGAAGACGCCTCCAAGACCTCCTTGAGCACCTGCCTCAAGAGGACAAGCATGCCCATCTTATGGCAACAGATGCCTCTTACATCTGTCTCGATCTGCGCTTTGCTGCAGACGGTGCCAAATTGACAAAGACAAGAGACAGTGTCAGGAGCATCTTTAAACTTATACTTACAAGACCTGATGAAAAGACTACATCGTCAATGAGGCCAGAAGATGATGTTTTTATTTATGGGTAAGTTTTATTATTCAGCAGCGACCAGAACATTCATAGTAATCATGCATGCACACACACACACATTACAGTCTTATGATATATTATACAGAAAGTTTGCTGAATTTTTATGTTTGATTGTTAAACACCTGTCTGAAGGTTTATTCTTTTGAAATGATTTTTCAACTTACAGGTCTACAGAAAGGCACACAGTTTCCACTTTTAAGGAAATGCAGGAAGCTGCAGAACAAGGCCTTGAAATACATAGAAAGACTGTTAAAGTGAATTGGTAATCAAATTTAATGCTAGTTTCACACATTAATTAAATTACCAGTTCAACAAAAATGAATTTTGTTTCAGCTATGGAGTTCTGACGTACCGGTAATGTGCATTAGGTTTTATTATCTGATGTTTTCCTGGTTTTTATTTTTGGTACTAGATTCTGTTCCTCGCGCTGGCCGGACCATTTGGCGTTGAGGCGCGTCCCCTGGGTGGTGGATAGGGGGTCCCTCGTGAGAGGGGTGCACCGAATGAAATAAGGTGCCGTGAACCAACATGGTCTAAGGGAAGGTGACCCCGACAGAAAACCCCTGGTCCTCCTAGTAAGGGGGTTGGGCGTGGGGGTAGCTTCCCCACCCTGCAAAAAAGGAAATAGCTACAAAAACGCCGACGAAAAGTACAACCTTTCCCTGCTAGGTATCAGTGAAGCCAGATGGACGCAGTCTGGCCAGAAAAGGCTGTTAAGTGGGGAGATGATTCTGTATTCAGATCATGAAGATGTAACGAACGCCTTTAGTGCAGATTTCGGTCGGACGATGGTGTGACGTCATTAGCAGTTGGACCGAATGTACACATGCGAATAATGTAGAGATAAGCATTGTTCACGTGCGGTAATGTAGGTGAGCGATGTTCACGTGTGACAGTGTGGGTTCGGGAAAAATTGCTAGTGAGAGATGCTATACCAGTCGAGCCGAGCGGTCGTTTTCGTCAATCGGATTTGTTCAATAGCATGTCCGTTGAAAGGTCCTGGTAAATCAAAGTGGCACAGTTGGAGTGCGCCTGAATTGATCAGTGTTCAGGTCGTACTCCATAGGCAATAGATTTCCCTGTCCCCCATAACCCGCCCGTCAGGGCCGTCCATGATCACCTCGGTGCTGCGGACGTTAAACCCGAACTAACCATCGTTTTCGCTAGGGCTCTGAGGAAGAATTCTGGCTAGAGAATTCGATAGCTGTATATTGAATACAGCGGGGCCGGTACGGAGCGGACACCCCTGGTGTAGGGCCGATGAAGCTGTCCTGAAGGCATCACGTACGTGACCAGGTGCTGACATCAAGCCTTCATCTCTCCTTCGTCCTACCATCACTGGTGCTGCGAGCAGCAACGGTAGCGAAGTAAGCCACAGATTCGTGCTACAGGACCACATGCAGTGTTCCGTCAGTGTAGCTATTGTCGCCTAGCGCCGTTAATTTCACGCCTAGGAATGTTCTAAATCTGTGAGTAGTCATTGAATAGTAATATTCAGTTCGGGAATCTCCGTCAAGTCGTCAATGTGATATTGACTGTGTCGACACTAGTATAAAGAGGAGTCGAGTGACGTCTCTCGAGAGAGACAACGACCTCTACGGTAGCGAGTGAATGTGTGAGCGCTGAAGTTGTGAATAACCTATATGCCACTTGTTACTGTTAGTTATTTGTGCAGATTGGTTTATATGATGTGAATTGTTATTTGTGTAGATTGGTTTATATGATGTGAATTGTGTGGTTTAATGTATGTTATGAGTGTATGAGAAATAGTTAAAGAGGGCAAAGAGAAATAACTGTGTGGCCTTTGTCCTTGTTTGTAAGCGCGTGTGTGGTGGATGAAAGAGTCTAGTAAACAGAGATAGAACACCCACCTTTATACAGATTGGCAGAAAGCCCACGCACACACTCATTCCATAAACGTTTATATATGTAACAATTTAATTTAGTTCAGTAGTACACTAAAAACACCGACGTTACATTTGGTGACCCTAGACTTTCTCTGTGTTAGCATTAAGTCATACATATTCATATTTAGTGAGGGCACCACTAGTTATTATAGGTATATATAGGTAGACTAGTGGGCTTATTCTTTTGAAATTTTGTTATAGTGTATGACTGGGATGTGGTGTTTTGTGTGATATTTGCCGTCTCCAGTTTAACGGCTGTGTCTGTGTACAGTTTCTGGGCACTAAGGATTTAGCTCTTTTTCTGTCTTGGGGGTTCCTATTCTCTTTGGCTCTATTCTTCTGTTAGGGAATTATATTTGTTTTACTAGTTCTTCACTGTTATAGGGTCCTGTCCTTTTATGCGTGTGTTTGTGGGTATGTTCTCTTTGCCCTTATTTTAAGTAGATTATCGTGTTGGGATTTCAGCCTCATTTGATTTAATTTATTTTGTTTATTATTTGATTTGTATTGATTTTGATCTAGTTTTTTTTTTTTGTATTTATGTATGGGGTTATAATTGGTTAGTTTTGTTCAATTGTTTTGATTTGGTTTAGTTGTCAATAGATTGTTTCCCGTGGTTCATTTTTGTTTGATGAGACTTTGATAATTTGATTGGGTTTATTTCCCTTTCGTCGTACATTTGGTATTTAGTATTAGCGATTATAGTGTTTGAGGTGTTTGACGTAAATTTTATTTTATTTTTCTTTGTACATATATTTGGATTAAAACGTTTCACTTAGTAACTTAATTTTTCGCTATACATTTCTTGTGCTTCTATCAACTAAAGTTGACGTTCTTCAGCATATATTGAGTTAGTGTGTTCTATTTGGTATACAATTGGTCACTGCATTACTTATAGACATATTGAGTTAATACAATACATACTGTGCTTGGTATATTTGTAAGACTTTACTGTTTTCATTGTAACTCTGACTGTGCATTGTCCTGTAAATTTACTTTTGGAGAAACTTCATTGTTTCATAAGGTTTCTAGACCAATTTATAGTTGGGATTATTTTGCCATTTCGTTGTTGACACTTTAGTACTTTATTGATTTCCTGTTTAGACATTTTGATATTTTTTGGGTAAGTTTTCTTTTGTTGTTGATCTACATTGCACTTAGCCATGTCTGACGATTATGATAAGTTGTTCCAATCTTTTATTGCTCAAGCTACCACTCTGGGTATCCCTGATCAGGAACGTGCGAAATATGTTCAGGATTGTTTTGATCGTCTTGAGAGGCAAAGGTTGAGGGATGAAAAAAAATTGGAAAAAGAAGCAGAAGTTGAGCTAGCAAATAAATAAGCAGAAATTAAACAAGCAGATGTTCAGTTAGCGTTAGCGAATAAACAAGCCGATGTTCAGTTAGCATTAGAGCTGGAAAGAGAGAAAACAAAACAAATGGAACTTGAGTTACGTTCTGAACGTAGACTTGAGGAACAAGATGCTGGTCATGGAAACAGAGGTAGAGATAGTAATTCTTTTGGCGCTAGACCTGTTTACCCCAAGTTGCCTATTTTCAAAGAAAGACAAGATGATATCGATTCATACCTTTTTCGTTTTGAGACTCATGCTACAGCCCTTGGCTGGGATCAAAGCAAATGGGTTACCTTTCTTTCTGCTTTGTTAGAAGGTAACGCATTGAACTTGTACCACAGTCTTGCTGCTCATGGTCCTGTTGATTATTCAACATTGAAGGACAATTTGCTTAAGAAGTTCCAATGTACTGCAGAAGGTTTTCGCAAGAAGTTCCGTGAAATCCGACCGGACTCGAACGAACCTTTCCAAACGTTTGGTATTGAGCTGAACAGGTTGTTTGATCGATGGATAGCTTTGTCCGGTGTTACTAGAAACATGCAAGGAATTATGGATCTTGTGTTAGGTGAGCAGTTTCTGGAATGTGTGTCACAGGATCTTGCTACTTTCATTCGCGAGCGTGGACTTGTCACATTAGATGATATGGTTAAAACCGCTGAAAGTTATCGTCTTGCTCGTCCCGGAAAGAACTTGGCACGCAGATCGGCTGCTCCGGTTTTCGGTTCAGTAGGATCAGTTGATGTAGCTGAAGAGTCACAAGCTGTTCCTGGCTCTGCAGATTCTCGCGGTGGTTACTCAAACTATCGAGGTCGCGGCTATTGGAAGAATCGTGGTGCTTTGCAAAAGAATGACCAAACACCCTCAGTTTCGAACCAAAAGGTCGAAGATCGTTTTGATCAAACTCGGAGATATTTGAGACGTGGACGTGGTGGTGGTTCATTTTACACCAATTTTGATAATTGCCCTCTTTGTGATGGTAAAGGTCATGGTCCCAGGCAGTGTCCTCTTCGCAACAGTCCAAACCCTTGCTCTGTTTGCAACATTGGTGGTCATACGCGAAAAACTTGTCCCTTTGTTGTGCAAAAAAACCATAGCTTCAGATGATAAGAATAACTCAAGCTCAGGGTGTGCAGTTGTCTCGGTAGACTCTGAGGTTGTTTGCTCTAATTTTGATCAGTCAGCTGGGTACTTGCATTTAGAAGTTGGTTCTGTCAATTCTACTGCTTGCTCAGTTCTGCGAGACACAGGTGATACCATTTGTGGTGTTCGAAAACGTTTGGTTTCTGATGAGCAGTATGTACCAGGTACTGTCCGTTGTAAAAGTTTTGGTGGAGAAGTCAACATTTACCAGCAGGCTAAAGTTGTTGTTTCTTGTCCATATTTTGCTGGAGAGTTGGTTTGTTGTGTTCTTGAGGATCCAGTTGCTGACTTGATTGTAGGAAATATTCCAGGTTTGATTGTCCAGCAGGCCCAAGATGCCCCAGTTGCTGCTGCTGCTGCTGAGGTCCCTGTTGCTGCTGTCACTACTCGTGCTCAGGCTGGGAAGCAAGGTCTCCCGCACAAACCTCTTGTCACTGTGTGCGATGATTTAAAGGTCACTCGTGCTGAACTCATTCAGTTGCAGAAAGGTGATGCTACTCTGCAAGATTGTTTCCATTTAGCTGCCTCAGGTGAAGAAAAGGTTGTTGGTTCTGCTACTTATTCTTTCTATTTTCAAGATGATATTTTGTACAGGCGGTATCAGAAATCCAAGGATATTTGGCATCAGGTTGTTGTTCCAGAGAAACTTCGTACTTCAGTCATGATTGCTGCGCATGATCAACTTTTGGTTGGTCATTGTGGAGTTCGAAAAACTCTGACTCAGATTTTGTCCCAGTTCTTTTGGCCTGGTGTTTCTGCTGATGTGAGTACTTATGTTCACACTTGTGACATTTGTCAGACAATTTCGAAAGGCAATGTTCTCCCTGTTCCTTTGGCGACTATGCCTTTTATCTCGACTCCGTTCGAGAGGGTCGCTATTGATCTCGTTGGGCCTTTTCTCCTTTACTTCCAGATGTCGAGGTTGTGGAACCTCAGTGTGATGTTCCTCGTGTGGACGTTTCAGACTGGCATACTGTCCCATCAGTGGCTATTGGTGTTCAAGAAGATAACGATGTTGGTGGTCTTCCCACTGTTCCTCTCATGTTGTTTGGCTATTGTTTGGGCCATTTCGAAATTTTCCAAATTCCTTTGGGGGGTCGATTTCGTTCTCCAGACTGACCACAGACCGCTGACGTACTTGCATACAAGTCGCTTTAAGAATTCTCGCATCATGCGTTGGTCCTTGTCCTTACAAGAGTTTAGATTCATTCTCGAACCACTTCCAGGTACACAGAATGTGTTCGCGGATCTGTTGTCACGCGCTGATCGTGATCAGTCGGTTCCATAGGTCAAGGTTTCATAGTCGTTACGGTATTTTAACATTATCCTACGAACTTGTAAAAAAGACCCTCGGTCGGTTCTTTTTTTCGTTGAGAGGGGGGTAGTGTAACGAACGCCTTTAGTGCAGATTTCGGTCGGACGATGGTGTGACGTCATTAGCAGTTGGACCGAATGTACACATGCGAATAATGTAGAGATAAGCATTGTTCACGTGCGGTAATGTAGGTGAGCGATGTTCACGTGTGACAGTGTGGGTTCGGGAAAAATTGCTAGTGAGAGATGCTATACCAGTCGAGCCGAGCGGTCGTTTTCGCTAGGGCTCTGAGGAAGAATTCTGGCTAGAGAATTCGATAGCTGTATATTGAATACAGCGGGGCCGGTACGGAGCGGACACCCCTGGTGTAGGGCCGATGAAGCTGTCCTGAGAGCATCACGTACGTGACCAGGTGCGGACATCAAGCCTTCATCTCTCCTTCGTCCTACCATCACTGGTGCTACGAGCAGCAACGGTAGCGAAGTAAGCCACAGATTCGTGCTACAGGACCACATGCAGTGTTCCGTCAGTGTAGCTATTGTCGCCTAGCGCCGTTAATTTCACGCCTAGGAATGTTCTAAATCTGTGAGTAGTCATTGAATAGTAATATTCAGTTCGGGAATCTCCGTCAAGTCGTCAATGTGATATTGACTGTGTCGACACTAGTATAAAGAGGAGTCGAGTGACGTCTCTCGAGAGAGACAACGACCTCTACGGTAGCGAGTGAATGTGTGAGCGCTGAAGTTGTGAATAACCTATATGCCACTTGTTACTGTTAGTTATTTGTGCAGATTGGTTTATATGATGTGAATTGTTATTTGTGTAGATTGGTTTATATGATGTGAATTGTGTGGTTTAATGTATGTTATGAGTGTATGAGAAATAGTTAAAGAGGGCAAAGAGAAATAACTGTGTGGCCTTTGTCCTTGTTTGTAAGCGCGTGTGTGGTGGATGAAAGAGTCTAGTAAACAGAGATAGAACACCCACCTTTATACAGATTGGCAGAAAGCCCACGCACACACTCATTCCATAAACGTTTATATATGTAACAATTTAATTTAGTTCAGTAGTACACTAAAAACACCGACGTTACAGAAGAGGAGAATGCCCCCCATACAGAAGGCGTAGCATTCATGCTGTCACCAGTGGCACAGAGAGCGCTGATGGGCTGGGAACCTCTTGGGCCAAGAATCATCACAGCAGCCTTTAGAACCAAGAAAAAGCTCAAGCTGAACGTCATCCAGTGTTATGCGCCCACTAATGACAGGGACGAGGAAGAGAAACAAGAGTTTTACGACCGACTCCAGAGTGCCTTGGACAAATGTGCGGAGCGAGACATCACCATCGTCATGGGCGATTTTAATGCCAAAATAGGGGAGGACAACACCGGATACGAAGAGGTGATGGGGAGACAGGGACTAGGCTCGGAGATGAGTGAGAACGGGGAGAGGTTTGTAGACTTTTGTGCTCTAAACCGACTTGTCATTGGAGGTAGCATCTTCCCACACAGAAGGATACACAAAGCAACTTGGGTCTCCCCTGACCATACAACAGAGAACCAAATAGACCATATCTGCATTAGCAAGAAATTTAGAAGATCCCTTCAAGATGTTCGAGTGAGGAGGGGAGCAGATGTCGCCTCCGACCACCATCTGCTTACCTTAAGAATGAAGCTCAAGCTAAAGAAAAGCCGCACAGAGACAACAAGAAGACAGCGCTATAATGTAGGTCTCCTGAGAGAAACTGGAGTTAGAGAAGAGTTCAAACTGGTGCTGTCCAACCGGTTTCAAGCGCTACAGGAGCTAGTAAATGAAGAGGAGGCGGTCACCACAGAGCAGCAGTGGAAGGCAGTTAGAGAGGCGCTGAACTCAACCTGCAAAGACACTGTAGGGTTCAGGAAACACCATCACAAGGACTGGCTGTCGGCACAGACCTTGAAGAAGATAGAAGTGAGGAAGCAGAAGAAAGCAGTTGTCAACAACAGTCGCACGAGAGCAGCCAAAGTAAGGGCACAGGGGGAATACTGGGAAGCCAACCGCGAGGTGAAGAGGAGTATCAGGGCAGACAAGAGGGCCTACACAGACAGCCTGGCAGCAGAGGCAGAAAAGGCAGCAGGCAGCGGCAATATGAAACAGCTCTACGACATTACCAGAAGATTGTCAGGCAAGTATGGCCATACAGAAAGACCAGTAAAAGACAAAGAAGGCAAGCCTATTGCAGACAGAGCAGACCAACTCGACAGATGGGCCGAGTATTTTGAAGAGTTACTGAACAGACCTAGCCCACCCGACCCCCCAGACATCCAGCCGGCAGAGACCGACCTACCCATCAGCTGTGACAGACCCAGCCGGAAAGAGATCAGAAGAGCAGTGGCATTTTTGAAGAATGGCAAAGCAGCAGGCCCAGATGGCATCCCAGCGGAGTCTCTGAAAGCAGACCTAGAGACAACAGTGGAGATGCTGTACCCACTGTTTGGAAAGATCTGGGAAGAGGAGGTGATGCCGGCTGACTGGAAGGAGGGGTACCTAATCAAGCTTCCCAAGAAAGGCGACCTCAGCAAGTGTTCCAACTACAGAGGAATCACCTTGCTGTCAGTACCAGGAAAGGTCTTCAACAGGATCATCCTGGAGAGAATGAAGAGCTCCGTTGACCCCCAGCTGAGAGACCAGCAAGCAGGATTCAGGAAGAACCGATCATGTACAGACCAGATCGCCACTCTCCGCATCATCGTGGAACAGTCTCTGGAGTGGAGCTCCCCGCTGTACGTCAACTTTGTGGATTACAAGAAAGCATTTGACAGTGTGGACCGAGAGACTCTGTGGAAACTCCTACGACACTACGGTGTACCCACAAAGCTCGTCCGCCTGATCAAGAGCAGCTACGATGGCATGACATGTCGCGTGATCCACGAAGGGCAGTTCACCAGGGAGCTCCAGGTCAGAACTGGTGTCAGGCAGGGGTGTCTGCTGTCTCTGTTCCTCTTCCTACTGGCCATAGACTGGGTCATGAAGATGACCACAGAGCACAGACGAAGTGGAATACAGTGGACACTGTGGACACAGCTTGACGACCTCGATTTTGCAGACGACTTGGCATTACTGTCCCACACTCATCAACAAATACAGGACAAGACCACGAGGCTTGCTGACATCTCGTCCCAAGTGGGCCTGACCATTCACAAACAGAAAACAAAGACAATGAGGCTGAACGCAACCAGGGAGGAACCAGTCTTGCTTGCTGGCACCCCATTGGATGAGGTGGAGTCCTTCACCTATCTCGGGAGCATCATAGACAAAAAAGGCGGCACTGATGCAGATGTCAGAGCACGAATCGGTAAAGCCAGAGCAGCCTTTCTCCAGTTGAAAAAAGTGTGGAGTTCCAGAGAGCTGTCACAACACACCAAAGTCCGGATTTTCAACTCCAATGTAAAAGCAGTTCTCCTATATGGAGCAGAGACTTGGAGATCGACAAAAACCACAGTCAACAGAGTACAGACCTTCATGAACAGTTGCCTTAGAAGAATTTTGAAAATCCACTGGCCAGAGAAGATCAGCAACGTCAGACTCTGGGAGAGAACAGAGCAGATAACAGCAGAGAATGAAATTGGGCGAAGAAGATGGGGATGGATCGGTCACAGTCTGAGAAAGCCAGCTTCCAGTATCACTAGGCAGGCATTGTCATGGAACCCCCAGGGAAAGAGGAAAAGAGGTAGGCCGAGAAACTCCTGGCGTCGAGACCTCCAAGCAGACATCAAGAGACTGGGAACCACCTGGAGTAAAATCGAAGGAGAAGCACAGGACAGGAGTTGCTGGAGGTCTCTCGTCGACGGCCTATACCCGGGGAGGGGTGACAGGCGTAAGTAAGTAAGTAAGTACTAGATTCTGTTGATGATTACCATATGAGTATGACACATTTGGTACATGTTTTTTTCCTGTTTGTATGCTCACATCCTATGAAGACAATATATTACTTAACTTGAAGTGCAGGCTTGTCCATTTCAATTTCAGGTGGCTGTGCAGTGATTGGAAAGCGATGGCCTTGCTAAAAGGCATAAATGCACCTAATGCAGATTACTTCTGCTTGTGGTGCAAGTGCACAAAAAAAAAAAAAAAAAAAACCAACAGATTTCTGACTTTTCTGGTGAGTATAGATATATAAAGTTGATCAAGGATAAATATTACTGACTCTGCTGGATGATGCAGATTCTCATAACAATGTTATTTTTCTTCTCTTTGCACAGTTCTAGTTCATCTATTTATTCATTTCAGTGCCCTCTTGGGACATTTCGAGATCAAGGGAAGAGCAGCTGAGGGTTTGTTTCTTCAACAGACAACGCCTGCAACAAAATGGGCTACAGCAGGTCTGACCTACTTCCTTTCATCCCCTACAGTCACATTATCCCAGATGAACTACACCTGAGGATGAGGATTATCAACAAATCAAGTAAAGTCAAATCATTGTATCAGAAAATATATTGTTTATAAACCAATGCTGTATTGCTTGAGCAGTACATCTAGTGTGAACTTTATTTTGTATAATAATCTATGTGTGATATTCCTACTTGTGATGTTTGCTTGATGGTATATTTTTGACAAATAATTGTGCATAAATATGTGCTGTTGGCATAAAAAGCGAACTGTTTGAGCACTGGCAATGTACTGTAAAAACAATAATATTGGCACAAATGATTATACACACACAGACATATATATATATATATATATATATATATATATATATATATATATATATATATATATATATATATATATATATATATATATATATATATATATATATATAATTATATATATATATAGTCTGTGGAAGGTTGTTCGATGGTGTATCGAGCTGGAAAGGTGGATCAGCTAAAAGAAGAGATGAGACGGCTCCACGTTGACTTCCACCTCGCCAAAGAAGTAGGAGATGACAATCGGGGAAAAGTCCTGAAATGGTCGCAACTATCAGGCATCGATCAGTCTTTTATAATTTGACAATACAATATAGCCCTGCGCGTGTGTCATGTGTGCGCAAGACAATGTATGTGTTTGTGTGACTGAGCTGCCACAGTGCCCGTATGTATTCATGCTCAGACACACAGATGACACCAACAGTGTGATACTAGTGGTAGTAAAGCATTTGGTAGAAAAACAAAAGTGTACTGGAGATTATCCTTCTACTAGTCTATATTCATGATGGTATGGTTTGTCCTCGCGCTGGGACCATATGGCGTTGAGGCGCGTCCCCTGGGTGGTGGATAGGGGGTCCCTTGCGAGAGGGGTGCACCGAATGAAATAAGGTGCCGTGAACAAACATGGTCTAAGGGAAGGAGACCCCGACAGAAAACCCCTGGTCCTCCTAGTAAGGGGGTTGGGCGTGGGAGTAGCTTCCCCACCCTGCAAATTAGGAAATAGCTACAAAAAGGCCGACGAATAGACAAACAGCAATTCCTTTCCTGGAGGAGGAGGTTCTTCTACCAGAAGATTTATGACATCCTGTGGTGAAAGCCGGAAGTCTTCGGAAGCCACAGGACCGAGCCGCCTCTCTCTATCCAGGGACACAACCATGGGCACATGGAATGTCAAGACCATGTACCAGAGCGGCAGGGCCGCCCAGATAGCAGCGGAAATGCAAAAGTACAACCTTTCTCCCTGCTAGGTATCAGTGAAGCCAGATGGACACAGTCTGGCCAGAAAAGGTTGTTAAGTGGGGAGATGATTCTGTATTCAGGTCATGAAGAGGAGAATGCCCCCCATACAGAAGGAGTAGCATTCATGCTGTCACCAGTGGCACAGAGAGCGCTGCTGGGCTGGGAACCTCTTGGGCCAAGAATTATCACAGCAGCCTTTAGAACCAAGAAAAAGATCAAGCTGAACGTCATCCAGTGTTATGCGCCCACTAATGACAGTGACGAGGAAGAGAAACAAGAGTTCTACGACCGACTCCAGAGTGCTGTGGGTAAATGTGCGGAGCAGGACATCACCATCATCATGGGCGATTTTAATGCCAAAATAGGGGAGGACAACACCGGATACGAAGAGGTGATGGGGAGACGGGGACTAGGGGAGATGAGTGAGAACGGGGAGAGGTTCGTAGACTTTTGTGCTCTAAACAGACTTGTCATTGGAGGCAGCATCTTCCCACACAGAAGAATACACAAAGCAACTTGGGTCTCACCTGACCATACTACAGAGAACCAAATAGACCATATCTGCATTAGCAAAAAATTTAGAAGATCCCTTCAAGATGTTCGAGTGAGGATGTGAGCAGATGTTGCCTCAGACCATCATCTGCTTATCTTAAGAATAAAGCTCAAGTTAAAGAAAAGCAACACAGGGACAACAAGAAGACAGCGCTATATAATGTAGGCCTCATGAGAGAGACTGGAGTGAGAGAAGAGTTCAAACTGGTGCTGTCCAACCGGTTTCAAGCGCTACAGGAGCTAGTAAATGAAGAGGAGGCGGTCACCACAGAGCGGCAGTGGAAGGCAGTTAGAGAGGTACTCAACTCAACCTGCAAAGACACTGTGGGGTTCAAGAAACACCATCACAAGGACTGGCTGTCGGCACAGACCTTGAAGAAGATAGAAGTGAGGAAGCAGAAGAAAGCAGTTGTCAACAACAGTCGCACGAGAGCAGCCAAAGCAAGGGCACATGAGGAATACTCGGAAGCCAACCGCAAGATGAAGAGGAGTATCAGGGCAGACAAGAGAGCCTACACAGACGGCCTAGCAGCAGAGGCAGAAAAGGCAGCAGACAGCGGCAACATGAAACAGCTCTACGACATTACCAGAAGATTGTCTGGCAAGTATGGCCATACAGAAAGACCAGTAAAGACAAAGAAGGCAAGCCTATTGCAGACAGAGCAGACCAACTCGACAGATGGGCCGAGTATTTTGAAGAGTTACTGAACATACACACCCCACCCGACACCCCAGACATCCAGTCAGCAGAGACTGACCTACCCATCAGCTGTGACAGACCCAGCCGGGAAGAGATCGGAAGAGCAGTGGCATTTTTGAAGAACGGCAAAGCAGCAGGGCCAGATGGCATCCCAGCGGAGGCTCTGAAAGCAGACCTAGAAACAACAGTAGAGATGCTGTACCCACTGTTTGAAAAGATCTGGGAAGAGGAGGTGATGCCGGCTGACTGGAAGGAGGGGTACCTAATCAAGCTTCCCAAGAAAGGCGACCTCAGCAAGTGTTCTAACTACAGAGGAATCACCTTGCTGTCAGTACCAGGAAAGGTCTTCAACAAGATCATCCTGGAGAGAATGAAGAGCTCTGTCGACCCCCAGCTGAGAGACCAGCAAGCAGGATTCAGGAAAAACCGATCATGTACAGACCAGATTGCCACTCTCCGCTTCATCGTGGAGCAGTCTCTGGAGTGGAGCTCCCCGCTGTACGTCAACTTTGTGGATTACAAGAAAGCATTTGACAGCGTGGACCGAGAGACTTTGTGGAAACTCCTACGACACAACGGTGTACCCACAAAACTCGTCTGCCTGATCAAGAGCAGCTACGATGGCTTGACATGCCGCGTGATCCATGAAGGGCAGTTCAACCAGGGAGCTCCAGGTCAGAACCGGCATCAGGCAGGGGTGTTTGCTGTCTCCGTTCCTCTTCCTACTGGCCATAGACTGGGTCATGAAGAGGACCACAGAGCAGAGAAGAAGCGGAATAAAGTGGACACTGTGGACACAGCTTGACGACCTCGATTTTGCAGACGACTTGGCTTTACTGTCCCACACTCATCAACAAGACCATGAGGCTTGCTGACATCTCGTCCCAAGTGGGCCTCAATATCCACAAACAGAAAACAAAGACAATGAGGCTGAATGCAACCAAGGAAGAACCAGTCTTGCTTGCTGGCACCCCGCTGGAGGAGGTGGAGTCCTTCACCTATCTCGGGAGCATCATCGACAAAAAAGGTGGCACTGATGCAGATGTGAGAGCACGAATCGGTAAAGCCAGAGCAGCCTTTCTCCAGCTGAAAAAAGTGTGGAGTTCCAGAGAGCTGTCACAAAACACCAAGTCCGGATTTTCAACTCAAACGTAAAAGCAGTTCTCCTATATGGAGCAGAGACTTGGAGGTTGACAAAAACCAGTCAACAGAGTACAGATCTTCATAAACAGTTGTCTTAGAAGAATCTTGAAAATTCACTGGCCAGAGAAGATCAGCAGCGTCAGACTCTGGGAGAGAACAGAGCAGATAACAGCAGAGAATGAAATTGGACGAAGAAGATGGGGATGGACTGGTCACAGTCTGAGAAAGCCAGCTTCCAGTATCACTAGGCAGGCATTGTCATGGAACCCCCAGGGAAAGAGGAAAAGAGGCAGGCCGAGAAACACATGGCGTCGAGACCTCCAAGCAGACATCAAGAGACTGGGAACCACCTGGAGTAAAATCGAAGGAGAAGCACAGGACAGGAGTTGCTGGAGGTCTCTCGTCGACGGCCTATACCCTGGCAGGGGTGACAGGCGTAAGTAAGTATGGTTTGTCTCAATCTACCCTTTGGTTATGAATAAAGACATTTAACTGCTCGGGTGAATGCCATGTTTTTATTATTTATTTATTTATTTGTAAACTCAGGAGTCACTAAATTAGTCAAATCATTGTGACAGGTGACCATCTCATGAAACTTATACATCATATGGACCTTGTGAGAGTTTTGGGTGAGGATGGTATCAGCACCCGCCGGCATGGCCAGCACCTTGCATTGCTTTCGGTTCCTGAGCTCAGGCATGAACATGAACTCAGGAACATCACAGTGCAAGGTGTATGACTGAAAGCGGACCTGGTCAAGTGTCTGAAGAAAGTAATGCAACCCGGAGAACAGGTATCTAACCACTAACATGAGGAAATTGCACAGAAGTGTACTTTCTTATAATACACTTCCTGTTGTGATAAGTCATCATGATAAATCTATCGATGACCTGCAGTCACAGCACTTAATCTTTGTGCATTTTATCCACATTTATTACATCAGCAACATTACCAATCAGATTAGAATAGTATACTGTGTATACAAGTGGGTGTGTTTTTCATGATAGGCACGTGTGTGTGTAAAGCATTCTTGACCGGATACATTCAAAACTGAATAATATGAGAAAAAAAAGAACACGAAGTCAATCACAAGTTTTCATTTTTGATTTTTACTTTTGTTAAGAACCATTCTTTTTTATTAGTATATATATCATACACAGTCTTTTGACAAGGTACTTTCAATAAATCATAAAGTTATTTTATAAGGTGATTTAAAGTCTCTTTTTTTTGTGCACTATACTACATCTAACGCTAAGTAATAATCATCTCTCTCCCCCTTCCATCTCTGTCTGTCACCAACCCCCGTCCCCTCCATACTCATTGACACACACTTGATGATTGTTTCCCTTTGTCCATTAAGGTGCCTGGGAAACGGCTGGTGTTGGTTATGAGTTCCATGACGAGGATCAGTGTCTGATAACTGACGGCCAGCCTGAAGAGGACAGCCTCGACACCCAGCGACTCCAGGACCTCTGGAGGGCCTTTGGTGAACTGACAGAGTCAATCAGGGCCAGACCTGGAATGGGAAAAATACAAGTCACCAGAGGCGTTTCAGAGGGCTGCGAGAGACTGGGCCGTGGAGTTTCGAAAAGTGACTTTTGATGAGGACGTCACTCCATACTTGCATTGTAAGACTTTTTCTGCATACTATCCATCCCTCACTGTAGTCATACAAATTAAGCTACCATTGATCCGTTGGTCTATTTTTATAATTTAAAGTCCACTTCCTGTACCTGGGTGGGAGTGGGAAGGACAGTAATAATTCAGACTTCATAAGAAGTGTATTCATGACTATTATGGTAAGTACTAGAACATCTATAAAAAATATGATCTGGCATAATGTTGTGCGTTATATGTACAGCTTTTACTTGATGCAGACTGATTATTGTTTTTCAGATCTTGTGTACCGTGTTCCCCAGGCCCTCCCAACGCATGAAGTTCTTGCCACACATAGGTTGCAGCCAGGTTGAGAGGAAGAACTTTGACTAGCAAAACTTGTACTACACTGCTACAACCCGAGATAGAGGGAACCGTGGAAAATCTGTGTCCCAGCAAGAAGGTTTTTTTTTTGTTGTTGTCACGTTCCTTTTGATCCAATTGTAATTTAATAATAAATGCTGCTGAAGACGTGAGTCTTCTCTTAAGGTCCCGCCACACATGTCAATTTTGAGGCCGATTCTCGAGCAGTTTCAAATCGGAGTGTGATCGGGCCGGACTACAAAAACGTGTGCACTGCCACACATTCCCCGACTTTTTTTAGCCGACCGGTTTGAACTGAAGATCAAGGTCGTACCTTTTCCGCAAAATGTCTGCTAGTTTTGACAGTGATGATGATGTGCTTGCATTATCAGCAGTTTAGCATCATATTCGGGAAGAGGCGGGCGAAGCATCGGCAACGAAGGTGGTACTGATCTTCCGCCATTTTCACACTGAAATGACGTGCCTTACGAAATGCGCTCTGATTGGTTGAAGCTACAATCGGGGCGAATTCGTGTTGGAAAAATAGAGCAGGTTCTAAACACACGATTTCCAGCCAATTGGGATCGGATCGGATATATGACGTCATCCGATCGCAATTGGAATCGGCTACAAAATTGGGGCACAATCGGCATGTGTGGCTGGGCCTTTACCCAGATTAGTAGTAGCTGTCCAGCAAGTCTCATGCCCTGGAAAATAGGATAGCAGCGCTGTAGTAGTACTGTAAAAATAATCTGGTTAAAACATACTTAAAGGTGAACTTGCATGTTTGTATGCTAAAACAATGGTAAACAGCCAGTGATAGTAATATTACAAAATGATGCAATCTACATTAATCGATCACCTTCCTGTTTACGTATGACTGTATAACCAGTAATCATTTGTTTAACTGTTGCAGTTTTTAGAAATGGAGAAATCCAAATGCACTTCAGTGGGAGATGTGAGGAGAGGGAGAAGCTGCCTAGTGGAAAATACAAGCGCAGAAAACCTTTGCCGGCTTTTTTGTGCCAATGAATGACTTGCTCAAGTTGCTGTGTGCAACCTCGAAACACTCCTTTCCCCCCCTTCCCCCCCCCCCCCCCTCTCTAATTATGCTAGTTTGACTTTGGAAACATGACTGCTGTTGTGCATCAGAACAAGAAGGTTGCATGGAGTTATATCTGCCAAGTGATGCACTAAGGTGTAAATTTGCAAGGAGAACCAAATGTTTTAGGACCTTAGTAGTCATTTGGACTACCTCCCAAGTTAAATATAGGAGGCCAGATTGTTTCTGGTAGCCTGAAAACACTTTTGTGTGTGCATGCATTGTGAACTTTGCAATCACTATTTGGGCTTTCAGAAATATGACTGCCTTGCCCAACAAGCAATCTGCTCACATTCGGCGATGGGGAAGTGGATTTTGTTCTACCTGCATTTGGTCAACACTTCTACATATTGTACATTGTATGTATACTTCATAAATGTTACAAGTGTAATCATGGTTTAATCCTGTTTCCAACTATAGGCGTGAGGATTTGCAGGAATGTGTGCATGTGAATGCAAGGTGACATTTTACCTGTGATATTTATGGATTGATGTGTGAGCCAGAAAAACATTTGCATTTTTATGAGCAATAAAATTGTACTTATTTTAAATGGTTTAGCCAAATTTTATTAAATTTATTAACTCACCATTTGTGTGAGCTCAGCTGGTTCTTCCGGCCCCTGGTGAACCGCACGTAGAGCCATGCAGGTCAGCGGAGCATCTGGAGCTCTTCATTTGAACAAAGCATGGGCCGCGGCTCCTCAGTGCCCTCTACCCATGTACATCTGCAGGGCTTCTGTTTTCACAACAGGTTAAAGGGTCTGTAGACCCCCAGGTATACATTTTAGAGGGTACACAGACCCCCATCTGAGCATAATAGAGGGTCTGCAAATTTATTTAAAAATAAGAAAGGCAAAGCCATTATGGTTCATGTGTATGACCGATTTACATGTATGTGTGACCTTTGTGACAAGGGCTGGCTTCTGCAGCAGCAAAATCCATGTTTTCTGAAAATGTAAGCATATTTCACACATGTCAACCCCCTGGCTGTGACCCTTGACCTTTGTGATGAGTCGACTAAATTAGTATGCATAAGCAGGTCTTGTCATCAGCTATCTTTGTACCAAATTTGGTTGAAAAATTTGCAAAAATTTGGGAATACCTACAATTTTATAAAAAATAAGCATATTTTACACACATTTTGCCAGCCTCTTGTGACCCTTGACCGTTCAAAGGACCATCCAAATTAGTATGCATAGATAGGTCTTTCCATCGGGTATCTCTGCAGCAAGCTTGGGTTTAAAGTTGTGAATAGTATTTGAGAAAAAACATATGTCTAAATATGGCTATTTTTCACCTCTTTCCTGAACCCTTGACCTTTCCGAGGGGTCATCCAAATTAGTATGCATAGATAGGTGAAGGTCTTGCCATCAGGTATCTCTGTTGCAAGTTTGGGTTTAAAGTTGTGAATAGTATTTGAGGGTGGGGAAGCTACCCCCACGCCCAAACCCCCTTACTAGGAGTCACCGGGGTCACCTTCCCTTAGACCATGTTGGTTCACGGCACCTTATTTCATTCGGTGCACCCCTCTCGCGAGGGACCCCCTATCCACCACCCAACCCAGGGGACGCGCCGCCCTCAACGCCATAATTATGGTCCCAGAGCGAGGGATCCTTTATTTGACAACGGTAAAAGTTTTGGTAGTACCAACCATTTTTCGAACTTGCCGTTGCTAATCTACTGAGAGAGAGTATCCTACTTCACGAACGAAAATTGTTTTTCCTGAGGTTCGACTTAAGCGTCGTCGACTGTATTTAGACGACAAACAAACGAAAAGACACTGCATAGTGAAATACTTCTTAGTGTGTACGTACGCTCGAAAATTATTTCCCATACACACACATAAACGGAGAATTGACAGCAGCGAACACATAAATCGAATTGCCATACTAATGAGATTGACGACACTGATCATGTGTCCCGCGCATGTGATGGTGACAACCTCAGAACTGAAAGGCCTTACACTAAATAAACAAACCTGCTGGCATTTTCCGCCATTATCCGTGTTCTAATTACAAGCAGACTTCATTCAACAACACGCACGATTATAGAAAGCACTGATGTCTACACAGTCAAACGAAATCTCCGCGCTGAGTCAGTCGACAGTCCAATACGTGGCACACAACAGGTCACCATTCGGGCAGACAGGATGTAAACTTTCCGTCATGTCACCTCCTTTGCAACATTTCAGAAAAGTCTGACGTGAACTCCACACTATGCGGGCCCTAGATTTTGACGTTAAACCTACTGTGGGAAATCAGGAGTATTTACCCGACCACATATAGTAATGCACCTTCGTGTTTGTGTATGTATGTTTCTACTGCCTACTTCCTAAGTTCCGGAGAAAGACATCGGTTATATAAGAGACCTGATGCATTCTTTTCGAGGATGCAAATGATCGTCTTATGACCTGCGTATTTCTCTGTGGGCTGGCGATTGGGTGCCTGATAGGCGGGGGCAGGGGATCTAACTGTTTGTCTGTCCAGCGCTGTGTGATTCCCCTTGGTTTGTTTACAATTCTGCCAGCGCTAGCCTCACCTATCTGGTTTGTGAAGTGACGTTAAAGAGTTTTGTGGTGACGTGATTTTTCTAGTACGTGTAGTACACACAGTGCCACTATCTGCAGTGGTGCTGATGGGGTAAGTTCGCTGTTTTAGCGCAAATAATTAATAATAATTACGGTATTTATAATGCGCTTAAATCTTATAATGATTATAACTCTAAGCGCGCACTCACAACTCGCGCACGCATGCGCACGCTTTAGACAATGACTCGCGTACCACAAATACATTACGACAGTTTGGGGTGGGGAGTGTGGTAATGTTATAGTGCTAGAACTGTTGAAAGAGGTGAGTTTTGAAGGCGGGCTGGAAGGAGGAGAGAGAGTGTTTCTGACAGAGA
The DNA here is from genome assembly GCA_036245525.1 of Semisulcospira habei. Lineage (NCBI taxonomy): Eukaryota > Metazoa > Mollusca > Gastropoda > Semisulcospiridae > Semisulcospira > Semisulcospira habei. Next base: position 30,292,984 of record BTPG01000002.1, read on the forward strand.
GAGAGAGAGTGGGAGAGTGTTCCAGGTGGATGGACCGTAGACGGAGAAGGAGCGGGGGCCGAAAGTGCTGAGTTTGGTGCGTGGGATGTGGAGGCGGAGAGGGTCGGAGGCGGAGCGGAGGGAGCGGGACGGAGTGTAGGGGTGAAGTAAGTTGGAGAGATAGGAGCGTAGTTGTTCAGGGATTTGTAGCAGAGAGACAGAATTTTGTATTGGATGCGTTGGGGGATGGAGAGCCAGTGAAGGAGTTTGAGCAGGGGAGTGATGTGGTCTAACGATGAGGATTTCATTCTAAGTCTGCCATATTGTTTGGAACTCAGATGAGTTTATATTTTAGGAACGTTCAGAGTTGTTCATATTTTTAGGCTTATTATGCTGATCCATTTCCCTTCTCTCTAACCCAGCCTCTGATCAACACACAAGTCGGCGCACACCGCTGAAATAAAGACGGACACACGGCGCTTCCCGCCACTAGTACGCTCTGTGGGCTCGTGTAGCGACAGGAATTCATCTCCTTTTACTCTAACCCACCCACTGATCCACACACACTGGCACACAAAAATAAAGATGCCGGACACACGGCGATTCCCGCCATTCGTAAGTTCAGCATAGCTGTTCTGAAGAAGAATAATAGCACGAGCAGCGAAATGACGTCACTTTAAGCTTCACGTCATGGCATCATTAGTCCCACGACGCGGTGTTCATATCGACGACTCGATGTTATACGTCACTCATCGCATTTGACGTATCAGAGAATCAACTTTGCAATTTTCTTGCTGATTTTCACGCCTAGGGCTTACAGGTCACAATTTGACCTAATCCAACCCCAGGGCCGGGGACAAACAGCAAGCTTATGCAAACACTGTTTATAAAAAAATCATGCAGGTATTAATAAGAAGATAGTTTTTTTCGTAAAAGAAAAATTAAAGTTATGTTAGCTGTTTTACAAATGATTTCGAAAAAGTGGCGCAGAAAATTACAGGTCACAATTGGCCTAATCGTACCCGACAGCCGAGACCAACTGTAGGTCGGCTTATGTAAATACCGTATACGAGAAATCATGCGATTATTAATGAGAAGATTGTTGTTAAAAAAAAAAAAAAGATTCAATTGTTTTAAGATTAACCCATATAATTCGTGAAATTGATCCCAAAAACGTGAAAATATATTTTTTCAAAAAATATTTAATTATCACTCAAAAGGTTCTAGAGGTACAATACTGGTTAACGAACTCATTAAATATGTCCCTTTTATCTAGCTATACGCAAAATATCTAGTAAAAATAAGAAAAAATACGGACTCCAGTGTGGATCAACCGGTTTTTGTGAAACGGCCATTTTCTCGCCAATGAGCATCATTAAAAACAAACAACATTAGTCGGCATGTTTTTTAACTATGCCCCAATTATTTTATCTTTTAATTTTTATTCGTGTATACCTCTGCATTGCCGGAGCATAACTAACGGTCCCCAAATGCCAGAGACATAGATCCTCATGCGCCCCCGCATACGCGGGGGCTCATGAGGATCTATGCCTCTTGCTATCCTCGTTCATAATGGTGCCACACAGTTGAGTTCCCAGAGTAGGCCTATGACCACAGGCTAGCCAAGACATTCAGCGGGGACAAGTCATTTGGCAGGGCCTGAAATAAAATAAATTCCTCAGTTGAATTTCACACATCTTTGCGCGTCTGCTCAGCAATTCACGTGATATACTGACGACCAAATGAAACGCGACGGCATTTGAAACATCGGAAACAATGCAATGTTTCCCATGATTCAAATGACGTCACATTTCTACTGCCGTTTTATGGCAAAAGGCGGTATATACCCATTTTGTAGAACTATGAAAATCTTGCTTTCCTCAAGTTGGACATACTGCCTTTTGCCGTGTTGCGACAGAACTTACTTGGGATTTACCTAATAAGCAATATGCATTCTTGGATAATTCATCATAGTCGCCAGAAGAGTCCAAACCGTCCCAAAAACAGATTCAAAGTGGTGTCAGCAAGAGGCACAGATCCTCATGAACCCCCGCAACTGCGGGGGCTCATGAGGATCTGTAGCTCTTGTATTTGAATGATGTACAATAATTTCTCTGCAGCGAAAAGGTTAAACCTTACCTCCAATGTCGGTGTAGTCATGTTACATGTGGAAGGCATGTTGAAGTTCTCTGGATTGACATCAAGGGTGATGTTGTTCCATTGTGTGTGTTTCATAAACAAACCTGAAAAAAGAATAGGGGCGTGAAAGAACGCATTCCCTGGTGTGTGTCTTGATCTGTGATTTTGAAGCTTAAGGCCATGGGCCATAAGGTCCAATATCACAGACCAGCAAAATGTTTTACAAAAACGTTTACAATTTTTCAACAAAAAAAAAAAATTCACTGCTTGTCACGCATGCGGACAGAACAGTGGCGTAGGAACTGAGCGGTTGGGGGTTCGGGGGGGGGGGGGTGGCGGGAGGGGTCAGGGGGGGGGGGACGCCCACCCCTCGCTCCTCCACCCTTTTGATAAAAAGTAGGGGGTTGGGGGGGACAGAGCATCCCCTGTTTTTGGAGAAGAAAATGTATCAGGATCTTTTTGACTGATTGATTGATTGACTGTTTAATTTTACAAAGTTCGATTGTTGCTTGCATTCCATCACACCCCTCCCCCACTGCTTGATTTTTGGAGGCTGGAAAGTTTCGCAGCACCCCCCCTCCCAAAAAAAAAGAAAAGATAAAACAGGAAAAATGTCTTCCTATGCCACAGCATAATCATAATATTCAAACATTTTATCCGTATCTATCTTCTTATACTGTTTTTTTTCTTCTTGTCATTTTCCATTAGATGACCAAGCAGCAACAAAAAACAACAAAGTTGATCACATCTGTCAAATAAACCAAGTAAATCAGGGTCAACTGTCTAAATAACTTTCTCACATTTCACATATTTAATTCAAATCAATTTAATAAACTTTATTTATCTCGCTAGGGGCAATTAAAGTGTTCCGACAGGCTCAGTGACTTAGATATACACAAAACTTGCATAAAATATGCACACAATAATGATACAATCAATTCAATTAAAATCTAATGTATTTAAAAACAGCACAACATTAATAAATACAATTTATGTTGGAAAAAAAAACATGCGTGCACATATCAACTCATATCACCACAAAATGCACAGAAGTAAAAACGGTTAAAAAAAGGTAATTAATTTAAGATAATAATAACGGAAATATAACAAATTACATCGTCTGTTAATTCAAATCAATTTTTGGTGTCATTCATTTCTTTAGAATTAAAAAAAAAGGTGACTGAATAAAAGTGACATTTACTTCCGTCATCCATCGTTGTATACGTCATCTCGTTGACAAAAGAACAGGTTAGAGAAGCAACTGTAAGTTGGCCAGATGAGTTTGATGTGTTGAACAAGAAACTTTCAGCATACATTCCCTTCTCGTAATTTTCGTCATAAAATCCGAAGACCAGGCGGAAGTCTAGAGTGATGTTACCTGCATAATAATAAGCAAATATAAATCATCATATAAATAACCAAATAATGTAATGTGGATAACTGAGAGAAGGTGTGTCGCCAAAGTATCAACATATCAAACGGGGGGTGGTGGGGTCCAAACACCCCCAAAAAGGGACTTTGTTACAGCTTTTTAAAGCCGCGTGTCCAGATGCGGCATGTCTCTAATGAGTTAAAGAATTTTGAGTCGGGGGGAAACCCCTCAAATCCCCCCCCCCTCTCCTCTGGGTTCGCCCCTGCATAAACCGGTTCAGTTCCCGCCTTACCTCCAGGGGGTGGCACACACATTCTCTGAAGGGACGACTGTAGTGGGGCCTTCCAGCATTTGAACTCGTCCGGCGTCACATAGCGAACACCCTGCAAACGGCAGAACAAGGTACTGTGTTACTTACATCACTAATGTGCTGGCCTCGGTTGCTTGAGTGAGCCTAGTCCTGTGCAAGCCATTAAGCAAGGTACTCCGCTATAGCGCCACAACACTAACCACCATCATGTATAGGGCACCTGGCATAGACGCTTGCGCATGATTTTAAGCGTACTCATGCAACTAACACCTGGACAATTGATTAAAAAAGGAATAAACAAATGACTATAAGCTCGGCATAACGAACAATGAGTAATGCAATACCGTGGCATAAGCATCAACGATCAGCAAAAACATAAACACAAACAACAAGAAGAACAACGCAAAAACAGTAACAGCAAACAACAACTTGGCATTGTGACAATCCACATTAAACAACGGCATAACCTTGGCATAATCACCAGCACCACCACCACCAACAACAACAACAAACAACAACACCTAATCAACAAAAACAAAGGCAACAACCTTGGCATAATCAAGAAGCTCCCGCTGGTACACATTCGGGTCGAAGAAATCAAACGTGATTATCGCTACCCGCTGTTTGTCGTAGTCATAGCTGACCCAGTACCAGTGCTGAAAGGTCAAAAGTTCAAAGTAAAGGTCAAGGCCACACATGTTACCTTTCTCAATCCGCTGCGCTTGCGTAGCGAATTGAGGGCCGCAACACGTGCGTGTCGGGGCAAGAAGTAATACACAAGGAGTTTAAACGGGATTCTGCGTGCATCCCACGGCACTATTGCTGCATGCACGACCGTAGTGCGGGCCAACAGCGGCCGGCCCGATGTCCTTTTGCGCATTGGGTAGAAGTTAAATTGGGTCAAATGCCAGAGGTCAAAACAATCAAGGTCAAAACAACTGAGGGTGATGACAGCCATTCACTTACATTTTTAGTCGAGCATGGTAATCCGGTGCTAGTGTTGAAAGGTTAAAGATCACCACAGATTATGCTGACCTTGGCATCATGGATTACTGACCTTTACAAGAATTTGAAACATTACTGACCTTCTTCTGGGTGAAACTCGACCTGGTGGTTTCCATGGTGATGACCCTGACCTCTGCCACCCATTGTTTAGGAGCGCAGCAAGGTGCACTGAACACCATTTCTAACTTGATCCACAAAAGAACCAATGACGCAAAGACTGCGTGCGCCATGGTCACTACACTGTTGACTAGTCTGCTTAGGCTTATGACAAGGTCGGATATGACAACAGTTTGATAAAAGACAAATTTTCAAAGGACTTGCCACAATCGAAAATGACTTTGCTTGTAACTTAATTCTGTTTAAAAAAAAGAAAAGAGAAATCTTTGAGTCCACTAGCGTTTTACTGTTACACGCCAAATTCTCTTACAGCGATGTCAGATATTTCCAGCTACTCCTCCCTGTGAAGACATTAAAAGACAGTGTAAGTACATTTTTGTGAAAAGCAAGATTTCATTGTAATTCATTGAAAATCTCGCTTTTTACAGAAATTTACCTACCGCCTTTTGCCTTCACAGAGCATTGCTGTTTTTCTGTTGAATCTTTTAATTTATGCAAAGCGTCCCGCATCAATAACTGCAAAAGTGTCGTATAGCGTTGCAGGAGGCAACGCTATAGGACACTTCCGCAACTATTGATGAAGGGCGCCTTGAACGAGTCCAACATCCCGGTTTTGAGCATAGACGGACTGTATTATTCTCTCGTTATTTGCACATTTTCATACACTCAGTGCTGTCCTGCGTCGGATATTTCCAGACTGTTTTCTTATCTTTGTGTGTGGTCGAAAGTGAAACATTTTGTGACTGAAGACAGTTGATCTAGAGGAGAGATCTGGTCTGTGATTTTGGACCTTAACCTCTGGTGCAACACAGTCCAAAAACAGACCAGCACTGCCGTTATATGCCAAAAGCCAGTATGTCCACTTTCAGAAAAGCGCGATTTATATTGTATAACAATGAAAATTTCGCTTTTCTAAAAAAATGGACATGCTAGCTTTCGCTGAAGTGAAGTAGCAGGAGAGCACACATTATCTAGAACTGCGTGCTCAGCTGATATTTTGGGCCCTACGGCTGAATG
>BTPG01000002.1:30303922-30371422 GCA_036245525.1 Semisulcospira habei
GGACCACATACGTAACACACACCCACCCCCATGGGGCCACCAATAACGCCAAGCCCATATACGCACACCACACACCCACTATCCAGAGCAACCGGCAGTGCAGACAGAAGGGAGAGTTATAAAAAGGCCACATACAGGTGAATGGACCTCGGGTAGACAGAAACACATGCCCCAGAATAGAGAGACAAACTCACCCTGTGGGGCTGACCAGGGTGACCCTGGGAACTAAAAAGTACCTAACCCCACCCAAGTCCCCCAGGGCAGACCCGGGTGGGGGTGAGAGAGTGTGAGAGAGTGAGAGAGATGAAATGAAACGTTAGATCCCAAGGATAAACGATGAGGTACAGAGACCTACTTTTTGCAATCATGTCTTTGCACACACACCCTCGTACACTGATAACACACATGCGCGCGTAATACATGGTCACTAAGGGCCACTCCACTTTTTGTGTCATTGTTTATCGTCGCATTTACACCAATAAAGCACAATGTTCTTTCCATCCAAATGGGTTAAAAGTTGACCTTAGACAGTCCACTGTACAGGGAACAATAGACAACAATTCATCAATTTCCACGAACGTGTCAAATGCACGTGAAACATCGTCAGTTTTTGTGAAAAGCTGTGCGATATTGGCAAGCGTACAAAAGGCAGGCAGGTGGAAAAACTCGGTAAAGTCGTGATGCACGTGCTAAAGGGGTCAGTCGGAACACTGAGCACTTCTGTTGAGTCGCTACAGCGCTAGCCTCACCTATCTGGTTTGTGAGGAGCTACAGAAGGGGCATAATTGTCACTTTCCGCTAACCATGCCACCACGACGAAGCCTAACGCCAGTAGATCCAAGGCCGGGCGCTAGCATGGCTGCAGGATGGAATTTCCGGACGAGAAGTTGGGACACTTCTCGTCCGGAAATTCTTGGGGTCTTGTATTCAGTGATCCAGGGGCTGCTGGCATGATTCCAAGAACCTGGATGGGCAGAACGACGACCCTGCTCTGGATGCCCGCGCTGCACCAGCAGAAGGGAGGACAGATACCTCTGTGTGGCGTCTCTGCTCGACCGAACTGTCACGTCAACCACTCTGCGACGTCAACCGATGCAAGGTGCAAACGTTAACGTCAGCAGAAGCACAGTCTGCCGACGTCTGCGCGAAATTGGCCTGACTTCATGCAAAGCAGAAGTGAGAATACCCCTCACTCCAGGTCATCGCAGAGCCCGGGTTGCCTGGTGTCGTCAATATGAGAGGTGGAACAGACTCCAGTGGCCAGGGTGAGCAATTCACGGATGGATGCGTCCAAGAGGTGGATCGCTACGAGGAGGCTGTCATGGTCTGGGCAGGCTTCAGCAGGGAAGGCACCCTGGGGAACTCTGAGTGGACTGCGCTATCGGGACGAGATTGTGCAGCCTCTCATCCAGCCAGCTCTCCAAGCCATAGGCGACAATGCTTTTCTGCAGGACGACAACGCTCGACCTCATCGCTCACGTGTGGTTCGATGAGTACCTTGAGCAACGGGGCATCATGAGGATGGAGTGGCAAGCTCGTTCACCTGATCTGGCTCCCATCGATTGATTGATTGATTGTACATTGCTTAACGTCCCGACAGCAACAAGGCTTTCTCAGGACGTGCCTGCACTGCTTGTGAAAAAAAAAAAAAAAAAAAACAGAACATTGAATGTATGTCGCCAGCCGGTCAAATACATTAAATAAACCTAACACATGGGGCCTAAATAAAGCTAAGACCATTTAGCAACACACATCCAATATCAAGAGCTACAGGCAGTGCAGACAGTAGGGAGAGTTTTAAAAAGGCAAATACAGGTGAACGGACCAAGGGTAGACAGAAACACATGCCCCAGAATAGAGAGAAAAACTCACCCTGTGGGGCTGACCAGGGTGACCCTGGGAACTAAAAAGTACCTAACCCCACCCAAGTCCCCCAGGGCAGACCCGGGTGGGGGCTGGCTCCCATCGAGCACCTATGGGACGTGCTGGGGCAACGTGTAGTCAGCAAGCGTCCCCCAGCTGACTCAGTTCCTGAATCATGAGTGGGAAGCGATCCCACATGTTCTCTGAACCCAGGTGAACTCCATGCGACAACGCTGCATTGAATGCTTGGCTACAAACGGTGGGTATACTCGCTACTGACTGGACCAGTCTTGTTTGGCTTTTCAAATGGGTGGTTGGACATTCTAACGTACTGCTGTTGTTACAATTGTTTGATTTACTCAAAACTTGAAATCGTTACTGAATAAATTAGCAAAGTACCGACTCCAAGTATTGTTACATTATTTGTGTGGTGTTGTCGGAGTGTCTGCGATAAAAAGTGGCCCTTAAGTTTTGGTCATTAGTATATATAACTATTTACAATGGAAAAGCAAAATATAAACATATAAATGCTAATATACAGACTCACGCAGTCACACGCACGCGCACAATAGTCTAATGCATTGAGAACCTGAAATAAACTTGAACGTTCAAAACGTTGGTTTAACAATAACAGCATCAACAAAATCGGTCTTGCAACTCAAGGAGCACGAGTCACGCCGACACAACTATGCACGAGAGAGACAGAGAATTAAACAGTAAAATTAATGTGTGCCGGTGAGCGACTTTGAAAGCGACCTGTTCCCAACAATGGGGGATCAATAGTTGGCAATACCTATTTTATATTCAAATTTTTACAGTATGTCTTACAATAATGCAGAACAAAGAGGCAAACAGCTTTTGAGGTCTGAATGTAATGAAATGAAAGACTTCTCCTTTGTTCGTAGGGGAATTTCTATGTTTACCAGAAGAATAATACTTGAGGAAAAAACATCTTTTGTCAAAATACGGCCATTATTTTTTACTCATTTCTGGAGCTCGTGACCCTTGACCTTTTCAGGGGATCAACCAAATTAGTATGCATAGAAAGATCTTACCATCAGGTATCTTTGTACCACGTTTGTGTTCGACATTGTGACTAGTATTTGAGAAAAAAAAAAAAAGTCAAAATATATATATTTTTTATCATTTTCCGATGCCCTGTAAACTTCACCTTGTGAGGGGTCACTCAAATTGGTATATTTACCACGGTCTTGCCACAAAATATCCTTGGGCCAAGTTTGAAGACCGTGGGCTTGAATAGTCTCCGAGAAAATGCCAACGTTTAAGTTTACCACAGACGGCTGATGGACGACCACTGGCCCAGAACATTCTCACTTTTGCTTTGCACGCGAGCCAAAAATTACAATTCTATCAACAACCGTCATTTTTCACACAATTTCCGACCTCCTGACCCTTGAACTTTCCGAGTGGCCATCCAAATTAGTATGCATAGAAACGTCTTGCCAAAAGGCATCTCTGTACCAGGTTTGAAGTTGAAAATAGTATTTCAGGTGAAACAATTTGTGTCAAAGTGGCTATTTTGGACACCTTTCTGGACCCCCTGTGACCGTGACCTTTGCGAGAGGTCACTGAAATTGGTATGTTTAGAAAGGTTGTACTACAAAGCACCCTTGGGCCAAGTTTGAAGTCCGAGGCTTGAATAGTCTCCGAGATAATGACAATGTTAAAGTTTACCACGGACGACAACACGACGGATGGCCCATTACATACACTTCTGCTATTGCATGTGAGGCAAAGATAATTTTTACCAAACAAGTCCAAGAAAGAGAACAAATATCACACCACTCTTCACAATTTTATTGCGATTCACAGATTATCTGCATGCATACATGATAATTCTTACGAACTACAGATCATACTTTAAATATCGCGAGATATAACTTCAGTTCACTATTTCAGCAGAACTCTGTGACACGCAATGCACACCCTGTGCGAAAGCTTAGCACTCAATATCAAAGGCCTCACACATTAACACAATACACTTTGGTACCGGTCTCAGGCCACTTTACAAATTTCAAATACAAGCGATCAAAAATCTCTGTAACTTCAGTAGCTGACTGGCCCTTCGTTTGTCTTGTACTGTGTTTGTCTTAAATGGCGTAAATCCGTGTCTGTTTCGTGAGTGTGTGTGTTGGGTTTCAGGCGCGGCGCTTTGAGTCGATTTCCCCAAAAATTGAGAAAAAGCGCCTATATAATAACGGTATTATTATTATTATTATTATTACAATCAGGACTGTACAGTAATGTTAACCATCTTGTGCATCCTCCAGTACTGTAAACAGCGCACAAGGGTTGACATTTTATTTTTAACATTACTGTGCATCATGATTTCAAAACTGTATCCAGCCGGACACTGGACCATGCAATAGGTTCAAAGGAGAATACCTTTGCCATCAAAGTGAGATTCAAACATAGGAGCCACTACATCCTCAACATTTTCAAAACCCACCAAAACACGTTTAATTTCTTATGGTAACTGCCAACCAAACTGCAAGTAATCTCTGATGGCCAGAAACTGTCAACTAGAGATTAAGATTAAGCCATTCAGCCCTGACGCACTACAGCAGGAGATGGGTCGACCATGATAATTCAAGGGCAGTGCCAGATTAGCTTGGCGCCTGTTGGCGCCAAGCTAATCTGTCACTGCCCTTGAATTATCATGGTCAACCCATCTCCTGCAACAGGTGCATAGTCATTAGATGACGCCTCCAGAATTTGGAAATACGTGCACCGGGCTGAATGAGTTAATGGTTGGCAAATAGTGGCTATCAGACACTACTGACTATCAGAAACAGATTGTTTGGTTGGCCGTTTCGGTTACGAGACTATATACTTGCAATGGCAATAGTTGCTCAATTTTCAAAAATGCGGGATTCAACAGAAGAATCGATTTCACTCTGATTTTGAACTAAAGCGATGCAGACAAGGTATACAGTCACTAAAACGCAACACGTGACAAGTGACGCAGTACAATTTACATGAAATGTTCAACCATGATTTTTATAATTACAGATATCTTCACAGTATCACAAGATGCTAAAGCCAACTGGCGCTCAAAAACAATGCAAACACTTTGGAATTCTTGGAATAATCATGCGCTTGTATGAAGTAGCCTGCTACATACACCTCCTGTTTTCTGGAAAGGAAATAAAACACCATAGACATGATGGCTGTTCTGTTGCTAGTACCTAAAGTCTTCTATATATAGATAGATATAGGAGATACCTAAAGTACATGGCAATCACATTTACAGATCAAACCCTAACTTAGTAACTACTCCTCTTTTCCAGGCCTAGCAGCAAGAGACATAGATTGTCATGAGCCCTGACTCTTGAAAATATAAGGCTGGATGAAAGACTAACACATGTACATGCTCTAACGACTGCAATCGTTCATTGTGGATGAAACAACGTGGAGAATATGCAACAGTTTAACATAACTTCAATGCAGAGTTTCAAGAGACCTTTTGATTCCATGGCAGATTCACATTTGAATTATCACCCAGTAGATTTTACATGAACCTACTGTAATATCTACAAAACACCTGTCGGCTCTGAAAAAGTTTTCTGGGAAAAAAATTGATCACAATTGTACAGACTTCAAGAGTTGTGACTGCGAGAACACTAAATAATCAAAAGTAAACGGAGGGGAGGGAGGTAGTGTTGTCTGAGAGACATCTTGTTCTTGTTTTTCGGGGATGAGTAGCAGGCAGTCTCAAAATCCGCACAAAATCTAAAAACAATTTGCCAATGAGCAACAACGTCGATGTGAGTATTTGTGTTCTGGTCTTTGATGTTGGAACGGCTGTTGGCCGCAGGTTCCAAAATGATATTCCAGCACAAGATCTACAAAAAATATGAAAAAGTATACTCACAAAAACACCATCAAAACTGAAAGCAGTAACAATCCAAGCAATGCCAAATCAGGACTCAATTTGTACAAATCTTCACACCTGTGTTGATGGCATAAAGCTCTAAATTTGTGTTTAAGCATCAGAAGAAGAGTCTCTGTAAGTGTTTGTCGGATTGTCCACCAGAAAAGGGCTTCTCGTCTCACAGCTAGTTTCTTAACCAAATTATCTTAGCAAAAAGTATGGCCCATCTATCAAAAGGAAAAGGGCAGTAGAAAAGAAATATCAAAGTCAAAACCATCAAAAAATGAAATGATGTAGCATAAAAAGATGTGCTGACGGGTCTGTGATTTTGAACCCTACAGCCCTAAATCACAGTCTGAAATCACAGCCCATCACACACATCTCTGTACTTCTGTGAAACATCAAAATGTGACATCATATAACTTAGATAAATACAGCATGCCCCTATAATTCTCCAAACACAAGACAAATTCCAAAATACAGAAGAAATCGTGGAAAATATACTGCTGGCCCAAAAACTACCTATAGCTGACTGAAACCCCATTGTGCATGCAACATCTGGTATTGAATATAGTACCGGTGGTTGCTTGCACAAAGAGGTGCCAAATTTCTGAAATAATGCCCTCCTCCACTGCGAAAACTGGATTTTTCTCCCCCTGACACCTAGGGGAAATTAACACACAACTGAAGCGCCTGCAAAACATCTGTGATTCCTTCACATGAAAAATAAAACTTCACACAAGTATAGATGTTCAATGCACATGACACACAGAGAAGTTTATATCGTTCTAACTTCTATGACATGAATGTTTGTTTTTCTTGTTTTTGTCTCATATTTTTATTCTTACAAGTCCTGAATAACTTTCTTTTCTTCAAACTAGAAACCTGAAACATCTACGTAAAGATCTTGGGAGTCTAGCAATACTACAAACTAGAAACCTGAAACATCAACGTAAAGATCGTGGTAGTCTAACAATACTACAAATTCCAAAAGAATTCCTTACCTAGAATTTCACATTTCAAATACAAACCTAATTCGCATCTAGGAGAACTCTCAAATTCTAGCACAACTTCCTCATCTAAGAAGACCTGCACACCGAAAAGCTCTCATTCATTGACAACTTTACACAAAAAGAAAAAGAGCTTCAAGTTTTTCAAAAACTTTACATTCTTGGCGAACTGCACATTCCAAAAGAACTCAACATTTGAAACTTCATATCCTAGAAGAAATCAAAGCCCACAGTATACCGTGTAACAGGTGAATGCAGCGTTTCCCAGGTATACTGTGGGCTAAAGCACAGTCTAGAAAAAAATTCACATTCTAAAAGAACTTCACATTGTCATCAGAAGCCACAGAGGCACTGGACAAATCTGAGGGCATGGCATCGCCAGACATGCGGGAGAAACTGGGCACGGAACTGATTCCCGTAATTGGGGGCAGGAGGTCCTTGTCACGCACATCAGCCACTGTGATGATGCGCATGGTGTTGGTTGAACCAGAGCCAGGCTTCCAGCCAGTCAGCACAACTACGGGGTCTCCGGAGTGTATGAAACCACGAGCCATGGCCGTGTCCAGGGCCTTCCAGATGCGCCGGTCCACATCAGCTGTCCACTCATTCAGCCTGGGATCTGCAAGAAGAACAGAAAATGGAGATGTTACAATATCTGCAACTTTTACATTAAATGTTCATTTTTGGTATTTTACTTATTTTAACCCTTTGCATGGCGGTAGTGGTTTAGTCAAGATTCCGACAGGAATCATCGCGACTAAAACCACTACTGACACCAATAGAAAAGAGAAATACCGACTTTAGAGGCATGGATTTCAAAAAATACTAACAATACTGGAATCCCCCCCCCCTATTAAAAAAAAAAAAAAAAATAAAAAATAAAATAATTGATTTCTGAGGCTTGACCATCATGGACCACCTGTGTTTCTGTGAATCAATTCTGATGGTGGGCATCATTTTAACGAAACACTGATAAAAGAAATTACGATTGTCAAAAACCTTTGCACACAAATGAACTGTGCAGAAATGGGGCAAAAAGAAGCACTATCACAGAACAGCAACAGCAGCTTTAATTTTTGTGGTCTGGAAAATATTACGCTGTGACCAGCACAAGCCAGTGGTGGGCTCATAAATTTAACAAAAAAAAAAAAAAAGCAAAGCTTGAAGCTGAACGAAAGAAGCAAGCAAAAAGTGTGTAACACTACTGTAATTAATTGCTCTTCCTTATTCAAAAGGAAAACAATTATACATGTTGTGGGGAAGAAACAGAAGAAAACAAAATCTGTTCTTGGGAGAAAAATGTTAAATGAAGTCAATCGACCTTAACAGTGCATTCAACATATTTAAACTCGCAGTCGCATTTGGGAGGCGTCACCTTATAGGCATTTACCCGTTGTAGGGGATAAATCGACCATGAGTATTCAAGGGCAGTGCCAGATTAGCTTGGCGCCTTCAGAAGCCAAGCTAATCTGGCACTACCCTTGAATTATCATGGCCGATCCATCTCCTGCTGTAGTGGATCAGGGCTGAATGGATTAACTCATTCGAGATATGCCACATCCGTGTGTGCAGGATTAAGCCACATATCCCAATGCAGCCCACCTCAAATATGTCAATTACTGATGGAATTTATTTTACAATTCATATACTTTCACTTAAAGAGAGGATAGAGGTCCACAATCTTTACAAATTCTCAGAAATACAGAATTATTCTGTTATGCAGAACACAAACAAAACAAGAATACAATATGAATCTAACCATACTCAAGCACAATCAGAATGATCTAAAAATGTAAACACGACAACAGAAATTATGCATCAAAGTGGATGAATGATTTAAAGACATGACATGCAAGCAAATATAATTTCAAACTTATCAATTTATAAACCAAGAAAAGCATGCCAGTAATACGCATGAAGCATAACTTTTCAAATTACAGCAGAGATCAAACTTCAATATAATCACTGTATCAGTAACATGCAGTATGAAAGGTTAAACATGCAGGTGACAAAGTCACTGGATGAGTGATCGAGTAATTAATGTTTAAACCCTTATCATTCGGAATACACCAGTGTATGAAATAAGTTTGATTAAAATAGTATAAGGATAGTGCCAGAATAGCTTGGCGCCTCTAGGTGCCAAGCTATTCTGGCACCACCCTTGAACTAAAGCCCTTGGTCTATATCCTTATCCATAAGTACTGTAATGTAGCTTGCGTATGGCAGTGTACAAATTTGAAGCTTTGAGCCTCAGTACGATATGGGTTATAGGAAACCACATGCAAGCCCTCAGAAAGCCAGAGTGCTCCCAGGATACACCTCCTCAGGCAGTACAAGTGCACTTCTATTCAAATCTCTCATTTGAACATCCCTTGTGTACTCCCCAAGGGGGTCTCCATCTGGGCTACACTCCTGCAAACATTTCAGGAACCCAAACAAACATCCAAATTTAAATTTGCAGTGGTCTGTGATTTCAGACCTCATGGCTTCATCCACAAGGTCCAAAATCACAAGACCAGCAAAAACATTCAACTGACCAGCAATACACAGAACATGTACCTACATT
The DNA here is from genome assembly GCA_036245525.1 of Semisulcospira habei. Taxonomy (NCBI): domain Eukaryota; kingdom Metazoa; phylum Mollusca; class Gastropoda; family Semisulcospiridae; genus Semisulcospira; species Semisulcospira habei. Next base: position 30,313,257 of record BTPG01000002.1, read on the forward strand.
GTTGTACAGAAGAGATATGTCCCAATATCTTTTAGAGGATTCCTGTTCGTATTGATTATGAATATTCGCATGCACACACACAGTTTAGCACCTGGAATCACAATTTTAGATCTAATCATGCACATTCAAAATCATTTTTGAATTTTTTTTTTTTTTTTTTTTTCAAATTTCAAAGGCATCACCCGAAGTGCACTCAGAGTAGCTCCAAGGGATGTAATTTTACTTTTCAATTCTGAGAAAAAAATAATTGTACCACAAATTGCCTAGGTTGTTTGCCTTTTCAAAATTAGTCTGTCTTCTTCCACTGAAAACTCACATAAAGCTTTAGGGATGCATTCTGCACTGTAAATTCATGAGGTGCCTTACAGTACTGGTGTTGTTTGCAACCATGTGAGCCACAAAGAACAAAAAAAATTATCAAAACAAACTGTTGCAAACATAATTTGTTTTATGTTCAGAAATCATACATTCCCATCAACAAGGAAAACGAATACCACAAATTACAGAAGATAATCAGACTACATGTACAGTAAAATTCTGCTTTCATTGCATGTTGTTTTTACCTCAGACAGGAACTAGAACAAGTGTAACAATTGTAACACAAGTTTAACAATTGTAACACAATGCAATCTTGGTCATCTTTGATTTATACCAAACAAAATACAGTCGACTTTGCTTATAACAAAGTCAGATATAACAAGATGGGTATGAACCTGCGTCAAAAGGTGCTGTGTTGACCACCACAAATGTTTCAGTATTTATATTAATATTAACCCTTATCATTCGGAATAAACCAGTGTGTGAAATAAGTTTGATTAAAATAGTTCAAGCATGGTGCCAGAATAGCTAGAACTAAAGCCATTAGTCTATATCCTTATCTGTAAGTACTATAATGTAGCTTGCATATGGTAGTGCACAAATTTGAAGCTTTTAGCTTCAGTATGATATGGGTTAAACTAGCAAATGTTGTTGTATTTGAGAAGCAATGAAGATACGGTTGTGCTGACAAATACACACTACACCAATAAGAATGATTAACAAAAAGATCAGCAGTGAAAATCGGTGCACAGAAAGTGGAACAATCCCGAGGGTGTCTCAACACTATCATACATAATGTGCAGTCCACACGTAAATTTCCTTCAAGGACATATTTAACCCATTACATGCTGAGGCTGATTTTTTTAAACCCATATCATACTGAGGCTAAATGCTTCAAATGTATACAACTACATTATAGTACTGACAGATAAGGATATAGACAAATGGCTTTAGTTCAAGGGTGGTGCCAGAATAGCTTGGTGCCTAGAGGTGCCAAGCTATTCTGGCACTACCCTTGGAACTATTTTAGTCAAAGTTATTTCACATACTGGTGTATTCCAAATGATAAGGGTTAAATTTGCTTACTGTCCTATGAATGATACATTATAGAGAGATCTTAGTTTTGCTTGGCACCTCAGCACCCTTTCATCTAAATGGATGGGTGTTGGACATTCTTTTTTTCAAACAGCTGCAATCAACCTGTTGACAATTTCAGAACTAGTGTACCATGTTGACTATTCATTTTTTCAACCATAAGCTACTTTTTATCCACAATTCTCAAACTGGAAGTTACATCTATATCCTATATATATATATATATATATATATATATATATATATATATATATATATATATATATATATATATATATATATATATATATATATATATATATATACGCACACACACATTATATATAATATTATAATATATATACACACACTCAAGAAACAATACCCTTTCTCACAGCTGGTCTTTTGATTAACTTTGCAAAGTTTAATTTCCATACAAAAGTCCTACTTTCTTGTGGGACCTTTTGGCACAGGGTCATATAACGCTTTTTCTGAGGTCCTAACACCACATTTTCAAAATAATTTACTTCGCTTATAACTTTAATACATCAACAAGAATAGCAAAGCCCTTATGGCTTACACCTATGCCCCATCCACATAATTAGCCTGACTTTGTGACCTTGGCCTTCCCGACATGTCATCAAAGTGAGCAAGTGAGGAGACGGTTTGGCATGTGCACAAGCAAAATTCCCAGATTTATATATTTTTCACACATTTGTCCCATGACCCTTAACCTTTGCAAATAGTGAACTAAATTTGTATGCATTAAAATTTTTTAATTTTAGTTTTTTTTCAACTGCTACCTCTGTACAAAATTTGATGGGAAAATTTGCAAAAACGCCAACACCACACATGCTGCAAAATTCAGACTAAAACTGGCACTGTTTGTGCATTTACCCTGGACCTTTTCAAGGGGTCATCCAAAATGATCTACATAAAAAGGCCTTACCATTGAGTACATTTGTACTACGTTTGGGTTTGATGTTTAAAACTGTACTTAAGATAACAATTCATCAAAATACGCCCATTCAGACCTATTTCTGGACCACCTGTGAATTTGTTAATAACAATGTTAACTCACAAACCAAATAGGTGAGGCTAGCGCTGGTAGAACTGTCCACCTACCAAGGGGAATTACTCAGCGCTGGACATTTCCCTTCGTATGTGTAACAATGTTAAAGTTTACCATGGACGACAGATGGCGGATGACAGATGATGGATGGCACAGTACATAGACTCACTTTTGCTATCGCACATGAGCCCAAAAGTGTGGGTCCCCAGGCACTTTGCTATATCCAAAGTTTACTGTACTAAGCATCAGAATGACATTGCCTCACATATGCATTCTCCACTAGAACAAGTACTGGTGTGTGATTTTGTACCCTACCGCCTAGAGCTGTAAATTCCAAGTCAAAGACCAGCACATGAGCACACAGCACAAAGTTGGATCTTCTGCCAAAACAAAGAAATACATAACCAATGGACTATTTGAACACATACATTCTCCATACTTCACAGGAATTATCACAGTTATGCCCAACACACATCACTCAAAATACTGAATGCAACTGCATGAAACTTGAGCTTCCGACCTGCATACCCCCCCTCCCCTGCAACTACTTCGTCTGTTTAGTAAATATCCCCAACTCCCTGATACGTACATATGTTGCAGGACATACTTTCTTAGTTTAGACTGTTCCACAAGAATCAGACTTGTCCAGTTGAAAAGATCAGGCCAGACCTTTTCAAGTGCATGAGTCATATTCTCAGTGCAGGCCTGCAGGCTGCCAGTGCTCATGTAAAAAATATGCCTCCTCTTGATGCATTGAGTCGATTTAGACCCTCACTTTAACCCATAACATCCTGAGGTTTAAAAAAAAAAAAAAAAAAAATTAATGTGTATTTTTCTATGAAGGCCACAGTACAGATTAGACGACATAACCATTTTCGTTGAAGGGTGGTGCCAGAATAGCTTGGTGCCTCAGGCGCCAAGCTATTCTGGCATCACCCTCGAACTATCATAGTCAAATTTATTTCAAGCCGCAGTGTATCAGGATGAAAAGGGTTAAAGGAAGTCCTACTGTTCAGACCTTTCACCACGAGGGTATTTTGTTGCATGGAACACCCTTACAATGTATAGCCTGTGCGAGTGGCAGTGCTGGTCAGCTGCAATAGACTGCTACACCCTCCAGGGTGGCTTGGTAACTTCTGTTCAAAGTGACTAAATCCCTATGTGTAATAATAGAATAGTAGTCACTCAGGTTCGGGACACCCAACCTCCTTGTGCATGCAGCCACCTGTACTGGTGGACGCATGCACGGGTGTGTGTGTGTGTGTGTGTGGGGGGGGGGGGGGGGGGGTCTTTACACCCCTATTGTCCTTTACACCCCTAACCCTCAAAATTGTGAAAGTGCCAGACACAAATCACAATTATCTAATTTTCAGACTGCAAGTCAGTCATTCAAGTCAAAGTCGCCTGGGTGTTCAGGTGGAACCAAAATTCCAATGTGCTCATTCATGTCCTCGGGAACGTTTGTTACGCGCACTGTGTTTGTGTTACCAGTGCCCGGTGACCCGCCCACCATAATAATGATTGGGTCACCAGATTTGATTATATGACCCTCAATTCCCATGGCCATGGCGTAGTTCACGCGTCTGTCGATGTCCTCCGCCCACATGTTCATTGGATCGGCTGTTTGATGTAAACAAAGGAGAATGCGACACAGCACAACCAATACGCACACATTTTGGGGAACAGGAACGGTGGCAGTTTAGAGGTACAGGCCGCAAAATGGAAAGGTTGGAGGAGTCGCACATGACAAATCATCAGGGACAGTGAGTGGAAGTTATGGCCACACAGAAATGGGAGTGGGTGGGTGGGGAGGGGGGGGGGGGGGCAATTTCAGTAGAGTAAGGCAACACATATTTTGGGAAATAGACAAGATTGGAAGTTGGTTCAAAGGTGTAAAAACACATGCATGCAAAGGGAGGGGACATTTAAAGTGCAAAGGAATACACAGTGCAGGATAAACAAACATTGCAGTGGACGGGTGGAATGAATACACAATTACAAGACAAGACACACAAAAAAAGCAACTTGTTAGTCAACCATGGTAAGTTAGTGAAGTAAGCGAACAGCTAACCCCTTTACTGCCAGGGCCGAACAAACTCAATGCTGATTTCTAGGCATACTCCATGATGTCTATGTGTATACTTAATCGAGCTGTTCCAACTTTAACACATTCTACCCTAGGACCGAAATCCCCAAATCTTGAAGCTGCCCTCTGAAGGACTGTATTACAAGTCTAGGGACAGATCGAGCATGATAGTTCAAGGGTGGTGCCAGAATAGCTTGGCGCCCAAGCTATTCTGGCACCATCCTTGAACTATCAAGCTCGGTCCATGTCTTGCTGTGGCGTGTCGGGGCTGAATGAGTTAAAACAGATGTCTGCTTTAACCCTTTGCGTGTCGGTAGCTACTGTGTTTCTGAAATCTTTCGAAATGCAACGCCAAAAAGACACAGCCGTTCAGGAAACATGGCTATACAAAGCAGTGTTAGCAAAAGGCATAGATCCTCATGAGCCCCAGGAAGTCGCTGGGGCTCCCGAGGATCTGTAGTAGTTAGGTGGTGTTCCAATTTTTCCTGGGCAATGGAATTAATACAAATTATACAGAATATTAAACGGGTTTGTGATTTTGGACCCGACGGCTGCAGAACATAAGGTCCAAAATCAAACAACAGCACCATGCCAGTTATACAAGCGTGTGCATGATTTGCGAAAGATACAACTCGACTGATAAAGATCTATGGGCGTCCCACCTAGTGCCCTTGTTTTACCACATCTACAGTTTCATATTATCACTTTACCCATGCATGCCATCACCAGAAACCATCACCTTCACAGATGGATACATGTCCCACTGTAACATCTGTTTTGAACAGCCACTCCTTTTTAGGCGGGAAAACAGTGGTCTTAAAACACCACTTTGAGAACAAAATTAACTCATTCAAGACGTGCTGCCTACGGATACACGGCGAATTGCCGCATATCCATGTCTCGAACAAGTTAATGGTTTATCTGTTATTAAAGAGCATAATTCAGGCGGCTACAGCTAATGATGGTCACTAATGACGGGTGACCTGTAACAAAGGGTGTTCACTCACAACAAGTGCTACAATACTTTGCTTGAACATCCCACCAGCAGGAAGTGCCTAGGACTAAGTTGGAGAAAAAGAAGTGCAGATGATAGGAGATCAGTTGGCCCAAAAAGGAAGGCCAATGTCAGGATACATGAGAAACGAGAGCTAGAACTACGGTGAGCATGCAGTATAACGTGTTGATGTTGATGACAATCAATCAAACCCAGTGAACAGCAGGCGCGCAGACTGATAGCATTATACCTGTGTCTACACAACAAGGTAGTGCAGAGGAAAAAAAGAACAAAGCAAGAGCACAGCGTCAGCACAACAGTATCAGCATCATGCAAAAGCATGGCGAAAAAAAAGCGACAGAGGCAATAACCTGAACCTTACCTAAACCTCCCTTGTGCATTCAGGCACCAATACTGTGCTTGCCCAAAGTCTTGACTCTTTGACTGTCGGTAGCGGGTTTGGTTGAGGCGATTCCTGCAGGAATCGCCTCAACCAAACACGCTACCGACAGCCCAAGAGTCAACTTTAAACAGCCATGCATTCGGGAAATGCCTTTTCTCAAGCTGAATTGCTATAGCTCTGTTGGGTGCAGTTAAATCACCCCCAGCTGCAGCAGGGTCAAGAAAATGAATGGTGGCAAAAAGTGGCCCTATTTACATCATCTGTGTGGCGTACTCATCCTGGGTTAACTAGGCGTCTGTTCCTTATGACAGATGTCCTTGCTATCAAGGGAAACTACCTACCCTCGTTCACAATATTCTGCTTTAGTCATAACTCTAATTCACAGACCGAGTTCAACATTGTACATGCAACAAAGATGACTGCCTGGGAAATTTATGTAGCGAGAAAGCAATGAGCAACAGTGTCAAGTGAAAACTTGATGGACTCACCAACATAGTGGACGGGGAAGAGACCGCGGTACAAGTGACACTGCCGAGCCGTCTGGGCGTTGCGCGTCACGGCCAAGATGGGACACCGCGGTCGATAGGCAGCTACCAGGTGGGCCGACCTGGTGGCAAAAAATTGAATATTTATATAATAATGTCCATTTAGCCCTGGGACCCTGCAGCAGGAAATGGATTGACCATGATAATGCAAGGATAGTGCCAGATTAGCTTGGCGCTTGAAGGTGCCAAGCTAATCTGGAATTACCCTTGAATTATCATGGTCAGTCTATCTTCTCCAACTGGTACAACACCTCCAAAATTTGACAAATGGGACCTTGTGGCTAAAAGGGTTAATCAGGAAATCAGATATCACGTGGACAGGTATCAAGCTCTGACCTCATACACAGTAAGCAAAAGCTCCCTGAGCCATGATCAAAAGGTCCCCAGGCTGAAGTCAGCCTTAGTTGGCCAGCGCACATTGTAGTGTGCGCTGGCCAACTAAAGCTGACATTGGCCAAAGGATCTTTTTCCCGAAGTGCATCTTAAGGTTTTCTTAAACTGAATCAGTTTTCACTCATCTGTCAACCCCATTTGACCCTTGCGATGAGTCGACTAAATTAGTATACATAATTAGTATACACAGGAAGGTAACATCAGCAGCTACCTTTGTGCCAAATGTGATTGAAAAAGTTTGCAAAAGTGTTGTTAATAACTAGCATTCCATCATAAATTGGCATTTTACACATTTGCCAACCACTTTTGACCCTTGACCTTTCTAAGGGGTCACCCAAATTAATATGCAATGATAAGTCTTACCATCAAATATCTCTGTACAGTGTTTGGGTTTGAAGTTGTGAATAGTAGTTGAGAAAAAACTTCTGTTGTCAAAATATTGCTATTTTTTAAAAATACCTATTTCCTGAATGAAATTAGTATCCATAGATAGATCTTACCATCAGGTTTCTCTGTACCAAGTTTGGGTTTGAAGTTGTGAATAGTATTTGAGAACAAGAAAGGCAAAGTCATTATGGCTCACGTGTATGACCTATTTACATGCGACACCCTTGTGACAATGACAATAAGGGCTGGCATTTGCACCAGCAAAATCCATGTTTTCTGAAAATGTACGCATTTTTTACTTATCTGTAAACCCCCCTTGACACTTGACCTTTGCGATGAGTCGACTAAATTAGTATGCATAGAAAGGTCTTAACAGCTACCTTTGTGCCAAATTTGATTAAAAAATTTGCAAAAATGTTAATACCTACAGTTTTATCAAAAATTTGCATTTTACACACATTTGCCAGCCTCTTGTAACCTTGGATTTTTCTGAGGGGTCATCCAAATTAGTATGCATAGATAGGTCTTACCATCAGGTATCTCTGTACCAAATTGGGTTTGAAGTTGTGAATAGTATTTGAGAACAAAAATCTCTTGTCAAAATATGGCTATTTTTACCTATTTCCTGAGCTCCTGTGACCCATGACCTTTCTGAGGGATCAACCAAATTAGTAAGCACAGAAAGGCCTTCCCATCAGGTATATCTGTAGCAAATTTGGGTTTGAAGTAAATAGTATTTGAGAAAAAAAACAAACATCTTTTGTCCAAATATGGCTAATTTGGACCTATTTCTTGACCCTTGACCTTTCCAAGGGATGAACCGAATTAGTATGCATAGAAAGGTCTTACCATCAGGTATCTTTGTACCAAGTTTGGGTTTGAAGTTGTGAATAGTATTCGAGAAAAAATAAATGTCAAAATATAGCTATTTTTGGCCCATTTCCTCATCCCCTGTGACCTTGACCTTTGTGAGAGGTCACTCAAATTGGTATGTTTAGAAAGGTCTTGCCACAAAGTATCCTTGGGCCAAGTTTGAAGACTGTGGCTTGAATAATCTGCGAGAAAATGCTTACGCTGAAGTTTACCACAGACGACGTCAGGACGGACTACAGACGACGGACAGACGACCTCTGGCCCAGAACATACTCACTTTTGCTTCGCATGTGACCCAAAAAAATAACTTTTGTCAAAATATAACTATTTGTCACCTATGTCCTGATCCCCTGTGACCTTGACCTTTGTGAGAGGTCACTCAAATTGTTATATTTAGAAAGGTCTTGCCACAAAATATCCTTGGGCCAAGTTTACCACGGACGACGGATGGACGACCACTGGCCCAGAACACAAAAGGCAAAGACATTATGGCTCACATGGACGACCGATACACATGTGACCTTTGTGTACTAAAGGCTTCCGCACCAGCAAAATCTGTTTTCTCAAAATGTAAGCATTTTTCACACGTGTCACCCCCCTCCCTTGCAATGAGTCGACTAAACTAGTACGCACAGGAAGGTCTTATCATCGGCTACCTTTGTGCCAAACTTTATAGAAAAATTTGTGAAAATGTTGACAATACCCACAATTTTATAAAAAAAAACTGGCATATTACACACATTTGCCAGCCTATGACCCTTGACCTTTCCGAAGCGTCATCCAAATTAGTATGCATAGATGGGTCTTACCATCAGGTATCTCTGTATCAAATTTGGCTCTGAAGTTGTGAATAGTATTTGAGAAAAAAAACATCTTTTGTCAAAATATGGCTATTTTTGACCTATTTCCTGAGATCTTGTGACCCTTGACCTTTCCGAGGAATCAACCAAATTAGTAGGCATAGAAGGGTCTTCCCATCAGGTATCTCTGTAGCAAGTTTGGGTTTGAAGTTGTGAATTGTATTTGAGAAAAAACATCTTTTGTCAAAATATGTCTATTTTGAACCTATTTCCAGAGCTCTTGTGACACTTGACCTTTCGGAGGGGTCATCCAAATTAGTATGCAAAGATAGATCTTACCATCAGGTATCTCTGTAGCAAGTTTGGGTTTGAAAACCATCGCAGATCACAGTATTCAACTGTGTTCTTAAATATACCTGGCGGTTCAGCACATTTGCTGACACACTAGACATAAGAACAATAGTTTCTGTTCACAGATACACAAGACCGACGCTGGCTAAACAGCGCTATACGAGAATTTGTTTGTTTCACAACTGGATAAATGACGGAGTGGAGGACAGGTGACACGAGTGTCATGTGCTCGGTAACACTTTTTAATACTGTGACCTGCGATGGTCCGATCGGATTAATACACCGATGGCACTAGCAGTCTGTGGAGTACCGGGACTGCAAGCGAGAAAAGACAGAACGTGACCTGTCAGTGACCTCATGAACCATCCTCCTGCTTCCGCCCCTCACTGCAGAACCAGAATCCGGTAAGTGATACTTACTGTAGGCATGCTGACCCTTATGCATGCAAGCGTGTTTCGTTGTGAAAAGTTGCGTCTTCATGTTATGGACGTGGGAATTTTGTCAATTTCACAACAAACACCGACATCTTATATCAACAAATTCGCATTCTCTTTATTTTCACCATAACCTGTATACAAGTGTACTTCATAATGTTGTCATGTTTGGCATCAGTGTGAGGTGAGAATTTCAACTTTTTGAACGATGTTGCTTTCACAACAGTCACTTTAGGCAGAGATGTCATGAATACAAACCTGTAGGTAGCGGCAGAGCGCCGGTCACACTAGAGACAGCCGTGTACTGCACAGTAGCAGGTGCGATATAAATAGAATGAGCGTGCGAGAGTGGAATTTGACCTCGACGCGCCTTTTCTCTCTGGCAGCTGGAAGAGAACTAAGTGTTAAGCGCCAGCACTGGCTGGCAAAGCTGTGTCAAGTATCTTTGTACCAAAGACTGGGTTTAAAGTTGTTAATAGTATTTGAGAAAAAATAAAGTATGTCAAAATATAGCTATTTTTGTCTTATTTCCTGAGCCCCTGTGACCTTGAAGGCTGTGGCTTAAATAGTCTCCGAGAATATGCGAACGTTAAAGTTTACCACGGACGACGGCGGACGGACGACCACTGGCCCAAAACATACTCACTTTTGCTTTGCATGCGAGCCAAAAATGGGTGGTTTCCTTATGCAGGTGGTCACCCAGATAGGTTTCACTTGTAAAGTCTGCACCACAATAATGTGATCGTGAATAATGCCATATGACCTTGTGGTTCCCACACATCCGCATACATTGAGGCTGGCCGGTCATGGTAGACATACTAATGGGAATTACTCTGTGCTGGACAGTCAGTTAGATCCCCTGTCCCCTCCTATCAGGCACCCAATTGCCAGCCCACATACGATTGGGTGCCTGATAGGAGGAGGGCAGGGGGCCGAACCATCTGTCCAGTGCTGAGCAATTCCGCTTGGCATGTGGGCTATTTCTAGCAGTGCTACCCTCCCCTGTTTGTGGTTTGTGAGTAGCCGGTAATAGGATCGGATATTTTTTACTGTTGAGAAGTCATTTCCAAAACATCTCTACCCGCCAACCAGGGTTTAGGATTTGGGACAGTGGGCTGTTCGCAGAAGGCGCAAAGGTGGGGGGCGGGATGCGTTCAGTGCATCACAAACAACTCACCTTCCAGAGGTGGTGATGACAATGATGGCTGCGGCCATACAGGTGAAAGACGCTTCCACCGCCGCAATGGCTATGGTGTGGGTGGGGTCCGTGAAGATGGGAGTCTCCCGCCGCAACTCCTCAAACAGCTGCGTGTGGAAGATGGCTGACTCTGCCTCTCTGCATATCTGTGACACGCAAAGGGAAGCATCAGACTGAGAACAGGATCAGGACAAGAGTCGACAGCTTGCCAATGATAAACCCACAAACCTACTGTTTCTGCAAGATATCTCATTGACTTCAAAGAACTAGGGTTTACAAAAGAGATGAACCAACTGTAATGGTCTGAACGCATAGGAAGTTTTTGAGACATATCAACATCGTGTGTCATGAAGGTTTTTGACTGGGCTGTTCTTTCACATTTTCAAATACAGGTTTCAGATTTTATGGACCCCTTTCAGTTTGCTTACAGAAGGCAAAGAGGTGTTGATGATGCCATTTTGCATGTTGTCAACAACATCTACTCTCATTTAGAAAAATGAGGAGCCTCCATTCGACCGATGTTCTATGATTTTTCGTCTGCTTTTAAACACCATTCAGCCACACATACACGCCTCCAAACTAGTTCACATGAACATAAATGCCTCTACCATTCTTTGGGTTTTGGACCATCTCACTGACCGCCCACAGTATGTCAGAATTAGTTCGGATCTAATCTCAGATGTACTTTTTACCAACACCAGTGCACCACACGGGACTGTCCTGTCGCCTTTTTTGTTTTCTTTGTACACAGCAGACTGTAGAGCTACTCATGACGACTGTGTCATGGACAAATACGCTGACGACACGGCACTGACGGGTCGGATTACAGACGAGGACGACAGACACTATCGACAGGAGATCGACGACTTTGTAGAGTGGTGCGATAGAAACTATCTTGAATTACATGTTGGCAAAACAAAAGAGATGGTCATAGATTTCAGGAATAACAAACAGCATCCCAGTCCTGTTGTCATCAAGGGAACAGAAGTTGAGTGTGTAGAGTCCTACAAGTATTTAGGTGTTCTTTTTGACAACGCGCTCAACTGGAAACAAAATACAGATGCTATTGTGAAAAAAACGCATACCCGTCTTTACCGTTTGAGAAAGCTCAGATCATTTCATGTAAGCACTCAGCTTTTACAGATGTTTTACTGCTCCAGTATTGTTACTTACTTATGCCTGTCACCCCTACCCGGGTATAGGCCGTCGACGAGAGACCTCCAGCAACTCCTGTCCTGTGCTTCTCCTTCGATTCTACTCCAGGTGGTTCCCAGTCTCTTGATGTCTGCTTGGAGGTCTCGGCGCCAGGAGTTTCTCGGCCTACCTCTTTTCCTCTTTCCCTGGGGGTTCCATGACAATGCCTGCCTAGTGATACTGGAAGCTGGCTTTCTCAGGCTGTGACCGATCAATCCCCATCTTCTTCGCCCAATTTCATTCTCTGCTGTTATCTGCTCTGTTCTCTCCCAGAGTCTGACGTTGCTGATCTTCTCTGGCCAGTGGATTTTCAAAATTCTTCTAAGGCAACTGTTCATGAAGGTCTGTACTCTGTTGACTGTGGTTTTTGTCAATCTCAAGTCTCTGCTCCATATAGGAGAACTGCTTTTACATTGGAGTTGAAAATCCGGACTTTGGTGTGTTGTGACAGCTCTCTGGAACTCCACACTTTTTTTAACTGGAGAAAGGCTGCTCTGGCTTTACCGATTCATGCTCTGACATCTGCATCAGTGCCGCCTTTTTTGTCTATGATGCTCCCGAGATAGGTGAAGGACTCCACCTCCTCCAACGGGGTGCCAGCAAGCAAGATTGGTTCTTCCCTGGTTGTGTTCAGCCTCATTGTCTTTGTTTTTCTGTTTGTGAATGGTGAGGCCCACTTGGGACGAGATGTCAGCAAGCCTCGTGGTCTTGTCCTGCATTTGTTGATGAGTGTGGGACAGTAATGCCAAGTCGTCTGCAAAATCGAGGTCGTCAAGCCGTGTCCACAGTGTCCACTGTATTTCACTTCGTCTGTGCTCTGTGGTCATCTTCATGACCCAGTCTATGGCCAGTAGGAAGAGGAACGGAGACATCAGACACCCCTGCCTGACACCAGTTCTGACCTGGAGCTCCCTGGTGAACTGCCCTTCGTGGATCACGCGACATGTCATGCCATCGTAGCTGCTCTTGATCAGGCGGACAAGCTTTGTGGGTACACCGTAGTGTCGTAGGAGTTTAAAGAGTCTCTCGGTCCACGCTGTCAAATGCTTTCTCATAATCCACAAAGTTGACGTACAGCGGGGAGCTCCACTCCAGAGACCGTTCCACGATGATGCGGAGAGTGGCGATCTGGTCTGTACATGATCGGTTCTTCCTGAATCCTGCTTGCTGGTCTCTCAGCTGGGGGTCAACGGAGCTCTTCATTCTCTCTAGGATGATCCTGCTGAAGACCTTTCCTGGTACTGACAGCAAGGTGATTCCTCTGTAGTTGGAACCCTTGCTGAGGTCGCCTTTCTTGGGAAGCTTGATTAGGTACCCCTCCTTCCAGTCAGCTGGCATCACCTCCTCTTCCCAGATCTTTCCAAACAGTGGGTACAGCATCTCCACTGTTGTCTCTAGGTCTGCTTTCAGAGACTCCGCTGGGATGCCATCTGGCCCTGCTGCTTTGCCATTCTTTAAAAATGCCACTGCTCTTCTGATCTCTTCCCGGCTGGGTCTGTCACAGCTGATGGGTAGGTCGGTCTCTGCCGGCTGGATGTCTGGGGGGGTCGGGTGGGCTAGGTCTGTTCAGTAACTCTTCAAAATACTTGGCCCATCTGTCGAGTTGGTCTGCTCTGTCTGTAATAGGCTTGCCTTCTTTGTCTTTTACTGGTCTTTCTGTATGGCCATACTTGCCCGACAATCTTCTGGTAATGTCGTAGAGCTGTTTCATGTTGCCACTGCCTGCTGCCTTTTCTGCCTCTGCTGCCAGGCTGTCTGTGTAGGCCTTCTTGTCTGCCCCGATACTCCTCTTCACCTCGCGGTTGGCTTCCGAGTATTCCTCCTGTGCCCTTACTTTGGCTGCTCTCGTGCGACTGTTGTTGACAACTGCTTTCTTCTTCTTCCTCACTTCCATCTTCAAGGTCTGTGCCGACAGCCAGTCCTTGTGATGGTGTTTCCTGAACCCTACAGCGTCTTTGCAGGTTGAGTTCAGCGCCTCTCTAACTGCCTTCCACTGCTGCTCTGTGGTGACCGCCTCCTCTTCATTTACTAGCTCCTGTAGTGCTTGAAACCGGTTGGATAGCACCAGTTTGAACTCTTCTCTAACTCCATTTTCTCTCAGGAGGCCTACATTATAGCGCTGTCTTCTTGTTGTCTCTGTGCAGCTTTTCTTTAGCTTGAGCTTCATTCTTAAGGTAAGCAGATGGTGGTCTGAGGCGACATCTGCTCCCCTCCTCACTGGAACATCTTGAAGGGATCTTCTAAATTTCTTGTTAATGCAGATATGGTCTATTTGGTTCTCTGTTGTATGGTCAGGTGAGACCCAAGTTGCTTTGTGTATTCTTCTGTGTGGGAAGATGCTGCCTCCAATGACAAGTCGGTTTAGAGCACAAAAGTCTACAAACCTCTCCCCGTTCTCACTCATCTCCGAGCCTAGTCCCTGTCTCCCCATCACCTCTTTGTATCTGGTGTTGTCCTCCCCTATTTTGGCATTAAAATCGCCCATGACGATGGTGATGTCTCGCTCCGCACATTTGTCCACGGCACTCTGGAGTCAGTCGTAGAACTCTTGTTTCTCTTCCTCGTCACTGTCATTGGTGGGCACATAACACTGGATGACGTTCAGCTTGAGCTTTTTCTTGGTTCTAAAGGCTGCTGTGATAATTCTTGGCCCAAGAGGTTCCCAGCCCATCAGCGCTCTCTGTGCCACTGGTGACAGCATGAATGTTACTCTTTCTGTATGGGGGGCATTCTCCTCTTTATGACCTGAATACAGAATCATCTCCCCACTTAACAGCCTTTTCTGGCCAGACTGCGTCCATCTGGCTTCACTGATACCTAGCAGGGAAAGGTTGTACTTTTGCATTTCCGCTGCTATCTGGGCGGCCTTGCCGCTCTGGTACATGGTCTTGACGTTCCATGTGCCCATGGTTGTGTCCCTGGATAGAGAGGCGGCTCGGTCCTGTGGCTTCCGAAGACTTCCGGCTTTCACCACAGGACGTCATAAGTCTTCTGGTAGAAGAACCTTCCTCCTCCAGGAAAGGAATTACTGTTAGTCTTTTCGTCGGCGTTTTTGTAGCTATTTCCTTTTTTGCAGGGTGGGGAAGCTACCCCCACGCCCAACCCCCTTACTAGGAGGGCCAGGGGTTTTCTGTCAGGGTCACCTTCCCTTAGACCATGTTCGTTCACGGCACCTTATTTCATTCGGTGCACCCCTCTCACGAGGGACCCCCTATCCACCACCCAGGGGACGTGCCTCAACGCCATATGGTCCCAGCGCGAGGCCAGTATTGTTAGCATTCCAACTTTTGGACCGACGTGCTGGGGTAGAAATTTATGTAAAAGAGATCAAGATCACCTTAACAAAGTAATCCGGAAAGGGGGCGGGGTGATTGGTAGGGCACAGGATAATTTGGACACATTGTACAACAGACGGATTACAAATAAACTGGCTGACATTCTTGATGACAAACCACATCCACTTAGATATGAATTTGACAGCAGACGTATCGAGTGGCAGACTTCGAGTATCCAAAAGTCATACTTCACATTATGCCAACTCTTTTGTCCCTCAGGCCGTTACCCTTTTCAACAGTAATATCAGTAGATAGTGTCGGTCAACATTCTTCAGTTCTTTAGCTTTTTTCTTTTTTTTTATGCCAAGAGTGTTACAAAGGTAACAATACGTCTGTTACAGTTCATTTCTTTAATTGAGAGTTATGGGTTATGAGTCATTCTCCAGTACTCGTAGTGATGAGGGGTCACAGCATTCAAAACCCCAAATATTAATACATACTATTTGTTTTGGAAAAATCTAACCGGTCTTGTGATTTACTAATGTTATTGTATCTGGAAAATCAGTAGCTTAAAAAAATTCAATTATTAGTATTTTTAACTGTATTTAAATTACGATTATTATGCTCAAAATGGCTCCGACGAATTGGAAAACCTTGCCCCTGCTATATTATCGATCCATATTTCAACACCAACACTATCAACCCTCATTTATTTGATTGTATGTGATTATCGATAGTTTAGTAAAGCAGCAGAATGTTGAAAAACATCAATTTCATTTGTTTCTGCTGTGAAATTTGGGTTTGAAATTGGGGGCAATTTGCGCACCAGAGGCGTCACATACACACGGTCTTTAAAAAAAGGTGAAGCAGACGACAAAGTAATGAAACAAAGAGAACTTTAGTCCTACCTGAAAATCTCATGAAATACACATATATTTTTATGATTTATAAGAATACAGATACTGCAGGAGGTTGTAGATGGCTTGTTTTGATCATGACGTCACGGACATCATGCAAATGACCAGCGTTTGTTTTTTATTCATATTTTAAGACCGCGATAAAATTGTGAGGTCCGAAAGGTACTGGAAGGTTTATTTTCAAACACTGCACAAACCCTGATGACGTTTTGCGGGAAATAGTCATGTGACTTGGTTTTGTAGACCAAGATCAATGATGTGTCACATACACAGTATCCCATGTGCGCAAATTACCGCAAAAATTTTTCGGCAGTGCGGTTCTGCCCGACTTGAAAGATCGACGCTGGTTTGCCTTTAATTTTGTGTCATCTTGAGCTATAGGCGAGTTCACAAGTGTTTCTAATGCTGTATTGAATTGAATTAAAGGTATTGTTTTAAAACCGCATGCATATTTTGAGCTTTTGGGTGGATAAGACTAGTGCATTCGCGTTGTGTTTACGTTTTTCACTTGGTGTCTATGTCATGCAGGTAGTTCGGAAACAGCTATCAGAGTCGTGTTTGTAGCCTATGTGTTATTTAAAAAGAAAAACCAACACAGATTGTTTGTGTGTGTGTTTGCTTGACACTTTTATTTTATCTCACCTACTATTGTATTTTTCTTTTTTTGCTTTGCCCTCATTTTTTGTAATTTTCATGCACTGGTGACGCGCATCATGCAGGTTACCATTTTCAGGTTATTGCTTAAATTTCATCACAGAATGAAATTAATTTTGTCCTATTGTTGTTATTTCATTTGTCTTCATGTAAAAAACATGTTACTAGTGTCTTTTACTGATTTTAAGAAAAATCAATTTCACAGTAAAACAAATTAAAGGAGTGGTAACCTGCGCATTGCGTCACACAATTTCTTGCCTCACATCTATTTCGAGTCTCGCAAATTTCCTCTTAAAATTATTCATATGGGTAGTAATAAGAGCTACTTAATTATGGTATTAGTTGTTTTGCAACAAAAGTTATTTCAACTGGTCAATATAATGGTTTTGTGTCACGACATCATGCAGGTTACCAGCATGGGGGTCCCCTATTTGGAATGAAGTTTGTGTCCAAAGCGTCAATGTTGCTGATTTATCGTTTTCATATTCAGATAGGTATTGCACTTACCTTTAAAATGGAACTAGTCTTAGGTTTCTATGAATAATTTTAAAAAATTGGTCTGTTTCCACTTTTTCACTACGAGTACTGGAGATTAAATTTATTTAATTATTTCTATGAGTGAATGATGATGCCATGTGTTGTATGGGCAGAAAGTGAATTTCCCCGCGAGGGATTAATAAAATATTATTGTATTGTATTGATAGTTCCAAGGGTGGTGTTGGAATAGCTTGACACCTACATGCACCAAGCTATTCTGACACCACCCTTGAACTATCAAAATCATGGCTGATCCACATTCTGTCAAAAGATGTCAGTATTTATGAGTTAAGGGGGAGGAATGCAGTTTTCATACCCTATCTACAAAACAATTTAACCCATTCAGCCCTGACGCACTACAGCAGGCGCCAAGCTAATCTGGCACTGCCCTTGAATTATCGTGGTTGTTCCATCTCCTGCAACTGGTGCATAGTCATTAGATGACGCCTCCAAAATTGGGGAAATACGACCATCAGGCGGAATGAGTTAACACTTGTACACACAAATACTTAACTCCACTGTACTTGAGTAACCACCCTAATGAGAGATCATCTGTTATCAAAGACCATGGATCATTTAGGCGACAGTAGCCACTATGATGGTCTTTAACAGGTAACACTTTCTGCTCGTCAAGACTTCTATTGAGAGCAATGGGGTTAAAAACAGTAGCAGAGGCTGCATTCACCATAGTGTTAACTTGTATATGTTCTGAGAACAGAGGACTCAACGCTGCAATACTCACATGGTGCATGGTTCGAACAGACTCAAGAGGGTAGCTGCCCTTGGCTGTCTCTCCAGACAACATGACACAGTCAGCCCCGTCCAAAACTGCGTTGGCCACATCGCTCGTCTCTGCTCTAGTGGCGCGCGGCTTCTTTGTCATACTCTCCAGCATCTGACAGTAGAAAAAAATAACAATGCATGTGTGAAAATTGGTAACTGAAAATATGATGAAGCGTGTTGGGAGCCAGGGGTCACCTAGCTGCCAATGAAGTGCCCATCATGTTTTTTATTATTTTTTTTTTATGGGTGTTGGGTGGGTGGTCATTGTCCAAGCATATTTTTTGTTGTTGTGTACACCATAATTTGAATTTATGCACTTCTCTCATTCTATCTGCAAACTGTGTCAATGACCAGGCCTTTCTTGGCGACAAACATGTGCAGACGACACAGGTTCCAAGTTAATCGTTCAAAAAGAAAAGGCCGAGTGGGTCGGCTGAACACAAAAACAGGACACAACTGCCTGTGGAAGCAGAAGGACCCAGGCCGATTTCAGCTACATAATAATTAAGCATCCCAATGATTGGGTAAGCAAAAGGTCTCAGGTTGACACCAGTCAAAATTGGCCCATGAACAGCTGTGCATAGGCAGAACATGGCTGAAGTTGACCTCAGGACCTTCTGCTTAATGGTACAAACAGGCATCAAATAGGCGGCATGACAACAGAGGAGGCGGCCTGAAAAAGAGACAACAAACATCAAAGTTTAACCCCTTGGCTGTCAGTAGTGGATTTTGTCACAATGATTCCTGCAGGAATCAAAAACCACTACCAACCGCCAAAAGATTTCCCCTTGTGCATGAAGTCACTATATTGTAAACACTAACAGTGGACGCATACACAAGGAGGCTAACGCACCGAGACCTAGGGTCGCATTTCCTAAAACTGAAATTTGTCCTCTAAAGATTACACTGCGGTTCAGGAGATACTCCGATAGTCCGACTAGTTCAAGGGTAGTGCCAGGATAGCTTTGCGCCAAGCTTTTCTGGCAGCAGCCTTAAACTATCTTGGTTGATCCATATCTTCCTGTAGTGTGTCGGGCAAATTTTTTTTCTTAAAGGAAGAAAAAAAAAAGAAGAATGTACCTGTGTGGCACAAATGACAGGTTTGCCAGCCCGGTTGCACTTGCCGATCATCATCTTCTGCGCCAGGAAAACTTTCTCTGGCGGGATCTCGATACCCATGTCACCACGAGCCACCATGATGCCGTCGGATTCCATCAGGATCTCATCAAAACTGAAAATGATTAGGCATCATTTCACTCTACCTCATGACTTCTTCATCCGACAGTAATACAATAGATAACCTGTCCCACAAAGCATTTGTCAGTGCATGTTATTTCACAGTGATGCAGCACTGTGAAATAACATGCACTGACAGACGCTTTGTGGGACACTTTGTGCCACTTGCATTTCCCCCACACTTCGCAACAAGCGACACCCATTTGCTGATGGCAAGGGCCAAGCAGATGGTCTGCTTTGCCAAGGGACCACATTTTAGCGAAGACAATTGTGAAGAAACACCTAGAGAACGGAAACTTGATGTTTGAAAAAATGGTTCATGGTGAAACTGGGATTTAATACATTCGAGACGTGCGGCATCCGGATACGCGGCTTAATTAAGCCACATATCTGGATGCGGCACATCCTGAATGAGTTAACCCCTTGACTGCTAATGACGAGACTGCTCGTCAGAAAAAGACGTGTAACTACACATCTTTTCCACTAAACGGTATCATCAGTAGCAGTCGAAGGATTAACGCTTTTAACCCCATGGGCCCATTTCTCATTTGCAAAACAACTATGTACCAGTTGCAGGAGATGGATTGGCCATGATAATTTAAGGGTAGCACCAGATTAGCTTGGCGCCTGAAGGCGCCAAGCTAATCTGGCGCTACCCTTGAATTAGCATGGTCAGGCTGTCTCCTGCTGCAGGGATCCAAGGCCAACAAGGGTTAGTGGGCGATTCACCCCAATCAGTGCAACATGTCGCCTTCGCCCGAGTGGGGGAGAGAAGCATGGACTCTTACTTCTTAATGCCCTGGTGGTTCTCCAGTTTGGAGATGATCTTGATGTTCTTCCCCTTGTCCCCCATGATCTTGCGGATCTCCTTCACGCCCTCCCCAGATCGGATGAACGAGGCAAACACCATGTCAACCTGAAAACAAGAGACATTCTGTCACCATGTCCCGATGGCCGAGTTAACCCATTTAACACCAAGGCGGCATGTCTCAAATGTTAGGTGTCATTTAACAACTAGCAACCACGTACCAGTTCCAGGAGATGGCTCGACCATGACAATTCAAGGGTAGTGCCCACTTAGCTTGGTGCTATGAAATCATTCCCCAGGGAAACGCTCCCACCACCTACTGCATAACATATGGTAGGCTTCATCACCATCTGCTACAGGGATTGCTAACATTTACCGGCAGAGCGGACTGTCGATATTGCACTTCCCTCAACTAAGAATTTCAACCCTTCTTTCAGGGTCTGTACAGAAAAGAGGGGACGAAGTTCACAAACTTTTCATAAACGTTTCACAAACCCAAACTGAAGCCTGAAGGTTTACACACTTTGATTAGATCACTCTGTATCAGCAGCTCATTTGAAGCTTTCATGCCTAATGCATGAAGAGATACCAAAATAAAAGAACGCTTAGCGAATGGCGGAGCTCGGTAGAAGCGTAAACAACCAATCAGAATGTTCGGCAGAAAGGCCATGCAGTCACTTTATGATCAGAGCTAACTCTAGATCACTTGCAACAAGCGTTGGCATGATCGTTCGCAATGGAATAGTCACTTTATCATTTTTTACAAACTTTCACAGACTTTAAGGAAAAGGACTGAAATTGACAGACTTTCCAGGGCCCTAAAAAAGCCTTGTAATTTTTTAACAACTTTCACAAATGTTCACAGACCGTACGGACCCTGTCTTTTGACAATACACAAAAGAGGTTTTCTACTGTCCTTGGCGCGAGTGTGGTGGAACTCTCCGACGTACAAAGGAGAAGAAGAGCAGAAAAGTCTTTCATTCTATGACATTCACGAAGGCATCCCCTTCTTGTCCAGCAGTACCACAACATTTATGCAGAAAATGCTGCAAACTGTTAAGCATAGCAGGCCCCTATAAACATCTCTTACAAACGTACCCTTGATATCCTCACATTTCAATCACCCTAACAGCTGCAGACTATTTCCCGACAATCCAAACACATACCTTTATGAAACTATGATTTACCTCCTTTTGTATTCTAGTGATTTTGACAACTGCTGCCCTTTTGTCCAAGACACTAAGAATGTTTATAAAGGAGATCTATTGTGCACTTTTAACCCTTAACTGCTGGGGAAAGGCAAACGCTACCCCCCGCAGTCTTGAAATTCTTTCATTGCTTATGCCAAGAATGGGCCCCATTGACATCTGTTTCTTCACATGAATGTTGGTCCGACTGCAGCAGTTTCCGATGCGATATTTGTGATCACTGGCGGCCTGCATTACCCGGAGCAGGTTGCTTTTACAATTACTGACTAAACGTACAGCCCACCGAGACATCTTTGTGACACCTTTTGAGTCACATGCTTCTGTACTTTAGCTCGTCTCATACTTCTGTACTTTACCTCGTCTACGTGCACCCCATTCAGAAAATTTCAAAAGTAACGACCTGCAACACAATGTTGGCTGCAGACCTTTCTTTCTTCGCTACTGCAGAGCCCATTGTGAGTAACCACCCGAAATATCACAGCCCCTGTCTCTTAATACAGTTTATTTTCCAAAACAGGTGGTCATCAAAACAGGTTCTACTGAAAGTGACCCACCCCGTTCTCCACACCAAAGAGCAGGTCATCCTTGTCCTTTTCGGAGACGGCGGGCAGATCCACGGGGATGCCTGGCAAGTTGCACCCCTTCTTGCTGCCCAAGTCGCCTCCATTTTCAATCTCACACATCAAAAAGTTTGTGCCTATACAGAAGAAAATGCATAACATCCCCTTACATACAGTGGGATCACATAAAAGTCTGGAGAGGCTCACAAAGTCTCTGAATAAAATGCGAATCTCCACATCTGATTCTTCAGCTTACTGCTGTAGGCAATGGTAATCTGTTCAGCAAGTATTTTTATTTGTACAACGTATCATCAAATGTAATCTCTGCTGTTTACCACACAGTCTCACATTTTCTGTACGAGAGAGCAAAAAACCCTGCATTTTTAAAGCAATCTCCTTGACAGCAGAAATTTAAGATATCCAAGCCTTAACTCGTCACCGCTGACAAAAACTGAACATGACCCAACAGCAAGAAACACAGATCCTCGTGAACCCCCGCAGCTGCGGGGGGTTCATGGGGATCTACGCTTCCTGCCGACACCAGTCTGTATCTATGTTTTCTGGACAGCCTGGTCTCCTTGGAATTAAATGAACAATGACCTCAGACGCACAATCTCTGACCAGCAGCAAAGCCGTTAACTGATTTAGCCTCAAGGCTGCATTTCCCAAATTTTGGAAGTGTCACTCATTGACTATGTTGCAGAAGATGGATTGACCATGATAATTCAAGGGTAGTGCCAGATTAGCTTGGCGCCTGATGACGCCAAGCTAATCCGGCACTACCCTTGAATTATCATGATCGATCGGACTCTCGCGGTTGTGCGTCGATGCTAAGTGGGGTAAACAGCCAAACATCGACATGAAAACAAATTGCTACTTTTCTCCTTGACGATGACGGAGATGAGACCGTCGTCGATGTAGACTCTCTTCCCGACCTCCATCACCTTGCAGATGTTCTTGTAGTCCACCCACAGCACCTTCTCAGAGCACTTCTCCATGTATGCATCATCTGTCGTGATCTTGATCAACTCCCCAGTTTTCAGGTTGACTTCTGCACTCGCTCCCTGAAGGCAACATGGGTGCAGAGGTCGCCATTATTGCATTTTTTAAGATACCTAAAATCACACTTCTGGGAGGCCTTATGCACTCTTGGGAGGTGTCAGCACACACTCAAGCCTTCTGGCGATGACCCTTATTTGCACGACTGGTTGTTCAAAATAACGGGAAACAGATGAGGCATGCTCTCGAGATTTGTTCCGAAGTTACTGAACATGGTGAAGACAATGAAACTTTTTTTTGCTGATCTTTTTTGACAATTGAGTTTTGTCACATTTCGTATGTTACCATGCGTTCGTGTAATCTTTTCTTAGAGCAAGTTCACACTTTATTCCTGTGCCGTATGCATTATTACCAATTCATAGTGAACATGTGCATAAAACTGAAGCACCAATGTGCTCCCTGTGGGCGATGGTGCAACCCAAAAAAAAAAAGGAAAAGACTGAAAAAAAGTCCAATTGCTGCCCTATGCCCCACCCTATAAAGGACAGGATTAGTCAGCATTTCATGAAACTACAACATAATGTGGGCGACTGTAAAACACTGAAAAGACTGAAAACGGTCCGCAAGCAACCTGTGCCACGCACTTTTAGGACCGAGTCAGTCAGCGCATTTCATGATGCTTACATGTCAGAATACACATAAACAAGTTAAATCTCTCTCAGCAGCCAATCTGTGGAGACTCATGTGAAGCACACTGCCATTTAATCCCATGGCCGCATTTCTCCAATTTTGGAGGTGTTAAAATCAATCTGGCACTACCCTTGAATTATCATGGTCAAGCCATCTACTGCAACTGGTATGCAGTCATTAGGCAACACCTCTTTAATTTGAGAAATGGGACCTTGGGGCTAAAAGGGTTAACGACAGTGTACGGAGATGGCACCGTGTAAGGAGATCACCTGCCTAAAGCAACCACTTTTTGAAAGTCTTTTGTGTGGGCGCCTTACACATGTGTGACTGTACGACATTTAACCCATTCAGCTCCGACACCCCACAGCAGGAGACGGATTGACCATGATAATTCAAGTGTAGTGCCAGATGAGGCGCCAAGCTAATCTGGCACTACCCTTGAATTATCATGGTCGATCCATTTCCTGCGACTGGTACAACAGTCGGTGCCTGGCACCTCTGAAACTTGGCCCTGGGGTTAAATGGGTTAACCACCCACAAGGGGGTTAATTATCACAGTATCCGGAGGTTATCACAGTATCAGTGAAGCACACGACTTACCCCCTCCAACATGCCTGTACGGATTTCTGGCCCCTTGGTGTCCAGGGCGATGGCGATTGGTCGAGGTTCAGAGAACGTGGCCACTGCCTTGCGCACATTCTCAATGGTGCCCTTGTGATACTGGAAACAAGAACGCCCGAAAGGTCTGAAATCAGCATTTGTTTTTCTTCTAGACACTCGCACAAAGCCACACAGTTTCCTGTAAACTGTACGGGGCATTAACTCTTTCGAGACGTGCCACATCCGGATTTGCGGTGTAAAGCTGCGAATCTGGACGCGGCATGTCTCGAAAGAGTTAATAAATGAACTTGAGGACCTTTTGGTGGCAAACACATAACCAACCGCAACCTATTCATGATATGCAAGGGCCTCAATTTTTGCACATCCTTGCACAACACCAGCCATCAGGATGCACATGTACCGTTAACTCAAAGTACTGCAGCTCTGTGCGTCTATTTTGCAATGCTGGTTAACCCCTTGACTGCTACTGGACACAAATTATGCTTCTGAAAATACCAGTACCAGGCTGTTCAAAGAACACAAATGCAAGAGTAGTGCCAGCAAGAGGCACAGATCTTCATGAGGATCTATGTCTCTTGCCGATGGACTGCGTTCACCTTTAAGGGGTGAATCTGTGGGAAGCGCCAACGTGCAAGTGCGATACGGTTTCACTCACTTCATGGGTGCCATGGGAAAAGTTCAGTCGTGCAACGTTCATGCCCTCCATGATCATACTCTGCAGTTTGGGCACATCGCGGGTCACAGGGCCTGCACACACACACACACATAACTGCATCCACATAACATGTACATGGTTTCATACAGAAACACATTGACTGTGTCGGTCCTGCAACGACATCTCCGGGACCTACCTTCACAGAGTTCACCCATCTAACCCCACGGCTACATTTTTAAGGTGTCTTGCAACAACTTTGTACCAACTGCAGGAGATGGATGGACCATGATAATTCAAGGGCAGTGCCAGATGAGCTTTGCGCCTGAAGGTGCCAAGCTCATCTGGCACTACCCTTGAATTATCATGGTCCATCCATCTCCTGCTGTAGGGCACTGGGGCTAAATGGGTTAAGGCCAATGAAAAAATTATCTGGTTTCTCATTTCGGTAAGCCGACTGATTATATTCTGAAGTGACTCCCTCTACTTGCGATAATGTGTGGGGGACTGACCGATTGTGCAGATGATGCCCGTCATGCGGACGGTGTGGGGCTCGGAGTCGATGTCAAGGGCACACATGTGCTCAAGGTGGGTGCGGGCGTAGGCAGCCTGCATCTGTTGGGACTGGAGGTAGTAGTCCCCCTCATGTTCCATCCCCTTAATGTCGAGCTGCCGAGAAAGAAGCAAAAATAAAACAGGCTATAAAATAGATGGACATTGGAAAAAGTGGCACTCAACAACAACAAAAAAAAAAACTAACAAAAAAAAAACAAAACAAGGCGCTGCTGCTCTGTATCCAACACAAGTGAAATCAACTGTAAATAGAAACCCAAAAAACGTTGAGAAACAGAGGACAGGTCATTAATAAACATTTAAATCAACACCAAGAAGAAAACTAAATAAATTATGTCCGCTCATTCATATCTATGTGAGCTTTTTGGAAATATTTTTCATGCTTATGATTAGTTAAATTTCATGGTGTACAGATGCAAGATGTGCAGTGATAATGTCTTGTTATATTTGCATGCTTTTTTTTCTCTCCTTTGTTTATCTTCATTTTCATAGCGATTAGCAACGGCAAGCTTGTAAATTGACGAAATTTTCTGTCAAAACGTTTACCGTTGAAAAATAAAGTTTCATCATCATCATCACAACATTAATAGCCATACTTGTCATTTGAAAACGACAAAAATCTAAAGAGCTTGCGATTAAACGTCTTATGAATACAGGAAATTGAAATCAGGGTACTGGTAACCTGACACTGGGGGAGTATCATCCAAACATATGCTGCATCAGATAATCAGCTGAAGGAAAGACTTGATCAATGTGAGCGACAACGTTCACGCCAACAGGTGTGCAGTCTGTCGTGACAAAGATCCTATCATTTTGCGTGGTATGATCATTTTAGGGGCGACAGTGCAAAAACACTGAAATGACTGGAAACGGTCCACGGACCAACTACGCCCCATAACCAATGGCCGGCAAGAGACATACATTCTCATGAGCCCCTGCAGACGCAGGGGCTCATGAGAATTTATGTCTCTTGCAGATGAAACAGGCTGGCTGCAGGGCTGTTCTGTCTGAACAAAAAAGCTGACATTCAGCTTTTGGGGACTTTGGGATGCTGAATCAGTCTCCAGGACTGAAGACTGGCATCCATGTATTATGCACATGTTGATCACCATCTCTCCTTCCATGACGTGACCAACAAGATTACTTCATTTCTAGAAATTTAAACAAGGGAGGAGGCATAAAGGAGAGCTCAGTTTGGACTCGGTCCACGACTTGAAAAGGCAAGGTACGGCACAACCTGTTTTAAGCCACCACCTTTATGACAGATTACATGTCTGTGTCCTGAACTCTTTACACACCCAGAACTAAACGACTTCCATTCGACAGAGTTCAAGTGTTAAGGACCATCATTCAGTTAGCCGCCGCCTCCTCAATGATGACCTTACATGACAGGGGATTGTTTTTCCCTTGAAGACTCCGGTCTTTTAACCCATATCATACTGAGGCTAAAAACTTCAAATCTGTACACTGCCATATGCAAGCTACATTATAGTACTTACAGATAAAGATACAGACCAATGGCTTTAGTTCAAGGGTAGTGCCAGAATAGCTTGGCGCCTAGAGGCGCCAAGCTATTCTGGCACTACCCTTGAACTATTTTAGTCAAACATATTTCACACACTGGTGTATTCCGAATGATAAGGGTTAAGCCATTACAACGGGAGACCGATTCTTAAAAAAAAAAAAACTTGCTTATTGTCCTATGAGGACTACATGACAGATCAGGAGAAAGATGAACCATTTTAATTCGAGGGTGGTGCCAGAACAGCTTGGCCCCGCTGGCGCCAAGCTTTTCTGGCACCACCCTCAAACTATCATAGTCAAATTAATTTCAAGAAGTGGTTTATCAGGATGAAAAGGGTTCTGACAACTTTTTTTATTTAAAAAGAGAAGAAATGTGGCTGTTCAAAACAGACCCTGCTGGAGGTGAAAGAAAACGTGTGCACTGAACAAGCAAAAGATCTCACTCAGAGCGTACACACCACATGCATCTTGAAAAACACTTTTTAAATACTCAGAAATTTTCAAAAAATTCTTTAAAAAAAGAATTCCTACCCATTCTATTAACAGAGATTGTCACTGTGCACAGAATACAAAATGTTTAAATTTTCCAATATTTATAAAGCAAAATTTATGTTTTTGAAAGAAGTGTGTGTGTTTTCACCTTTCTGAATAATACACATTATCATTTCATTTAAAGATTTTGCAAATGTTGTTCATTACATCTTGCATAAGTATTAAAGAATAGGATTCTACAAAGGACCATGCGGTGAAGGGTACACTTGTGATCAGATGACGATAAAGAGACAATAATGATAAAAGATTAACCCATTTAGCCCCGAGTCCCTACAGCAGGAGATTGACCATGATAATTCCAGGGTAGTGCCAGACACTGCACAGACTTGATAGGACATAAGAGATCCATAGTAAAGTAAGGATGATGCCAAGCTAAATACTGCAAAAAGTAGGGAGACTGTGCAGGAAGAAGAGTGCACTAACAGGTATCAACAAGTGCAACCTCAAGAAACACAAAGGCTGCTGGGAGGGGGTGCGGGAGGGGTGTCTTCTTCTTTCCTAATAGTTTATCAATGTAACATTCCTACTTTATCCTGCTACTAGCCTATTTCAGTATGTATTTAAAAAAAGCTAGGTTTCAGTGCAAAAGCACCGACAGCATCCAGGTTCCAGTGCTAAATCCACAATCCAGCCCACATACATTATTGTATGAATGCTAAAGTCAAGTGCACACTGACAGGCCACGGACCACAGTGGTGTTTCCGTACTGTCCAGTCTCTTAGCCTTAGTCAATCCCAGTCATCCCCTAATTGTTCAATTCCCTAAAAAGCACTACCGCCCACCAGCTGCACATTTGCCATGCATAAAATACCAAAAAAAACAGCACATGACCCGTCTCATTTCTTGGCTATGAAACTGGTTCCTTACCAACCCCACACCCAAGCACAGCTGAAATCAGCGTGCCCCTCAAATCACTACGCCAAAGGCAACTCAACATAGGCCCACAAATGTCCACTGGATAAGCTCAGGATGGTATGAATCAAAGCACCAAACATGTCTCCTCTCAGCTAACCACAAATTTCCAGCAAATTCCCACATTCAGCCCAACTGCAAATTTTCAAACAAGGCAAAAATTATTTTTAAAAACACGGGACCTCTTACTGCCTCAACTTCCCAATTTAAATGTATACCGTGACCTGTCAGAGACACTTGTCCCACCTGAACACCATTCAATCTGCTATCAGTGCAACCCTTAGACAATAGCTAAGTCAAATCCAAAGTGACACCCTTGAACGTTGCTGCATCTTTATGTTATGGCCCATTATGTGAAGTGCCTTGATGTGGCGTTCACAACGCTGCTGACGTGTTGGATCATGCATATCTGATGCCATGAAAAACAGCCTAGATATGGTCAGAATGCCTCCAAAATTGGCATGTACCTCAAGTAATATATCTGATCTTCAGAAATGTTGCATTTGAGACACGGGCACATGAAAGTGGTTTTTTTCATATTTTTCCATTGCCTACCCCCCTACTTTTTCTGTTTTTCCAAGTTTACACACGCATGCAATACAGTCAAACTGACTTCTGGTGGGCTGGACAACTTAAAACAGTTACCATGACACTGACACTGATGAAAAATGAGCTTTCAGACCCAAGGACATTTCCTTGTGTATCTTAGGGCAGCCCAAAAGACAACACCCAGGCATCCTCATTGACCCTGTTGTCTAGTGACAACAAGCTGGAAGAGGCCTGTAACCAGCTGCCATGCCCTATGTGCTGCTGGCAATCTTTCCCTAGGCAAAAGGGGTCATGAAACAGCTCTGCAATTTAAACATTAAGTCTATTGAGCTATCCCACAGGAAAAAGACTACACAAAACAACCAAAACTATGCTATGCGGGACACGCCGCATACACTAATTAGTGTCTGGAGTGCTGATTTAGGAGGTAGCATAGAAAAATGGTTATGTACAGTTCATTTTTATATAAAACAAACTTGTCAGAGTCTCAAAACACCTCAGCTCATCTTGCAGATGTAGTAGGCATGTGTGTGCCAAACTTGTCAACACTCCTGTAAAACCCTGTACTGGTGCCTGCAACTGCTGGTCCCATAACAATGCACTCAAATGAGCTTTACTCAGTGTACAAGTG
This sequence comes from Semisulcospira habei, assembly GCA_036245525.1. NCBI lineage: Eukaryota > Metazoa > Mollusca > Gastropoda > Semisulcospiridae > Semisulcospira > Semisulcospira habei. The sequence continues at coordinate 30,343,060 of BTPG01000002.1, forward strand.
CTTGTGTTTGGCTTAGAATAGACACCAGAGACATCCCTCATGACAATTACAGCAGAATGACACCTCAGATGCAACCAGTGTAGCAGTACCATGCAAAATAACACTTCTGCAGGTCACATTATTTTGGCCGCTTATTTCACTCTGAGGTCAGCTGTCTGATGAAATGCACATGCTAACACTGTTTCATTGTAGTTTTTATCTTAACCTTTGACCTTAAGCCCCCAACCCCCCCTTCCCCCCCCCCCCCTCCAACCCAAACCCCTGCCCACCCCACCCTACACCCACCCCACACAACTTCAAAAACTGAAAGAGTGAATTTTTTTTAACGCATTTATCAAACTGAACACCCCAAACCCCACCCCTTTCAAGGTCAAGGTCAAAGGTCACAGCTCATGGTCGAAGGAAAGACTCATGACTACCTGTAAGACAAAAAATAAATGAGCAAACACACTAAACCTAGCTCACAGTGCAGGTAAACAGGGTGTTGCCACGCAAAACATGCCAAAACGCCTATAAAACTGCATGCACAGCGATTTTTTTGGCAAAATTTCAAATTTTTCATGATTTTCTTACTTTTCCAACTGCAACCATCCAAACTCATTGATCTGGTTACACTAAACCAGTTTCCGGTCTATGTCACATATGGCATGTGGTGCACCTGACAGGCCACGGACCACAGTGGTGTTTCCGTACTGTCCAGTCTCTTAGCCTTAGTCAATCCCAGTCATCCCCTAATTGTTCAATTCCCTAAAAAGCACTACCGCCCACCAGCTGCACATTTGCCATGCATAAAATACCAAAAAAAACAGCACATGACCCGTCTCATTTCTTGGCTATGAAACTGGTTCCTTACCAACCCCACACCCAAGCACAGCTGAAATCAGCGTGCCCCTCAAATCACTACGCCAAAGGCAACTCAACATAGGCCCACAAATGTCCACTGGATAAGCTCAGGATGGTATGAATCAAAGCACCAAACATGTCTCCTCTCAGCTAACCACAAATTTCCAGCAAATTCCCACATTCAGCCCAACTGCAAATTTTCAAACAAGGCAAAAATTATTTTTAAAAACACGGGACCTCTTACTGCCTCAACTTCCCAATTTAAATGTATACCGTGACCTGAGGTAAAATCCATAATGAATCCACAATCCAGCCCAGGTACATATCTTATGGTGCTAAAATCAAGTGGACAGGGAGGTACACTCTGTTCGGTGCACGCGAACCCATGCCACAGCTGCGGTAGCAGTGTACTCTGATGGTCATGGCAAGGTCATAATAGTCTGCTGAGACTGCTACTACAGTTGCTTGCTACTCGTAAAAACACAGGGCACATATATACAGACTTCATGGCTGACTGCCTTTCAACACAACCTTATTGTTCCTGTTCAGCTGGCTAGATTTGTGAGGATATGTGATTTTGGACCTTATGACAAGAGACAAGCCAGCGAGGTCACGTACCATCACCGCCTTTTGATCTGAGAGGAGCAAAGTACTTGAACAGACACTAAGGTCTAAGACTGCAAAATTCGGGAGCTATATTATTAAGACAACATTACCACGCATCGACCATGATAGTTCAAGTATGGTGCAGGAATAGCTTGGTGCCTAGCTATTCATGTACAACGCTTGAACTATCATGAACAATAAATACACCGGTGTAGGATGTTGGGGCTGAATGGTGGTAGCACATACAGGGACTATGGTTTCCGTCCCACTGCCAATCTCGGCTTCCATCTCACTGTCTCTGTCCCAGCTTCTGCGCCGCACATTCCAACGCAATAGTTTCACTCGTGACAACAAAGCCAAGAAGTGCTGCGCCTTTAAGTGGCCCATGGTCCATCCAGTAACCATCCAGGAAGGTACAATTACACATAAGACTAAATCCACCGCCTGTGCGCCATTTCGCTAACGAGACAAAGACTACTGCACACTTTGACAGAGCATCAGTGTGTGTTATACCGGTACAGGGAAGAGGCACACACAGCTGGAGTCTAGCTGACTGCAGGGAACTCTGAGACAGCACTGTCGGCCAGGCACCGAGAGTTGGCGTGTGGCCATGTACCTGTAGGTTAAAGAACTCCTGACTGACAGTAAAGTCAAAGAATGCTGCAGCTTTGCTGGTCCTTGCTGTCATAGCTTACAGGTTTTGTAGCGAGTGTGTGTAACTTACAACATATCAATGTAACAGTAACAGATGCCGGAATACTGCAGATATATTAGTGTTTGCAAGTGTTCATTAACCCATTACATCCCCAGGCTGATTAAAAAAAAAAAATTCCTTATTGTCCTATGAAGGCAGCATTAGATATTAGGAGATAGATCAACAAGGGTGTTGCCAAAATAGCTTGGCGTCTTAGGGACCAAGCTATTCTGGCACCACCCTTGAAAGCTCATGGTCAAATCAATTTCATGCAGCACTGTATCAGGATGAACAGAATCAATGTGGGTGCACGCGCCTTTTGAAGAAGTACTAAATGTACAATCACTATCGATACACTGGTGGATCCAGGAAGGGGGGGGGGGGGCGCTAAGGGGCACTTGCTCCACCCCCACCCCTTTGAAAAACGTTCCTTTTTTTCTATTCAGTTGCATGTACATCCACCATTATCATTTTTCTTGTACAGTGCATTTCACACTGATCATTACAGGATTGGTGGGTAGGCCTAGTGTGTTTAGTGTCATGTGCCCCTGCACTCACACTGCTCATGAAATGAAGTTGCTCTTGCTGTGAGATTTGACCATGATGGTCATTTGGCCTTTGCAATTGCATGTACCCTGATCACATCACCCTAAGCAACTCTAATCACATCACAATGGACTGCACAGCAGGTAAACATGCAGTCACACACAAGATTGAAGATTGTGCGTCATGTACTGTATAATTGATTTGTATGCTAAGGAGATAGCTGGGAGTATAATGCTGTGATACACAGTGACACAAGATGGTTGCTCCTGCAAAAACTCCAAGTACAATTCTTTTTTGTCTACTGTATTGAAAATATGGTAGACTTTGAAATGGGGCTGGTCGGAGCACATTCCGGAGCATGCACATGACGTTTTTTGGCGTGTGGGGCAGAAATTCTGGCAAAGAAGAAACAAGATAAAAATGACATCACGTCTACCTTGCTAGAGAACGTCTTTTTGGTGCCAAAGTGCCGTAGCGTGTGTGTGTGTGTGTGTGTGTGTGTGTGTGACAGCGACTAGAGACGGACAGACAAGCTTGAAATTTTAGGATATTGTCCCTAAAAGAATTATCTTGAGACCTTTTTTCGATGTTTTGATTAAGGTGCTCATTGGCAAGAAAATGGCCGTTTCACAAAAAATGGCTGATCCACACTGGAGTCAGTAACTTTTCTTATTTTTACTAGATATTTTGCGTAGCATTGTACCTCTAGAACTTTTTGATAATTAAATATTTTTTGTATTCACATTTTTGGAATTAATTTAATGAATTATATGGGTTAATCTTAAAACAATTGAATTTTTGTTTATGAAAAAACAATCTTCTCATTAATAATCGCATGATTTTTCGCATACAGTATTTACATATGCCTACAGTTTGTCTCGGCTGTCGGGTACATTTAGTTCAATTGTGACCAATATGCCCTAGGTGTGAAAATCATACAAGTTTTTGCACCACTTTTTCAGAATTATTTCTAAAACAGCTAACATAACTTTAATTTTTCTTTTACAAAAAAAAAATCTTCTCATTAATACCCACATGAGTTTTCATAAACAGTGTTTGCATAAGCCTGCTGTTTGTCCCGGCCCTGGGGTAGGATTAGGTCAAATTGTGACCTGTGAGCCCTAAGCGTGAAAATCAGCAAGAAAATTGCAAAGTTGCTCCTCTGATACGTCAAATGTTAGTAATGCGATAGGTGACATACAACATCGAGTAGTCACCATGAACACGGCGTCGTGGGACTAATGATGCCATGATGTGAAGCTGGAAGTGACATTTCTTTGATCGTGCTATTATTCTTCTTCAGAATAGCTATGCTACGCCAGACTACGGAGCTTACGAATGGCGGGAATCGCCGTGTGTCCGTCTTTATTTCTGTGTGCCAGTGTGTGTGGATCAGAGGGTGGGTTAGAGTAGGAGGTGGATTCCCGTTGCTACACAAGCCCACAGAGCATACTAATGGCGGGAAGCGCCATGACTGTGTCCATCTTTATTTGTGTGCGCGGACGATTGCGTTGATCAGAGGTTGGCTTAGGAGGGAAATGGATCAGCATAATAAGCCTAAAAATATGAACTCTGAAATGCTCCTAAAAGATAAACGCATCTGAGCTCCAAACAATACGGTAGACTCAATCTTGTTATTCAGAAAATTAACACCATCCTCTGTTATTAGGTGGGGGCTCAACTACTTGTAGAATGGTCTTTTATGAAAACATACTAAACTTGGTGGTATGTTCTCAGATTTTTTAAAATATCACCTTTCTACAAATTTTCAGCTCTGACAACATGCATACAAACAGATATGCCTAAGAAAACCAAAACAAATGGAAGAAACACGCTTAGAAATAACAATTCCATATCTGTAAGTGTAACTTTAGATCCACAAAATAGAAACATGCCAAGAACCGAGTTGTAATTGTTCTTTCTAAGCGTATCTCTTTCATTGTCAGGATTTTCTTTGCCCAATAAGTGCTTGCCTGTCATCACTTTGGTCTGGATTTAGTGTACGGGACAATGTCAAAATGTGCTTTTCAGACCATGGAATTTCAACGTCAATGAAATTAAATCTAAGTGTGTTTTCACCATTGCAGCTGTTCTGTTTGTCAGTCTGAACAACACACTAAAGAGGGTACTTGACATATACACAGTGCTCTGAGAAAATAACTTGCAGTCACCTTACTCCTTACATCCTGAGGATGAAATTACTTTCTTTTTTTTAGGTATCAATTGAGGTTTAGGTTACAGTAATGGAGACAGATCGACCATGACAGTTCAAGGGTGGTGTCGGAATACATTGGCGTCTACAGGCACCAAGCTATTCTGGCACCACCCTTCAACTACTATGGTCAATCCACATCCTGTCGGAACGTGTCAGGGTTAAAAATAAGTGTCACTCATGACACAAATTTCTTTGCTATCGACTTTGCTAGGCATTAACACTCAATACATAAAGAACATGACATGTATCAAAGCTTTACTGTCCAAGCAAGCTGTTGTGAGGCCTCATGTATGTCCTTGGTGGTGTTCAAAATATGTCTTAAGCACTTCCAATACACCAACAACACAGGTTACACACAATTTTATTACAGTTCCAAACTTTAACTTTTTAGTTGCTTCTACTTTAAAAACAGAAATTAACTTGTTTTCTGCAACAAATTCACTTTCAAAGAAAAGCCCAATACCATCGCAGAAAACGATAGACTTTCACAAACCCACCTGATTACTCCTGATTTAACTATAATTTTTGTCAAAAAAACATTTTTACAAGTCTTTTATGATCTTATAGCTTCAGACTTCAGAACAGCTATTAAAGACTGTATGAAACCAGAGTTAAGTGTCGTCACAGAGTTTGCATGGAAAAAAATAGATACAATCTGAGTGACAGAGGAGTCTGACAGAGCTCCTTTTGACATTGGCTCATATTAATGACGCTGCTCTGAAAACATGGACGTCCCAGGGTGGGGGTATATTGGGGAGGGTGAGCGTCTGCTGTGCCCCCATCTAAACACCCTCTGGAACCACCCCTGCGACAGAACTGTAACATTTGCTTTTGACAGAAAAAAATGTAATTGAGAATCACTAACAGATTTTATACAGCCAAAAGTTCTATGCAGGCCTCCTAACATGAAGAGCAGTGACGGAGGAAGAAAACTCATGTCTTTCGCATCTGAGATTGCATAAAATTTGTTGGTGTCACATGACACCAGCCAATTTTAACTCCTTGTGGACATGTGCATGCAGCTGTTGTCACACATCCAGGTATTGATGTGGCACATCTTGAATGAGTTAAGCATCACCAACTGACGAGATTGGCAGCAAGTGATCAAAATCTGGGAGTTTGAAACACAAATTTCTTCTTGAAATACAATTCATGGGCGAGTGTGAAAAACTGAAATGACTGAAAGCGGTCCACCGACTGACCATGCCCAAATGGCCAGCAAGAGACATATATATTTAAAAATTCTGATGCGGTCCTGCAGATGCAGGGACTCATGAGAATTTATGCCTCTTGCAGATGATTGATTGTACATTTCTTAACGTCCCGACAGCAACAAGGCTTTCTCAGGATGTGCCTGCACTGCTTGTGAAAAAAAAAAAATAAATAAACAGAATGTTGAATGCATGTCACCAGCCAGTCCAATACGTTAAATAAACCTATGACATAGGGCCTAAATAAAGCTAAGACCATTTAGACACATCCAATATCAAGAGCTACAGGCAGCGCAGACAGTAGGGAGAGTTTAAAAAAGGAAAATACAGGTGAATGGACCACGGGTAGACAGAAACACATGCCCCAGAATACAGAAGAAAACCCACCCTGTGGGGCTGACCAGGGTGACCCTGGGAACTAAAAAGTAGTTACCCCACCCAAGTCCCCCAGGGCAGACCCAGGTTGGGGTTCTTGCAGATGAGATGGAGCAGGCTGGCTGAAGGGTGGCTCTGCCTGAACTAAAAAGCTGACACTCAAATGGGATTCTGAAAAACAGTCGCCAAGACTGAAGACTGCCACTCAAGAAATTTCAGTTACACGAAGTATAATTCAAATAGAGGGATATAACTGGACCCATTCCTGACACTGTACACACATTTCTGTTTCTGATATCTTTGTTCATTCAGGAAGCAAAAGCCAAAACCGTCTAAGAAACATGGACACAAATTGGTCACAGCAAGAGGCATAGATCTTCATGAGCCCCCGCTGTTGCAGGGGCTCATGAGAATCTATGCCTCTTGCAGCGGTATCATGTTCACTTTTCAGCAGTCAAGGGGTTAACCCCTTAACGCAGCAAGAGTACATTCCACTGTGCAAAGCACAAATGCACGAGGGAGGGAATCAAACGGGCGCAAACTTTGTTGAGATAATGCTGAACCACAGTGGCGGTCTCCCTCGATTCACTACCACTGATCACAAGGTAGCCAGCTGAAAACACTTCATCTGTTCGCCAAGAAGCACATGACAGAGAGGCTTAAAAGCTATCAAACATTTTACGTTATCCACAAGCGCTAAAGATATGGACAGGAACTATGATCCTGGAGTCATACCAGTTGGTACATATTATTTATGCTGAGATATTAGTCTTTTCATTAGGGATGACATTATAAATACAACATAATTTCTGCCACAACACAGTAAAAATCTTTCCCACAGGTATTGCTGTAAGTTATTTGTTAGCACATGCTGCATTTATCATTTGGGACTCCTGTCAAGTACTTTCAGCAGTGCGTGCTGTGCAAAATTAGATTTTTTTAACCCTTTGCATGTCGGTTGCAGCTTCTGTCGTGATGATTCCTATAGGAATCACCATGACAAACCGCAACCAACACGCAAATGGTTAACCAATTAGGTCAAACGTGCCTTGAAATTCCACCATACACCACACTAGTGCAACAAAACCACTACATTTTCCTCATAGGTTGTCATACATAATACATTATGAAGCAAAGTGGGTAAATCAAACAGTTAAGAGAAAACGATGGAAGATTAACTCAGGGGTCGAATTTAACTTTTTTATTTGAGTGCCAATGGGGCACCCTAGAGAAAAACTTTGAGTGCCCCATTCTGATTTTGAGAGCCAAAAATTATAATCATAAAAATAGGTTATGCGCGATCATGTTCGAAAATACGGATTAGGCCCGCTCTGCATGACGACACACCGGAAGCAATGGCCGTAGCAGCCGACGTATTTCGGTGTTGGTGGCTGGTCAACAATCACCGTCAATGCCAACTACCTTGTCCTTGATATCTGCCCTTCTCTTTTCTTATTTTTGAGAGCCAACCGGGCACGCTAGACGGCAGATTAGCGTGCCCGAGGTAATTTTTCGTAGCATTTGGCTCGGGGCACGCGCTAATTTCGACCCCTGTTAACCCTTTTGACTCTAAGCATGCCCCCACCAGTACTGTTTACAGTGCCAGTGGATGCATGCACCATGGGGTTAACATAAATGAAGCATTTGGCCGTCAGTAGCACCTTTCGTCATTACGACTTCTTGCAGGAATCATCGTGACAAAGTTGCTAACAGCTGAATCTGAAAGGTTAACCCTGTGCGTGTCAGTAGCGGTTTTAGTCACAATGATTCACCCAAAACCGCTACCGACCCAACCCTCTGTGTCGGTAGCGGCTAAAGGAATAATTGTGACAAAAACCGCTACCGACACGCAAAGGGTTAAAATGATAAAGAAGAGAAAGAACAGAAAGAACAAAACAGAGAAAAGAAAACAAGCAGCAGCACGCAGAGTATTAACATTCTATCAGCTCAGTCAACGTGCAGCAGCATTTACACTTACAGCAGCACCATATTTACGCAGCAACAGAGTTGGAAACCAGGGTCCACAGAGAAAAAAAAGACAACCAAGACGCAAAACAGTTAAGTTTTACAAATAACTGAAATGACGTTTAAAGCGAGACTATCGTACAAAGCATGTGTCCCACTACTAGACACAAAATCATAAGTCAAAATTAAAAAATCAAAATTAAAATTGCCCCTTTAACCTCAACGCCAGACAGCAGGCGATTGATTGACCATGATAATTCAAGGGTAGTGCCTGATTAGCTTGGCACCCCGAAGGCGCCAAGCTAATCTAGGCACTACCCTTAAATTACCATGATTGATACATCTCCTGCAACAAGTACATTGCGACACCTCCAAATTTTGGGGTCTTGAGGTTACATGGGTTAAGTTTTACAAATAACTGAAATAACAGTTAAAGCGAGAATATCGTACATGTCCCACTACTACGTCTACACAAAATCATAAGTCAAAATTAAATTAAGTCCATGGCAGTATGTCAACATTCAGCAAAATCAGCTAAAATATCGAATGTTTATATGCAACCTCATAGGTAACAATTTTGCATTTTTGAGAAAAGGCTTTCTTGACAAGACGTTTCCGACCGAGCATTTTCTGTCAAGCAACTGGAGCTGGTGTATGTGATTGATGCGATTGAGATTTCATTAAGAAAAAGGAACAAAATGAAACTAGGGGACATCAAAACATGATTTTGCGCCAGAATGTCACTTACAAGGTTGCACACAAACACATTTGAAATGTACATTATGTTAGAGCTATTTTAAATTAACACGTCACACAATTTCAACAGTCAACAGCACCATCAACTCACCGTTGACATCTTGGAGGCGAGAGACATTGCACTGGTCAAAGCGCTGGGAACGCGAGGCATCTGGCCCGTGGGACCCGCCTGTGCTAGCTGTTGCGCCATCTGGTGGAGATAGACAAGAGAATGCCCCATTAGAATTGCTAAATAGATGATAAAGGAGCATGAGCTCACAGAACAATGAATTCATCAGACTGTCAGCCTTCTGGGTGTTGGCAGTGATTTTGGCAGTGACCAACATCATCACTGACAACCATAGTGTTAACCCCCATATGTGCACAGCCCACTGTAATGTATTTTACAGAACAGGAGGCTTCATATACAAGGTGGTTTGAAACACACACATTAACCCTTTGATTCCAGCAAGAATCACTTGGAGTTGGAGAAAAAGCGCTGACCAGCGAGTTGGAGAAAAAGCGCTGACCAGTGACATTTTACAGGGTTCTAAACAACTGGTGTATGTGATCAAACCACATCAATCCAAAGCAAAGCATGTCCTGTATGAAGCTGTTAGAAACAAAACAAATATATACACATCTACAGGTCAAAGCTTGTTAACCCTTTTAGCCCCAAGGTTGCATTTCCAAAATTTTGGAAGTGTTACTTATTAATGACCATGTACCAGTTGCAGGAGGTGGCCTGACCATGATAATTCAAGGGTAGTGCCAGATCACCTTGGCGCCTTCCAGCGCCAAGCTAATCTGGCATTACCCTTGAATTATCATGGTCAATCTATCTCCTGCTGTAGGGACTTGAGACTAAAAGGGTTAAGCAAGCAAAACAGAAACTGAGTTATTAATGAGTAAATGAAGGCAGAGAAGGTAGGCAGTGCCCCTAAGCTGCGAGGACATCCCAACTTCAGTGCAAAGTTCGGACGCATAGTAAGTAATAGTATAATTGGACTGCCTGATCACCTCAATCACTGCCACATGTACTATCTTTGTCATCTAGGCCTTCTGTGAACGGAAAATTCTCTTTTTTGAAGGTTAAATTTTGGCCAAGATGAAAGCCATCCATCACCAGGATGAACACAATTTTCACCCCAGACTGAAAACATCACCCACCAGGCATCAGAACTGTTCACCCCAAAAAAAATCGGAAAACGGCGATTTTGAAGAATTGTAGAGTTATTTAAAGCCATTTCCAAGTCAAAAGTGTTATTAAACAGGGGCCAGGAAAATCGGAAAATCGCCGAAAATCGGACAGTTCTGATGCCTGACCCACCCATGGCTCCCGTTTCTGTGCGTCTATTATGCACTGAAATTTAGATTCACGTACTGACGCAGACACACAAAAATCAGCGCTACAAGTCTGAGACACACCATTTTTCAATTATTTAAACGGAGCACATTCAACTCATTCATTATTACCGATCCAATTTTCTGACCCTTTAAGGGTTCAGATGGGGTACCCCATAAATTTACACCTGGACATATACAGACCCTTTAAGCTGCTGTGAAAACAGGAGCCCTGCCCACCCCTTTTCTTTGTGTACAGCTGCAAGTACATCAGTGGTATCTATACCTCTGTTGATTAACCCATTGCATGTCAGTAGCGGTTTTAGACGCGATGATTCCTACAGGAATCATTGCGACTAAAACCACTACCGACAGGCAAAGGGTATGCGTATGGTATCGAGATCAATACTGATGTACATGTACTTGCCCTGTCAAAACGTAAAAATTTCAATCCTAATGGAAAGCCTGCTGCTAACAGTTGTACACTTACTGACTTAGTACAAAAAAAAGTCAAACTAGGCCAACAATTTATAAACGAGGTAACATTTTGCCAAAAGACATAAATTGTTATTATGGCTTTGCAGCTACTGTGACTCATGAAAATACCCTTAGCAAAAAGAGCGTGCTTGGGTGAATTTATTGCCTTGTTAACTGCAGCTGTTTTCACTCGATGCATTTTATGTAAGACAACACATGGCATATGCATTGGAAATTATCAGTATTTAACTATCAATAGACATTTGGAATTAGAAGTTGTTCAAAGATGCACATATTTTGTCGAAAACGGTGAATAAAAAGACAGGACTAACATGCAATGTGTTTGTTTGGGACTTTAATCCGCTGCCATTCAGACCTACTTCCGATTTCCAGAAATTGTCTATTTGTGAGGCAGACACCGCTTCCATGCTTTAAGTTCAATAATTTTGCTTGGTATGATAATCAAGAACAAGCCATGCTGGACACTATATATCTTTAGCAAAAGGTGCAACACACACGCAGTACACACACACACATGAGTAAAATGCAAGTTAGAGTTATACATTTACAGAAACCTAAATTTATAAACTCCTTTTTATCAGCCTTTCCACTGTCTTCTGATGTTTTGGGCGACAACAATGGGCAAGTCAAGCCCTTTCCCCAAACTGTTGGAGACTGTGGTTTCCATCTGCGCGGCTCCATACTGAATCTGAACTATCTGTAAGTTCGCCCCATGCACATTCAAGGTCCTGCAAGACAGCCGCCCAAAAAAGAACTCACCGCCTAATAGTAATACTGCCAAAAGCAGAGTCAACCAAACACTAAAATCAGTAAAAATAGTGTCTGGGGTCATAGACTCATGCTGAACTTCACGCACAACTCAAACTGCAACAGTGCCGCGGATTGAGAAAATGTACAAACTGTCAATCATTTTTTAACCCATTTAGCCCCAGGACCCTGCAACAGGAGATGCAATGACCATTATAATTCAAGGGTAGTGCCAGACTTGATTGGCACCTGAAGGCGCCAAGCAAATCTGGCACTACCCTTGAATTATCATGGCCAATCCATCTCCTGTAACTGGTACACAGTCGTTAAGTAACACTTTCAAAGTTGGGGAAATGAACATGTGGGGCTAAAAAGGGTTAGAGATATATTTTGTGAAAGACTGCACAATGACCATCACACGCCAAAATGAGACCGCTAAATAAAGACTACAGTACATGCGCCTTTAACTCACAGCACATCCAATCAAGTGGACCCCTGGTTGTGACAATGCATGCAAATAAAACATTATCTTCTAAACAAATTGTAAACTGTGTGCTGTACCGGTAGTCACCTTCACTGTGGGCTTCAAGTCTAAGCCGTCAAAGTTCAGTTTATGTAGTCAGTTTTCAAGCGTACTTAGCAACCTGCATGTGGATTGGTTTAACCCGTTTACTGCCAGTGGATGCAGACTGCGTTTTTGAAATCGGTGTCAATTCAACATCAAAGAACTAGTCATCAATGGAACATAGATCTAGAAGGTGGTTTCAACAAGCAGCATAGAACCTGATGAGCCCCCACAAAAGCAGTGGCAAATGAGGATCTATACCCCTTTCCCTGATAGGTGGTGTTCGGTTTCCTTGGCAGTGAAGGGGTTAACACGTTTGTGAACATTAATTTACAGCTTCACCTGCAGAGTTTTGTACATCCTATAATGAAAACGTTTAGGGCTTAACGTCTTTTGTCCACCATGAGGGCGATTTCAAAGACAGGCCTATAACAATGAGTACAGAGTAAGCATTGCACACACATAACGGTACTTCTTGGTGTAGGTTTTGTACATAAGTTAGAAGTAGTAGTACAGTGCTTTTTTTTTCCCTTTAGAAAAAGAAACTTTACCTGAGACGTTCACCTATAATCTCTACCAGTACCACCAGCTATGAGCATGTGGAGTTATGATTCACACACATCAGCATGCAGAGATTAGGTCTCAGGTCAGTCACAGGACATTGACACATTCTAACTGGAAATGACCCAACATGCTGGTGACAAGCCAGTCATGAGCTGTCAACATGACCTGTCAATACCGGTTGCTTGAAATTTTCCGGACACAGTTCATGACACAATTTAGTAATTCGCTGGACAGTTCTGTAGTACAGTGAGCAGTGGGCTTGATTTGGAAGACTGCCATCCTATACAGAATTAGGCAGACATGTTTACATCCCTCAGACAGTTTGTTTGGACAGAAATAAAACTCAATGTAAATGGTACTGTTTAATTTTTCACATATGCTGTGAAACCCCCGTGACCCTTGATCTTTGCAATGAGTCAACTAAATTAGGATACATAGGAAGGTCTTATCCTCCGCTATCTTTGTGCCAAATTTGATTGAAAAGTTTGCAAAAATGTTGATAATAACTACAATTATTGGCATTTAATACACATTTGCCGACCTCTCGAGACCCTTGACCTTTCCGAGGGGGTCATCCAAATTAGTATGCACAGATAGGTCTTATCATCAGGTATCTCTGTAGCAAGTTTTGGTTTTAAGTTGTGAATAGTAATTGAGAATAAAACATTTGTCAAAATATGGCTATTTTTTTTACCTACTTCCTGAGCTCTTGTGACCCTTGACTTTTCCGAGGGGTCATCCAAATTAGTATAATGCATATTATATAGGTCTTACCATCAGGTATCTCTGTAGCAAGTTTGGGTTTGGAGTTGTAAATAGTAATTGAGAAAAAAACATTTGTCAAAATATAGCTTCTTTTTTTTTAACCTATTTCCTGAGCTCTTGTGACTCTTTTCGAAGGGTCATAAAAATTAGTATGCTTACAGGTATCTCTGTAGCAAGTTTGGGTTTGACGTAAATAGTATAAAGAACAAAAACATCTTTGTCAAAATATGGTGATTTTGAACCTATTTCTTGTGCTCTTTTGACCCTCGATTTTCCAAGGGATCAACCAAATTAGTATGCATAGAAAGGTCTTACCATCAGGTATCTTTGTACCATGTTTGGGTTTGAAGTTGTGAATAGTATTTGAGAAAAAAACATTTTTTTGTAGAACATATGGTGATTTTGGATCTATTTCTTGAGCTCTTGTGACCCTTGGCCTTTCCGAGGGATCAACCAAATTAGTGTACTATAAGGTATCGCTATACCAAGTTTGGGTTTGAAGATGTGAATAGTATTTGAGAAAAAAAAAAGATGTCCAAAATAGCTATATTTGATATATTTCCTGATCCCCTGTGACCTTGGCCTTTGTGAGAGGTCACTGAAATTAGTATGTTTAGAAAGGTCTTGCCACAAAGTATCCTTGGGCCAACTTTGAAAACTGTAGCTTGAATAGTCTCCGAGAAAATGCCAACGCTAAAGTTTACCACGGACGAAGGCGGGCAGACGCCGGATGGACGACCACTGGCCCAGAACAGACTCACTTTTGCTTCGCACATGAGCCAAAAAGGACTAGCTGTTGCATTCATGGTGAGCAGTTAGGTCATATTACCCATTTTGTATTGATCGAATCCTAATCTCTGCATGCATATACAATGCTATATGAACTCTTCAAATAGTTTTGCACACATCATTCATATTCAGTTTTTAAACCCGAGATAAGCTAACAATTAGCACAACTCACATATATATTTGTTAACCTTTCTGTATTTCTTAACTCATTTTGCCTGCAACACACCACAGCTAGATATGGCTCGACCATGATAGTTCAAGGGCGGTGGCAGAACAGCTTGGCGCCTAAGCTATTCTGCCAACACCCTTGAACTATCATGGTCAATCTGTCTCCGGAATTGTAATGCAGTCTTCAGAGGATAACTCCAAAATGTGGGTTTTTCGTACCTCTGGCACGAGTTAACTGTTTAACACCAGTGGAAACGAGAACTGTCACCGTGAATCATAGTAATTGTGTATGGTTTGTAATTCTAGCGGTGACACGATTGCATCATCATGTCAGAACACCAACCACATGCAGTTTTGGTACATGCAATGACGCAGTATGTAACCTAGTATGACTCGTCATTGCCGGAATGACCTCTGTCGCGAAAGTATGCAAGGGATAAAGGCATTCACACTCTCAGCCTTACCTCAGCTGGACCAGGCTTTCGGGCAAACTGCCCGGGCATCTTACCCCACGGGGTTAACGACATGGCAAATTAGTTGGAAATGTTAATCCTACCACACTGAGCGAACGAGGGAAGAAAACCTCCAAGCTCCTTGCTTGCACCAGATCAAAACGGGGAGTAGACCACAAGCCACCACTGCTGTACATGCCACTGCAGGACAGCACGTGACCCGTTATCTGTGCCTACGCCTATACCCGGCTATCAGTCATGACAAACACCTTTAACCCCTTCCCTGCCGCTGAGAGCAGAATGTGTTTCCGAATTTAAAAAAACGCCAAACAACTTCATCCGCCCAAGGCACATAAGATAAGATAAACTTTATAGCCAGATGCATAAACATTAGGAATTTTTTGCAGCGTAACTGACGAGCGTCCATATTAAGATCAACACATAAAACATACATACATCATACAAAGTGGGACCAGCAAGAGGCATAGATCCACATGAGCCCCCGCAACTGCGGGGGCTCACGAGGATCTATACCTCTTGCATTTGGGCTCTGCTTGTTGCGTTCCGGCAGTAATGAGGTTACCTGTAGACCCCGACCTCAAATGAACTGCGAGTGTGAGGGCATGCCATACAAATGCTTGTGACAACAGACATGTGACACTACACACTGTAAGGCCACCAATACGGGGAGGGGGTGTAAGACAAGGCAGGTGAGTAATGTTGGGGGAGGGGTCTAAGACTGGAGGCGGGGTGCATGACTGGGGTATGTGTCTGACCTGATATAGGCTAGTGTAACCTGTCAAATCTGCTTGGTTAAAAAAAACCCATGCATTAGTACCACTATGTATTGTCTCCTGTCATAGTCTGTTCACTTCACGGGCCGACTGATTGGTTATGGTATGAACTATAGTGTGATTATAATTTATACACCTACAAGTTGTGGGGGTTGAATGATGATGAGTGTGACAATGACAGTTCAAAGGCGGTGCTAGAAGGTTATAGGTATAGGTAATGCATAGGTGCCAGGCAAATCAAGTAACTAGATAACATTTCCAGCAATTTATACCTTCCTGAGTAAATGGTTTACACATGAATTGTCAGCTGCTGTTGAGCGTGTTCTGAGCGACCAACCTTTTGAGAGATCACTTGTCATTAAAGACCATTGTGTAGCCACCTGAATGATAGTCGTTTATGACAGGTGACACTTTCTGCTTCAAGTGTCAACAGTTCTCTTGAGAGAGAGCACACTGGTCGTCCCCGTCGATTTGCTACTGCTGTTGACGAGGGGTAGCGAATCATGGGAGACAAACAGTGTGTGTATTATCACAATTGATAAAGTTCAAAAACAATAAATCTGCACTTATGTGACCTGTACTGGCTCAGCTTCATGAGTAATCTTAGTCCTGTGCAGGTCACTAAGCAAGGTGCTCTGCTGATGCGGAGCACCTTGCGTAGTGATCAGCACAGGATTAAGGTCATTTGTGCAACTGACTGTTGTGTTTTGATGACCTGGGCTCAGTTGCATGAGTGATTTTAGTCCTGCGTCAGCCACTAAGCAAGGTGCTCCGCGACAACAAAGCACCATGCTTAGTGGCTGGAGCAGGACTAAGCTCACTCAAGCAACTGACCCCTGCACTCTGTGGACTGAAATAAGTAGTTAACTCTGCCTAAGCACTTATAGGTGACCTACACTTTGATGACCTGCACTTTGCAGTATGATTGGCATGGTTAAACCTGTCTACGTGACCAACTGTCTAAAACAAACAACCTGTAAAATGAGACTGACCATTTCTGGGCCCACAAGACATATTTCTCCTGAATACTGCTAAGCAAATGACTTCTATACAATATATTATTATGAAACCATCTGCCCATGCAGTCCATTCCACAGTCCTTTTAACAGACATCGAATGTAGATTTCCCTATTTAACCTATATATAGATCAGTCCTGATACACAACAAAACAAATCACACCTGGTGCTTGTTAGTTCAAGGGTGGTCCCAGAATGGTTAACACATTGCACCCCAGGACTGAAATCTCCCAAATTTGAAGCTGCCCTCTGAAAGACTGTATTACAAGTCTAGCGACAGATCGAGTATGATAGTTCAAGGGTGGTGCCAGAATAGCTTGGTGCCTATGGGCTGAACGAGTTACAGCTACTCTGCCTCCATCACAGAAAAAAAAACTGTAAACTAGAATTATGGTTGATCTCTCTTCTGCAGGGAAGGGCACTGGATGATGCATAGTGCTGTCACAGTGCAGTGATGTGTATCCATGTATAAATGATCCATGTCAACAACCCTACACATGGCCAACCCTTTCAAACTCCTACCATGTAGTGTGATGCACTGCATGAGGTAGCTGTACAGTATGGATTTCCACGAGAAGAGTGTATTTTATTTTGCTCACTGACAGTGACACTCATGTGCAGTGTAAAAACCCCTAAAGCTTATGTAATTCTTATTTCAATAGGTAACAAACAATACTGACGTACATCGCAGTGATAACCCATTACATCCTGAGGCTGATTTTTTGTTTTAATTGCTTATTGTCCTATAAAGGTTATTACTGATTAGGAGATAGATCAAGCATTTTAGTTCAAGGGTGGTGCCAGAATAGATTGGCGCCTCTGGCGCCAAGCTATTCTGGCACCACCCTTGAACTATGATTGTCTAATTTATTTCAAGTGTAGCAGAGGAGCACACCAATGGGTGTTATCACTATCACCATCAGGAGAAAATTAAACAGTGACTTAACCCATATCCTACTGAGGCTAAAAAGCTTCAAATTTGTACACTGCCATATGCAAGCTACATTATAGTACTTACAGATAAGGATATAGACCAGTGGCTTTAGTTCAAGGGTAGTGCTAGAATAGCTTGGCGCCTAGAGGCGCTAAACTATTCCGGCACTATCCTTGAACTATTTTAGTCAAACTTATTTTACACACTGGTGTATTCAAAATAAGGGTTAATAGTTGAATGAAACAAAATTGGAAAAAGAAAAATCAAGCAAATAATGGGATGTATGACATCCTTGGCCTTGAATGCTCGCCCTATTCACTTTTTTCTTAGTAAAAGTTAGTTACTCCTCCACATTTCCTCAGGGCGTTTCATTGTGTACTTGAGGGCGTGCTGGAGTCTGTCAAACATTTGCTTTCCAACAAATACTGACCATGCCAGTGTGTAAAATCAGTGCGCAAATTAAAAACAAACAAAAAAAAACAAAAAAAAAAAAACCCACTAAAACTCACCGAAGAAACGGTGGAGTAACAAATACTGACTAAACCGGCCGGCTAGAAACATGAGTGGTGGACATAACACGAGCAAGCTGAAACTGACCAAGTCAGTGTATGCGTACACGACATGAATGTTGGCAACCAAAGGCAAAGCCCCCATACTGTTGCTCAGTGTAATTTCTTTTGCAACGATAAACGTCTCCTTCGTTCTTATTTCTGCTGCTAATTATTTTATCGGTCCTGGAGCAAATACACATCGTTTTCCGTGCATGATAAAAGGCCGTTAGCAAAGAATCTGTTTCAGGTCCGCCTGGTTCATGTAGCCACTGAACAAGGCCACCTGAATTAGACAGGAAAGCTCAGCGTAGCCATGAATGAATGAAATGACATTCGGACTAATTACAAAAACGTGACTTCGTGATTTACCTGGAGTTTCGGTTGTTATCAGGCCAGACTAGTATCTTCTGTCGGCTGATCTTAGAGGACACGATATGGCCTTGAGAGAGAGAGCGACAGCCTCGCTTTCAACATAAACGTACTGTGAATGCTCGATGACTGGCGAGCTCTAAATAAGGCGTAGAGATTGGCGCCCTTCCCGCTGCATTAGAAGTGTTGCGGAAAACTGAAACCAGTTTCTTCAACCTACTGCTAGATTTTCCTCAGGCGCATAATGCAGTGTCCCTTTACCAGTTCGATCAGGTTGTTTTTCTATTTAAAAAAAAGTCCCCAAGCCATCTTACTAAATATCTTTATCCCTGGATCTGAATTTACTCGTGTTACCGGTCACACCGGTCGAAACTTATTCTATTTCCATCAACGTCAGCCATGTCTTCAGTTGTGCTGACATTGCGTCACCTTCATAATTTTTGACTCACGTGCGAAGCAAAAGTGAGTATATGTTTTGTCCGTCCGCCGTCGTACACTTTAAAGTTGGCAGTTTCTCGGAGACTATTCAAGCCACAGTCTTCAAACTTGGCCCAAGAATACTTTGTGGCATTACACATACCAATTTGAGTGACCTCTCACAAAGGTCAAGATCACAGGGATCCATGTAAAAAGGTAAAAAAAAAAAAAAAAAAAAAGCTATATTTTGACATAATTTGTTTTTTCTCAAATGTGACAATTCACAACTTCAAACCCAAACTTGGTACAGAGATACATGATTTTAAGACCTTTCTATGCATACTAATTTGGTTGATACCTTGGAAAGGGCATGGGTCACAAGAGCTCAGGATATAGGTCAGAAATAGCCATACTTTGACAAAAGATGGTTTTTCTCAAATACTATTCAAAACTTCAAACCCAAACTTGGTACAGATATACCTGATGCTATGCAAACTAATTGGGTTGATTCTGTCGGAAAGGTCAAGGGTCACAAGAGCTCAGGCAATAGGTCCAATATAGCTAAGCCATATTTTGACAAGATGTTTTTTTCTCAAATACTATTCACAACTACAAACCCATACTTGCTACAGAGATACCTAAGGGGAAGACCTTTCTATGCATACTCATTTGGTTGATCCCTCAGAAAGTTCAAGGGTCACACGAACTCAGGAAATAGGTCCCAAATAGCCATATTTTGACCAAAGATTTTCTCAAATTCTATTCACACTTCAAAGCCAAATTTGGTACAGAGATACCTGATGGTAAGACCTATCTATGCATACTAATTTGGATGACCCCTCGGAAAGATCAAGGGTCACAAGAAGCCAGCGAATGTGTGTAAAATGCACAAAGGTAGCTGATGATAAGACCTTCCTATGAATACTAATTTAGTCTACTCATCGCAAAGGTCAAGGGTCCCAGGGGTTGACAGATGTGTAAAAAATACTTACATTTTAAGAAAACATGGATTTTGCTGGGTACAGAAGCCAGCACTTTACTTATTATCACAAAGGTCACACATGTAAATAGGTCATACATGTGAGCCATAATGGAGCTGACATTTCTTGCTTCAGTTTGAGGCATGCTCAGCATTTTGGTCTATTGCTTTGTCTCCTATGTTCTGCTGTTATAATTAACATTTCAAACAGTGGGATTAACGTATGTCAGACTATTCAACAACAACAACAACAACAAACATCAATTTTTCATTCCTACAATGCTAGCTGAATGAAGGGTTGTTACTGACTGCCACCGAAGATGTCTCATTTCAAAGACCCGGACAAGAAATTTTATTTACAGCTAATTACAAAGTGTTTTTTTTTAATATTTTTTTAAATACATTTTAACGCTGACATTGACAATACAGACAAAACAGTTTGCAAACATTCTTCTTTAGAATAACATGAACAATGCGGTTTACAAAACCGTTTAGACTTCAATATTAGTTTTAGTTTAGGTCAGAAGAATGTCACCGTTTCTCAGTGTATTCTTTGCTGAGCGGCCGGCTGTTCCGGCCATGTGCTCATATCAGTTGCAACTGATTGTTTAGCGGTTACAATTGAAATTGAATCAAACCGGAAAATATAACTGACTTACCACTTCCAAGGACATTATGCGATGCAGCATGTCCCTCTTTGCGGTTTGGCGGCATAAATGCATGATTAGGTTTTCTCCTTTCCGTAACCAGCTGATACAGCTGGATATCATTTTTATTTTATTTTATTTTTTGTTGTTGTCTTGAGTCTGTCAAATATCACTCAGGTCAGTCATTGGCTTCACACACACGTTTTTCAGTCGCAGCTATGTGATGGTAGGGCCAGCTGCACGAGAGAGCTTAGTCCTGCGCCAGCCACTAAGCAAGGTGCTCTGCTGTCGCGGCCGAGCACCTTGCTTAGTGCTGGCGCAGGACTAAGCTCACTCACGCAACTGTGACCTGGCAAGAAAGAACTGAACTAAGTAGCACTTTGTTGCCATGTCAGTCGTTGTGCGGACTTACTATACACCTCTTCACTCCGACTACCCAGAAAAAATGAACTGAAATTGACGAACTGCAATTAAGAGACTGACATAGATCCGTTGGTATGAGCTCCTGCTGTGGCAGTTGCTGGGGCTCGTGTATTTTATTTTTGTTGCCCGACGCCACTTTCAGATTTAAATATTTTACTACTAAAATTGTGTCAAAGATTTTAATATTTTAGTACTAAATTTATATTGGCAGTATTACTAGATCAGTGTTACAGTATTTTTAGAATGTCTTAGTATAAATGTATTAGTTAAATCTTTATTAGATTTTAGAATGTTTTAGCATTCACTAATATATTTTTTTTTTTTTCGGACCGCCATCACTGAGGCCCAAAAATTAATATCAAAGTCCGTTTTGGGGCCGTTTGGGACCCTCCCCCCCCCCCCTCCCCCACACACTTTTGTTATTTCGGAGGATGGTGAGAAGACTTGGTGCAAGAGGTTCTTACACGCGCGTCTATCCTACTCATTCATCCCCCTGGGCACCCCCTTTCGACGCTTTTTTATTTTAAAAACTTGGACCCCCCCCCCCCTCTCCCCGGGGGGGACTGATCCACTCGTGCACCGACACATACATTGTATTGGTCGTTTGACATCGGAGCGCACAACGTCATCGCAAATATCTCCGCAACTGAAGAACCACTTTTAAATATCAGTCTTAGAACAAATATCACTATTCATTGCCAGTCGACCTAATACGATTTACTTTTAATAAACTCGAGTTTTGCTGTGCAGTCGTAAAAAAAATCTGAATTTTTTCATGAAATGACTGACTGATTTTACATCCCTAAAACTGCCCCAGATATATTAAACCCAGTATAAGAAAGATCCATTTCCACGTCAGTGAATTGCCAAGTTTTCAACCATGAAACAGCGCAGGCATATATGTGTGACTTCGTTATTGAAATGTATCCTGGCTCTATTTAGAGTATTGAAAATGGCTTGTTTCTTCCGCAGTGTCTCAGCCTGGTTTTCACCAATTTTTTTTTTTTTTTTTTTTACGACCGTACAGCAGAATCGACAAACCATAGGAGTTCAGTAAAAACATATATTCCATATTAAGTCAACTGGCACCAAATGATATTTGTTCTTGTTAAAGTGGCACATAAAAGTGTTTCTTTACGGAAGATATTACTGAGTTAGGAAAAACTCCGACATGATGTCAAACGGCCTATACATGTATAATTGACACACCAAATATTGCCGTGGGCTAAGTGTCACCAGCATATAATAAACAACACATTCAATTCATTGATTAAACTCACTTTATTTGCACAACACAATCATGAAAGACTGAATTTCAAACTGCGTCTGTCGCTAAAGAAATTCTACAGCAGCGACAAATCAAAGTTGACTGTATCAAGGGGGACAATCCCATGTTTCACGTAGGGGAATCATTAAATCTCCTTTCAATAAGTGTCAGCAGACAGCAACAGCATGATTGCGCGGGCTCAACGCTTCTGTCTGCCTCTGCCGTTTACAAAAGACATAGATTTTCGGCATGTGCTCCTGCAGCCACAGGCTGCAGGGGTACATGAGAATCCATGTCTCTACAGATGAGGAGGCTCGCCACAGCTTCAGAAATTGCTCAGAATAGTGTTGAGAACTTGATCTGCACACATGAAATCAATAATAATTGATGTTTGTTAGCTGGCTGGTTAGGTAGGTGTGTGTGTGTGTGTGTGTGTGTGTGTGTGTGTGTGTGTGTGTGTGTGTGTGTGTGTGGATGGATTGCTGGATCATTGGATGCATGGATGGAAGGACGGACTCAGTGGCGGACTCAGTGATTGATTGATTGATCGATTGAGTGATTGATCGATCGATCGAGTGATTGATCGATCGATCGATTCATTGATTGCCTGACTGATTGAGAGACAGACAGACAGACATACAGACTTCAAGAGATAGACAGACAGGCAAAACGAGAAACATGACTGAATAACTGACATCTGACTGACAAGACAGCCGTCTTCCTCGAAACCCCACCCCCTACAACAAATTGAGGTAGACAACTACAATATACCCTTAACTGCCAGTCTGGGCAAAACGAACGCTTCCCAACTGCAAGAGACATAAACCCTCATGAGCCCCCGCAGTCGCGGGGGCTCGTGAGGATTTATGTCTCTTGTTAGCCCGGCATTGGTACCATTTACATCTGCGTTTGTCACGCGAGTGTCCGGCGTCGGTCAGTGTGTAGTGGTTTGAGAGTCGCAATGCCTGAACACGGGCAGCGAAGGGGTTAAACGCGTGACTAATTAACTCATTCAGCCCGACGGCCGTATTTCTCAAATGTTGGAGGCGTCATCTAATGACTATGCACCAGTTGCAGGAGATGGATCGACCATGATAATTCAAGGGCATTGCCAGATTAGCTTGGCGCCGACAGGCGCCAAGCTAATCTGCCACTGCCCTTGAATTACCATGGTCGACCCATCTCCTGCTATAGGGCGTCAGGGCTGAGTGGGTTAACTGATGGAGAGGGACTTACAGCAAACATCCGGAAACTTCTGGCAGATGTTGTCTGGAAAAAAAAAATTACAGCGTACTTGTAAATGTACCGGCATATTTTTTGGAAGTATTCTTAATCAGGGGCGGATCGGGGGTGGGTGGTGGTGGTGTGGTTGTGTGTGTGCGTGTGTGTGTGTGTGTGTGTGTGTGTGTGTGTGTGTGGGGGGGGGGTTACAAGGGTTCCGGACCACCACTCCCCCCCAAAAAAAAAAAAATAAATAAATAAATAAAAAATAAAATGCTATAACGAAGTCCCTTTTTGGAACCCAGCCCCCCCCTCCCCCCTCTTGATATTTTGGCGAATGGTGACAGTCTCCCCCGCTTTCGATTTTCAACCCCTGGAAGCAAGGTCTAGCGTCGGGGAGGCCTTTTGTATCAGGTTGAAGTTCCCCCCCAAAAAAAATAAGTTGGAAACCCCCCCCCCCACACACACACACACCCTTTCGAGGTAACTGATCCGCCGCTGTAAATTATGCTCGTAAACTTCGGATATAACAAAACGCCAGTGGAACCAAAATTGGCCGTTGTTCAAGTTATCCAAAGGTTGTTTTAACTCATTCTACCCCAAGACCGAAATCCTTAAATATCGCCGTCGTCCTCGGAAGACTTTGCATTGCAGCGCAGGACACAGACCGACCATGATAGTTCAAGGGTGATGCCAGAATAGCTTGGCGCCCGTAGGCGCCAAGCTATTCTGGCATCACCCTTGAACTATCATGGTCGATCCTTACCTTCCTGTGGTGTGTCTGGGGTAGAATGAGTTAAAGTACCATTACGCGAGAAATCTGAAGACACATTTCTGCACCATTTCTGTTTGTTATGCCTTGTCGACACACTTAATGAACTTTAACAGCAGTTGGGACAGGCAGCAACAGCACACGCGTAATCGCACTTATTTATTCTGCCCAGCCGTTAGCGCGTCAATCTATTTTTTAGCTGTTTCTCGTAATGAAAGCGTTGTATTTATAGAACGGGGTAGAGTCATTGCCAAATTATTTGATATCATAAAAACGACGTGTGCTGAACTGGATTGCCCTGTGATGAACCATATCTAGACCTGTGTGTAGCGTTTCGTAACCATCTGTTACAGAATTGTATCTTTGAACAGTTACGGCGGTAGTGGGCCTTTAAGCGATATCATTTACACATTGAAAGATCTTGAAAGAATGTAGTCGGCACTTCACTTGACTAAGCCGTGGTATTGAGCATACAAACCAAGGGAAAGTACTGAGCGCTGATAAATGTTAAAAAAAAACCCCAAAAACAACAACAAACAAACAAAAAAACACAGTTATATATATTCCGGTTATTATACAGGCGCTTTTCCCAATTCTGCGAATCGGCTCAAAGCGCCGCGAACTGAACCCAACACGCACGCTCACGTGACACGCATTCACCCTAAAGACAAACACAGTACAAGACAGACACAGGACATTCACGTGGTGCAAAGGGTCAGCTCAGCTACTGAGGTTTCGGAAATTTTGATCGCTTATATTTGAAATTTATAGTGTCCTGAAACCAGTATCAAAGTGGAGGGAGAGGAAGAGCCGGAGCACCCGGAGAAAGAACCCCCGACGGTCCGCCCGAATTAACTAGACGAGAAAAGTCCGACGCCGGAACCCGGTATCGAACCTCGCACCTTTAGCATTGCCGTGGCAGGCGCCTTTACCACCGCGCCACGGACCGCCAGTTAGATCCCCTGCCCCTTCAAGTATGGCACCCATTGGTAGCCCACGAAAGCACTCAGTGTGAATTATAAGGTAGTCATATACAGTACACTTCGGACATGACAAATCGCCAGGGGACCCAATTTTTTTCTTGTTCTTGTCCTTATACCCGAATACCCGAAGTCCGTTATAAGCGAAGTCATGTATAAAAAAAAAAAGAATGCTAACGGGACCTCTCAATAAGCCTGGTGTTGTTATATCCGATTTTTGTTATATCTGACTTTTGTAACAAGCGAAGTAGACTGTACATTAAACCATGTCGCTTTTCACACTCCCCCACAACCCCACCACCCCCCCCCCCCCCAACAACCTACTCCCATCCCCACCCCTACCCCCCCAAAAAAAAAAAAATAAATAAATAAATAAATAAATAAATAAAAATAAAATAAAAATTAAATAAAGAAATTAAAGAAAAAACATAAATAAATAAATAATAGTAATTTTAAAAAACAACAAGATGGGATGAACCATAACCCACAAAGTCCCTTCTATATGAGAGCTGTCTTCGCTGTCAAGGGTCTCTACCTTTTGTCTTTGACTTGATTGTGATGTTGAAATATCTCCTTTTGAAAAAGTGTTGCACATGTGCCAATGCGTCATAGTGAACTCTGTAAGGGGAGCGCGCAGTGCATACGCGTCATTGGTTTGTCAAACGTCATTTGTCATGACGTATTTTTTTGTATTTATATAATTTTATATTTAACGTGATGTGAGTTTCGCTTTAGCTTCAAGACTTGAGAAAATGGTGACAAAACTATAATTTCACGGTAAAATTTCAGTTTTGCTATAATTTGTGTGAAATCACTCAGGTGGACTTTACCTAGCTATATGCTATACTAAGTACACCTGCATGCTCTTCTGAAAACGCGTCGTTGTGTGTGTATACGTGTGCGTGCGTGCGTGCATGCGCGCGCTGCAAACATCCTCAAGAGGCATAGATGTTCATGCGCCTCCGGGCATATGTTTGAGAGAGAGCGAGCGAGCGAGCGAGAGAGAGAGAGAGAGAGAGAGAGAGAGAGAGAGAGAGAGAGAGAGAGAGAGAGAGAGAGAGAGATGATGATGATGATGATGATGAAACGTTTTATTGACAGGATAAAGTTTTAGGCGAAACGCCTCTCTTACAAACTATCCTGTTAGAAAAGAAATATTAACAGCAAAGAGTAAGAAACACAATAACACAATAAATCGAAACATGAAGAAATAAACTGGAAAAACTTAGCAATGCAAATAATGCGCACACATATCAATAATAGTGAATAATAATTATATATATATATATATATATATATATATATATATATATATATATATATATATATATATATATATATATATATATATATATATATATATATATATATATATATATATATCGATTATATAAGTAGTCCGTTCAGGTAGTAAGTTACTGTAACAAGATGCTATATAAACGAGTTTTGAAGGTTCTAGAATTAGAAATGGATTTAATTTGGGGTGGTAGTTTGTTCCAGGCTTTGGCACCTGAGAACGAAAGGCTGGTTTTATATATATCGAGCCTGGCCCATGGTAGCTGTAACAAACTGTTCCTCGTGTTTTGTCTTTGACTGTCCAAAAATAACATACGAAGGTAAGATGGGGTTTTATGGTGAAGAATTTTATGCATAAGTATGCATCGATTAAATGTGAACTGTTTGTTTAGGTTTAGCAGTCGGATGGTTCTAAACTTTTCGTCGGTGGGAGAGGGACCAGGCACAGTTAACTTTACCCCTCGACGATACAATGAGTTAAGTTTATTTAAATGTACCTCACTGCATCCATCCCAGATAGTGGAGCAGTAATCACAGTGTGTCTTAATATGGGCATGGAGAAAGAGTCTTCTAGTCTCAGTGTTAACTATTTGACTTAGTTTTGATAGCAGGAATAGATTTTTAGATATTGTTTTGCATGTGTTTTCGATATGTGGTTCCCAGCTGAGCTGGTTATCTACTGTGACTCCAAGCAAACGGTGTTTTTTAACTTGATCAAGGGGCTCAGAGTTCAGGTATAATGTTAAGGGCAGGAGACCACGTTGATGTTTTTGGCGTGAAGTAATTAACATACTCTTTGTCTTTTGGACACTAATTATCATATGATTATGTTGGCACCAGCTTGAAACCTCATCAAGACTTTGCTGGAGAACTTCGTTTATTTTTGGCAATTCGCTGTTTGATGTATGTATGGTAGTGTCATCAGCAAATAAGTCACATGTTGCATCGGGATGTGAGATAGAGAATGGTAAATCATTGATAAATATGTTGAATAACAATGGGCCCAAAATTGACCCCTGAGGAACACCACACGTTACTAAACCTTCACTCGAGTAATTACCATTAAGCAAAACTTTCTGTCTTCTGTCACTTAGATAGGATGATATCAGATGTACGGTATTGGAATCGATGTGATACATCGGTAGTTTTTTCAATAAGATAGAGTGGTTGACTAAATCAAAAGCTTTTTTAAGGTCAAGAAAAACTGCACCTGATAACTGAGAATTATTAATGGCTGCAGATGTGTATGGATATGCTTTTCAATAGGTTTTGAGATAACTGGTAGAATGGAGATAGGTCTATAATCATTCAATGAGTTTAAGTTTTTGCTTTTGGGAAGGGGAATGACCTTAGCTGTTTTTAACTCATCAGGGAAAATATTTCTTTGAATAGAAAGATTGTAAATGAACGTTAGAGACTCAACTATGTAGGGCAGAGCTATTTTAAGAATTTCGCAACTGATGCCATCTGAACCACATGACCTCTTTTTCATATTAGATATATATTTACCCACGTCAAAAACAGTCATTGGGGGGAGTGAGAAAACACAACCAGCAGTATTGTTACTGTGAAATCGTAGTTGCTCAGAACATTGGCATTTCGCAGGATCATTTG
>BTPG01000002.1:30376422-30443922 GCA_036245525.1 Semisulcospira habei
TCAGTGGTCTCTACCTTTTGTCTTTGACCTGATTCTGATGTTGAATTATCTTCTATTGAAAAAGTCTCGCAGATCTGCCAATGCGTCAGTGAGTTCTATAAGGAAGCTCAGGACATACGCGTCATTGATTTGTCAAACGTCATTTGCCATGACGTAAGTTTTAGTTTTTACGTAATTTTATATTTTACGTGATATGAGTTTCACTTTCGCTTCATAGGCTTGAGAAAATGGTGACAAAACTAGAACTTCACGGGTACAATTTCAGTCTTGCTATAATTTGTGTGAGCAGATTGACTTTACCTAGCCTAGCTACACGATATACTAAGTACACGGGTCACCTGCATGCTCTTCTGAAAGCGCGTCGGAGTGTGTGTGCGTGTTAGTGCGCATCTTCAAGAGGTATAGATCCTCATGTGCCTGGAGGGCGCACGAGGATCTATTCCTCCTGGAGATGCGCGCATGTGTGTGTGTGTGTGTGTGTGTGTGTGTGTGTGTGTGTGTGTGAGAGAGAGAGAGAGAGAGAGAGAGAGAGAGAGAGAGAGAGAGAGATAATGACGTCACATTTAGAGTATTATGTTAGTGTCTGCGTGGTGACGGAGTTGCCTCTTTTACGTCACTGCCACTGTCTGACTTTCTCTGAAAGTAAAGTACACATACCAATGGGAATTACTCAGCGCTGGACAAACAAACAGGCAGGAGAAACATATATGCACAAACATGAAGGTGCACTACCAAATGTGGTCGGGTAAATACCCTGAATTCCCACAGTAGATGCACAAGACAAGACACAACAATGCCCCACCGCGACCCTTCCTAAATAGTTCCTTCTACAAATAGAAGGGACTTAAAAAAACAAATGGACGCGCGTATGATAAAGAAACAGTTCCCACAGGCAGGGGATGATCTTTCAGTAATTGGTCACTACCGCGTGTAGTATACTACACTTGTAAACGATCATCCCTTGCCTGTGACAAGTCTAGGTAAAAAGAAACGGGCTTGTTTCCTTGAACAGCCCTGGCGAATCAAATCGGCACAGCTGCAGTGGACATAAATTGATGAGTCTGCAGGCCGTATTCCATTGGCATCTGCTGTCTCCGCCTGTACCCCATAACCCGCCCTTTGGAACCGTGGATAATCCCTCTTGTGATATGTTTGTTAAGCCCCGAACTAACCAACCAACCAATGTATATGCACCCACCCACCTATGCCCCCCCCCCCCTCTCTACCCACAACCAGTCACTTTGTGGAGAAAGTTCAAATGTCTCCGACACTGACTTACTGATCGCTTGTCGTCTCTCTCTCGCTTGGGACTCTCGATGTCTCGGAGCACCTGTAATTGGATTAAAAATACAAAATAATCCACAGTTCAATGGTAATGTGAAGATTTCATCCCAAAGTCTACCGTATTGTTTGGAGCTCACATGCGTTTTTCTTTTAGTAACATTCAGAGTTCATGTTCATATTTTTAAGCTTATCCTTCTGATCCATTTCTCTCCTCTCTAACACAACCTCATGGCGCCTCCATTAGTACCCTCTGTGGGCTGATGTAGCGGCATGAATTCTGAAGAAGAAAGAGCAGCAAAATGACGTCACTATTAGCTTAACGCCACAGCATCGCTAGTCCCACCACTCAGAGTACTCTGTGACGAATATTATATCAATTCAAGAACAAAGTATAACACTGACATCTGGTGCTTTGCGACAATTGTGTAACACTGACGTGTTTGGTGCCTTTGAGTCACCGTCACTGTCTGATCCTTTTCTAGAAGTCGACAATTCTTACTTTTCAATTTTTTTCTGCAATGAATTAATTTTTACGAAAAAGTTGAAAAGGTACAAAGCTGACCAACGAAGTCACTCAATGTCTATCTCCAAGCAAATCCAAAATTTCAAGTGAATAGAACGAAAATTACGGACTCAAATGCGGGTCAACCGACTTTATATAAACGGCAAAATTTCTCTTTAACGAGTCACCCAATAAACATGTTCGGAGGCTCTCCGCAATAGATCTCGATCAAAGCATTTCCTAAAGTTTCAGCGGGCCTGTACATACACAAACACTGGAGATACTCGTGTCTACACGCACGCACGCACGCACGCACGCACGCACGCACACACTCACGCGCGCGCGCGCGCGCGCGAACGCCAAATGTACGATAAGCAGCGTTAGACATGACGTAATTTCTTTTGTGTTACTTCTTTGCCAGAATCCGCCCATCACATCGTGTGCATTTTACAGACCGACCAGCCCCAGCCACAGCTCCAGCCCTCAGCCCCCAGCCCCAGCCCCAGCCCCATCCCAAAGTCTACCGTATTTTCAATACAGTAGACAAAAACAAGATGGTATGAACCATAACCCACAAAGTCCCTTCTATAAAAGAGCTGTCTTCGCTGTCAAGGGTCTCTACGTTTTGTCTTTGACTTGATAGTGATGTTAAAATATATCCTTTTAAAAAAAGCTTTGCAGATGTGCCAATGCGTCATAGTGAACTCTATAAGGGGCGCGCACAGTGCATACGCGTCATTAGTTTATCAAACGTCATTTGTCATGACGTATTTTTTTTTGTTTATACGTAATTTTATATTTAACGTGATATGCGTTTCGCTTTCGCTTCAAGACTTGCGAAAATGGTGACAAAACTAGAATTTCACGGTCTTTTTCAGTCTTGCTATAATTTGGGTGAAATCAGCTTGACTTTACCTAGCTACATGCTATACTAAGTACACCTGCATGCTCTTCTGAAAGCGCGTTGATGTGTGTGCATGCATGTGCGTGTGCGTGCGTGCATGCGCGCGCTCCAAACATCCGCAAGAGGCATATATGTTCATGCGCCCTAATATATATATAATTATATACACAGGTATGAACCTGACATGTTAATGCAGACAGTCGAACTATTATATAATCTGCAGCAACAGTAGAAGAGTATTAGGTAATAGGAAACTTGTCACTAACTATACGAATAGTAGCATAAGGGAGCCGAACATACTATTACTTCTGAAGTAAATATTTATGGAGGCGATCTTTGAAGACGTTTTATAATTTGAAGGTGTTTTATAAATGTGTGTTTGGGTGTGTGTGAGAGAGAGAGAGAGAGAGAGAGAGAGAGAGAGAGAGAGAGAGAGAGAGAGAGAGAGAGAGAGAGAGAGAGAGAGAGAGAGAGAGTGAGTGAGTGAGTGAGTGGAGAGACAGAGGATGAGAGAGAGAATCTGGGGGAAAGAGAGAGAGAGAGAGAGAGAGAGAGAGAGAGAGAGAGAGAGAGAGAGATAGAGAGAGAGAGAGAGAGAGAGAGAGAGAGAGAGAGAGAGAGGGGGGGGGGGATAGATTTCCCTTTTTCTGCCTCTGCCTTTTTTTTGGCGAAACTTTGTTTGTTTTCTTATTCCCATCGCATGTTTGTATATGATTTTCTAAGCCTTCAGTTTTCTTGGAAATGCATGTGTGCAAGTTCTAAGTATGACGTTAATGTTGTTGATGACGTAACAGTATATTTCAATAATATAGATACCTTGCTAAGATTGTGTGTCTGTGTGTGTGTGTGTGTGTGTGTGTGTGTGTGTGTGAGAGAGAGAGAGAGAGAGAGAGAGAGAGAGAGAGAGAGAGAGAGAGAGAGAGAGAGAGAGAGAGAGAGAGAGAGAGAGAGAGAGAGAGCGTGACTAGTTGAACTTAGAAAATCTATGCCCCCCCATTCCCCCCCCCCTTCCCCCCCCCCCCCCCCCCGCATGATTTGCCTGAGATTTTTTTTTTTTTACGTCATTTGATGTTTTTGTCAGTTTTGTTTGTGTGTGAGTTCTGAGTATGTTACCTCCGATATTGATGACGATGATGATGTACGTAACAGTAAAAGTAGTAATGTGTTATATTTTAGATGCATTTTCTACTTAGTACGTCATGCTCATGAGTCATTAACTATTGCTGTCTTCCGGACTGACAGGAATGACGTACTAGAATTTATGCAAGTGTATTTTAATTCGGACTATACCATAAGCATAATACGAACATTGCAATTGTGTGTGTGATTTTTAGAGTTTTCTTGACTGTACGTTTGAAAATTCTACTAATGATGATGGTGTCAATGTTGATGATGACGTTATTATTATAAATATTTCATTGCGACATTTCTTCCTCCGCACACTGCGTGTCAATACTCGTGTTTCATAAAAGTTTCATGTCATCAGTAATGACGCACTAATATCACGAACTTGTGCACGTGCTTTTGTACCTTAGTCTATATATGTAAACGTAATACGATAATTTACTCACAAAACAGATAGGTGAGGCTAGCGCTGATAGGTGCCTGATAGGCGGGGGCAGGGGATCTAACTGTTTGTCTGTCCAGCGCTGAGTGATTCCCCTTGGTTTGTGTTACGATAATTTAGCATTTCAAAGTGCATGTGTGTACATTTTGTATCTATTTTGACGCACTACGTTCTCACACGTAAATTATGTTTTGTTACCTAGTTACCTGTTACCTGGGCATTCCCCTGAAGGAGCCCTCGCTGAGAGGGCGAAAATTTGTGCATAGAATAAAAGTGTAAGTCCTCCTAAACTACGTGGTGTATGTGGATCCTTTCTTCACATTTTAAGTATTTCACTGCTGCTTGGATCCATTTGGAGTGTGTGGTGCCAGCTTTCTTGGACTGGTTTTCTTTATTCATATATATATATATATATATATATATATATATATATATATATATATATATATATATATATATATATATATATATATATATATATATATATATATATATATATATATATATATATATATATATTCATTAAATTCTGAGAATGCTTCTTGCTAAGCTAATGCCATGGAATTCAAGGCTGGTAAGCTTGCATTGTGTCATCAGGACATCAGCTGCCCTTTTTGTGACTGCATCGCCTACTAGTTCTAGAAAGGAGAGGGTTAGTGGGAGAGAAGGAATGACAGACCTATCATTTTAAGCCTTCCACTGAACACCTGCTACATAAAGTAATCCGCTGGAGAATATCCAGTCCTCTCCCCGAGAGGGGAGGCTAGTGCATGAATATTCTCAAACAGATCTTAGACCTGCTGGATAGATTTAAGTTTTTGCCGCCTACAACCGGTTTCGCCGCAGGGAGGGGGGGGGGGGGAGTGTGTGTGTGTGTGTGTGTGTGTGGGGGGGGGGGGGGGGGGGTTGGGGGGGCTCTTCAGGTAGGCATACGGCGTAACCTGAAATTGCAAACACAACGCATGTACTAGAAGCTGCCTCCAGAATTTGACTGGTAGCACCGCCAGTACAGCGCGGGTTCCCGAAAACTTTATGAGGTGTTGCAGTGGAAGAAGACAGACTAATTTTGAAAAGCAACACCTAGGCAATTTTGTAGTGCAATTATTCTTTACTTTTAACAAAGGCGTCGCCCAAAGCCCCAAAATGCACTCAATCAGAATAGCTCAAGGGACGTAATTTTTCATTAAATTCTGAGAATGCTCTTGCTACGCTAATGCCATGGAATTCCAGGCTGGTAAGCTTGCATTGTGTCATCAGGACATCAGCTGCCCTTTTTGTGACTGCATCGCCTACTAGTTCTAGAAAGGAGAGGATTAGTGGGAGAGAAGGAATGACAGACCTATCATTTTAAGCCTTCCACTGAACACCTGCTACATAAAGTAGTAGGGACTGCCCCCAGGTGCCCCGCAATCCGCTGGAGAATATTCAGTCCTCCCCCCCGAGAGGGGAGGCTAGTGCATGAATATTCCCAAACAGATCTTGGACCTGCTGGATAGATTTAAGTTTTTGCCGCCTACAACCGGTTTCGCCCCAAGGTGGGGAGGGGGGGGGGGGGGCTTTTCAGGTAGGCTCTTCTGAAAAATTACGTCCCTTGAGCTATTCTGATTGAGTGCATTTTTGGGCTTTGGGCGACGCCTTTGTTAAAAGTAAAGAATAAAGAAAAGTAAATAAAGAATATATATTATAAGTTATTGGTCGAAGGGGTATGCTACACGGTCCCTTGTAGGCCTGAGGGAGGTCAAAGGAAACATTGTACCCCGAAGTACAGTGGTTCCTTTGACCTCCAGAAGGCCTACAAGGGTCCGTGCAGCGAACCCCTCCGACCAATAACGTATTTGTTTTCATTCCTCCACTATTTTCGTAAAAGAAATCAAGAAGACATCTTGCGACCTGGATCACGCCAGACATGACTGACGTCAAGGGAATATACCTTTATACATAATACACTTATGACGTAATTTAAAATATGTCATGACGTTGTCGTCTCCAGTACTGAGTGTGCTTGTTGTTTCGAACAACACTAAGTAACTTTGTACTTTAGAACGTTTGGCGATCTTTTATAGAACAAAACTGGCATCCAAGATGCGTCGTCGAGAGGGCTACAAACCGTCCGCTATTTTTCGCTACAGGGGTTTTTACATCACGATCACATGGTACGGTTTGCGCTACAGTGACTGGTCGTGTGACGTAGGGAGGAAAACAAATATATACATATATATATATATATATATATATATATATATATATATATATATATATATATATATATATATATATATATATATATATATATATATATATATATATGTGTGTGTGTGTGTGTGTGTGTGTGTGTGTGTGTGTGTGTGTGTGTGTGTGTGTGTGTTACAGAGTAACATACCCTCTGTCATCGCATCCAAAAGAAAAATCAGGATACAGAAAGCTGCACACACACACACACACACACACACACACACACACACACACACACACACACACACACACACACACACACACACACACACACACACACGTGTATGAAAATATGACTGACTGACTGAAAAAACGAAACGAGTGAATGAGACCGACCAAAAATAAACATAATTAGAAAACAATGACGCAGGTTTTTCGGGCGTGCGTCGTCTTCGCTTTACTAAAGAAATAACAATTAAAATGAAATGAAAGTAAACAATAAAACCCCCCGGGGAGGGGGGGGCGGGGGGGGGGGATGCTATCAAAATGGCATACACTTACCAAAGAACGATTGGTGTTTCATCCTGAAAGGTCAGATGTCCGTCAACTTAGAAGAATTAATCACTTTCCGAGAGTCTCACTGGTTAGATCTATTTCGATCAGGATTCTGCTCGACGCTCAAAGCTATATGTATATATACTGGTGCGTACCGCTGGCACAACATGATCCATGTGGCTTTTAACCCATTCAACGTGAACACGATCCAACTGCAAGAGACATAGATCCTCAAGAGCCCCCGCGAGTGCGGGGGCTCATGAGGCTCTATGCCTCTTGTTGAGACCAATTCGAATCCTCGTGTCTTGGAAGGTTTTGGCTTTCGGTCGTTGAATGAACAAAGTTTTCAGAAACAAAAATGTACGCAGGGAAGGGATTCAACATAACCAAAGAATCATAGGTTTAAATGCCCAAAACCTACTCCATATGAAAAATCATAGATGAAACTTGGGGAGAACAAGAGACATAGATCTTCAGGGGTCCGTTCAGTTTGAGGGGGTGGGGGTGGGGGGTGGGGGGAGGGCATATGAAGGTGTATACAT
The DNA here is from genome assembly GCA_036245525.1 of Semisulcospira habei. Lineage (NCBI taxonomy): Eukaryota > Metazoa > Mollusca > Gastropoda > Semisulcospiridae > Semisulcospira > Semisulcospira habei. Next base: position 30,383,949 of record BTPG01000002.1, read on the forward strand.
GTTGTAGATGCGTGGTTTGCTACTAATATTTACTACCCGAAACCTACTCTGTATGAAGAATCAAAGAGGTAAATTAGGAGAATTTCATGAGCCCCCGCAAGTTAAATATATGTTATTAAAAAATCATGATCTGTGAGTACCAAACAAACTGAATTTGCACTAAGCATTCACTAAGACAGAAAATTTGATGAAGTCGAATCAAAATTAGACCTTTGGCTGTCGGTAGCGGTTTTTGTCGCGATGATTCCTGCAGGACAGAAACCGCTAACGACAGGCAAAGCGTTAGAAAACTACAGAGTAGTTTGGAGAGTAAACCTTTTGGAGTAACAGGCACGTGTTTGTCTCAAATCAATATGACCTAAGCCTGATGTGTTCTTCACTGAAACTGCATGATCACACCAGTCATCATCTGATAAATCAATGCATAAATAAGTAAAGAAATTATTTAAAAAAAATAGCGCGTGTGTGATTTGACATTAAAGTTCAGGCTGTAGGTAAAGTGTCCTCTCTTGGCATAAACTATATGACAACGGCTTGTCTGCTGATTGTTCTGATCATCTCAGTTTCAATTATTCTGATCATATCACATCAAACACATGCATATTACGTCAGTTCTGACTTTCATTAAAAGTTCAGGCTATAGGTAAACTGTCTTTTTTTGCCATAAATACGACAAACACTTTGACTGCAGATTATTAAGATCATTTCAATTTCAATTATTGTGATTATATCAGGCTTATATTGATTATATCACACCAAGCACACGCATACATTTATTATCATCAGTTCTCACTTACATTTGTATATACAGGGGAGCTGGATGGCTCGGTGGTAGAGCGTTCGACTCTAGTCCGAAACTGGTCCCGGGTTCGAATACAGCTGGGGTCAAAATTTGGTCAGACCCTATTTGGGGTGCCCCGTCTTTGAAATCGCTTTCGTGGTGGACAAAAGACGTTAAACCCTAAACGTGTTTTTGTGTATACAGTACTAATGTGGTCTTAGCACGCATTCAAAATGTACACTCTAAACCACTGTCGATAGCAATCGTCCGCCGTCCGCCGTGAGATGACCTTAGCGGCGTGTTCAGCGTTAATCCCAAATGACTAACTAACTTCATAGCACCCCGTGTCATGAAATAGCCTGCTGACTAAAAAAAAAACCCAACAACCCCCCCCCCCCCCCCCCAAAAAAAAAAAAAAAAAAAAAAAAAACCAAACATAACGAATTTTTAAAAAAGCAAACAAAAAACAAAAATCCGAGTGTGCGAAGTTGTCCTAACTCATTCAGCGCAACGGCCGTATTTCCCAAATTTTGGAGGCGTCATCTAATGACTATGCACCTGTAGCAGGAGACGGATCGACCATGATAATTCAAGGGCAGTGCCAGATTAGCTTGGCGCCTGTCGGCGCCAAGCTAATCTGGCACTACCCTTGAATTATCATGGTCGACCCATCTCCTGCTGTAGTACGTCAGGGCTGAAAGGGTTTAAAGTTCAGTCTGTAGATAAACTGCCTTTTCATACCATAAAAAGGAAATAGCTAATAGTCTGCAGATTATTCTGATCATTTCACTCTCAACTATTCTGAACACTGTACAAAAGTAAACTGTATTGCAGGGCACACTCGTACAATCTACGTTTGATCTTAGATATAAATGTTAGTATAGGCAGTATAGGTATGTAAATGTGTGACTGAATGTCATTTTAACTGCGATATATCTATTGATTTGAAAGCCCGTGAAACAATTTTCCACTTATGTGGGAACACCAGCACTTGTTGCGTACTGAGAACAGAAGGCAAAAGATATTGAATGAAATTAATGGAGGAAAATGAAAAATGAAAACGAACGCAATGCGATAAGCAACATTGCGTTCGTTTTAAATAATACGTGAACGCTAACAGCGAAACACATAATTCTTAAGTGACTGCCGGGACAAATTGAACACCACCCAACTGCAAGAGGTATAGATCCTCATGAGCCCCCTACAGATGAGGCGGCGCACGTGGATCTGAAACCATTTTCGCATCCATGTTGCTTAGACGTGTTGGGATTTTTGACGTTAAATTTACTATGATAATCTAACATAGGTATGTGACCTAGGTCATACGCTCGCCCAACTCCCGCACTCTCGGTGGACGCAAATGTTTGTCTTTGAAAGCAGCTGTCAAATTCAACACCAAGTAATCGCATCAGTCTGAGGAACACGCGGATGACGAAGGCCAGCAAGCGGTAACAACTGAACATCACGAGTCCGGAATCTGCTGGTGCTCGCCAGGCTCTTTGCTTATTGCAGTTGGATACTATGTTGTTTTGCATTTTTGCAGTAGTGAAGTGTGATTAACCAATATAGCCTCGAGGGCCGCATTTCCTAAATGTTGGAGATTTCACTTTACGACTTGGAATTAGTTGGTGGAAATGGATCGACCATGATAATTCAAGGGTAGAGCCAGATTAGCTTGGCGCCGACAGGCGCCAAGCTAATCTGGAACTACCCTTGAATTATCATGGTCGACCCACCTCCTGCTGTAGGGTGCCGGGGGCTAAATGGGGCGAATATGAGCTTTGGTGAAAGCACTACCCACACGCACACATTCGTTCAAACAAAGTACAGACACAACATGTGCCTAACGACTGTGTGTATTTTGAGTTCACAACTGATCAAAGCAGCCACATCAATGTCAGCGTCCTAATGCAAATCTTGAGTCGAAACATTGATAACAGTGCACGTTGAGTTGAGGTTATGTATTCTAACTGCCTGTCCAACATGACCCACAACGGCTTCGGGCCCACTGCGGCCGTCATCGGCCCGAGGACCTTAGCTTACTGGGACTTGTCCCCCCCCCCACTCCCCCACCCCGCCCTCCCGGCCACTGATGGTCAATGTCCTCTACCTAGGGCTGTTACAGCAGGTTTCCAAGGACCCCGATCTTGTGCCGGGAACCCACACTTGGTTCTGTCTGCAACAGTCAAAAAAAAAAAAGAAAGAAAGAAAAAAATCTAAACACGTCCAGCGCCGAATATATTTGAACTTCAAGAGGTATAGATCCTCATGAGTCCCCGCAGCTGCGGGGGCTCATCAGGATCTATGCCTCTTGCTAACACCACTTTGAATCAGTACTCTTGAGACATCTAATTTTTGTGTGTGTGTCTTCAATTAAAGAAGATTGCAGAAACACAGTCTTGTCAGTTGGCACCCTGAACTGGCTAAACATGCAAAACACTTAAAGGTCTAAAACGTTTGGGTTGCTTCCCTTTATAAGCTACCGTAGATCAAACTCACGGTCTCTTTCGCGTTTTGTGAGAAATCGAAAAAGAGCGAAAAACACACGTGAACGAGATTACTCTCACCGTCATGACGTCATAACGTTGCGTCCCAACCTAGGCACGGTCCCGACCTCGGATAGAATGACGTACAATCAAAGACCGTATATTATCAGATAATATAATTATTGTCTTTGGTACAATATAATACTCACACAAATTAGTGGACATTGCAATTTTTGCTTGATCGAATTATTTTTAAAAAAAGGCCACCACCCCCACCGCCACCTCCAACCCCCCCCCCCCCCCCCCCTTAAAAAAAAAAAAAAGAAAGAAGAAAAATAAAATGAACATTAATATCTCAGCATTGATATAAGATTGGTTCTGTTGAAAGGACTCTGCCCCGTGTGATACCAAAAGAGAGTAAATCCATGCTTGTGAAAAGCAAGATTTTCAATGCATTACAGTGTAAACCTCGCTTTTCACGAAAATTGACTTAATCGTTATTGCCTTTACACCGCAGACCAGAACACTCAGATTTGCGAGAGTTTTGACCCTAGAGTTCAGTGTGTTAATAATGAGGTTCCGTTTGCTACGAATGACTTCCCAAAAGGAACGAGAGCAAAATCACAACGGGGAACCGCGTGCTCCAAACATCTCCAAGAGGCATGGATCCTCATAAGCCCGGAGGGCTCATGAGGATCTATGCCTCTTGGAGATGTTTGGAGCGTTGTCTACACTTATAGTAGAAGCTGTGACCCCGTTCTCGTTTGTTGTTCGGCGTAAACGTAACCTCGCTATTTACTGTATCCTAAGAAAATCATAATTCATTTACCAGAGCAGTGTTGCAGGATGGAGGCAGGTTGAAATCATCAGTGGAGATGGCAAAGGTTTGGTTCATGTACTGGATGTTCTGGTTGAAAAATGCTGCGGCAAAATCAATCAATCAATTGCTCAATCAGCTGCTCACTCCATCCATCCATCCATCCATCCATCCATCCATCCATCCATCCATCCATCCATCCATCCATCCATCCATCCATCCATTCGTCCGTTCGTCCGTCCGTCCATCCGTCCATCCATCCATCCATCCATCCGTCCTTCCATCTATCCATCCGTCCGTCCGTCCGTCCATCGACCCACCTACCGACACCAATCAGCCAGCCAGCCAGCCAGCCAATCAATCAATCAATCAATCAATCAATCAATCAATCAATCAATCAATCAATCAATCAATCAATCAATCGTCAGTCTGTCAGTCCCAGTCAGTAAATTAGTCAAGTGACCATTAACATTTTTCGTCCTTCCTTGATGTCTGTGCCGGCCAGTGATTATGGACCTTACGGCATAAAGCCTAAGGTCACAATCACAGACCAGCGCAGTTACTACAGACTTCGTTCATGGCCTTGTACCACAAAAGTCGTATGTAACAGCACTCTCTCCTACATAGCACCCGACTACACTCTTCCTATTGCGCACTTCGCTTACCAGTAAACAAAGGTCATCGGACCGACGTCGGCCGCAGTGGGCCCGCGCACGACAGTGCGCGGGCCCACTGCGGTCGATGTCGGCCCACGGGAGCTCTGCGTAAAGCGTTATTACAAACTGAGTCACCGCGCCTAACCATTTTCCGCCATCTGCATCGACAAAACTCCCAAACATCCCCAAGAGGCATGGATCCTCATTGGCCTGGGGTATTGCCTGTGCTTATGGTACAAGCTGGTTATCCGCCGTGATTCCGCTCTCGTTTCGTTGTTGGGAGTCGTTGGTCGCAAATGACACGTCACTAATAATTACGCTGCTTACTATGATCGATTGCTCCGTACGCTGTTTCCTGCACCAGTGCGCAGTCCACTATGGTGATTGTGACGTAACCACTGACGTCATTGTCAGTGTAGGACACTGTGTTTTCACCAATGCCGAAGCCGCCCATAATGGCGAAAGCCACACCAGTCGTGCTTGCATTTCCGGCTGGGATGAGAAAATACAAGTGATAAAGAAACAGGCATGTACAGAAACAAAATGAACACGCGCACATGCACGCACGCACGTAAGCAAGCATGCTTGCTTGCACGCACGCACACACATACACGCACACGCACGCACACAGAATCAGACAGACATACATATACACGCACGCACGCACGCACGCACTGACGAACGCACACACACGCAAGCATCCACACACACGCACTCACGCGCACACACACAAACACGCACGCCCACATACATACATACACACAATAAAGTCATGCACATACGAACGCACCCACGTACGCGCGCACACATACATATACATACACATACGCACCCACACACGCGCGCGCGCGCGCACACACGCACACACACACAACCGCAAACATATGCACGCACACGCACGCACGCACGCACGCACGCACACACACACGCACGCACGCAAGCGCATACACACACACACACGCACATATATACACATACGCACGCACGCAAGCACACACACACACACACGCTCGCACGCACGCACACATAAACACGCACGCACGCACGCACATACACACACACACAAACGCACGCACATACGCACGCACACACACATATGCACGCACGGACAAAAACACGCACACGTCATGCATCAATCGGACTAAAAACGTTATAATCAAACGTCAAACTTTTAAAATAAAAATGAGAGTTTTTTTCCCTTTGGCTGTCGGTAGCTAGTTTTGTCGCGATGATTTCTAAAGGAATCATCGCGACAAAACGAGCTACCGACAACCAAAGATAGAAAATAATATGCCTGAAAAACAACAAAAGGGGAACCTGAAAAGGTTGAGAAACTTTAGAATGGACTCAAGGAATTTGCTAATTTACCTGGGACGCATGCTTGTTGGAAGGGCCGCGTGAGGGGAAAGCGCGTACACTTCTGTTGGTCTGACCCCTCGATCACGTAATGCTCGCCCTGTAAAATACAAATAAATAACCTCTACTACATACATATAATTATGTCTGTTAACCCGTTCACTACGGGAACAATGCACCCCTGACGGTGTGCATTGTTCCGGCAGTGAACGGGCTAAATAAAACAGAATGTGTGTAGCGAATTGATCATCTCATGAGTCCGAAATAGCTCAGGCGGTTAAACGTCGGAGCAGGAGAGCGAAGGGAATCGCCGGGTCGTGGGTTCGAATCCCGTCCCGGCCCCGGTAGCTGGACTCACAATCCAGGGGAAAAAACGGATTTGTTCAATAGCATGTCCGTTGAAAGGTCCTGGTAAATCAAAGTGGCACAGTTGGAGTGCGCCTGAGTTGATCAGTGTTCAGGTCGTACTCCATAGGCAATAGATTTCCCTGTCCCCCATAACCCGCCCGTCAGGGCCGTCCATGATCACCTCGGTGCTGTGGACGTTAAACCCGAACTAACCAACCGAATAGATCACTGTGGAGATCCGCGCTTTACTAAGACTATGAAGGAAACCACGTGATCGCTTTCTTGAATACTATTGGCCTGGTTAAGTATTATTTTCGAGTAAAGGTCGAGGCTGCTAGCACGGCGTGGTATGGCTTTTCAGTATTGCTTCTATGGTACAAATGCGTTATTTGGAGATCGACAGCGTTCCTGTGACAGATGTCGTGGAGTCGTTTGTTTACTCGAAATTTTATTAGTAGCGCGATGCGCATGCGTTAAAATACATCATGGCAGAGGTGTATTTGCTATTCAGACGCGCACACGTAGAAGACTATCTTGGCAACTAACTAACACACGCACACGCACACACACGCACATACACGCACGCACGCATACACACACACACACACACACACAAATACACGTGCGCGCACATGCACCCCCTCCCCCATAGTCTACCCTCTTCCTGGCACCCCCCTCCCCATCCCCACCCCCACCTTTGCCTCCACCGACCCGTTCCTCTCCCCCGACACACGCACACACACACACACACACACACACACACACACACACACACACACACACACACACACACACACACACACACACACACACACACACACACACACACCTTCTGCAGTGGCCTTAACCTAACATAATACTAATGACATGACCTTGCGGTAGTCAAAGATTTGTCGGGTGAAGGTCGGGTCATCGTCTCGCATGAAGGTCACCTCTGCCACTCGTTCGTTGGATGCGTCGTAAGTTAGATACTGCCAAAACTGTCATAAAAAATAAACGTATAGGAAACAACGAAGAAGCAAGGTCAGAACGTGAGAGCCAATATCCGCAAAGAAAACACATCTCAACAAAGAAAGAAACACAGTTCTTCTTCTTCTCGAACGCCGTCACACTTGGAGTTTGGCAAGAAACACAGTTAGAAAAGACAGTTACAACGTAATTGTGTTGTAGCTGGCATTTTAAAGCGTGTTTCTTTTTTCGTTGTGGATGTTTGTTTTTTTTTGTTTTGTTTTTTTGCATTTTACACGCTTGGCAGGCACCTTTCTGGTCCTGGATTTAACCCCTTCATTTTCCGAGAAAAATTGGACGCGATCTGATCGCAAGGGGCATAGATCCTCATGAGCCCCCGCGACTGCGGGGGCTCATGAGGATCTATGCCTCTTGCTGAGGCCACTTTGTGTCCGTGTTCTTTGGACAGTTGCGGCCTTTGATCGTTTATTGAACACAGATTTCTGAAACACGATGTACGTTGGTTGGCAGGGATGGGGTTAATATTCACAAACAAATAGAACCTGAATGTTAAACCCCTTCACTGCCAAAAGAGAGCACAGTCCGGCCGGCTTCTGCAAGAGATGCAGATCCTCATAAGCCCCCGCAGTTGCAGTTATGAGGATCGGTGTCTCTCGCTGAGAGACATTTGTGGGCCATTTAATTTAGACGGTTGTGGCATTTGGAAGGGGTTAAGCATGTGCTAGTCTATAATAGTTTTTATTTTAGATCGACCGACCGACAGGTCGGTCGGTCGGTCAATCGATCGATCGATCAATCAATCGATCGACCGATCAATCAATCAATCAATCCATGTGACAGAATGTTGTTCAATCCGATAGGATCCACATTCAATACACCATCGATCGATCGATCAGTCAGTCAGTCAGACAGTCAGTCAGTCAATCATTGTGACTTACAGAATGTTGTACCACATTGCCGGTAGGATCCACAATCTGTCGGAGGGTCCTGACGGTAGCGTGCCATTGCGTCGGCGTGCAGCAAAAAGACGCATCGGTATTCGTCACCACGGCAACGGTTATTATCACACATACTAAACTGAGCATGCTTATCTTATTAGTACTATCACACTCGGTATGGTTTATGTATCTGCCTATTGCTGTACGAAGACGTCGAAAACAAGAAAGTCTCGACTAAAAGGATAGACTGGTTTCATTTGTTTTGATGAGTAGAGCAGAAAAGAACTGGAACAAGGACCTAGTTTGGAGTAGTATCGTGTGTGTGTGTGTGTGTGTGTGTTGGCGTGTGTATGTGTGTGTGTGTGTGTGTATGTGTGTGTGTGTGTGTGTGTGTGTGTGTGTGTGTGTGTGTGTGTGTGTGTGTGTGTGTATGTGTGTGTTACGCCTACCTTCCCCCCCCCCCCCCCCCTCAAACTGGCGAGCAGATAAGTCCTGTATTGACCCCAGTGTCTTTGAGAATTAAAACGTCCTAAAGATAACGATTTGTTTTGTGACTTAAACTTTCAGATGTGTACCGCAGTCACTATCTAACGACCTGAATATCTCTTAGTCCGGAAAGCAAAAAGTTCTCAGGCCGACGTCAGTCTTAGACTGACGTCGGCCTGATGGCCTTTTGCTTTGTGCGCGTGGGGTGTTGGGGGGTGGGGGCGGGAAGGGGATAGGGGGAAGGAGAAGGGAGACAATATTTCCTAACAAAATTGTATGTTCTTTAATAATGTCGGATTTTAAATTTTTTTTCCCGCGACACAGCACAGCAAGATATGGCTCGACCATGATAGTTCAAGGGTGGTGGCAGAATAGCTTGGCGCCAATAGGCGCCAAGCTATTCTGCCACCACCCTTGAACTATCATGGTCGATCTGTCTCCTGAATTGTAATGCAGTCCTCAGAGGATAACTCCAAAATGTGGGTATTCCGTACCTCGGGCACAATCAGTTAAGATATTTATTATTTTTTAAATAGTATTAACTGTTTATTTTATTTATTATATTATTATTATTATTTGAAAGGGGGGGGGGGGGCGGGGCGGTGTGTGTTGGCGGTGGGGTGGGTAGTGTATGTGGTCTGGTTGGTAGATGCCCTACAGTAAACACAAACCGGTTCTCAGGGAAGCCAAGCTACCAGCCACTTGCCGCTGGCACCGATCAGGCATCAGTCATGCAGACTTCTAATGCATTTTCTCCTCCTCTCCACCCCCCCTCCCCAGCCCCCTCCCCACCCCGCCCCCCTCTCCCCCACCCCTTCTTGCCTCTCAAACCTATACATCCCCCGGCCTCCCATCCGTTTCCCCCTAACCCACAAGAAAAACGTCAGCAGACAAAAACAGTTTTGACTAAACTGGTTTACTCATTGTGTCCAAAACAAATGATGTCTCTAACTCCTCCTGCCCGCGACACACCATAGCAAGATATGGCTCGACCATGATAGTTCAAGTGTGGTGGCAGAATAGCTTGGCGCCTAACCCTTGAACTATCATGGTCGATCTGTCTCCTGAATTGTCGTTGCAGTCCTCAGAGGATAACTCCAAAATGCGGGTATTTCGTACCTCGGGCACAATGACTTATATCAGTTTTCCCAGGAGAGAGAAGTGTTGCCATGGTTCCTCGCGGATCTCCACCTAATAATCAGACCAGAAAATGTTCACATTTCAATATCATAGCATTATACGAAAATGGTGAACTCACAATACGTGTACATGCGGTCGTTTTTAGGATTAAGTTATCAAGGTGAGCGCAGTCCCAGATGCTTTTAAACGGCTCTTTCATATTGTAATAATAAAGAAAATGGCGATGATGATGATGATGATAATGATGATGATAACAATAATCAAAAATGTTAGTTAGTTAGTTAGTTAGTTGTAGTTAGTTAGTTGTACTTAGTTAGTTATTTTACCATCATCATCATCACCATTATCAGCATCATCATCACAATAATCATAACGTGATAATCACAATGTGTTCTGGTCTGTAATTTTGAACGGTACGGCCTTGAATCAAGGCCGAAACGTCCAAAATCACAGACCAGCACACATGTTTATACATATAACGCTATTCTCATATATTCATATATTCTTAGTCTCATATTATAGCATAGAAGTGGAGTGTTCGTATACTATCATTTCTAGATAAACCTCCCGACTCCCAATCTCAAACTGTTTGATTCACAGTCACCTCGCTCTCGGTGACTATGAATCAAACAGTTTGAGAATGGGAGTTGCGAGGTCTGTCTAGAAATGATAGTATACGAACACTCCACTTATAAGAACCTTTCACAACATCAGCAATACTGGTCGACCATTATGCCCTACACTTTTCATTCAATGTCTGCAAGCAGATGAACCTGGTGCCGGTTGCACAACACGCAGTTACCCCTCTAGCCGTCAGACTCTGTCAGCTAAAATCTGAACATAGTAACAACATAGTCTAACTGCGGTTGCACGGGCACATTTTAGACTACGGTGAGCGACCCATAAACACGAATTCGATATGAACTCGATCCGAATCCGAAGCGGGTCCAAAACTGAAAAGTTCGTGCACGTCCTTTTCATGTTTGTGTGTTTGCATATGCCCGATGCGGAAACGAATTCGCATCCAGCTTCAAATGAAAATGACGCAAGTTTTGAAGAAAATTTGAACCACTGCATCTGGTTCGAATCGTATTCGTATGGCGGATTCGTGCTTATGGAACCGTAGCTTAAAGGGGCACGACCGACCTTTTATAATGCTTCAGTTCGCAAAAAGCTTTTACTGGGCTTCAGTATACATACCCACTTAGACAGTGACCACCCTATTGTAACACCAAATGCTTTCTTTCGTCCGTTCAAAGAGAAAGAGGCAACCGGAATCGTGTGACTGGACCCGGTCAAAAGATTGCTTCTGATAGGCGATGGTAGCTGACGTCATAACTATTCTATACGACCTTAGGTCATCTGCATAATTATAATCAGTCATCTGCATAATTATAACCAATCAGAGACAAGATGGCGGATGAACCAGCGAAGAAAAAACAGAAAGTATCAGTCGACTCGCGCCGGCCGACAATGACACACTCGGAATCACTCGGATGTTGAAGAGAAGAAAGAAGAAGAGAGACAATATACCCCTAAGTAGAATTGACATCGAACAAGGGAATAATTATAGAGCTTGGCTTGACCGCCCATCCAGAATTTGTCGCTTTCCTGCTATGTGAATCAGTAAGTAATCTACGGTCTTTGTCGATCTTCCTATAGTTCCGCGAGCGCTAGTGATTTTCAGAATTTGTGATCTTCAGTAGAATTTATGTCTTACTGATTTCGCAAGATTTTAAACCTGTTTTATCATAAAGTTATGAGCTAGTTCATCAGATTTTATGTTGCAAGCTGAAAACTACAGTGTGTGTCAAAATTGCGACACTGACATCGCTGGTCATGACACGTTTTTGTCTGTGCGGGGCTGCTCAGTCATTCACTCGATTCACAGAGGTAGTGTTTCTGCTGCGATGGTGCATTTGTCGTTTCTAGAGATGCTTTCAGTTACGTAGACTTCGATGTGTGAGATGTGAAATTGCAGTGCAGAAAGTCGGTATAAATACCACTGTTCTGTTTCGTGTTTCCGAGGGATAACGGGTCAAAGGTCAAACTAAGCACCGTGGACGTTGGCTCAGTCGCCGCATGGCGCGGAGACCGAGTCAAACAAGCCACGCCCCCAGTACGATCGTTACTAGTAGCGGCAGGTCAAACGGAACCCGCGGCATTGTGATTTTGACAGCATAATGAGAATGGAAGGTTTATTCTTCTTGGAAAATTATATCAAAGGGATACCGGAGAATATCAGTGACAAGTGTGTATACTCCACACTGATGACGTCGTCTGCAGTATTGACCGGGTTCTGCCTTGTGACGTAGGCTAGTAAATATGCACAAATTCAAATCGAGGATAATGCATCCGATAATCTGCGCTCCGGTACAAAAACAACACACCCACCAAACGATGAATTTCGACATTTGGCATTGTATTTACATCATAAAGCTCTAAGTTAGTACACAAAGGACCCATACATAATACTCTCAGCAGTATCGTTGCAGACAGTTTTCTGACTGTGTTGAAATGCTTGAACCTGGGGAAAATAACGTTAACAGCTAAATGATTAGCATGGAAACGTTACTGTTGTTCCATTACTTCCATTAGCACTAACAACAGAATTAGAACAAGGTTAGGGTGTAAAAAAATGACCTTTGCATTTGTCTGATTGTAGCTTACAATATCTAGCCTTTGATTTCATTTCCATCTATACAAACACTGTGCTACATCTCACTCCTTTCATTTACTGCATAACATTGATACAGATTATATGAAAACAAATGCTGTCATTGAATAGTTTAACATCTCTTGAATGACTCGGTCATAGTAAGCAAAATGCGGAGTTGTTTCTGACTTTCACCAAATTTATCCATGGAACCTACATGAAACCTTGTAGCGCAACCAGCCCCTGGACCGTGGGAATTTGCACAACAAATGGATACATGTGTGACATAAAAGTCTGGGATACAAAACGAAGCGTCATCTGAATAGTATGAGATGCAGAGTATAGTTATATGGAAGTCCTTGACGTCAATTTTATGAATGTAGGTTTTGCCAAATACGCTGCGTCACCAGAACACAAATGTCCACAGAGCGCAGTCCACACACGGTGACATTCGTACATCCAGTACTAAAGTTTGCGCGCTTCGGCTCTTGTTTCCAGCATTTTATGGGCAACGACGTAAAGGTAAACCTTCTTGACAACCGTAGAATAGTCCGTAACACCAAGTGTTTGAAAATCGGAAAATGTTTGAAGTAAAATGTTTGTACAGTGAGTGAAAAGAATCTGGTTTGGAATCTGTCTTCATGACTTGGACAAAGACCAAATCTCCCCAAATTGGAGCGGTATACTAAGATATCCAAGAAAGCTTAGCGCGGTCAGACTAGGAAATATAGTGTGGGGATGCTATCTATGTAAGAGTGGTCTTGAAAGGTTCTATATTCTTATATTGTTATTCTTATATATTCTTATTATTATTGTTATTCTTATATATTCTTATTATCAGATATTCTTATTCTCATACATTCATATATTCTTATTCTCATACATTCATATAATTTTATTCTCATATATTCTTATATTCTTACGGGATCTGTGGGACAAGAGTCGGGCAGGCGGAAAGCTGCCGGGTCCACCTCGTTCAGCGTCTGGTTGAGATACTGGATGTTCATGCTCACAGCGCCTGAAACCGCGCGAGATTCAAGATTAACCCTTTCACTGCCGAAACAAATCGAAAGGGGATTCGTCAGCGAGAGACACAGACCCTCATGAGCCCCCGCGGTTGCGGGGGCTCATGAGGATCTTTGTCTCTTTGCTGACGCCGGCGCCGGCAATGTTTCCATGTTCCTCTTTGGCTTTGCCTCTTCTGACTCACAAAATGAAGTATTGTGTGTGAACTGTACACCTGTTTCTTTGTCTATTTTGAAAAATAAAGGGTCAGTTGTACCCGAAATATTAATACACTGTGTTGTAACTGTCATTTCTAAGCGTGTTTCTTTCTCCGTTGGGTTTCTTCTTTGCATTTTGCCTGCTTGGCAGTCACATGTTTGGTCAAGAATGTTCCAACTGCAAGAGGCATAGATCCTCATGAGCCCCCGCGAACGCGGGGGCTCATGAGGATCTATGCCTCTTGCTGATGACTTCTTGTTCCGTGGGCGGCTGGGGCTCTACACAGATTTCAGAAGAAGAAAAAGAAGAAAAATCTGTGTCAGCTTTCAGTGTAGGGGTTGATCCTTTCACGCGTCTTTTCCACCGAGTGGTATCGTCAGTAGCAGTCATGGGATTAGCCCATTTTGCCCCGATGCATCAAAGGAAGACGTGGATCGACCATGCCAGTTCAAGACAGGCGCCAAGCTATTCTGGCACCACTCTTGAACAGGCATGGTCGACCTGTCGCCTGATTTTTAAAACAGTCTTCGGAAGACAGCTCCAGAATTTTGGGATTTTGACCTTAGTGTGCAATGAGTTAATAAAAAAAAAACCCCACTATTATATCAGAAAAATATGAACAAAACAGCAAGGTGGAAATAATTTTAAATCAAAGGACATAAAAATAATGGGAATTAAAAAAACAAAACAAAACAAAACAAAAAAAACAAACAAACACACAAGATGAGGATTTCATCCCAAAGTCTTCCAAACGGAGCTCAGATGAGTTTATCTTTTATGAACATTCAGAATTGTTCATATTTTTAGGCTTATAATGCTGATCCATTTCCCTCCTCTCTAAGCCAGCCTCTGATCAACACACACGTCGGTTTCACAAATAAAGACGGACACACCTACGCTCTGTGCGCTGGTGTAGCGACAGGAATCCATCAACTACTCTAACCCACCCTCTGATCCACACACACTGGCACACATAAATAAAGACGAGCACACGGCGATTCCCGCCATTCGTAAGCTCTGTGGTCTGGCGTAGCATAGCTATTCTGAAGAATAATAATAGCACGAGCAACGAAACGACAATGACCTCACTTCAAGCATCATGGCATCATTAGCCCCACAACGCCGTGTTCATGGTGACGACTCGGATGTTAGACGTCATCATCGCAGTACTAACATTTGACGTATTAGAGGATCAACTTTGCAATTTTCCCGCTGATTTTCATGCCTAGGGCTTACAGGTCACAATTTGACCTAATCCTACCCCAAGGCCGGGACAAATAGCAGGCTTACGCAAACACTGTTTATGAAAAATCACGCGGGTATTGATGAGAAGATAGCTTTTATCGTAAAAGAAAAAATATAGTTATTTTAACTGTTTTAAAAATGACTCCGAAAAAGTGGTGCAGAAAACTGGCTGATTTTCACACCTAGGACATACAGGTCAGAATTGACCTAATCGTACCCGACAGCCGAGACAAATTGTTGGCATATGTAATACAGTATGGGAAAAATCATGCGATTATTAATGAGAAGATTGTTTTTTTTTTTCGTAAAAAAGATTCAATTGTTTTAAGATTAACCCATATAATTCGTGAAATTAATCCCAAAAACGTGAAAAAATATTTTTTTTCAAAAAATATTTTAATTATCACTCAAAACGTTCTAGAGGTACAATGCTGGTTATGTCCCTTTTTAGTTTTATCTAGCTATACGCAAAATATCTAGTAAAAATAAGAAAAATTACGGACTCCAGTGTGGATCAACCGGTTTTTGTGAAACGGCCAATTTCTCGCCAATGAGCATCTTTATCAAAACATTAAAAAAAAAGGTCCCGAGATAATTCTTTTAGGGACAATATCCTAACATGTCAAGCTTGTCCGTCCTCAAACGCGGGCTCTTGTCGTTGTTACATACACGCACGCACGCACGCACGCACTCACTCACACTCACTCACACGCACTCACACACTCTCACACACTCTCACACACTCTCACACACTCTCACACACACTCACACACACTCACACACACTCACACACACACACACACACATACACTCACACACACTCACACACACTCACACACACTCACTCACACTCACACTCACACACACACACACACACACACACACACACACACACACACACACACACACACACACACACACACACACACGGCGTTTGGCGCCAAAAAGACGTTCTCCAGGAAGGTTTGCGTAGCTAGACGTGACGTCATTTTTATCGTGTTATTTCTTTGCCAGAATTTCTGCGCCGCACGACAAAAACGTCATGTGCATGCTCTGGAATGCGCTCCGACCCAACCCCATTTCAAAGTCTAACGTACTTTTAAAATACGGTAGACAAAAACAATCGCAAGGATTTTTGCTTTGTTCAAGACTGATTTAAAATCAGTTTAGGCCTACATCAAACGATGCTGCTAGACTCTTTACCGTCTCTTCTAAGCGTGTTTCTTTTTCCGTTGGGTTATTCTCTGCATTTTACACGCTTGGCTGTCTCCTTTTTAGTCTGGATGAAAAATAAAATTCATTGAATCTGTCAAGTCATATTGTACGTTGGCTTTTGAGAATGAAAATTACTGACCTTGCCCAAGGTCGCCGTACGCGACCTCTGCCACGAGGGCGCAGTCGACCATTGTGACAGTGACGTAGCCAGTGACGTCGTCCTGGTAGAAGTAGGCCGTGTTCTCCCAAAGTCCGGGAGAGTTGCCGGGACTCAGCACTTCTCCAACTTTAGCGAAATACACTTCTGTTGTGTTGCCTGTCAAAGGAAATAAATCCCTGAATAAAGGCCTGAATGCTTGAACCAACGAACAAACAAACGAACAAACGAACGAACGAACGAACGAACGAACGAATGAACGAACGAAATGAATGAATGAATGAATGAATGAATGAATGGAGAGAAAGGAATGAATGAGTGAACAAATGAACGAAGAAAGGAACAGACGAACGACCGAACGAACAGACGAAGAATGAACGAACCAACGGAAGAACGAAGGGACGCATGGATGGACTGACGGATTGATGGATGGATGGATGGGTGCATGGATGGATGGATGGTTCGGTCGGTCAGTCGGTAGGTAGTAGGTGGGTAGGTAGATGGATTAACGAAAGGAAGGATGGGCGGATGGCAGCCCTATGGCCTTATGCGCATTGGGAGGTTAAAAGAATAGATGGTTAGACGGATGACTGGAGGGATATATATATGGACGGTAGATGTATTGATTTTTAGATGGAACACATGGATGGATAAATGAATGAATGAATGAATCAATGAATGCACGGACGGACGGACGGATGGATGGATGAACGGACGGACCGACAGACGAATGGAAGGGTGAACTGTATGACGAATGTCCCCGATGGGCGGATAAGTACAAAAGTACACATGTACTCACCCGGTACACATGCACTATGAAAAGGTCTCGTCAGCGGGTGACGTGTGCATTTTTGCTGATCCTCTCCTTGTATGACGTAGCGCTCGCCCTGCAATTGTTAACCCATTCATTGTCAGTGTTTCTGACATGTGATGCTAATTCAGCACGAGAGAGCCCCAGTCTCCCAAGGAACCTGCATACAATTTTGTATCAGCAAGAGACATTATAAGTTATTGGTAGCAGGGGTTTGCTACACGGACCCTTGTAGTCCTGAGGGAGGTGAAAGGAACCATTGTACCCCGAAGGCCTGAGGGGTACAATGGTTCCTTTGACCTCCCGAACGCCTACAAGGGTCCGTGCAGCAAGCCCCAGCTACCAATAACGTATTTGTTTTCAGTCCTCCACTATTTTCGTAAAAGAAATCAAGAAGAAATCTTTCGACCTGGATCACGCCAGACATGACTGACCTCAAAGGAATATACATTTATACATAATAGACTTATTGCGTAATTTAAAATATTTCATGACGCTGCCGTCTCCAGTAGTGTGTTTGTTGTTTCGAACAACACTAAGTAACTTTTTACTTTAGAACGTTTTGGTGATCTTTTACAGATCAAAACTCTCATCAAAGATGCGTCACAAAGAGGGCTCCAAGAAGTCCGCCATTTGTCTCTACAGGGGTTTTTGTAGCTCAGTCGTGTGGTGCATTTTGCGCTAAAGGGATTGATCGTGTGATGTAGGTATGAAAACGAATTTCCTTATCAATCCCTGCAACTGCAGGTGGCTCAAGAGGATCTATGTTTCTTGTACTTGGATCGTGTTCACTTTTCTCCGCAGCGAAGGGCGTGACATCTTTGTCGGACGTCATAACACACCCAACACAATAGCATTAAATATGGATCGACCATGATAATTCAAGGGTGGTGTCAAAACAGCTTGGCGCCTAGAGGAGCCAAGCTGTTTTGACACCACCCTTGAATTATCATGGTCGATCTGTCCCCTGACCTGTAATGAAGGCCCCCAGGGACCTCTTCCAAACGTGGAAATTTCAATCATGAGTAAAATTCCAACATACTACAAGAAGCCAACAAAAACAAATCATTAGAATTAGGAATCTGCATTTTGCTAAACTTAGATAGCTATGCACGGTTAGTTACCAACACGTTTTGAACTGACCTTGGCGTAGTCAAGGACCTGTCGGATTAGGGGCGTGACCTCGTCCTGTTTGAAGGTCACTACAGACACGCGCTTGTTGTTGGCATCGTAATTGACTGTCTGAGTTGTCTGCAAACGAATGAATGTATGGGTGGATGGATGGATGAATGGATGGATGGATGCATGGATGGTCGGACGGACGGACGAACGATCGAACGAATGAATACATGCATGCATTAGGGAAAACTTCTAAGTGATAACCTCTAAAATATAATCTCTAAAAAATAACATCTAAGAGATATCCTCTAATGAATAACCTCTAAGGGATATTCTCTAAGCGATAAACTCTGATAGGGGTAACGTACGGGATAACATCTTAGATGTACCCACCAAGGGATAACCTCTAAGGGAAAACCTCTAAGAATACCAAGGAATACGTTCTAAGGGAAAACCTCTAGAAATATCTACACTAAGGGAACTTCTAAGAGAAAACCTCTAAACATTATCCACTAAGGGATAACTTCTAAGGAATAACCTCAAATGGATAACCTCTAATAAATATCTACCAAGAGATAACATAATAGAAAACATCTAAGAAATATTCACTAAGGGGGTAACTTGTAAGGAATAACATAAAAGGGATAACCTCTATGGGATGATCTCTAATACCTCATCCGAGACGTGCCGCATCATGAGGATACGCGGCATAAAACCGCGCATCCGAATGCAGTCCTTCTCGAACGTGTTGACTCACCACTTCGTGCTGTATGGTCCCTGCCCCGTTCACGGACATACGGATATTTTTCACCACAGCCATCCAGAGTTTTGGGGTACAACACGTGAATACACCAGCACGTGCGCTCGTAACCAGGACAACAGCAAAAAGCAGCAGTGCGATGCCGTGTCTCGCCATCTTTTTCTTGAAATAGATTTTTTTTTTGGATGAACGGTTGGGTAGTTGTTAGGTTGGGTTGTTGGTCGCTGAGTGGAAGGGTGTGGGGTCGTCCAAGGAGCATGATACAAATTGGTCTCTGCAAGAGTCATAGATCCTCATGAGCCCCCGCCGTTGCAGGGGCTCAAGAGGATCTATGACTCTTGCAGTTGGATCGTGTTCACCTTTTCTCTGCGGTGAAGGGGTTCATGGTTGGATGGGTGAATGGATCGGTCGGTCGTTGTTGTGTTTGGCTGATTGATTGATTGACTTATTCATTAGAGTATTCATTCATTCACTAATTGACTTCAAAACAAGAGGTATTTGTGGGAAAATGACAGTCCTATTACAGAAATGGCAAACAATACCGAAAAGCAACTACAGTCACATGCGCTTAACTCGAACACGGATAAGCCGAACAACGCTTAACTCATTCCCCCCCGGCGCACGTATTTGGAGGCGTCATCTAACTACTATGCACCAGTTGCAGGAGATGGATCGACCATGATAATTCAAGGGCAGTGCCAGGTTAGCTTGTGCCGACAGGCGCCAAGCTAATCTGGCACTGCCCTTGAATTATCATGGTCGACCCATCTCCTGCTGTAGTGCGTCAGGGCTGAATGGGTTAAAGTCGAACGAATTTTTTTCCCCCAAAGCAGTTCTAATTTCTATGACTAATTTTACAACGGATAACTCGAACTCGCTTAAGTCGAACTTTGGATAAGTCGTGAACACTGAGCACTTCTGATCCGCTACAAATACCGGTACAGTAGAGGCATAATTGTCACTTTCCTAACCATGCTACCACAACGAAGCCTAACGCCAGTAGATCAAGGCCGGGCGCTAGCATGGCTGCAGGATGGAATTTCCGGACGAGAAGTTGGGAGACGTCATGGGGTGTCCCATTCAGTTATCCAGAGGGTGCTGGCACGATTCCAAGAAACTGGAAGGGCAGAACGACGACCCTGCTCAGGACGCCCGCGCTGCACCAGCAAAAGGGAGGACAGATACCTCTGCATGGCGGCTCTGCGCGACCGAACTGTCACGTCAACCACTCTGCGACGTCAACTGATGCAAGCTGCAAACGGTTACGTCAGCAGAAGCACAGTCTGCCGACGTCTGCGCGAAATTGGCCTGGCTTCATGCAGAGCCGCAGTGACAATACCCCTCACTCCAGGTCATCGCAGAGCCCGGGTTGCCTGGTGTCGTCAACATGTGAGGTGGAACAGACTCCAGTGGACTCAGGTTCTGTTTACTGATCAGTCACGGTTCACTGTTACCTTCAGCGACGGCAGGGTGAGGGTCTGGAGACGCCAGGGCGAGCGATCCACGGATAGATGCGTCCAAGAGGTGGATCGCTACAGAGGAGGCTCAGTCATGGTCTGGGCAGGCTTCAGCAGGGAAGGCAGGATCCCCCTCCACGTCATCCGAGGCACCTTGACTGGACTGCGCTATCGGGACGAGATTGTGCAGCCCCTCGTCCAGCCAGCTCTCCAAGCCATAGGCGACAATGGTGTTGTGCAGGACTACAACGGTCGACCTCATCGCGCCCGTGTGATGGATGCGTACCTTGAGCAACGGATCATTATGATGGAGTGGCCAGCTCTTTCACCTGATCTGGCTCCCAACGAGCACCTCTGGGACGTGCTGGGGCAACGTGTAGTCAGCAACCACCCCCCCCCCACCTCAAGGCGTCCCCCAGCTGAATCAGTTCCTGCATCAAGAGTGGGAAGCGATCCCACAACATGTTCTCCGAATCCTGGTGAACTCCATGCGTCAACGCTGCATTGAATGCTTGGCTGTAAACGGTGGGTACACTCGCTACTGACTCGACCACTCTTGTGTGACTTTTCAAATGAGGGGTGGGTGAACATTCTAACGTACTGCTGTTGTTACAATTGCTTGATTTACGCAAAACTTAAACGAAATTGTTACTGAATAAATTAGCAAAATACTGACTCCCAGTATTGTTACATTATTTGAGTGGTGTTGTCGGTGCGTCTGCGATAAAAAGTGGGGGCCCTTAAGTTTTGACCATTAGTATATTTCTCCGCTCAAAAGTCGGATAGTCGGATTTAAAAGCAGTTCCACACGCCGCTGTCAACAACGGATAGGTCGAAAAACGTTTAAGTCGAACCGTTTTTTTCTGCTGTCTAAAGCTGCTCTTCCAGGACTCATTTTACAACGTATTTCTAAAACGGTCCAGTTTGGGTTAATTAAACTTCGGCCAGTAAGTCAAATGCGGATAAGTCGAACCATTTTTCTACGTGGCCAAGGCTGCTCTTTCTATGACTAATATTTAAGCGAAAACGGCTCCGTTAAATCGAACCGAACTTGGATAAGTCGAACTCAAATATTTATGTTCTTTTGAATACACAGCGATATATTCACACTGGCACCTTCTGATTATTTTTTGTTGTCGATTGCTGCACACCTCGAACTTCGGGCCCGTCGGACGTTGTCGCCATTAAACAAATTGTGTGCGTGCGTGCGTGCGTGCAAGTGACATGTTCCTGACAATAGAGGATCAATAGTTGGCAATACCTGCTTTGTATTCAAATGATCCCAGTATGTCAAACAATAATGCTGAACAAAGTAGCTAACAGGTTTTGTAGTTTAAATGTAAGTAATGAAAGACTTCTGCTCTCCTCAGTTCTCCTTTGTGAGTAGGAGATTTCAACGACATTTTCGGGGGCACTAGAAAACCTATGTTACGTGTGCATATTCACATGGATTGTGAAACAACGACATTTACAGGGGCACTAGAAAACCTTTGTTGCGTGTGCATATTAACATAGATTGTGAAAAGAGTAGAAAAGACCCGGCTAAGACAAGACAATGAGAATCTGTTCTATCAGGAAAGTTTAGCAATCAAAGCCCACCCTTGAGCAGACGGTTTAATGCCACCTTTGCGTCATATTTTTCTTTTGTTTTCTTTTTGTTTTTGTCACTGATTAGTATTGTTATATGTTTACAGGCAAACACCGTAACAATCGTAAGAAACTGAAGACAATAACCACAACATGATTCGGTCGGTCCGTGTTACGCGTATTCTCTCTTCTTTCTTTGCTGATCATTACTGATGGTACAGAAATAAGAAGTGTACTCATTTCTGTAATATCAATATGTTTGGAAAGAAGGTGCGTCTGACTTTACTAGGACGAAAAGATGGAATACATATTACATTCTCATCCACATGAGATGACTTTGTTGAACTTAAAGGCCAAAAGTTTATTCATTTGGGTGTAAATTCCTTGAGTCGTGGATTAGAGAAAATTGCCACAGGGTAAAATAACATTCTGAATTATAGCTGCTTACAGAAGTCACCGGGAAAGTTCCGCATATTACGGTGTTTGTCGGTCTGTCTGTCCGTCCGTCTCAATCTCTTTCCCCGGCATCTGAGAGATTCATTTCAGGTGTCAGTAAATTCTGACGTGCTTTTGTAAGAAAACCTTTTATCGGTTCTTTTTGTCTGTTGGAAGATATTTTTTCATATCTTATTCTTATCTTAGAAAAATGATGTGTGTTATGAACATAATTTTGGTGCGTAGAAAAACAACGCTTAAGTCGAACAACTCTGTGAAAAATTTGACTTATACTTCATACGGATAAGTGGAACGACGGATAAGTGGAACGAAATCCCCCCCCCCTCCCGCCCTTGCAGGTTCGACTTAAGCGTCGTCGACTGTATTTTTACAAAGAACGACAAACAAAAAGACACTGCATATGAGCCTATATGATCCAATACAAAATGAAATCATCCACAGAGCAACACACACACAAATACACACGATCACACACACGCACGCACGCACACGCACGCATAAGAAGGGAGGGAGAGAGAGAGAGAGAGAGAGAGAGAGAGAGAGAGAGAGAGAGAGAGAGAGAGAGAGAGAGAGAGAGAGAGAGAGAGAGAGAGAGAGAGAGAGAGAGAGAGAGAGAGAGAGAGAGAGAGAGTATCTTACTTCACAACAGCTTTCTGTCAACGATAAGACACTGAAGTAATCGCAATGCTATAGATAGACCAGCGAGATGTGCTCTGGAAACATGTACAAACGACCCCACAAAAAAAAAAAAAAAAAACTTGTGCTAGTTATCTCTAACATCACAACTCAAGTTGTTCAGTCGTACTGAGGTCCAAAATCACATCCAGCTTTCGAATTGTGCTGTATCCCACTACGCAAAAGACTGTTTTCATCCCTACGTCAAACGGCCAATCCCTTTAGCGTGCGACCGAGCTACAAAAAACCCTGTAGCGACTAATGGCGGACGCGTCTTGTATGCTAGTTTTGTTCTATAAAAGATCACCAAAACGTTCTCATTAATGACGCCTAAGCGAGAGAGAGAGAGAGAGTGTGTGTGTGTGTGTGTGTGTGTGTGTGTGTGTGTGTGTGTGCGCGCGCGCGCGCGCTCGTGTATTATGTAGCAGCAAATCGTTTGCTTTTCTCTAAGAGGTTTCTTTCACAAGTGATAGTGCCAGTAACTTTTTTTTCTTCTCCCCCCCCCCCCCAGCCCCTTACATTTTTTAAAATATAATATTTGTATTTCATTTTATTATTATCATTTTCTTTAATTTTATTTAAAATAATTGTATTATTAGTACTGTCTTAAATGAATTACTGTTTTCACCGTTTTTACTGCTGTGCATTGTGTGGTGATATGAGCCGAAATGTGCACGTATGTTATTTTACATAAATTTTATTTCATTAATGTTGTGCTGTTTTTAAATACATTAAATTTTAATTGAATTGATTGTTTGAATCATTATTGTGTGCATATTTTAATGTAAGTTTTGTGTAATTCTAAGTCACTGAACCAGTCCGAACACTTTAATTGCCCCTAGCGGGATAAATGAAGTTTATTGAATTCAATTGAATTGAAAAGTACAAAGTTACTTTGTGCTCGAAACAGCAGGCACACTACTGAAGTTGTTTGTAGCACACATCTGCAGCAATAGTGTGTAACAGACCACTGAAGAAAGAATCTTAGCGAAATCGAAAGCGCGTGAGAATCATAATTATGTACTATTTTATTGAATAATTTTAAAATTTTCTAGGCAAACAGTCACGCACCTCTTCCATTTACAATTTGTAGACAATGCAGACGGCAACGTCATCAAAAATCTTAAATTACGTCAAAAGTCTGTTATGTATATATGTATATTTTTTAAAAGTCAAGTCATGTCTGGTGAAATCCGGGTCGGACGATTTCAGCTTGATTTCTTTTAAGGAAATACTGGAGGAATGAAAAAAAAAATACGTTATTGGTAACAGGGGATTGCTGCACGGACACTTGTAGGCCCTCGGGAGGCCTTAGGGGTACAATGGTTCCCTTGACCTCCCTCAGGCCTACAAGGTTCCGTGTAGAGAACCTTATAAGGAAATTCTTTGAGAGTAGTCTGCGACGAGCGCTTTTACCGCAAAGTAGCACGTTTGGTGTAATAGCACGCAGGTCGGGCCCTGGGAACATTCAGGAAACAAAAGGTCTTCAGTCTCTCTTGTCTACCCTGGGGGCCAAAACACTTTGTCCAGAAACGTTTATAGGGCCCATATAAAGAATCCTTTCTGGACCTGGGAACTCCCCACATCCACCAACCAAAGGTCCTCCGTCTCTTTTGTCCACTCTGGGTGTCAAATACAGTGGCCCACTAGATTATAGTGGCTGCATAAGAAAGACCTTTCACTGTGCTCTTGCGACGAGTGCCTTTACCGCAAGTCGCACGCTTTGGTGTCACAGCACACGGGTTCGGCCCTGGCCACTCCCCACATCCACCAATCAAGGGTCCTCCGTCTCTCTTGTAAACACCGGGTGTTAAATGCTAGGGTCCAATAGCCTATAGAGTCTATGTAAGGCAAAACCTATAGTTGCGCTCTGCCACGGGCGCCTGTGGTGCAAGTTGGCTTCTTGGGTCTCTGCACATTTCTTAGGCCCTGGGAACTCCCCACCTACAGCAATGAAAGGCCTTCCGTCTCTCTTGTCCACGCTGGGGGCCAAAACACGTTGTCCTGAAACGCTTATACGGCCCATAATTATAAGGAACTCCTTTGCAAGTTGTCTGCGACGAGCGCCTTTACCGCAAAGTCGCACGCGGGTCTGGCCCTGGCAACTCCCCACATCCACCAATCAAAGGTCCTCCGTCTCTCTTGTCCACTCTGGGGGTCAAATAGTGTGGCCCAATAGATTATAGTGGCTGCATAAGAAAGACCTTTCGGTGTGCTCTTGCGACGAGCGCCTTTACCAGGTGTCACAGCACACGTATCTGTCCCTGGCAACTCCCTACATCCACCAATCAAAGGTCTTTCGTCTCTCTTGTCCACACCGGGTGTCAAATGTCAGGGCCGAATAGCCTATAGAGCCTACGTAAGGCAAAACCTATGGTTGTGCTCTGCCACGTGTGCCTGTGGCGCAAGTTCCTTCTGGGGTCTCTGCACATTCCGTAGGCCCTGGGAACTCCCCACATCTAGCAATGAAAGATCTTCCGTCTCTCTTGTCAACGCTGGGGGCCAAAACACTTTGTCCGGAAACGCTTATAGGGCCCATATAAGGAAATCTTTTGCAAGTTGCAAGTTGTCTGCGACGAGCGCCTTTATCGCAAAGTCGCACGTTTGGTGTCACAACACGCGGGTCTGGCCGAGGAAACTCCCCACATCCACCAATCAAAGGTCTTCTGTCTCTCTTGTCCACCCTGGGGTCAAATACTGTGGCCCAATAGATTATAGTGGCTGCATAAGAAAGACCTTTCGGTGTACTCATCCAGCAATGAAAGGTCTTCCGTCAGACATTTTATGACAATTTTCTGAACAATGTCTGACAATTGTCTGATCTTGTACGACTGTACAGCACAACTGACACACTATTCGAGTTTATTGAAAGAAAATCGTATTAGGCCAACTGGCCTTGAACGATATTTGTTATATGTGTTACGTGGTAGTCGTAGGTGTAGTCGTAGTATGATGCAATCACACCAGACGCACGCACGTAGGGTTTTTTTAAAACTCATTCTACCCCAGACGCACCACAGCAAGATAAGAATCGACCATGATAGTTCAAGGGTGATGCCAGAATAGCTTAGCGCCTATGGGCGCCAAGCTATTCTGGCATCACCCTTGAACTATCATGGTCGATCTGTGTCCTGCACTGCAATGCAGTCTTCAGAGGACAACGGCAACATTTTGGGATTTCGGTGTTGGGGTAGAATGAGTTAAAGAAACTTCACTCAGCTGCAACTCGTCACACGTGGCACAAGGTTGTAGACCACAATGGAGTAACTGTTCCAACAATATTTTATTGCAGCGATGCGATCTCCGCTCAATGCATCCACAAATGCACCAACACTGATACACTGTCTCCTCTACAATGCATCAACACTTTTGACACACTGCGTATCTCATACAACGTACACAGATATTTCTTTACACGCTCTTTTACACTATTACAGATTTACAGAAAAATCAAGCAAATGCGCACAGCAAAACCATTCAGAAAAGAAAACGTAACCAAAACTTATTAATATTCATGAAAAAGAATACTATAGAAATAAATACAAATTTCCACTTTCCATTTCCATTTTCCACCAAACGTGCGACTCGGCGCCTTCGATACAAGGTTAAGAAATGTTGCCAACAACTTTGACGCATATGTGAGGTCACTAGAATAATCGCGCCGTTTCTAGAACGTTCTAGGTCAAAACGAGGTTGGACGGTTGGACTTTGGCAACAATGTAACGAAAAGACGCGTCATTTTAGTTACACAACAGAAGTCGATCGCAATTCTCCAAGCAAAGAAAATGAATCATACTAAAAAGGTACGTAATTTTTATCCAGACCAAAATAACTCAAATAAATATCAGATCCTTCCCATGACACACACACACAAACACACAAACACACACACAAGCACACACACAAGCACACACACAAGCACACACACACACACACACACACACACACACACACACACACACACACACACACACACACACACACACACACGGCGTTTCCCGCCAAATGTACGTTCAACAGTGCGGTTCGGTGTGGCTAAGCATGACGTAATTTAATAAATAATCCAGACCAAAAAGGTGACTGCCAAGCGTGTAATATGCAAAGAAGTACCCAACGGAGAAAGAAACACGCTTAGAAAAGACGGGTACAACACAATTTATTAATATTTCGGGTAAATACCCTTTGTCAAAATAGACAAACAAACAAACAGAGAGATTAGCCGCTACTTATCTTCATTGGCAGAAGGAATGTGGCATCTGAAGGAGGTGACGTAAAATAAAAGAAAAGGAAGAACAAAAGTGCGGAAAAAGTAAGAATGACGTCAACGGAAAATCATAAGAAAGAGACTCAGAGAGAACCTGAACACGAGAGACAAGAGTGTATGCAAGCACGTGCAGGAGCGAGCAAAAGTAAAAGCGTGTAGTTGAGGCCAGAGAGAGAGAGAGAGAGAGAGAGAGAGAGAGAGAGAGAGAGAGAGAGGAGAGAGAGAGAGAGAGAGAGAGAGAGAGAGAGAGAGAGAGAGAGAGAGACAGCGAGACGGAGAGAGAGAGAAAGAGAGAGAGAGAGAGAACGAACGGGGAGTACCCTTGGGCACGAAGTAGGCTGAGTGTCTAAACACCAACCCGAAGGCAAACTTTATATCACCTTCAAGTTGAGGACTACCTCGGGGAAAAACGGGAGGACCCCGGGGAAAAAAAACCCAGCATTTAGCACGGTACACAAGTAATAAGTCATTGAAACAAAGCAAATAATCAAATTCACTCAGAGAATATTGGTATAAGTGGAGAGTAGGTAGTTGTGAAACCGTCTTCAAGGGTAACTCAAAAAAAAAATTATAAGGGGGGGGGGGGGGGGAGAGAGAGAGAGAGAGAGAGAGAGAAGGGGCGGGGGGGGGGGGGGAGGGGGACATAGGAAGGGGAAGAAGGAAAAAGGGAAAAGCGTAAAGAGAGAAAGAGGGCTAGAGAGAAATGTTGATATATTAATAAATTGTGTTGTACCCGGCTTTTCTAAGCGTGTTTCTTTCTCCGTTGGGTACTTCTTTGCATGACGTAATTTGTATCGTGTTACTCACCGCCAGAGTCTGATCTTTGCCCGCCTATGTTCGTAATTTGCATGCTACGGAACGTGCTCCGACCAGCCCCATCTCAAAGTCTACCGTATTTTCAAGGCGGTAGACAAAAGCGAGTAATTTTGATAGAAAGCTCATTTTGCTTTCACTTCCAGGTCACACGCATAAGTCAATTTCCCCTAGAATCATTGCGCGTTTGCTGAGTGTAGATACGGGGACATTTATAGGAGCACAGGTACTAGGCTATCAATGGAATCAGTTCAACTACAACTGCAACTGCTTAACTCATTCCAGACGTAAGACATACGGATACGCGGCTATGTCTTAAGTCTGGAATGAGTGATGTCTTTCAGTGTCCAAATAAGGTTCCAAATGTAAGAGACACAGATCGTCATCAGCCCTCGTAACTGAGCATCTATGCTAACACCCTTGTACATAATTTATATGTATTCCTTGAACGGCTATCCGGGGCTCTTTAGGCGTTGAATAAACAAAGACGTCTCAAATTACGTTTAAAAAAACAACAACAAAAAACAAAACAAAAAACCCGCTTACACTGGCACTGAATGGGATAAATCATCACTGAGATATGAATGCTGCCAATCAGAGGCATAGGCTATATGGAGCCGCCACAATCGCGCACCACACCACATGAGAAGGGAAGGAAATCGATTTTCTTTTCTGCCAAGAGTTGTACGCCCCTGATTGGCTTTGAGCATCAACGGGCTATGTCGACTAGAGAGAGATATCTCCGATTCCCTCCACTTGTGATCACACCGAGGGAGTTTACGCGCGGCAAAAAGCAGTTAGTGATGGCCCAGGGGCTCATGAGGATCTATGCCTCTTGGAGATGTTTGGAGGCTGATGAGGCTCTATGGCTCTTGAGGATGTTTGGAGTGTTGTCTATGCTCATGGTACAAGCTGATTAAGCCTTATCATTCGGAATATACCAGTGTGTGAAATAAGTTTGACTAAAATAGTTCAAGGGTAGTGCCAGAATAGCTTGGCGCCTCTAGGCGCCAAGCTATTCTGGCACCACCCTTGAACTAAAGCCATTGGTCTATAACCTTATCTTGCATATGGCAGTGTACAAATGTGAAGCTTTGAGCTTCAGTATGATAGGGGTTATCCGCCGTGATTTCGCTCTTGTTCGTTGTTGGGAGTCAGTCGTTCGTTGCAAACGAAACCTCACCATTGCGTTCCGCTTCATTGCCTTGTCGATCGGACGGTACACGAGTGGCCATCTTGAAATGACGTCACGATGATAAATGTAAGAAAAATAGTTACCACCTTTCTTAGGATCGATCACGTCTATAACAGGGTAGCAGAAAATAGGACTACAGACATCTGATGATCGTTTCGTATGTACCCGTGTTATAACGATCATCCCATGCCTGTGGTATTTACGCGTATCAACTGACACATCCGTCAGGCGCCTGTGTAATCACGTAATCAATATTCATGTATGTACTGACAAAATACAAATACGAATAATATGTTATTTAGGCGTGGTTTTGTTGCTTTACAGCATTCCCTTCGAGAAAAAAGAGTGCGCAGAAAATAAATAGTGATATTTATTTTTCAACACTCATTTGAAGCTTTTGAGATTTATTTTGTAACACACACACACACACACACACACACACACACACACACACACACACACACACACACACACACACACACACCTTGAGATTTGTTTTTTAATAGTCACACACACATACATACACACACACATATTTGAGATTTGTTTTATAATAGTCACACACACACACACACACACACACAGCGCACACGCACACACACACACACACACACACACACACACACACACACACACACACACACACACACACACACACAAACACCTCCTTTCCAGAAGAAAAACACACCAAAGAGAGCATTAATGGTGTTTATTTTCATCACTCATGTGAAGCTCCTGAGACTTTTTTTAAAAAAAAAGACTCATTCGAGACGTGCCGCTCCGCATACGCGGCTTATGCCGCATATCCGGAGGCGGAACGTCTAGAATGAGTGAAAGAGTCATCCTCAAGCCCCTCCATTCCGTCGATTCGAGGCGGGATGTCTAGGTTTACTTTCTGATAGACCACAAGCAACACTGGCGGTTAGCAGGCCCAGAACAGAATCCAGTGGCATAGTAACCACGATTACAGGTGGTGCTGGTGTACTGACAAACCCCGTCACGCGCTGTGCACTCGCTGTCGCCGCCACCTGCGCATGCGCCAGTTGCTTTTAATGCTAGTTTTGTTTATTTGTTATCTGTTATTTTTTTACTTTTGGTTGTTTGTATAAAAAACATGCACCAAAACAAATAAACAAATTAAAAATGTCTGATGAAGCCAAAGACTAATTTACGAAATTCACAGTGGTATTGTGCGTGTAAAAACATGCGCAAATCAAGGGAAACAATCCCGTTCACACTGAACCGCATAGCCTATTTCAGTTGTTCGCTTCGAAATAACCGCGCCATTACGTTGCTGTATGAGAATACAGCAACGTAATCTTCAGCACAATGAAGGCGGTTGCTCCAATGGAAGAAAAAGAAGAAGAACCCTACTATTTCTCCACTTACTAAACGACACACGACGTCGATGGAAATTATCCTTTCATATGACCCCGGAACTGAATCAGTGCGCAGCATTTTGTTTTTTAACATGAGTTGTTCAGAAAATAATTTATAGTGAACTTCTGAAATATAATGGTCGCCTTAGCTGAAATTGTCTTCTCTTGCTACCGTGCGGTGTCGCTGCTCACATTAGGAGAAAAGTCAGTATTCTCCGTGTTTTAGGTGATAACTGTTCTTGTTTTCCTCCCGACGTCACACGACCAGTAAATTTAGCGCAAACTGTACCATGTGACCGTGATATAAAAACCACTGTAGCGAAAAATGGCGGACGTTTTATAGCCCTCTCGATGACGCGTTACGACCTCGTTTTCGAGTCTTGATAGCAACTCGGTTCGACAAAATAGCAGAAAAAACCGCACTAAAGTAGTCCTATTTGACGTAATACACATCATCTGCCTTATTTTTTACGACGTGAGTAGCCAACTTAACAATATTTCACCACTAATTACACAGCGCAAACAGCAAAAGCCTTCCACCGAGACATTTTCAAAGTTAGGGAAACCACGGAACAAAAATAGCTTCCGAGTTTTTTTTTAACCAATCAGAGACAGCAATCCTTGCAAACCGGCAACACACTGTCGTCTGCTCAGCCACCAACAGGCAACATGCCACAATTTCACCAAAGCACAGAGCAACAAATTCAAGAACTAAAACGAAAATACACACCCAGCAAAGCACGCTATTGCCAAATTTTCACGTCACTCAATGCGGGAATATCTGAAGAAAAACATCTCCTGAATTTTCGAAGACTATCTGACATCATGTCTACGCTGTAAAATAAAATCTTACCTTAAAGCTGAGAAACAGTCAAAAAACTCCGCCCCGCACGTGTTTTAAAAAACTTTGCAGGACCCAGCGAGAGCCCTGTCTTCGTGAACGTTCGGCTACCTTTGGCAAACCGGTTTGCAACTCAGTTGACTGAGTTTTCAACTGCGTTTGTCGTGCTGGCAAAACTCCCGTGAAAAAGACAGGCCACTTACTGTATGCAGCGAGTGGGCACCGCGATCACTGATCTAAATCAGCGATATCGATATTTCTACTGATATCAACAGTAGCAGACGACATTCGACCACCCGACGGACAGAGCAGGCCATTTGTGTCTTGCCTGGACGCAAACTGGATATGGACCAGGCCGAGCTATCCGTAAGTTACACAGTACAGCCTGAAGCTTTATTTGATATCGGAAAGGTGAGGAAGGAGGGGTTATTTGTCGTTTTGTGTTTGTTATTATATCTTTTCATCTGGAGTGGCCTACAGCAAAATTTTTTTTCCATACGAAGGGCAGCTACTAAAAATCAGCTTGACCCATGGCGACCTAAGATTGATCTCCCTTGTATCTTTTGGCATCCATGTAAACAGTCGATTCTCTCTCTCTCTCTCTCTCTCTCTCTCTCTCTCTCTCTCTCTCTCTCTCTCTCTCTCTCTCTCTCTCTCTCTCTCTCTCTCTCATCCAATTTACTGTGTTGGCTGTACATCACAATGCTTCTTTATTTATATTAGCCTATATTGGACTGGATGTATGTGTTGAAAAAATTCGTTCACAACTACAAAGTGTCAGGAGTCATACTTACAGCTTGTACAGCCGTACATTCTGCCATCATAGTCCCCAGCGCGTAAAAATCCGTGGCTGTCGGTCAGTTTCAAAGTGTCACAGAATCGTCTGCTGTTGTCCGATCTGTTAATCGCGATGATTTCCGTGCAACAGGAAATGATCTGTCGTTTCCCGAGAGTTTTGCAAGCTCGGGATACGCAGTTGCCAAATCCGTCAACTGAGTTACGAACTGATTTAAAGCTGAGGTGCAATGAGAAAAACCCGCCCAGCGCGTGTTTTAAAAAGACTACAGGACCCAGCTTGGGCCCTGCCCCTAAGTGGGTCAAATCGGTTCGTAACTCAGTTGACGGAGTTGGCAACTGCGTATCCCGAGCTTGCAAAACTCTCGGAAAACGACAGACCACTTCCTGCTGCACGGAAATCATCGCGATTAGCAGATCGGACAACAGCAGACGATTCTGTGACACTTTGAAACTGACCGACAGCTACGGATTTTACGCGCTGGGGACTATGATGGCAGAATGCACGGTTGTACATGCTGTAAGTATGACTCCTGACACTTTGTAGTTGTGAACGAATTTTTTCAACACGTACCTCCAGTCCAATATAGGCTAATATAAATAAATAAAGAAGCATTGTGATGTACAACCAACACAGTAAATTGGATGAGAGAGAGAGAGAGAGAGAGAGAGAGAGAGAGAGAGAGAGAGAGAGAGAGAGAGAGAGAGAGAGAGAGAGAGACAGAGACAGAGACAGAGAACAGAGAGAGAGAGAGAGAATCGACTGTTTACATAGATGCCAAAAGATACAAGGTCGCCATGGGTCAAGCTGATTTTTAGTAGCTGCCCTTCGTATGGAGAAAAAAATTTGCTGTAGGCCACTCCAGATGAAAAGATATAACAACAAACACTAAACGACAAATAACCCCTCCTTCCTCACCCTTCCGATATCAAATAAGCTTCAGGCTGTACTGTGTAACTTACGGATAGCTCGGCCTGGTCCATATCCAGTGCGCGTCCAGGCAAGGCACAAATGGCCTGCTCTGTCCGTCGGGTGGTCGAGTGTCGTCTGCTACTGTTGATATCGGTAAAATTATCGCTGGTTTAGATAAGTGATCGCGGTGCCCACTCGCTGCAAACAGGAAGTGGCCTGTCTTTTTCACGGGAGTTTTGCCAGCACGACAAACGCAGTTGAAAACTCAGTCAACTGAGTCAGTTGCAAACCGGTTTGCCGAAGTTAGCCGAACGTTCACGAAGACAGGGCCCTCGCTGGGTCCTGCAAAGTTTTTTTAAAACACGTGCGGGGCGGAGTTTTTTTGACTGTTCCTCAGCTTTAACCCACTTAGGGGCAGGGCCCAAGCTGGGTCCTGTAGAGTCTTTTTAAAACACGTGCTGGGCGGGTTTTTCTCATTGCACCTCAGCTTTAAAATCCATCTCAGCACTAGTCCTGCTGTTAACAACGAGCGTTGCGTTGTTTTGGTATTCCTTTTTCCAGATATCCCAACACACATGACACTTTAGGATATAACAACGACAATCTGCTGCACACTCGAAGCATCCCCTTCTGTCATCTTGAATCTAAAAGCCCGAGGCACCATGCTAACTTGCACAAGCTGTCACATCAGTGGTCAAATGCCGGTCGCGTTAATCAAAAAGTTCTTAATTTTTCTGAATCGCACAGCAGTCAAGAAGCACTGTCACTGTAATACTTTAACGACCTTTTGTAGACATTGCAGCTTGAATCATTCTGTACACAAGCCAAGATTAGCGTTTTACTCGCGAAAACAAGACTTGCGCTTCGCACCGAATCATGCTACGTCACACTCTGGGAATCCCCGGCAGAACATGTATATTCAATGGTGTCACCTATCCGCCACAGAAGCGGCTGTCTTCATAAACCGGATTTTTTTTCTAAACAATAAACGGAGGAAGGAAAACAAATACGTTATTGGTCGGAGGGGTTCGCTGCACGGACCTTTGTAGGCCTTCGGGAGGTCAAAGGAATCATTGTACCCCTCAGGCCTTCGGCCTTCGGGGTACAATGATTCCTTTGACCTCCCTCAGGCCTACAAAGGTCCGTGTAGCGAACCCCCCGACCAATAACTTATAGTGTACATATGCTTCGGAATTCGCGCTACACTAAAGGCCGCAATAGAATCCGGACACGCTAAGCGCAGTAAACCACATTAACTAATCCTGCTGTGCGATATACCAGATAAAAACGAAAGCCAGTGAACAGACCACGACATACCCGTGGCATGTAGAATATGATAGGACCCAAGATAATGTGCACGGACAGGGATCAACTAAAACACTGAGAATGCGGAGTTGAGCCCCAATTGTGACATCGCAACCGTGCGGCAACAGCAGTGAGATCAGTAGTTCATTACAAATACAATGCCAATGAACCTTATCATATGAACAACAACTAGTTTGTAATGAGGTAAACATTGACATGATGGAATTCCAGCCACGTCTGCTGTAGCCTACTTTGTTCGCTTCGAAAAAACCGTGCCATTTCTCAGTTCCGCGGAGAAATGGCACTGTTATTTTGAGGCGAACAAAGCAGGCCAGAAAACCATCTAGCATTCTGACCAATCATTGAAGTCACGTGTTTAAATGTTGTACTGGTCTACAGGGATACTATGATTATAATATGAAGCGCCTTGCGCGGGAGTCGAACTATTTCTTTTGCCGGAAGATGAACACAACGTCTAATATAAATGAACTCTTGCAAAGGACATCGGCCCAACGACTTTTGGGGGGTCAAGTCAGGTACAGACAAAACGCAGGGGCGGATCCAGGGGTGTCTCGACGGTGGGGTGGGGTGGGGGGGCGGGGTGGGGGGGGGAGGGAGGGGGGAGGGAGGGGGGGAGGGGGAGGGCCGGACAGCCCTCCCCTCCCCTCCCCCAACCCCCTTAGTTTTCCAAACTGTGTCAAACAAAAGAAATCCAGACCAAAACAGTGACTATCAGGCGAGCATAAAATCATAACAAAGAAAGAAATACCCTTAAAAAAACAATAACAAATAAGTTGTGTTGAAATTATTCTTTCTTGGTGCTTTTCTTTTTGGGACTTTCTTTAAAATTGTACTATAGTGTTGTAACCGTTCTCTCTACGCGTGTTTCTTTCTTTTCTTTTTTTAGGGGAGGAGGTAGGGGGGTGCAGGGGGTGTGTGGGGGGGGGGGGGGGGTGTGTGTTTCTGAGACATATTTTAAATTTTGCAGAGGCTACGTTTTTTATTTGTTAAAACGTTTTTTCTTTCATCTCGGGACACAGCACCGCTTTTGGCACTTTTTAAAAAGTTTAAAAGGAAGGGCTGATCATATCTACATGCACTTGACCTCCTCCCCACCTCCCTAACAAAACAAGATTAATTGGGCACTTCTGATTCTTATATGGTGTTAATTTTCTTATTGAAAAGAATGTTCTACCTGGCGTTTCTGCAGGAGCAATCACCTTGTGTTTCACAACACTACACTGCCAAGTACTCCTCCGTCTGAGGAACAACACAGCCATTAAAATTTGTGAAAATTGTGATAATGCTCTATACAACCACAAACCCCCGCCATATCAGGAACAGAATCAGATCACAGAAATAGTCATTATCACTCATGATGTATACCTCTTACACTGACTGACGATTACTTAAGGATTAGTTCAAGGTTGATCAAAATCAAGACATTTCACACCTCCCCTCTGGTGACACGCATCAAAGACCACCACGCTACTCTGATGGGCAGTTGTGCATGTCCACGGAAGACAAAGCTACGCGATCTGTGTGAGACTGGACTGGAGACCCACTGTGCTGAGAGAGTGATGTGTGACAGGATTAGGGGATTAGCAATTACCTGTGACACCCGGGCCAGTCGGCTGCTCTCCCCTGGGGAGACACTCACAGCGCATTCGCTTTCTGATCACAGTTGGCGTGTAAACAGGCGTAGTAGTCCATAAGCTAGGAAGGTCTACCGAGGACCCCCCCCCCCCCCCAGTACTCAATAAGATGGGTTTCAAAGTATTCCTTAGTATGTCCTGAGATGTTTAAGCCATGTTTCCCGAAAATCCTTAGGAACACACCAGAGATATAGCCGATGGCGCAAGGGTACTCCCATTCACGCTCTTCGCAGGTGCTAAAATGAGGTTGAGAAACATTTTCCTCTAAATAAATCAGAATTCATTCCAGAAACCCAAATCAGGCAATATTATGTCAAAGCACACCTTCTGCATCCTCTGCAAAAAAAACATAATGAAAAAATATTGAATCTCTGGCTCACAGTGAAGGTATTTGAGCACCCAGTAAACGACCATTTCCGCGAAATCGCAAAAAAAGACAAAAATAATGTGTCAGATGCCTTCAGACATTTTATATAGCACTGACAGTCCATTTTCAGGTTTACATCATTAAAACAGGATGTCACAATTATTATAAACTTGACTATGTGATGCTGTGATTACTGTGAGTGCCACAGTGGTTGATTTTGTATCCCTACCCCCAAATTGTAAAAATACACAAAATTAATTAGAAAAAATTGCGTAAGTTATTCCATTTTATTTTGACCTCTCTTTACCTATTAAGTTTCAATAATGTGAGCATAAAGTGCAAGAAAATAAGGAAAGTCGGCATCCTTTACGGTATGTTCGTGGTGAATGATAGCTTTTTCCCATTTAAAATTGCCGAATTGGGAAACGTACGTTGTTTCTGGTGCCCTCAGAAATTTTGTGTACAACTGATAGGTCTTTTTTAGGTTTTATTGTTTAGGAAAGAGTACCACAGTTACTCTCAACCTGATTTTATGATGCTCTGATACATTTAGGGGCCACAGTGGCTGAATCTGCTGCCCTACCCCCATTTTACCTGTACGCAAAGGAACGAAAATGATCATAACAATTGCTCCTCTGATTAAATATGTTTGTTGCCAGTTTTCTTAACAAAATATGCACATTGAGCATAAACATTTGTGATCATTTCATTAATTTCAATGTGACCCATCAATTTAATTGTAATTCTTTTTATTTAAGGCATGCGTAACAGGGGCTGCCGCTGAAGCTTCTATCGTCTGCACATTCAGCAGTCTTGTCAAACTCGGGGAAGGTGTACCTCAGGGAGATGTTGTGTCTGATGCTGTTTTTGGTCTACATTAATGACATTAGTACAACAGTACCATGCTTCGTCTCGAACATCCTCCATGCGGATGACTTTGCAGTGTGGAGCGCAGCAGAACATAAAGAAATAGCATCCTCCAGAAAACATAAAGAAATAGCATCCTCCAGAATCCAGGATGCTGCCAATAGAGTCAGCAGCTGGACTGAAAGAGGCCACTTAAACCAAGCTAGACCATCTCTTTCAATCAAACGGAAGAGGTCACCTCAAAACTGGAGACCTTCGAGTACCAAAGACAGACAGGCCAACTTTACTGGCAACAAATAAATTACTGGATTCACGTGGAGGCCTCACATTGAAGCCATGGAAGCTAGAGCTGCAAAAAAAAAAAAGTCTCTGATGAAGAAACTGGTGGGGACCACATTGGCGCAAATTACAGCATCTTGGCACAAGCAAACACCTGCTCGGTCAGACCAGTTGTGCGGTACCAAGATACATCGACAACATGAAACACTGCCTGCAAAACCCAAAAAGCCAGGCTTGACAAGATGCAGAACATGGGTCATTCTCATGATGCAGTGACATTCTTAGAGCCATCTGGAGCACCCCAATTTAGGAAATGGAGGACATTGGAGCCACTGGAATGCAGAACAGCACACACGATGAAGAAACTTACTAAACACCGACAGCATAGGAGACTACAGGAGCAGACCAAGAACCGTCAGAAATGTCCAAATCTGAACCGGCCAAATCTGAACCGCCAACTGAAGGTCCTGCAAAGGGCTAACACTGACGTCCTGGAACCAAGCCCAAAGATGTGTAAACAGCTCCCTTCAGATACCTGGACATCTCGAAAGAGCCTTCAAGACAACATAAACAATGTTCCAGGACTATTTGCCAAAGGGTTGCGGCACTGCACAAAGCCATCTTGCTGGAGGTTGTGCACAAGCGCTACCCTCACAGCAGCTGTGATACCACACAAGATGCCGTGCGGAATGAAGGAAGTGGCGTGTACATCTGTTGTGCAGACCGCACTACTACCGCCCTCTCCTTACCAGCTGGTGGCAGCAGCTCCAACTATCGTACAGATCTGCAGGTGCTCAACACAGCAGCAGAGCACTAGCTAGGGAAAGGCAGCAGCTTGATCCACTGATCTCACCAGGAAGCTTCAAGATAGACTGGATGCCCTGTCCACAAAATAGTGCTGCAGTGGATTCCAGTGCATTCTGGACTAGCTGGGAATGGAGACACTACAACAACAAAGTGATTGGCAACAGCAGAATGGCGGCTGCATCCCGCGGGCAGATGACATCAACAAGCTGAACAGGGAGAGCCAGGCCACCATCTTTCATCTACGCACTGTTTACTCTGGACTGGGTCCATACAGAAAAGCAGGAACGTTTCACAAACCCAAAATGAAGCCTGAAGGTTTACACACTTTAATCAGATCACTCTGTATCAGCAATTATTTGAAGCTTCCGTGCCTAATGCATGAAGAGATACCAAAATAAAAGAACGCTTAGCGAATGGCGGACTCCGGTAGAAGCGTAAACAACCAATAAAATCAATCAGAATGTTCGGCAGAAAGGCCATGCAGTCACTTTATGATCAGAGCTAAATATAGATCACTTGCAACAAGCGTCAGCATGATCGTTCGCAATGGAATAGTCACAAATTGGGGGAGAAAAAAGAAAGAAAAAATAAGTAGACAAAAGTCTGCCATCACGTTGTAATTTTGTACAAACTTTCACAGACTTTAAGGAAAAGGACTGAAATTGACAGACTTTCCAGGGCCCTGAAAAAGCCTTGTCATTTTTTTTAACAACTTTCACAAATGTTCACAGACTGTAAGGACCCTGCTGGACTCACCTCGTGAGATTGGGTCATGCGGAAACAGCCCTATGCGAATTTGGCGTAGAAAATCAGTCTCCTTAGCACATTCTCCAAACATGTCCATACACAGAAGCGGTCTGCTGGCAGTTCTGACCAGAAGACACGCCCCTATACACCAAACTCTGAAAACATGCTGCCTAGCTCTTGACAGCTCACTTATTGGCAGCCAGAACAATATAAGATTTAAAGACAGCCATAAAAAATTGAACGTTGCAGAAGGTGGAAGTGGAGATCTCGTGGTCGACATGTGGAAACTAAGTATTTTTGATAACATTGTTTTGGCTATTAGGAACCATGAAACTTTATTACGCATTCATATTTACACATTTCTAGATGAAAATAAATGAAAGGAAAAGGGGAGACCTTACTAGACCCGCCTTACGCTAGGTAAAATATCACCTAAAAGACCAGCCAGTTAAAAATAGTTACAATTAAATTCATGGGTTACATTGAAATTAATGAAATGATCACAACTTGTTATGCTCAATATGCATACTTAAAAAACAAACAAACTAGCAACAAAAATATTTAAACAGAGGAGTATGACGTAAGCAATTTTTATGATTATTTTGCCTTACTTTGCGTACTGGTAAAATGGGGGTAGGGCAGCAGATTCAGCCACTGTGGCCCCTAAATGCATCATAGCATCACAAAATCAGGTTGGGAGTAACTGTGGTACTCTATCCTAACCAAT
This sequence comes from Semisulcospira habei, assembly GCA_036245525.1. NCBI lineage: Eukaryota > Metazoa > Mollusca > Gastropoda > Semisulcospiridae > Semisulcospira > Semisulcospira habei. The sequence continues at coordinate 30,424,242 of BTPG01000002.1, forward strand.
AAAACATAACAAAGACCTATCGGTTGTATACAAAATTTCTGAGGGCACCGGAAACAACGTACGTTTCCCAATTCGGCAATTTTAAATGGGAAAAAGTTATCATTCACCACGAATGTACCGTAAAGGATGCCGACTTATCTTATTTTCTTGCACTTTATGCTCACATTATTGAAACTTAATAGGTAAAGAGAGGTCAAAATAAAATGGAATAACTTAAGCACTTTTTTTCTAATTAATTTTGTGTATTTTTACAACTTGGGGGTAGGGATACAAAATCAACCACTGTGGCACTCACAGTGATCACAACATCACCTAGTCAAGTTTATAATAATTGTGACATCCTGTTTTAATGATGTAAATATGAAAATGGACTGTCAGTGCTATAGAAAATGTCTGAAGGCATCTGACACATTATTTTTGTCTTTTTTTTTTTTGCGATTTCGCGGAAATGGTCGTTTACTGGGTGCACAAATACCTTCACTGTGAGCCAGAGATTCAATATTGTTTCATTCTGTCTTTTGCAGAGGATGCAGAAGGTGTGCCTTGACATAATATTGCCTGATTTGGGTTTCTGGAATGAATTCTGATTTATTTAGAGGAAAATGTTTCTCAACCTCATTTTAGCACCTGCGAAGAGCGTGAATGGGGGTACCCTTGCGCCATCGGCTATATCTCTGGTGTGTTCCTAAGGATTTTCGGGAAACATGGCTTAAACATCTCAGGACATACTAAGGAACACTTTGAAACCCATCTTATTGAGTACTGGGGGGGGGGGGGGGGGAGGTGCACGGTAGACCTTCCTAGCTTGTGGACTATAGGCTTAAACCTAGAAGACTGCCACGTATGAGGATGCAATACCATTCGTATCGCACAGAAAGAGGTAATGCTTTTCATGAGCCCCTGTGACTGAAGGGGCACATGAAACTCTATGCCTGGCTCAGGGACTGAGTTGGGCCCCAGTTCAGCAATGATATGACACTTTTCCACCGCTGGTTTTGACCAGCAGTCAGCAGCTTATTGCCAGATGGCTGCATCAGTCTGAAGATGAAATGCTGATGTTATCGCGCAGCTTGTTTGGCATCCTGTCTCGGTAGACAATGGAGTATATGCGCTTGCTGGGTCAGTCACTGGAGTGACATCTCCAGGGCGCAAGCCTGGGCAAAGTGTATGGAGATCATGGGGTGCCCAGTCGTCAAGATCCCCCTCTCGGCCTCGCTGATGTATCCAAAGGAATGCAAAGCAGTACGTTTGGCACCAGTTTGGCTGCAGGAGCTGCCAGAACAGTGCGTGAATACAGGCAACTGTCTGCCTTCGGGGCTCCACTCCTGATTTGAAGGGTTTACTCCCCCACATTTGGCCGTTGGATCCAACCTGATCTCCTCCGTCCTCTAGCCGTTGGCTGTCAGAAACAGCTCATCCGCCTAGTGGTGCAATGTGAACACCATCCCCTCACGTGGTTTAGCCCACCAGCTGAGGTGGTTTGCCAGGGTGTGGCGCTTGGAGCCAACACGAGAGAGATTAAGGAGATGGATGAGGACCAGTGATGCCCGTCCGTCCTATGTAGGACGCAGCTGCCGAACAGCAAAGGTGCTACCTCTATCCAGAGCCCCCCTACACCCCATATCGCGCAGCAAGAGGCATTGATTTACATGAGCCCCTGTGAGTGCGGGGCACATGGCACTCTATGTCTGGGTGAAGTACTGTGACAGGTGCAGATAAGGAGTGCCAAGTGAGGATATTTGACTATAAGCCCATGAACACACAAGGCTCTCCCGTGAGATAATTGTAAAATACACCATCGAACAGTAAATCACAACTTCCACAAATAACCATTAAAAAAAAAAAATCGGTGAGGGCTGACGGGGGGGGGGGGGGGGGCAGGGTCCCCTGGACCCCCCCTGGATCCGCCACTGAAACGTCTGCCGCTATAATATGACATAAGCTATACAATAAAAGATCTCGCTTTTCTCCAAAAATAGACACAAAGTCAGTATGTCCATTTTTGAGAAAAGCGAGTTTTCATTGTTATACAATGAAAATCTCGCTTTTCGCAAAAATGGACACACTGACATTTGCAAATGACGGCAGACTTGTAAACTAAAGCCTTTACTTGGGCTCCAGGGTACGCAGCACTGCCGGTTGGTGGCTCCGCCACATAGTCCGGACTGCTTGTAATAGCCGCTGTTGCACGCGCTCGTGGTGCAGTAACCGTTCTGCCACTCACATGAGAGGTCGCCAATACCTAGACACAAGTGCAACATCGTCAGAATTACATGCAATACAGCTTCAAATCAGTTACCTCAAGGGGGGTTCCAACTTTTTGTTTGGGACTTTCAACCTGACACAAAGGCCTCCCCGACGCTAGACCGTGCTTCCAGGGGCCGAAAATTCGAAAAGGGAAGGGGGAGGGGGGCAGGCGGGGGGAGGGGGGGGGGTTGGAGGGTAGAAAGACTCTCACCATTTCGCCAAAATATCAAACAACTGGGGGTGGGAGGGGGGTTCCAAACACCCCAAAAAGGGACTTTTTTAAATAACATTTTAAGGAATTTTTTTTTTTTTTGGGGGGAGGGGGTGTCCGGAACCTCTGTAACCCTCCCCCTCCAAATCCACCCCTGCAATAGACCGATTCACTTTTTTGGCGCGAAGATTTAGGCTCAGCCCTTTCTGCCAGTCGCGAGAATTGCTTTGTGAGTGGAAAAACACTGCACATCCTGATACCGATCAGGGTCGAGAATCTGACTTACATTTCCCATAACAACAGGTCTTTCTTCCAGACATCTCCAGTACCGCCGAATATCGGCGAAAAGAACAGAAAACACAGACGCTGTTTTACATCCGGTCAGCATCGAAGTCGGTTGTTTTACCGTACATCGGCGTAGCAGCCCGCTGATTGGTCGATGGGCTCTAGCGCTTGCAGTTTGAGTGCTATTTCAGTTTTGGAGTGGGTCGGTCTATTGCCTTGACGATATAAGAAGCTGTAATTCAAAAACTGCGCGCCGTCTTTTGACGCGGCAAACAGTGGATTAAAATCCCGCGGACAAACATGCGATATCGCATGCTTGTTCGGGATTTTAGTCCATTCGATTTTCATCAAAACACCTGCAATTTCGACCTACTACTGATAAGTTTCCAAAGCACGTATACGATTGCAGAAACTCTGTAAGCACGACCAGGTGCTGTCTCAGCCGGGGCGAGTGGAGAAAAAGAAAGAAAAACAGTTTCTTACACACCTCCTTCTTTACTGCATTTGAGCGGAAAAGCTGTATCACACACGTATGATCAAGCTTGGCTGTATCACACGTGTGTGATACAGCCCTGGTGCGTGAGTGGACACGTGTGCACAATATCGTCTTGTAGAAAATCTGGTCAACAAAAAAGTTACGGGCACGCACGATATTATAAGTTATTGGTCGGAGGGGTTCGCTACACGGACCTTTGTAGGCCTGAGGGGGTCAAAGGAATCATTGTACCCCGAAGGCCGAAGGCCTGAGGGGTACAATGATTCCTTTGACCTCCCGAAGGCTCACAAGGGTCCGTGGAGCAAACCCTACCGACCAATAACGTATTTGTTTTCATTCCTCCACTATTTTCGTAAAAGAAATCAAGAAGACCTCTTCCGACCTGGATCACGCCAGACATGACTGACGTCAAAGGAATATTCATTTATACATAATAGACTGATGACGTAATTTAAAATATTGCATGACGTTGCCGTCTCCAGTACTGAGTGCTTGTTGTTTCGAACAACACTATTCAAACTTTTTACTTTAGAACGTTTTGGTGATCTTTTATAGAACAAAACTCGCATCCAAAATGCGTCATCGAGAGGGCTACAAAAATCCGCCATTTTCGCTACAGGATTGCCACATTCCTTCTGCCAATGAAGATAAGTAGCGGCTAATCTCTCTGTTTGTGTGTTTGTCTATTTTGACAAAGGGTATTTACCCGAAATATTAATAAATTGTGTTGCACCCGTCTTTTCTAAGCGTGTTTCTTTCTCCGTTGGGTACTTCTTTTCTTAGGATTTTTTTTATATCACGGTCACATGGTACGGTTTGCGCTAAAGGGACTGGTCGTGTGACGTAGGGAGGAAAATAATGAAGTTTAACCTACTTTCAGCTCACGTGCAATGACGTCATTTCATAGTGACGACTGGCTCTCTGGTGTTATGTATTGCTCTATTACGCCATCACGTAGGAACATTTGTCTGACATCCAAAATATCCATGTCACATTACAAAGTAAATGACGTCATGTTTTTTTGTTTGTTGCCAAAGACACAATGGCGGCTGTGTTGTGGTTAGGCGTGTGCCGACAACCAACTTTCTTCTGATTTATGCCAAGAAAAAGGTTAGTAAGAAATAGATGCTTACATTGGTGTTTGGGTGATACTGAGAATCTCGTGTGTGACTCGAGTGGTTTTGAAACATTATCCTACGAGCGAAAGCGATCCTTATCGTAGGATAAGGTTTTAAAACCACTCGAGTGAGATTCTCAGTATCTCCTAAATACCGATGTAAGACTCTATATTTATTGCAACTCGCCTCCATTTCAGAAAGACATCTTACAAGTCTGTAATACATTACATGTCGTAATTTAGGTGGTGTTGAAAGCATTGCCTTACATTTATGTAATTTTACACAAGTCTTTCTCCGCCACGGCGGCTGACCACTATTTATGGTTTAACTCATTCAGCTCTGACACACCACAGCAAGACATGGCTCGAGCATGATAGTTCAAGATATTGTAGGTGCGGGAGATGTAGGGTGGGACTGGGGGTACGGTAGGGGAGGATTGGAGACTATGAGGGGCACATGGATGGCGAGCCACTTAATGCAGGGGTGGATCGGGGGAGGGGTGGGGGTCAGGGGCTCCGGACTCCCACCTCTCCCACCCACAATTCTGTAAGATGCTATAACAAAGTCCCTTGAACTACAATGCTCGATCTGTCTCCAAACCACTCGAGTGAGATTCTCTGTATCTCCTAAACACCGATGTAAGACTCTATATTTATTGCAACTCGCCTCCATTTCATACAAGTTTGTAATACTTTACAGGTCGTAACTGGGAAATGCTGATAGCATTACCACACATGTATGTAATTTGACACGTCTTTCTCCACCACAGCGGCTGACCATTATTATGATTTAACTCCCCAGACACACCACAGCAAGACATGGCTCGAGCATGTTAGTTCAAGTTCGTGCCAGAATAGCTTGGCGCCCATAGGCGCCAAACTATTCTCACACTACCCTTGAACTATCATGATCGATCTATCTCCAGAATTGTGGTACAGTCCTTCAGAGGGCAACTTCAAAATTTGGGGATTTCGGTCCTGGGGTAGAATGCGTTAAGAATAAAACGGTAAGCAGAGGCAGAGATATATCACCGATGAAAACAGGGAGTTCATCGAACACTCAAATCGGTTTGGAGCACTTCCTCCTTTACTTCAGGTTCTCCTCGACAATCGACATCGTGTTGTTTACGTGTAAATGGAAGGGGAAAAAATGGCGAAGGCAGAAAGCGCGTGTGCGCAATTGAAACCAGCAAGGGTGAATTCCAATGACCTAAAAACCACGCAGGGAAAAGACGGCGTTAGCTATTCTCCCCTCTATCCTCCTGCCATAACTAGCAGGTGACCAAGAGACTTAAGAAGAGGATAACTAATCTGTTCTTAGGGGATAGTCGGTGATGGCAACAATGTGCTGTCGCCTGAAACGAAACTTTTGATGTATTTCTGCATCATTGAAGAGGTCAAAAGGATCATATTCGGTGGTCTCGAAAACACGATTTCTTCGCAGCTGGTTTCTCCGACGGTACCAATCCAAAGCTGCCATATTGGAGAATAGCGCGCCTAATCGTGCCCCGCCTGGGTGTTACGATTGTGGTTGTGTTGTTTTGTGAGAGCATGCATGCATTCATCGTAGGAAACGATCCGATATTTATTTGAGCTATCATGATTACGAATCACATACCTTTTTAGTAAGATTCGCTATCGTTCGCACAGAGAGCAGATTTGATTGTCTTTTGATATACGGAGTTGAATCCCGAAGAGTCTAAAAACCGCCCGAGTAATCACCATTGTTTTCTTTGCGCGTGAAGTTAGCAGTCAGTATGTGTTACGAAAAGTCGTGTAATTTCCAGAGAATGCGGGCAAGGTCGTGAACTGTCTGGCGTACTCGTGTGTGACGTTATAACGCGCCGGGATTTCCCAAAATAAGGGCTGGAAATAGCAGCCAGATTTTTGTGGACCATTCTTGTGTATTCTTGTTCATTAATATTTATGAGTTTTGGTTACGTATTCTTTTCTGATTGGTTGTGATGTATGAATTTTCTCGATTATTCTGGAAAGCATACCACTATAAGATGGTGCTAGGAAGCACATCTGTACATTGTTCAGTTGTAGAATTGCAATGTAACAGCGTCGGTACATTGTTCAGTTGTATAATTGCAGTGTATCGTAAGCGCATTGACATTGAGAGAGCTACGCAAGGTATCGTGGTAATTGTCAGTGACGGAGTTATGCAGTGTATAGTGATGTACATTGTATGAGAGACGCATTGTGTCAAAGTGTTGACATATTGCAGAGGAGACATTGTATAAGTGTTGGTGCATTTCTGAATGCATTGTGTGGAGATCGCATCGCTGCAATAAAACTATTGTTGGAACTGTTGCTTCAGTGTGGTCTACATCCTTAACGGGTTGCAGCTGAGTGAAGTTTCTTTAATAGAACCTTACGTGCGTGCGTCTGGTGTGTTTATAATACCGGGCTACGACTACGACTCAACGCGTAACACGGGGGAATAAAGTTATCCGCGTGTTAGAGGCCTATTAGCGACTCATAACTCTTGATTCTCACCATTTATTCTGGGATTATAATTAAGAAGGGGTTTAGAGGTGTATTACCCCGCGATAACTACGGGCCCTGATCCGTGCATAGCTTGTCACAGTTTCAGCATCAGTGATGCAGGTCAGTGGTCGCTGAGGCCTGAACAAGGTATATATTTTTCAACTTGTAAGTAGGTCATCTCCATGATCTCCCGTGGGTAGAGGCTAAATCGTTAGGAGTAAAGCCAACTAAATTTTTATATAAATTAGGACCAAGTTTAGTGTTCACTTTTTGTTCTAACTGTTGTTTCGGAATATGTCTTGTTCAAAAGTGAATTGGAAAAACAACAACAACAACAACAACAACAACAACAACAACAACAACAAAAAACCCAACAACACACGAGGCAAGCTTTTAATTTGAAAACAGTGGCCGATTAAAAGCTCGGGCAGACATGCGATGGTGCGTGTTTGTCCGGGCAAATAAAGCTGTCATGACGCTAATGATGTCATATTTCTACTCTTCAGCGCGGTGCTGTTTTGGTCTTCAGAATGGCTGGCTGTCCAGTGCGCAAAAGCCACCATAACTAGTTTTTAGAAAAAAAGCACAATTGCTGATGGAGGAACTTAACACGTTTGCGTCCCAGAGTGTATTGATCACTGGCGCCCAGGCTTTATTTCACCTGAATTCAAGACTGTTCAAAAATCAGCTTGCTCAAACTTTGTCAAACCTGTATAGGAAAGCTGCTTTGTAGCATCCGCTGCTTGGGGGCTATTAAACAAACAACCACAAAACTCACATACGGGCTGGTTAGTTCGGGTTTAACGTCCACAGCACCGAAGTGATCATGGACGGCCCTGACGGGCGGGTTATGGGGACAGGGAAATCTATTGCCTATGGAGTACGCCCTGAACACTGATCAACTCAGGCGCACTCCAACTGTGCCACTTTGATTTACCAGGACCTTTCAACGGATATGCTATTGAACAAATCCGTTTTTTCCCCTGGATTGTGAGTCTAGCTACCGGGGGCGGGACGGGATTCGAACCCACGACCCGGCGATTCCCTTCGCTCTCTTGCTCCGACGTTTAACCGCCTGAGCTATTTCGGACTCTCATACGGGCCCTATAAAGGTCTGCACAAATACTGACTCCAACCGGCTTCCGTAGTGCAGTGGTTAGCGTGTCGGACTGGCGGCCGGGAGATCCGGGTTCGAATCCCAGCCGAGTCAAGCGGGATTTTTCCTACCTGGATCGGCTCCTACCCAGAGCGGGTGTGCTACGCAGCCGAGACTCACCCACTTCACGGGTGCGTCTTTGGGGGTGCTACCCGCGTTATGACACATCGCAAGTTGTGAATGATTACACGGCTGGCACCGCAGGTGTCCGCAGTTCCCGGGCCTGATTTTTTTACCAGGATATTTATGACAGGAAGCGTGGAATGCGGCCCTGTCACGCAGTCCCCAAACACATGGACCACCATGGCATCATCATATAATCACCCTCATCCTCATCATCATGCAAAAATGAAAAAAAAAAAACCGCTGTTCCAGGTTTCTGATCCCTCAAGTCTCCGTCTCATGGTGACCTCATCCCAGGACTCCAGGAGCCCTAGGTGTGCGGTTGTCTTCGGCCAGACCTGCTGCTGTGCGTGAAAGGACGTAGTGGTTGACTCGCCACCTCTGGGGGGAGCTCCCACTCGTCGACTCCGCGACTAGCAATGTCGTAAGTAGGGGAATAGTAGGTGTGGTCACCTGAACGCTACACTGAACACCACCGAAGTGACTCGGCAGCTACCTGACATATATATAGAGCGGCAGGGCCGGGAGTCTGGCTGGAACAACCAGCGGGCCTGGATGAGCACACTGGGGTTGACGGGGATGAGCGGCGTGAGAGGAAGACCTCTGAGGTCGACAAAGAAAACTTAAAGTAGCAAAAAAAAAAAACAACAACAAAACAAAAAAAAAAAAAAAACTGACTCCAGTTTCAAAACTCTCCAGGTCGTTCGCAAGTTTTAGGTGATAGCAGCAGACTACTTCTCTACTTGACTGACTGACCATCCGTGGCACAGCGGTAAAAGCGCCTGCCACCAATGCTAGAGGTGCGAGGTTCGATACCCGGTTCCGACGTCGGACTTTTCTCCTCTAGTAAGTGTCACCGTTAATTCGGGCGGACCGTCGGGGTTCTTTCTCCGGGTACTCCGGCTCTTCCTCCCCCACGACTTTGGTATAATTTTCAGCCCACTTATCAAATTTCAAATATAAACGATTTGAATTTCCAAAACTTCAGTAGCTCGCTTGAGCTTGCCTTTACACCACGTGAATGTTCTGTGTTTATGTACAGTGTGTGAGTGAATGCGCGTTGGGTTCAGTTCGCGGAGACGCTTTGAGCCGATTTTCAACTGGGATAAAGCGCCTATTTAATGCACTGATTGATTTATTAATACACCAAATAGCACCATACGTTACCCCAAGTAGCAAAGCGTCACAGTCTTCGGGCCCACGACGGCCGCAGTGGGCCCGCGCACGGCCGTGCGCAGGCCCACTGCGGCCGTCGTGGGCCCGAGGACCTTTCCTTACTGGGACGCGATGACTGGATGAGCTCCATACGGTACGTGACTACCGCCCTACGTTGCGTGACAACGGAACATCATACGCGGATTAGCACTGTATTGTACGCGATTAGCACCATAGTGTACGTGACTACTGACTATACCCAAGTGACAAGCACTGTGACCATATGTACCTCACTGACTAGCTCTATTCCAGGGGCGGATCAGTTTCCTCGAGTGAGTGTGTGGGGGGGGGGGGGGGGCAACTTTTTTGTTTGGGACCTTCAAACTGATACAAAAGGCCTCAGTCCCCGACGCTAGACCTTGCTTCCATGGGCCGCAAAATCGAAAAGCGAGGATGGTGGGGGAGGGGTGGGAGGCGTGTGTGAAAACTCGCCAAAATTGAAAACGTGGGGGAAGGGGGGGGGGGGGTCCAACACCCCAAAAAGGGACTGTTAAAAAAAATGTTTTGTCGGGGTGGGAGGGGGAGGGGGGGGGGGGGCAGAACCCCTGGAAATCCCCTCCCCACAGATCCGCCCCTGTATTCGGTATGTGATTAGTACCATACGGTACGTGACCACTGACTAGCACCATACGGTGCATGACTAGAAGTGAATACCTTGGATGCCGACTATCGTCACAAGCAGAAGTAGCAGCAACATTGGTGTTTTCGCCATGTTCGGAGAGCGATCAGTCTCAGCAGGACTGCTGCAGTAGACGGCAACGTGTGATACAGGGTGCAGACAAGGTCGCCAGTATAGACAGTGTGTCGGAGACGATGTCGTTATATACAGTGGGACGGAGACGTAGGAGGCTTTTCAGAGGATGTGTGGCCCAAGTTTTCGGCCGGGAACTTGACGAAAAATACAGACGGAACGGCAAACGTAGAACGAGAGGGGGTTGGGGTTGTGGGGGGGGGGGGGGGGGGGGAGGAGGGGTAGGGGGTGGGGGTTGGGGGAGGGGGCTGCGACCTTATAGACACGAGCAGAAAAATCAGTCATGTCCAGTGTTCGATACGGTCAATGAAAACATTAACTCATATAATTCATTTAAGGCGCACCCCCTCCCCACCAATTAGCTGCAAAAGTGTCGCATAGCGTTGCGGCTTATAGATGCGGGGCACATTTAATGAGTTAACTCATTCCAGACGTGCAGTACATGGATGCGCCGCAAATGAAGTTAGCGTTTCAGACTGATATGCCGCAGAATGTGTGGCCGCATGTCAACTGAAGACCGCTAGATTCATTTGCGATGCATCCTTAACTCATTCGCGGCCATCCGCGTAAGCCGCGCATCCGGATGCGGTTGACCGCGAATGAGTTAAGCCTCAAGTCTCAAGTGAGCTAATTTTTCTGTAGACTTAATTGTCGCCGTTTCGCAGATTAAATTATGATACTCGAACTTGTCTATGTATGCTTGTAACAAATGCTGCACTAAGCCAGTTGTCGTTTTGGCTTGGAGAAGATACTACTACTACTACTACTACTACTACTACTACTACTACTACTACTGCTGCTGCTGCTGCTGCTACTGCTGCTGCTGCTGCTACTACTACTACTACTACTACTACTACTACTACTACTACTACTACTACTACTACTACTACTACTACTACTACTAGCATTTATATAGCGCTGTAACCCAGCATAAGTCACGTTGGTTGTAAGCGCTTGAAAACGTAGAGACACAAAAACGATACGCCAAAACACAACTGAAATGGTTAAGGGGGAACTTAATTACACTCAGTGACAATTAAGAACAACTAAAGCATATTGCCAGCGAATGTAGGAATCAAATACAACTTTGAAAGATAGAGGACTAGACAGATGCACAAACTCTGGGGAAAAGCTACGTTTTAACATTGCTCAGCAGTTTGAATGCCGGTAGAGATGGAGACTGCCGCAAGGAGAGAGGAAGAGCATTCCACATGTATAGCCCAGCGTGGCAAAAGGCGCGTGAGCCTACAGTGGAGAGTTTCAATTTTTAGCGCGGGGAATTGTCAGTGTGAGCGGATCGTGAGGAAGATATGGCTCAGTTGCACTATTTTTTTGTGTAGGCAGGGCCAAGAGGAGGTACGAAGGATCTGGGCGAAGGATCTGGCCAAACCACGTCCAGAAGACTTTAGAGGTACGGCCTACTAGGTTCCTACGTCACCTGAGGCCGTAATTCTAATTTGTAATAACGTGTAAAACACTACATAATGCGCAGCGATACAATATCACATTGTAACATAGATTAGCGAATGAGTTAACGTATACATGGTGCTCCAGCCTGACAGGCGTCTGCAGATATTTGTTTCATAACTAATAAAAAGGGATAGGTTGATCTGATAGTCAAGTTTCCCATGTCACACAGATCTGCCGGGCGGGGAAATTGATAACCCTGTGCATGCAGCCGCCACCGCTGGTTGCCAGTGCATGCACAAGATTATAATTGCTCAGCGTATTGTGGAGATTACAGGTTGTCTACTATAGCTGTCGTATGTCAGGTTTTACTGCCATTTCGTTGGCGTAACTCTCAAACTCCCAGAAATAAATGACTTCCACTCTGTAGAATGGAAGTCATTTAGTTCTGGGAGTTTAAGAGTTAAAACTGAGTCACTGAGTCCACACACTCGTCTAGAGTTTTCCGCAGCCATTGAAACAAAAGGTATGGAATCACTGTTTTTCTCTCTTTATCCGCGTCGGTCTCTTTCCTCCGATCCCTACCAAAATAGTCTTGGAGAATTTGGACATTCTTCTGTCAGTTATTCTTCACATCATCAACCGCAGTCTCTTCACCAGTGTTGTTCCAGGAGCCTTTAAGACTGCTGTGATTAGTCCTCTCTTGAAGAAGTCAAACTTGGACCCTGATGCTACTAAGAACTATAGACCAGTATCAAACCGTCCATATTTGTCCAAGCTCTTAGAACGTGTGGTGGCCGATAGACTGGCTAATCATGTGTGTAGGTACCAGCTACTGGATAAATTTCAGTCTGCATGCAGGCCAGGTCATTCTACAGAGACCGCAGTGCTGCATGTCTTAAACAACATTCTCTGTGCAGCTGATCATGGTGACCACTAACTCCTGGTGCTGCTGGATCTCAGTGCGGCATTTGATACCATAGATCACCAGATACTGCTGCAGAAACTTTAGCTTGAGTTCGGTATCACGGACTGTGTCTTACAGTGGTTTCGGTCGTACCTTGAGGATAGATTCCAGTACGTCAGTGTTAATGGTGTGGCGTCTGATGTTACCCGGCTAGTATGCGGGGTCCCTCAGGGGTCCGTCTTAGGGCCTGTTCTGTGCTCTCTCTACACCACTAAGTTAGGACGTTTGATTGACAAGTACAGGTGAGGGCGACAGTTGTTTGCAGATGACTCTGGTCTCTATGGCTCATTTCATCCTGACAGTGTATCCGCTTCTCAGTGCAGAAAATCGAGTCGTGCTGCCAGGAAATCAAGTCCTGGATGTCAACCAACATGCTGAAGTTAAATGATGATAAGACTGAGGCAGTTCTGTGTGGACCCCACAACAAACTGGGTGTAGAATCTCTTGATGCTATCCGTGTTAGTGAGTCTCTCATCCCTTTCTCCAAGACTGTCAGAGATCTTGGTGTCTTTGTCGATACCAGTCTTACCATGGAAGACCATATCAGTGCTGTTGTCAAGGGATGCTACTTCCATCTTCGCTCCCTTGGGAAACTACGACCTGTCCTGACAGCCAAAGCTGCAAATGCTATCGCCGTTGCCCTTGTCCTATCCAGACTGGACTACTGTAACAGCTGTCTTTGGTGTCTGCCAGAGCAACAACTCAGACGTCTTCAACTGGTTCAGAACACTGCCGCCAGAATTGTCACAAGAACCAAAAGAAGGGAACATATCACAACAGTCCTTAAGCAGTTGCACTGGCTTCCAGTCAAGCAAAGAATTGATCACAAGATTCTCACTTTGTGCCATAAGTCTATAAATGACCCAGACTCACCAGAATACCTCCAGGAAATAGTCCCACGCCATAACCCTCCGAGGCAGCTCCGTTCTGTTGTCCGGTCCAAACTCTGCACCCCAAGTGTTGAAAGTCACACAAAGAAGCGACTTGGTTTCCGGGCATTTTCACACTGCGGACCTAGGCTGTGGAATGGACTACCACAATCCTTGAGGGACATTGACTGCATTGGCACCTCAGGAGGCACCTCAAAATCCAACCTGTTTCTTGACTTTTAATTCTAGGACTACTGTGGACCAGAAGTTGCGTGTTTTTGTTTTGTTGTTGTTGTTTTTTTTGCGCCCTGAGCATGCCGCTTGCATGGAGTGGATGCGCATTACAAGTGGACATCATCATCATCAAACGTGATTGATATTTGGGGAGATTCGTGACGTGAATCGCAAAATTAAAGTGACTTTAATGTCAGCTTTGAAGCAGAATCGTCTCAGTAGACAGTAAAATTCTAATTCAAATAATACAAGTCATTTCGCTCTAAAGTGAAGCGATCTTCATTATGACTGAAGAAAGGCTCAGAAAAGCTCGATTTTTCGACCACTGACGGAAACGCTCCGGAAAGACCCGAGCAATGGCGGCAATTATGGTGGCAGATATCCCCAAAGTCCCACAACTCTCATGACTTTTACCGGTGAAGTCCCATAACTCTTACTATAAATTTCTGACGTTTCTTCCGGTCACGATGGCGGCAAATAGTACTTTTATCTATTTGAACGTGAAATTTCGGCTGGTCAGCAAGTAAGGCATGTTGGACAACAGGACGACGAACTTCGCAACGTGCAGCGTCTGCAAAGCACATACTAGTATGTGTGTCAGAGAAGCGTCGCTTAATCTCGGATAGATTTCGAGGCCAGGGCCGGGCTATTACTTATCTGTAATATACGGCATTGGGTAGCAGAGGTAGCATGCACCGCTGTCAGGCTGTATTACGAGATTCAAGATACTCGTACAGCAACCCTGTTTGCGAAAAAGAAAGAAAGAAAGAAAGTGTTTCATATAGATCATGACCTTTACGACAACGTTGCTGATTAACAGCGCTTTTACATTGTCAGCTCGGAAACCACTTATTTTTATTATCAGAAGTGTTTGTTCTCTGCCACGGTCTAAAAACTGCTGGAGGGAAATCGTCCAGCACTGTAACTTATAATGAGCACCTTCAGCCCAGACATGGATGAGAAACCGTAGAAACAGTTCGTGTTCACTTTCGATGTGCACAATCGACTTCAAGGCTATGAAATCTGTTGTGTCAACGGTACTTTAAATTCCAGGCAGTGACGTCACGTCCCTGATTTTTGTGTGTGGCAACATGCGAGGTGATGACGTGGAATGGAATTCGGTATAGATCCAACCCCGGTTCAACCCTGCTTCGGACCAGAGTTGTACCCTGCTCCAACCCAGGTTGGGTCAAGTATAAACACTCCATCCCAGGTTTGAGTTCAACCCGGGTGGATGTGCAAACAGCCTCAGTGTCGTATATATACCTACATAACTGGCTTGATTTTATTTAGTTGAGAGTTTTTCTTCTAATCCCAGATTTTTTTGTCTACCGTATTGAAAATACCGTAGACTTTTAAATGGGCTGGCCTCAGCCCGTTTAACACCTGGTACACGATAACATGGGCGGGCAGGCGTCTCACTTTAAAAGTGTAGTAACAAGAAAAAATAACGTCACGTCTAGCTAAGCTAGCATTGCTAGCATGCTGTTGAACGCAGATCTAGTGCCAAAGCGCCGCGTGTGTGTGTGTGTGTGTGTGTGTGTGTGTGTGTGTGTGTGTGTGTGTGTGTGTGTGTGTGACAGCGACTAGAGCCCGAGTTTGTAGACGGATACGCTTGAAACTTTAGGATATTATCTTTAAAGGAATTATCTCGATGCAGTTTTTAAAATTTTTTTAATTAGTTTCACATTATTGAGAAAATAACCGTTTCACAAAAACGGTTGATCCGCATTAGAGTCTATAGTATAATGTTTCTTATTCTTAATATATATTTTGCATATAGCTAGATTACAGGAAGACATTGAATGAGTCGAGTTCGTTAACCAGCATTGTATCTCTTCAACCTTTTGAATGATAATTAATTCATTTTTGACAATTTTCGAACTACGTTTCACTCCCACCAAAGAGTCAGCCCTGGAAGAGGCTGCGTGGAAGAGACCCTTGCGTGCCTTTCAGACTCAGACAATGACAGTGACGTAAAAGCGCCAAGGCACTGACGTCAGTGTTATACAATGTTCCCAACTGACGCAAAGCACGAAAAGTTATAGTGTTATTCATGTGTATGGGTTGAAGCAATGCTCTCCCTTTCTGAAAAAAATGATTAAGGCTTCACTACACGGAGAAACGAAATACACGAGAAACGAAACATTTTCATTGCATCGAAATGCCTCCTCCGCACACGCAGAAACGCCGTGAAAATTCATTTCGATTGGTACAGGGGAGGTACCTCTTCACTGACACATGTTCTGGTTTGTATCGGTGGATATCGGGTCATATTTCTGACTACTGACGCTTACAAACTAAACATATAAGACATGTGTGCCTTCGCGTACACAATTAAAGTGAATTTCCGAGCATATCGAATAAACTTAATAGCTTTTGAATGCGTAAACAGGGATGGTTCAAGTAAATCGAGGATGCCGCCGTCTCGAAGCGATAGCCGCCATCTTGTAGGCTTCGCAGAGCAGCCGATGAAAGCGGGGTTCAGAAAACTGATCGAAAATCATATTTGGGTGGTACTTTAGTGATGATACTTTATAGATTCCATTTCGAATGATTTCCCCGCTTAAATCTTACAGAATCGTGCGTCACATCACGCGTTTTTAGCCATAATAGACCTGAATCCACGGCATCGCTTTACTTGCTATCTTCAGTGTTTTGGCTGGAATGACGTCAGATTAACATGTGACCGAGCGGACGACGCTGATTGGGCAACGGGTAGAAATGTTTCGGCGAAATGTTTCGCGAATAGAGACAGGTTCTATTGCTCGAAATGTGCCATTTCGCATTTCGTGAAACGGTGAAATGTTGGAGAAATGTCTGAAATGCGAACATTTCGACGAAATGTTTCGTTTCGTGTCTCCGTTTTAGGAAGCGTATAGGAAGACAGTCTCTCCATATTTGTTATGACGTCTGGGAACGTTTTGTGGAAATTGTGGGAAAAGGCATGCAGTATAGAAAAGGCTTTGTAAACATGGGTCATCCCATCTTCTTCTGCAGACAAGTTGTGGCTATGCCAGCCCACAGAACGTATTACTGGCGCCATGTGTGCCAGTGTTTCGGGCTAGGGTGGGTTAGGGTGGAGAGAGATGAATCAGAAGGATAAGCCTAAAACATAGCAACAACTCTGAATGTTCCGAAAGAAAATCGCATGTGAGCTCAAAACAAAACAGTAGACTCTGGGATGAAATCTTCATCTTGTTTCTGAATAAGCATTCATTTATATTTTTTCATCATTTTATGTTTGCAGCCTACCATATCTGTGGCCAGTTTTTACTTTTTAGACATAACAGATTTTGCTCACGATATATGCATGTACATATTTAGGACAGATTACACTAATTAAAATTAAAACAAACAAGATGCGGATTTCACCCCAAAGTCTACCGTATTGTCTGGAGCTCACATGCGTTTTTCTTTTAGGAACATTCAGAGTTGTTCATATCAGTAAGCTTATCCTTCTGATCCATTTCCCTCCTCTCTAAGCCAATCTCTGATCAACACACATGCCGGCGCACACAAATAAAGACGGACACACGGCGCTTCCCGCCATTACTACGCTCTGTGGGTTCTGTAGCGACAGGAATTCTGAAGAATACTAGCACGAGCAGCAAAATTATTCACTATAAGCTTGACGTCATGGCATCGCTAGTCTCACGACGCTGTGTACACAGTGACGCATTTAATGTTTCACGTCACTCATCCGAAAGGCACGAAGCCTCTTCCAGGGCTCAATGTTCTTTTCGACACAGCCTCTGCCAGGCCTGACTGTTTGATGAGAGTATATACTGGATCCAAAACTTGCAAAAATGAATGAATTATTATTCAAAAAATTGAAGAGGTACTGAAAACGCTGGATTACGAACTCATCCAATGTCTAGGTATCCAAAATTCCCAGTGAACAGAACAAAAATTACGGACTCAAAATGTGAGTCAACCGACTTTCTATAAGCGGTCTTCCTAAATCAAACTGTCAGAGAGAGAGAGAGAGAGAGAGAGAGAGAGAGAGAGAGAGAGAGAGAGAGAGAGAGAGAGAGAGAGAGAGAGAGAGAGAGAGAGAGAGATGATGATGATGATGAAACGTTTTATTGACAGGATAAAGTTTTAGGCGAAACGCCTCTCTTACAAACTGTTATGTTAGAAAAGAAACATTAACAGCAAAGAGTAAGAGAAACACAATAACACAATAAATCGAAACATGAAGAAATAAACTGAAAAAACCAACACAATACAAAAGCAATGCAAATAATGCACAGACATATCAATAATACGGAATAATAATTATATAAAAAAAAAAAATATATATATAATAAAATAAAAAACACACACACGGCGTTTCCCGCCAAATGTACGTTCAACAGCAAGGTTCGGGGTAGCTAGGCATGACGTAATTTTTATTCTGTTACTTCTCTGTCAGAGTTTGATGTGTGTCCGCCTATGTTCGACATTTGCATACTACGGAACGTGCTCCGACCAGCCCCATCTCAAAGTCTACCGTATTTTCAGTACGGTTGACAACTTGGGATAAACCATAACCCGCAAAGTCTCTTCTATATAAAAGCCATAACTCACAAAGTCCCTTTTATATGCAAGCTGTACTCGCTGTCAAGGGTCTCTATCTGTTGTCTTTGACCTGATTTTGATTTTAAAATATATTTGACAAAGCCTCGCAAAGTTGTCAATGCATCTAATGGGTAGACCATCGAAAACCGATGATGTCGTCATTGTGACTTCTATTTGTGGGTGCGGGTGTGGCTGACCAAGCCAATCCTGGAGCCACACCTGCGAGGGCAATGGGGGCACTGGAACGTAGCTGTGGGGAGAGTCGACGCTGTCTTTCTGCGAGCTCTGGCACTGGTGATCCGTTCTTGCCGATTGTGTTCAAAGAGAGTGCAGGCTTTCCTGGTGGCGGCACGCCAGCCGAATCTGTCTTGTGCTTGTGCTTCAAGTTCCTTTACCGGGAAGACGCAGTACTCGAGGCTGTCTCTTATGCAGTCTTTGAAAGCGTTTCTTTCGCCGTCCTTGCTTCCTGTGGCCTTTTGAGAGTGCACCATACAGGAGTTGACGTGGCATGCGAGAATCATCCATGCGTATGACATGACCTGTCCAGTGGAGTTGTGACTTTAAGATCAAGGCTTGCTTCAACACTCACTAAGCCAGCATTGTCCAGGACTTCCAGGTTTGTCACCTTGTCTTGCCATTTGATGCCCATGAGTGAGCGCAGGGATCTCATGTGGAAACGTTCAAGCTGCTTGAGGTGCTTTCTGTACAGCGTCCATGACTCACAGCCGTAGAGGAGGCTGGGGAGGACTACTGCCTTGTAGACTTTGATCTTGGTGGAGAGCTTGACGTTGTTGTTATTCAACATACGAGTGCGCAGGCGACCCAGGGCTTTGCTGGCTTTGCTGATGCGAGCTGCGATTTCCTTGTCGATAGTACCGTCAGAAGAGATGATGCTCCCAAGGTACCTGAACTGGTCGATAGTCTTCAGATCGGTGCCTTCGATATACACTTTGGGTGGGTGGGTGGGTGGGGGGGGGGGGGGGGGGCTCTTGTGCCTGGGGCTGGTTGGTGCAGGACCTCGGTCTTGCTGAGACTGATGGTGAGGCCAAACAGTCGAGAGGCTTCCGAGAACCTGTTGACGATGGTCTGGAGGTCAGACTCCGTGTGCGCCATCAGCGCACAGTCATCGGCAGACAGCGCCTCAAGGATCAGTCTCTCGATGGTCTTGGTCCTGGCGTTCAGTCGACGGAGGTCGAAGAGAGAGCCGTCTAGTCTGTACTTCAGGTACACTCCCTTCTCAAGGTCGCGTACTGCATGGGTCAGGACACACGCAAAGAACAGGTTGAACATCACGGGGGCAAGAACACAACCTTGTTTCACACCGTTGGAAATGTCGAAGGGTGCGGATGTGTCGCCGTTTGACTGGACAACTCCTACCATTCCATCATGGAAGAGGCGGATGATGTTAGTGAACTTCCTGGGGCAGCCGAGCTTTGCGAAGGTGACCCAAAGCGCTTCTCTGTTCACAGTGTCGAATGCTTTGGTCAGATCTATGAAGACAGCATAGAAGTCCATGTGCCGCTCAATGCATTTCTCCTGGCCCTGTC
>BTPG01000002.1:30448922-30626422 GCA_036245525.1 Semisulcospira habei
GATATTCTTGTTATGTATGTAAATTGTACTGTTGACGACACAGCTGCAGCACTTCCATGTTATGGATGCCCATTCAGGGTTATCTATAAAAAATAACAAAGTAAGCAAAACACCTGTAGAGCTCTATCAATTCACTCAGACCATCAAACCAGCATGACATAAAACAGGGATCATACGACAATGGGATAAATACATTAAACCATGGCTGCTAATGGGTTTTGCAAGCATCGGCGTGCTTTTTACACACAATTCTTGCAGAATCTTGGAGTCAGAACGTGTGTGTGAAAAGCATGTTTCTGCTTGTAAATCATCATTAACTCATTGTTTAACATACACATAATTTCCCCACCAGGGATTATTACAGATTACAGTAGTATTGTGTTGCACTGACACTGTTGTGCATTTCATTGTTTCAACTATAAATGTAATTGAATCCTATTGTATGATAAACCATATTTTAGTTCAAATACATAATATGAAATTATAGCACAATATCAAACTAACTGCACCATTTCTGCACTTTCTAACTTCTATTATTGTGTATTTTACACATCTTCCGTTCTTCATCTACATGTATTTGCCTTAAACACAACTGAAAAGATGTCAGACTTTTTATTATCTTCATTTTTGTCGTTCACATTTTAATTGCAGGAATTACAGCCTACGGACTGCTAACCCAGAGGTGCTGTGGAATTATGGAAAGTTGCATCAGATTCAGAGTGCCTTTGTCATTAGTACACTAAAAGGCATTATTGATAACTAGTTTCTTATCTAAGCATTGTATGTTATATGCCTCATTTAGCTATTTGCACAATAAAAAAGTTTTACAAACATCTTGAGAATTTGACTTTTATAACCATGACAAAGTCTAGATACCAATGATCACAAAAGTATAAGGATCAATGTATTACAGCACTGTGCATTTAAAAAAAAAATGCATAGGAAGGAATCATCGGTTCCTTGCAAACAAACAAGTATAATTCGCAACTTCTTGTCAGTGTAGACTTAGAGTCCGGTTCATATGCCGTAGAATGACTCAGTAAAAATGACTTCACTGACGTATCACTGATGTGCCGTATAGAAGATATGCAGAAAAAAGTTGAGAAATATTTACATCGTTGGCAAGCAGCTTGAGAACTGAGATAGTGGCGGCTGACTCAGTGCACTGCATGGCCCGGTGAACAAAAGCAAGAACAGGCAAACACAGGTCAGCTATCTTTGAGTCTCCAATCACTGTACTGCTCGGCGTTAAACCCAAATAACTTACTAGCCAATCACTGTGAAACTACACGGTGAACATCGGGGATAGAAAATGTCGCTTCACGTTCCTAAAATGGTAGCACCCATATATAAGGGGCATCTGAGCACAGTACCGTTTTGCCGGATGTGGTAAAAAGTTACTTCCCGTTGCAACTTCACCTGCACGTCAACGGCGTTTTCTCAGCGTACAGACTCCGCATCGTAATTTCGAAAGTACCAAAAAGACTCTTAAAGACAACGGAAAAAACAATTTTAGTAACTTTGGGCATACAAATTTGACGTTAGTCACACTTTAATTATTTTATTTGACTTAAAAAAAAAATTGACGTTTTTGTTTGTTTGCATGTTTAGCTCGTGTTCAAAAGGAGCGGGGCGGGGGGAGGGGGTGGGGTGGGGGGGGGGGGGGAGAGTTGTTATTCGGGTCTATAGTTTAACCTGAGCACTGCTCTAAGTTTACTAGACCACGATCGTGAGAGTCAGAGATGTCAATTTTCTGGAGGATTCGTAGCCCTGAAAAAGACTTACGAGTGGATTTTTCTGGTGTTACTACTTTCGCCTTTTACTTAGCAGGGTGTTAGGTCGTGCTTGCTCCACAGCCTTTCGGTCCGTTCGGAGTGCAGCCATTCGCTTGGAAGTCACTGAGAAAAAATTCCGAATTTTCTGAAAAGAATTTCAGACAGATCTACGTGAAAGTGAGGACCGAAGTTACAGCGGTCATACAGTCTGCCAGGAGACAGTTCTACAAGGACAGGATCGAGTCCAGCTCGTCATCCAAGCAACTCTTCTCAGTCTTCAGTGAGCTGCAGGGCAAGCACCGTACGGCCACGCCCCTTCCGACGGATGCGCCAAGCCATGTCATTCCACAACGTTCCTGTGACTATTTCTCGGATAAGATTAAGGACATCCGCTCTGAACTAGACTCGTGTTCATGTGATCCCCCTACTTTTGGTGCCTTTCACTGTCTCGTTTTGAGCCAGTGACTGAGCAGGAGATCCATAAACTTATTATGAAGTCATCAACAAAGAACTGTGTGCTTGATCCCATGCCCACGACCCTCATGAAACAGTGTGTCAATGATCTCCTCCCACTGATTACCACCATAGTTAATACTTCTCTCTCTATAGGTGCAGTGTCTACGCAGTTTAAACATGCTGTTGTGACTACTACTCTTGAAAAAGCCTGGACTGGACCCAAACGACTTCAAACATTTTAGACCTGTCTCTAACCTTCCGTTTATTTCAAAGATTTTGGAGAAGGTTGTTTTGAAACAGCTACAAAGTCATTTGTCTGGAAACGGTCTTTTAGAAATGCATCAGTCGGCATACAGAAAGGATCACAGCACGGCGACTGTTGTGCTGAGCGTCCTGAATGGTCTGCTAGTAAAGGCAGACGAGAGATTTGTCTCTCTCATTGCTCTGCTGGACCTCAGCGCAGCATTCGACACGCTCGATCATTCTGTTTTGCTGAGGAGGTTAGAGGTGACATTTGGCATTCGTGGTACCGCCCTGTCCTGGTTAACTTCATACGTTAAGGATCGTTCTCAGGCTGTTATTGTTAATGGGCAGCTATCTGCTTCTAGTCTTTTGTTGTGTGGAGTCCCTCATTGCTCGGTATTAGGGCCTGTTTTGTTCACTTTATATTCACAACCTCTTCTGATGTAATTGCCGCCCATGAGTGTGATTTTCACAAGTATGCTGACGATACTGAATTGTCAAAAGGTAGCGCGCCTAGCCATTTCAGCTCCGCTAAGATGAGCGTACAGTGTTGTATAGACGACGTCCTGTCCTGGATGACTAGCAACAAACTTAAGCTTAACACTGACAAAACCGAAGTCCTGCTGGCTCTCAGTCTCGCCTTAGTCAGATTGACAGCGAGTTCGCAAACATTGGTGGCTGCAGCGTTTGTTTCCATAACTGTGTCAACTATCTGGGTGTGAAGATTGATTCGACGCTCTCCATGCATGATCATATCAGTAGCGTCTGCCGAACTGGTTTCCTTGAGCTGCGCAGAATTTCTTCCCTCAGACCGTATCTCAGTCACCATAAAGTGCGGCGTCAAGACTTGTAAATGCATTCATTACGTCCAGGCTCGATTATTGCAATTCTGTACTAGCAGGTTTACTGGCAGACCAGATTTCACTCTTGCAGATGATTCAAAACAATGCGGCGCGTCTCATCTTGAAGAAACGAAAGAGAGACCACGTTACGCCTCTACTGAAGCAGCTGCACTGGCTGCCCGTAAAATTCCGCTGCCAGTACTGCAAAATTGCAATTTTCGCCTATCGGCATCTTGACGGATCTCTTCCCCTCCGTACCTTTCTGCCAAGCTGTCTGTTTATCAGCCATCACGCACCCTCCGTTCCTCCAGTGAAAAACTTTCGGCTAAAAATCCCGAAGCTTAACATGAAAACTGTCGGGGAGCGTTCTTTCACCTTTTTAGCCCCAAGTGTGTGGAACTCGCTGCCAATTGAAATGCGGAATCTGCCCACATTGTCACAGTTC
The DNA here is from genome assembly GCA_036245525.1 of Semisulcospira habei. Classification (NCBI taxonomy): domain Eukaryota; kingdom Metazoa; phylum Mollusca; class Gastropoda; family Semisulcospiridae; genus Semisulcospira; species Semisulcospira habei. Next base: position 30,452,684 of record BTPG01000002.1, read on the forward strand.
AAAACTCACTTCAAGACTTTTTTTTCTGTCGGGCATTTAACATTTAGCTCACCTTTAGTTAACTGTTGACTGGCTGCCTTTTATTCTGATTCTAGAGGGAAGTGGATGTAAGGTGTTGGAAGGGATGGGGTGGTTTAAACTAGTGTATAATTGTGCATGTATCTGCTGTTGTGCATGCGCAGTGAGTCCAGTGTTTTCCTGGAGAACAGCGCTATACAAGAACTATTTATTATTATTATTATTATTATTATTATTATTAAATAGTGGTTTCCGAAGGAGAAATATTGACTAGTTCAAGGGTGGTGCCAGCGAATAACTTGGCGCCTAGAGGCGTCAAGCTATTCTGAGACCACCCTTGAACTATCATGGCACGGTCAGCCAGATACGCAGCCAGATCAGACTCTCGTCGTTATTCCGAAACGTGTTTGTTTCGTTATTGATTATTTCCACATCAGTTTGGTAGGCCGACAGGTGAAATCTTGCAGACACTACAGTAATCGTCATGCGTGCAAGGCTCGTTTCTGCACAGTTAAAGGCCAGCAACCAGGACTTGTTGAACTTGGCAACTGGAGACAGGGTTTGTTTCCCCTGGATTGGGCAACCGCGTTTACTAGTAGTAGTAGTAGTAGTATTGTGAGGACAAAATAGGCCGTGAGGCCTTTATAAATGTCCTTTCTTTCTTTAGTTCCTTTATGGGTCTGCTATGCATGCAATTTTCCTATAAAATCATTCATCATAGGAATAAAAAATCTCTTTAAATTTTGGTAATTCGTCTAGCTGGTTTTTAAAAGAATTTATATTAGATGCTTTTTTTAATGAAACTGGTAAGTCATTCCAAACAATGGCAACTCTGTTAGTAAAACAAAACTTCCGCAGGTTAGTGTTACAGTGCTGTACAAAGATTTTCCCTTCAGAATTTCGGGTTCTGTCATAGAATGGTGTTGCAAAAAAGTCGTTCCATTTTAGGTCGTCGATGCCATTATAAATTTTAAAAACTTGGATTAAGTCTCCACGTATTCTACGTCCGCGTAAGGAGTGTAATCCAAAGTATCTGAGTCTGTCTGAATAAGTCATATTTCTACATTCTTTGACCAGCTTTGTTGCTCGTCTCTGTACCCTTTCGAGTGCAGCTGATTGTCTCTTTAAACCTGGGTACCATACAGTGTTTGCATATTCTAAATGTGGTCTGACTAGTGATTTATACAGTTTACTAAAAATGTCCTTGTCCAAATAATTGAAAGCTCTCTTAATTACTCCAACCATTTTGTTGGCCTTATTGATGCAGTTCTGAATATGGGGGTCAAAAGATAGAACTTTGTCGAAGACCACACCTAAATCTCTTTCCTCCTCGCAAGATACTACCTTTTTAATGTTGCTGTTCACTTTCATCAAGTACTCGTGTTCAGGATTGTTTCTTCCAGCATGTAAGACCTTGCATTTTTCTACGTTAAAATGTAAGTCCCATGTGTCGGACCACTCCTGCAAGTGATCCAAATCGTGCTGCAACACGTCTTTATTGCTCGATTCATTATAGATTTTAGTATCATCTGCGAAAATTTTACACATGCTATTAACACAATCTGGCAAGTCATTTATAAATATCGTAAATAATATAGGTCCTAAGATGCTACCTTGAGGTATGCCGCTCAGTACCTTTGTTTTGTCTGATTTTACTTCTCCAACCTTTACCATTTGTTCTCTTGCATGTAAAAAACTTCTTATCCAGTTGGAAATGTTTCCACATACACCATAGGCCTCTAGTTTCTGAAGAAGCCGTTCATGAGGAACAGTGTCGAATGCTTTTCTAAAGTCTAAGTATATGATGTCAACCGTTTTTTTGTTGTCCAGTAAGGAGGTTATATCATCCATAACCTGTAATAGCTGAGTAACACATGATCGTTTTCTTCTAAAACCATGTTGGCATTCAGTGTACATATTATTCACCGTGAAATGGTTAACGATCTCATCTCGGACTATAGACTCTAAAACTTTACATACTATACACGTTAAGCTTACTGGCCTGTAGTTTCCTGCATCTGACCTAGATCCCTTTTTAAAAATCGCACTTACCTCTGCGGTTCGCCAGTCTTGCGGTACAATACCTGACTCAAGGGAAAAAGTAAACAATGTGCAAAGTGGCTCTGCCAACTCATTACACAACTCTTGTAAAACTCTGGGAGGGATGCAGTCTGGACCTTGAGCTTTGGAAGGATTCAACTCCTTTAGTTTTTTCTTGACAATATCAGGAGTTATTACGATATCTGTTATGGTGCACCCATTCGATTTTGAGCCTCTACCAAGCAACGGAACATTACTCAAGTTTTCTTCCACAAATACACTTGAGAAGAATTTATTCAATGTTGCTGCCTTTTCATGATCTCCTACAGCAAGTGTGCCATCTTCTTTTTTAAGTGCATTTATTCCAGAATTATATTTAGTTTGTTCCTGTACATACTTCCAAAACACTTTGGGGTTCATTTTACATTTATCTGCAATATTTCTTTCATGCAATTTTTTGTTACGCTTTATTAATTTGTTACAGTCATTTCTTAGGGTAATATATCTTTGGTAATCTCTACCTTCTTGAGTTTCAAGATATCTTTTGTATAACTTGTATTTCTTTTTAATCATTCTTAAAGTACCCTTATTCATCCAAGATGGTGTGGTTCTTTTATGTGATTTGCTCTTCACTTTTGGGATGTGCAACTCCATACCTTTCAGAATCGAGGACTTAATTAATGCCCAGAATTTTTCCACTCCGCAATTTTCAGGTTTAATAGTTGTAAAGTCAATATTTGCCATATATGCTCTCAGACTATCATAGTCTCCCTTCCCAAGGTTAAGGAAGTGTTTAATACTCTGCATCACCTTAACCTTAGGTACATACAGCTGGAAGAGTAAAACATCATGGTCACTCTTTACTAAAGGATTCCCGGTCAGTGGAGAAAGACGTGCCGGTAACATCCTGGCGGGTTTACTCCCCGGGGTTGCCCAAGGTAGATCGTTTTGGGTCGTCAGTCTAAATCTCGCGCAGAATGCGTTTCAGCAGTAGACTTCCTTCCAGCAGGCCACAAACAAACAGTTAACCTAATAGTCTAGCAGCTTACGCAATTTCTGCAGAGATAAGTCAGTGTAGTTCGTCAAAAGAGTAACAATGCTTTGCAGGTACGAAACGAAAGTACTAATGCCATATTTTTTAAGCATAGCAACAATATTTGTCCTTAGGATGGAGACATTTTTGTATATGTGTTTTTCGAAAGCACGGCCCGGATAAGGTGCAAGACATTTTTTGTGCATAATATTAAAAATTTAAAGCATACAAGTTACAAGTTTATTCCAGTGGGTAAATTAAAATCATGAGCAAGTAAACATGCATACATATTTACGATAAAATAATTTAAAAAGTAATATTTTTAATGCCGTAAGCATACTCGCTTTGCCGCTAGTTTCAAAATGGCGGTAATTGAGATGCCCTCGAAAGAAGACAATCAGACGCGCACGGTTGATGTAGCTTTACTTTACTCCTGAAGTGAAACAGAGATTATTTTGGATTTGAACTTTGAAGTACACCTTAGCAACTTCATATACGGTATTTTTCCTGGTCTTGAAAACAGCCTTTCCCATAGAACTAGGTCTTTTGTGGGAGGAAAGCATATCGAAAGTAAACTCCCTTCGTGCATGTCGTGCTTTGTGTCTGCCGACCATCTTCATCATTCTGCAGACTTTTTGTACGGATACAACATGCATGTTGTTCGTCTGTTTTCCAGCCTAACGGCTCTAAGTGTAGGTCTGCTCTTTTGTTATTAGTGGAGATGGGATTTGTAACTGGTCAAGCACACTCTTATCCGACTGGTCTTTAAGCACAAGCCAGGCAGAGTGAAATCCATTTCCGAACCGTTTCCATCTAAATCATCATGTTCAGCTAAACACTGACCTAAATATACAAATTTTAGTTTTTGCAACCCATTCAACCAATCCGCACTCAAGTACTCACAAGAACTCTTATGATCAAGCTTTATCAGGACTGCATGAGACAAAATACATATAGTAGCCCTCTCCATTATAATACACGTTTTATTTATTTATTTATTATTGATTTATTTATGTATTCACTTACACATTTATTTATTATTTATCCTTTTAATTATGGATGGAAGGAATTCCTTGATGCACATGGTATGGTGGTGGCCATCAAGGAGTGAAGAGGAAATTATTTTTTCAATATGCATTCATCTGTGCATGTTCATAATCTATCCTTTACTTAGCATGCATATTCATAGGTCGCAGGTATCTCCGACTTATTTTATATATTAATTTATTATTTTATTTATTTGTTTGTTTGTTTGTGATGTATGTTTGCACATACATATCAGCATACAAGATGAGAACATACATGTATACATATATGGTAATAGGTGCATACAAAACCACAGAATACTCATTAAAAGACATGCACGTCTGTGCCTGTTCATACTATATCCTTTACTTTGTATTCATATGTCCCAGGTATCTTTGATTTACCATATTTTATTTATTTAAATTTATTATTTATTTTTATTTGTTTGTAAAGTAGGTTTGTTACATATGCTGATGTTCTCATACACATACATGGTAATACTGCCCACTCCCAACCCCACTCCACAACCACACAACACCCACCAAAAGACAAGTACATCTGTGCATGTTCACAATCTATCCTGTAATTAGCATTCATATGTCCCAGGTATCTTGACTTACTTTATCTGATTTATTTAACATCCATGAGATGGCATTAGTCGCCTGCTCGGCATTAAACCCAAATAACTATTTATTTAAATTATTTATTTATATACTTTTGATTGTTTGTAATGCAGGTTTTGTACATACACATCAGCATACAAGAAGAAAATATACACATATATAGATTGTAATGGGTGCCATACTGCCTGCTCCCAACCTCTACCTAAATACACACACAAAAAAGAAAGAGTGTTTGAAAGAGCTCATTTTGTTTTGTATTAGTTATTTGTATTTTTTTGTTGTTGTTGTTGCTTTCCTTCTCCTTCAGTTGACCTTCTTTCGCTACAAAGAGGTCACTGACCATGAAGAAGAGCACAAATCTATATGAAAGTGTTTCAGTGGAATTGCAGATATATTTCAACAAATTTCCTATCCTTCGAGAATCACATCTCACAGTCAGAGTATAGCATATTAGCGTTACAATCTCTGAATGTAGAAGGTAAAAAACTCCCAAAACGTCGAGGATATTATTATCTTCCTTTATACAGTTATGACGCTATATCGAATAAAGTCCAAACTGCGTTATACATTAGAGATGACCTAGAATATTCGTCACTAAATACGTACTCTATAACCAAAGATCTAAATGATATCTATATCACTGGGGCCATGGTAAAAATTAATAATCCAAATATTTTAAATGTGATATCCGTATACCTACCTAGAGGGCCAAAAGATGACAACAATGACTGGCTAAAAGATATTGATTCTCAGCAGACAACTTCCTGTCAATGGATGGTCCTAGGAGACTTCAATGCTCATGCACCGTTCTGGGAGTCTGGATGTACGATAGTTACATGCAATCGTCTAGTAGAAAATATTTCAGACTTTAAGTTAATCATTTTAAATGATGGTAGAATCACTAGAATCCCAGATGTATATAACCATAAAGCATCTGCTCTTGATATATCACTAGTAAGCCCAACCCTGGCAACAAATTGCACTTGGACCACTGAGGAAGATTGTTTGGGAAGTGATCATCTTCCAATCATTATACAATTAAACGTTAAAGATCAAGATGAATATTGCAATATTGAGGACAGAATTCCAAAGTTTCAGTATGTCAATGCTAATTGGGAACTGTATGAGACAATCTTGATGTCCCATAACATTGCAAGTATAGAACATGAATGTATAGATACATTTTACGGAAATATTACAAAAGCTGTTCTTTCTGCTACTGAGAAGTCAATACCAAAATGCAAAGGAAAATCAAAAGGTAAATATTCAGGTAATGTTTGGTGGAATAAGGAATGTGAACTAGCAGTAAATATTAAGAAGGAACACTTTAGAAAATGGATAAGAAACAAACCTGAAGAGAACTTTAGGGAAATGAAGAAAACTAAAATACAATGTAACAGAATTGTGGCGAGAGCCAAAAAGATTCACTGGGCTGAGTTCTGTAAAAATGAGGTGTCTGAATCAAAAGATACATATAAGGTTTGGAAAAAAATATCAGAATTACAAAATGGATAAAAAAAAAACAAGTGTATCCAATGGCAGTAGAAGGCAACACATTTCCTAGTGTAGTAGATAAAGCAGAGGCCTTTGTTAATATGTTTGCAGAAAGTAGTCTCACATCTAATCTTAGTTTACCAAACATAAACCTCAGAAAACAAGAAGAAGTCAAAGCAGATTATCAAGATCCAGTTTCTAATCATTCTCAGTATATCACTGCTCCAATTCAATATAATGAATTCCTAGAAGTTTTACAGTCGTTTGCAAATACCTCTAATGCAGTGGGTATAGATGAAATTTCTTACAAACTACTTTATCATTTACCTGAGTCGTGGAAAAAACTACTACATAAATTTTACCAAAAATATTGGTTTAATGGATCTCTTCCTACTATCTGGAAGCAGTAGTAGTTTCAGTACTCAAATCGAGTAAAACACGTACATTGATTAGTAGTTATAGATCTATTGCACTAACATCACAAGCTTGCAAAGTAATGGAAAAGATTATTTTAAATCGGCTATTTCATTACTGTGAAAAACAGGATATAATTCCAGTTCATCAAGCTGGTTTTTGGAAAGGTAGATGTACAACAGACCATTTAGTTAAACTCACAAATAACATTAAAAAACAAATTTCTAGAAGAAAAAGTATATTAGCAACCTTTTTTGATGTAAAAAAGGCTTATGATAGTGTTTGGCATGCTAGATTATTATACAAAAAACAGGGCCGGACCTGGGAAAAGTCGATGGGGGGGGGGGGGGGGGGGGTTACAGATTCAGTATAAAGCGAAAAAGCGAAGGCGCGAAGCGCCGAGCCTTCTAGGGGGGTCCGGGGGCATGCCCCCCCCCCCCCCCGGAATTTTTTTCCAAGGATGCAAAATGGTGCAATCTGAACCTTGAAAAAGCCATTTGTGATGGTCTGGGGACTTTGAGCTTTTTGAACAATCGAACTGACAAACTCTGGGGTACAAAAATTATCACCTGCCCCTCCCTTAACCCCCCCCCCCCACACACACACACAAACATTTATTTATCAACAGAGATGTTTTGTATACTATTATTATTCACTACTTTTCGTTGATCGTTAACGGTATAAAGCTTTACCTTGTAGTTTATGAATATCGGGGCCCTGCTTTCACTTTCAGTCTTGCTGCACTAGGTTCCTCCGCATTAGTGCCATTTGTGAATTGTATCGTCTGGCAAAACAGTTCACTGCCTCTTTGAAGTCAATATCAACATCCCTGTGCACTTTCAGTAAAGCAAGTGCATTGAGTCTCTGTTGCCCCATTGTAGAGCGCAGGTAGTTTTTCAGGTTGCGCAACTGACTGTTTGAACGCTCACACTCGGCAGTAGTGACAGGCAGGGTGCAAAGGTTCTTTAGCATGATGAAAAGGTTGGGATAAAAATCCCTGTCACAGTGTTTCAGTGCTTCTGATGCCGTGGATGGGATGATAGCTGTCGCATTCTCAGCAGCACTTCGCCATTTGCAAACCCACCGTTGGTATTCTGCATTGGGCGGTCCGTGGCGCAGTGGTTAAGGCGCCTGCCACCAATGCCAAAGGTGCTAGGTTTGATACCGGGTTCCGGCGTTGGACATTTCTCCTCTGGTAAGTGTCACCGTTAATTCGGGCGGACTGTCGGGGGGTTCTTTCTCCGGGTACTCCGGTTCTTCCACCCCCCCCCCACCCCCCACACACTTTGGTACCGGTCTCAGGCCACTTTACAAATTTCAAATACAAGCCATCAAAAATCTCTGTAACTTCAGTAGCTGACTGGCCCTTCGTTTGTCTTGTACTGTGTTTGTACTGTGTTTGTCTTAAATGGCGTAAATCCGTGTCTGTTTCGTGAGTGTGTGTGTTGGGTTTCAGGCGCGGCGCTTTGAGTCGATTTCCCCAAAATTGAGAAAAAGCGCCTATATAATAACGGTATTATTATTATTATTATTATCAAGGGTAGCGTTGTCTGGTAGGTCAGACTCCCACAACATTGCCAGTGTCTTCACCCCTTCTGGAACCTGCATGAAACCATCCTGGTTGTCTATTAAAGTGCTTGGCACCAGACAGAGACCATCAACTGCTAGGTCAGCATTTTTGAACCTCGAGTCCAATTCGGTTGACAGGTGTTCCAAGAAAGGAATGGCAATGCTAATCTTGAAATATTCTTCTGGAGTGGCCGCAGGTTGGTTGTCACGGAGAGTCTGGCGGGATGCTTGACGAGGAACAACAACATCAGTTGTCAAAGCATTTGCCATTTTGCTGACTTCACCAAACCAGGCAACGAACGCTGTGTCGACATCTCTTCTAATAGAAGACATGCAGTTACTGACCTCTTTGATTTCCCTGTAGGCATCGACAACATCTTTTGTTCTTTTCTGGAGCATCACTGTCAAGGGTTTTAAGTAACGCAAACAATTGCGGACGACATCGAATGCAACGAGGAAAACACTGCTGCTCAAGAGAAAGCCAGTTGCCTTGGTCAATGTCTCACTGTCCCAATTGTCACTGTCTTCACACATTTGTCCCAAACAGTCGTGAACAACCAGGAAGAGAGATGTGTAAACCTCCAGTGCTTCATGTTTTTCTACCCATCTTGTTCTGCACAGATCAACAAGCTTTGTCTTTGTCGTGTCAGGCTGAGATGCTTCGATGGTATCTTCAAGTTTTCTTTGTCTCTTTGGAGAGTTTGAGAAAAACAGTGACAGTTCCCTCAGTGCTCCCATCATGTTCTTCACTGCAGGCAAGCCGCATGCTTGTACAATGCAGAGACTCAAGCTATGGGAAGCACAGTGAAAGTACAGTGCTTTGTTGTTCCTTGCTTGAAAACGTGCCTGCACTCCTTTAAACTTTCCTGCCATGTTTGCGGCCCCGTCATAACCTTGTCCTCTAACATTGTTGAAATCAAGCCCCCACAAGCCCAGACACTCAACAATCTTGTTGTAAAGTGTTTCACCTGTGGTATCTCTGCACTGGACAAAGGCCAGGAACTCTTCACGAACTTTCAGACTTCCATCGACGAATCTCAATATAATTGAAAGTTGTTCCCAGTTTGAGCTGTCTGTGACTTTGTCAGCAAGCACGGTAAACTGTTTTGCTGCAATAATTTCTGCAAGAATCTTGTTGCGGATCTGATCACCAAGAACCTCTATCAGTCTGTTTTTGTGTACTTTTTGAAATGTATGTGGCCTTCTTCTCGCATGTATCTAGATGTTTCCGGAGAGTTTCATCTCCTGCATTGATGCACAGATTCAAAAGGGCATTGAAATTGCTTCTGTTCTCACTCTGAAGAATGCCATCATCACAGTTGCCCCTCAGAGCTAACCCTTGTCTTCCACACACTTCAACAATCCTGAAGAGGCTTGTGAGAACTTGTCGATTTGCAGCGATGTTTTCTGCATTTTTCTGATTGATTTCACTGGCGATGCTCTGCTCTGGTTTATCTATGATTGTCCAAAACTGCTCTCCATTTGCCATTGCATCTTTGTGGTATTGTAATAACGAGTGCTTTTTGATCTGATCACAGGCTTTATTCCAGTTCTTGCATGTCGTCTTCACAAACTTGCCCAGGTTTTCAGTAGACTTTGCAAATAATAGGCAATACTTGCAGTAAGCCCCATCATCGAAAGGAGAATACACAAGTCAGGAGTACTTTTGCAACCACTCATGCTGAAATTTTCGGTTCTTGTTGTTTATCACTGTTGTTGGAAACTGAAAACCAGGTGATGGTCTCCAGTGTTGCCTTAGAAGATGCTCCTTGTCACGGCTTGACAGTGAAACGACTCGCGTGTGTTTCTTGAAAACTTCACCAAAATCGATATTTTTGTTGCTGGTGATCTGAGAGGAGAAATCTGAAGAGGAGTCAGAAAGCAGGCTCACATCAGGCTGGTTGGTCATTGGCATGGCAGAGGATTCAGAAAGCAGGCCCCCGGCAGGCTGATCAATGCTTGAGGAGGGGTCTGAAATACAAATAAAAGTTGGGTCTTTGAGAAGTCTGAAATACTAAAACGATTGTGTGTGTACCTGTGAGAGAGAGAGAGAGAGAGAGAGAGAGAGAGAGAGAGAGAGAGAGAGAGAGAGAGAGAGAGAGAGAGAGAGAGAGAGAGAGAGAGAGAGACCTGCAACAAGATAATTACATTTAAAGCATATATATGTCTTCGTTTACACACTTCAGTCAAGCTTAGATATATATTTATGATCTGAAATAACAGCTTTTCTTTTTAGACCCCTCCCCCCAAATGATGGACAAAATCTTTGCTACCTTATGACTCGTAGAGTCTTCTTCAGGCTAATGATAGCCAATGGAACCCACCAGTCATTTTGTTTAATATTAATTATTAAATTGAAACACTCAATCACGTATCAATTTCAGGTTGTATTTAATTTAATTTTTTTTTGGAGAGGGGGGGTGGGGGGTGGGGGGGGGGGGGCAGTAAATTACTCACCAACACTGCTTTTACTTGTTCCCATGTCACTGTTTCGAACTCCACTGCCAGTGGTCTCACTTTGGGTTGATTTTTGTCTCTTTCGAGGAACTGCATCATCTGCCGTTTAGAAAAACAACTTTTATTATTATTATTATTATTATTATTATTATTATTATTATTATTATTATTATTATTATTAAAGGTTTTCTTATATAGCGCGTACCTGTAAACAGCTCTAAGCGCTTTACAATTTACTCAACAACAAACAAAAAGAAAAAAAAAAAAAGAAAAAAACAAAGACATAACATAAAAATTAAAACATGAAATTATCCTAAAAGCAACAACAAAAATGTAAAATAAAATAGAACCGTCTTTTCAACATCTTATATATGATTATGCATTGCAGGTGTTAACACGTCTACTACAATTTTATAATAATAATTTAATATAAAAAAAAGAAAAACAGTGGTTTTCTGACTAGTTCTTATTTTATTTTAAATTTCATCAACAAAAGGCCTAAGGGTGAATAATCTTATTTTGTAGCACGCTTTTCACAGGCATAGGAACTGTTAACAAATTTGCTGATTTTCAGCAGTTGGCAAAATTTCAGCACATTTTTATTTTCCATTTTATTATGTAAAAAAAGGCAGTGGTTGGGATGGCGTCATGATGGCTTCTTGTCGTTCCAGAAACCGAAGTCGTCATGACGGTTTCGCACCCGGAAAGGCTATGTTGCCGTCACAATTGACGGCGACGCTGTCAACAAGTGGCGTCAGATAGGCTATGGTTTCCATAGTCAGCCATCAAGACGGTTCTGTTCTGCTCTCCGAAGAGATTTACGTCACAATACATAGCTAGTAAGCTGCACTAGTGATAACGATACCTTATAACTTAGCCCTTGGTTTTGTTATTGAAAACGATATTTTGCCGTCCAAAGATTTTTTTTATAAATATAAAAGCAATATTGATCATTGATGCCGATATCTTTATTCTTTAAATTGACATTTTTAAAGTTATATATCATAATACTTTGTGAAATAAATTTTAGGCTATGCATTACTTTAATTGTTACCTGTTTTGGTATTTTAATAAGTGGGGCTGTTTTATATCTATGATATTCATTATATGCAGCTAGTATCAGCTCCTACAGCGTAGGCTACACTCACAGGAAGGGTTAACTATGATATTCATTATATGCAGCCAGTATCAGCTCCTACAGCGTAGGCTACACTCACAGGAAGGAAGTACCGGCGCCATCGCCACGTGCTCATTTGAATTGAATTCGGAATGGGTGAAATGTACCTAGTTCTACTGACTACATTTCTTTTATGAGACAAAATTGGATTTAAAAATGTACCCACCTTCTGAAATGGAGCTTGATGAAAACCAGCATGACAGTCGCCTACTGCCATCAGCATCTGTTTTTTTCAGTTTCGGCATTTTCGGGGAGAGAACAAAGAAAATAGATCTAGATGTAAACTTCCCCCCACAAACCTTAATGACGTCAGACGTCTTTTCACTGATCTTTCTCGGAAAGACGTGCACTGAAGGAGAGCAACTCTTTTGGGTACCTGGTCGATTCAACGGAAATCCATTTCAACAATGTTTTTGGACGATTCAACGATGGTCGTTTTAACGGATGTTCGTTACAACGAATTATCATAATTATCAACTTAGCGTCTTAATTAATCTTTCTAAAAAGTCGTTTTTGGGGGATTAGGGCTGTATCAAGGTGAAGGCGCTGGAAGAGGCTTGCGGCCAGAACAAGAAAATATGGCTGCATTTACTAATTTAGGGTTAGGGGTTGGGTTACTTGGTCGTTTCAACGGGAAAACGTTTTGGACGTTTAAACGGATCCCTTGAAATGGATTTCCGTTGAATTGTCTATAAATAACTCTTTGTGCCTTGGATCAAAAGTGACTAAAAACTGCAATGTTTTAAAAACAATAAAAAAAATAATAAAACTTTGGAACTCTCTTTGCATAAAAAAAATTCACTGTTTTTTTTTTAGTTGGGAGGGGGGGGGGGGGGTTCCGGAACCCAGGTACCCCCCCCCCCCCTGGGTCCGGCCACCCTTGAACCAAAGCCATTGGTCTATGTCCTTATCTGTAAGTACTATAATGTAGCTTGCATATATTTTGAAAATAAAACAGATTGGCATAACCGGGTTTATGTATGAGTACATTAAAAGCTTTTTGTCTGAAAGATTTGTCTGCACCAAAGCTGGTAAAAGTTATTCAACCTTTAAGAAAATAGATATGGGTATTCCGCAGGGATCAATAATTTCACCCTTTTTATTCACCTCCCAAAATCTCTCTCACAAGACACAACTGTGGTACAATATGCAGATGATATTGCTATATGGAGAAACACTAATCTCAGAAAACGTACCCCAAAAGAATCGTAGATTACGTTCAAAAAATTTATCAGATTGAATTGGACAAATTATCAAACTATATGAAAGAAAATGGTCTAGAATTATCTGGGAAAAAAACTTGTTTAATGCTTTTCAATAATGGGGAAAGTGCTAAAACATTACCTAAATTATCCCTAAACGGGACGCCTTTAAACTACCAACATTGTGTAAAGTTTTTAGGTGTACATTTTACATCTAAATTATCTTGGAGAAGTCATATTGAAGCCATATTAAAAAAGGCAAGAAAAAGACTTAACTTGTTAAAAATTATAAACTCACAACCATGGAGTCAGGATATTAAAACTGTTTTACACCTTGGTACATCTTTAGTTCGATCAACACTTATCTATGGTCAGGAAGTCTACTTTACTGCCTCAGCTACACTTCTACAGAAGCTGCAAAGCATTGACAGTAAAGCAGTTAAATTAGCCCTTGTTCATACTAATACTGTAAAAACCTACAAAGAAGCAGGTATTCTGTCTTTATTTGACCAGCGTAAATTAGCAAGTGCAAAATACATTATCCGAAGCCTGTCCGTCAAAAATTCAGTACGAGAAGACATATTTTTAGACGCAGATTTGGATTTCCGTTTCTTTTACCTATACATAATTATGTCAAAGATGCTATAGAAAACTGCAATATTTGTATCAAGTCTGTTCCCGTTTTACCAGTAACTTCTACTATACTTCCGTGGGAACATATTAATGCTACTTTCGATATAGATTACACAGATTTGAAAAAGATGAGGATGTGAACGTTTTAGCAAATTTAGTGAAAGAAAAATTACAGACAACATATTTTAAACATTTGAAAATTTTCACAGATGGATCTGTCTTAGATTCTTCCGACTGTGGTGCAGGCTTTGTTATTCCAGATCTCAAAGTGAAGAAATCTTTTTATCTCGGTAAAAGGTTTTTTATATTTACGTCTGAACTGTATGCGATTCTCATGGCACTACATTTTATTCAACTTCTACCTTATGATATAACATTTTGATTTGTGTCGATTCTAAATCTGTCCTATATAGTCTAAAAAGCTGGGATTGTAACACTAGAAAAGACTTAGTATATGAAATAAAACATAATATGAGCTGTATTATGTCCAGACAAATAGGGATCGATTTTCTTTGGATACCCTCACACTGCGGAATTTATTGGAATGAAATTTGTGACAGACAAGCAAAAAAAGGGAGCTATAAATAGAGAACTCAGCAGTTTGTAATAATATGCAATTATCTCTACATGAAATGTACTCTGTGCTAAACAGCTTTTTTTCACAAAGATGATATGAAATATACTTATCATGTTCCACCTTGTTCAAGAAAAACAGCTTCATTGATATACAAGTTAAGTCTAAATACTTGGAAAACAAAATTCGCAAAAGACATCAAACTGTTAAACATATAATTTGTGAGTGTCCTATTACAATGAATCTGTTGAAAAAAAATAACATAACAGTTGATCACTTAGCAGAAAATTTGTATGACATCTTACATAGAAATATTGCCATTCCAATAGTTAATATAATAATTCATAGTCTGGTGGGTAAACTATTATAATAAGTAATTTGTGTGTGTGGTTGGATGTTAATTATTGCTATTCTTTGATATTCACAAGTTGTGTGTTTGGTTGATTTTTTTTTGTTGGTCTAATATCACTAATGTGTGAAAAGACGTTAAATAAATTCCTGATCCTGACACACACAAAACTGCCGAACACCTACCAAAAGACATGCACATCTGTGTATATTCATAATCTATCCTTTACCTAGCATGCATATGTCCCAGGTACCTTAGACTTGCTTTATCTTATTTATTTAAATTATTTATTTATTTATTTTGTTTGTTTGTAATGTAGGTTATGTACATACACATCAGCATACAGCATAAGAACATACACCATTGTGCCCCTGTGCATGTGGCCACCAGTACTATTCTGTCAGATCTGTCACACCCAGCCAATCATCTCTTCGAGCTTCTGCCCTCTGGCCGGCGGTTTCGTGCTTTGAAAGCCAGAACCTCTCGATTCAGGTGCAGTTTCTTTCCAGAAGCTGTCCTCAGTACATCACCATCCATGGAAGAACGTGATTCCATGATTTGTGACATATATGACTGATTTGTGTTTAATACTGTGTTTATCTATCTTTTAGTGCTGTATACTGGATGATCGCCAACTCGTATGACATGATGAATGCCCTAAAAGTGAGAATGTATTTTACTGTCGCCATGCCACACAAAAATCCTTGTAACGTTTTACTTGGTGAATAAATGTCTTATGTCTAATACACGTACATGGTAATAGGTGCCATACCGCTCGCTCCCAACCCCACTACTGTTACACACACAAAACCGCAGAACAACCACCAAAAGAATGTACATCTGTGCATGTTCATAATCTATCCTTTACTTAGCATTCATATGTCCCAGGTATATTTGACTTACTTTATCTTATTTATTTAACCGCTGTGAGATCGCCGTAGTCGCCTATTTATTTAAATTATTTATTTATGTTTGTAATGTAGGTTTTGTACATACACATACACGGTAATAGGTGCCATACAGCCCCTCTTTCAACCCCATGCCCACCCCACATATACACACAAAACCGCAGACCACCCACAAAAGACATGCACAATTGTATACTGATGGGCATTAGTGGACTGTAAAACCTATTATAGAGACTTCAGGTTAAGAAAGTGGCTTGTGTTGACTGCCTGTATTTTAGCTGCCCACCTACAAATCTCATGTATACAGTTAATCACACTGCACATGCAGCCATCAGTTCTTTGAAAAGTACTGTTGGCCGCATGCACAGGGGCACCAAAACTTAGAGATAAGGCCACACCTGATAACAATAACAGAACTAATATGCATGCTCGGCCACTAGTTCTGTAAACAGCACCTTTGTAAACAGTACCAGGGCCAAATGCACACATACATCATGGATGATGCCACCACTGATCACTTCAAACAATAGGCTGCCCAGTTCACATTGATAAGTGATACCGTGAACTAGCCTGCACATGCAGCCATCAGTTCTGTAAATAGTACTGATGGCCACATGCGCAGGGCACCAAACTTAAAGGTGAGGCCAAAACTGCCACCTCTAACAAAAGGCTACCTACAGACACATATCAATGATACAGTCAACCTCCATGTGCGTTAGGCGGGACAGGCTTAAAGTACGGGACTGTAAATCTGACAGCGAAATGTCAAAACCGATAAGAAGATAATGTAACAGCAGCAAGTACATGAATTTTGTAAATCACTCACATAAAACATGAGAACTCATCGAGCCCAATGGTGTTTTGAGTGGGTGATGGAGACACTGAAAGAAATAGTGTACATTATAAAGTATGTGCCTCCTACCCCCCCCCCCCCCCCCCATTAACTAGCTGCTGTTCATCAAGTCAGGTCGCATTCATTTGATCACTTGACTGATTTATTAAATTATCACTGTGTCACCTTTCTCCGTTTTCTTTCTCGTTTTAATCCCAATATATATGTCAGTGCTAATGCCAGCTGCTAAGAATCCTTGCAGCAAACTCCAAATGTCTATATGCAGACAAACCGCAAATTACGCAGCAGCAAAATAAGTTCCTCGATCTTTTGTGCAGTAGGCTACTGCTAGCAAGATAGGGTTTACATTTTAAACAAAGCATTGTATGAACTTCCAAGCGTGTTCACATTGTGCTGTGTATTTTTTTCAGTATAAAGTGTACTGTACAATCAATGATCACTGAGACTGCATAATTGGCACTGGCAGTGATCGCACATCACAACATAGCTTGCCAGTGCAACTGATTGAAATAAATGTTACAGGTACAGCAATAACTAATTAGTCAAGTTCCAAAACTTTGCTTAGCCATGACAGTTTAAACCAAGTGGTGTGGCACTCATTCTCTTTTACAGCATATTGCACTTTGGACATAGGTTTCGAAGATAGCGCGGTTTGTGTTGTGGGTTGCGTTTTGTTTTGGTGCTGTGGTGTCGAAATGAAACGGGCAAAGCGATGGTAAAGTGAAGTGGAAATAAACGTGACAAACCTTTATCAAGACGTAAAAATGCACAAAGCAACTTTACACGTTTGCTTTTGGAGGAAACAACCAAGCTTATGTAGAACAAATAAAAAAGAACTCGTCGGCACACCGAAATTCACGGCAAGGAGTCCGCGTGTATCTTGTATTATGTGTCGATCACGTGATTTGGGATACCTTATCTCAGTTGTTGCGGTAACGATATTTGGCCTCAAAGCAAGCTTTTTCGTAATTGTTTCTTCTCTTAATATAATTAAGTGTGAATATTTACATTAAAAAAAAACCCAATGAAATCCTTTAAGTGTCATATAGTGCATACAACTAAATACAGGACCAAATGAGGCCCGTGTAAACTACTGATCCCCGTGAACATGGCTGCGGCAGTCCTGGTTTCGTCTGCAGCCGTACTGGAAACAAAATGTGCTACAGAAAAATGTCTCCATCCTCCGGCGGTTTAAAACGAGTGCGCACTGCTTTTATTCATACTAGACTTCATTTTATGAGTATACCCAAACCTTTGTTACTCTCTAGAAAATCACTATCTCGTAAACGGCTGATCGTCTATGAAGGGCAGCTGCTAGACTATAACTTGTATGGGTCATCAAGAGGTATAGATCCGCATAAGCACGTTAGTCAGTAGTGCAGTAGGCGCGGGAATTGATATGAAAATCGGGCGCGGAAAAATACGCATTTAAATGAGACGAGTCATGTGGGCGTGGGCGTGAGTCATGTCTAGTGGTCACCCTAGTTCTAGTACGCTCCGCATATCTACGGTTAGCATAATGGCTAAACTGAGCAAACATTACTCCTGATTCCTGAATAGAATCATTCAGACTGAATGTGTTGACTATGGCTTTGTCAGTTTTTCAGATGAGTTTTCGCGTACTATAGTTGACTCCTTCAATGCCTCGAAATGAATTGAATGCCGTATTGAATGACAAAAGTGACTTTTTCTACGATGAAAACCGCCCGCAATGCACATCTGTCCGCACAAGAACCTCAGTAAAGCACTGCATTTTAACACATTCTGCCCCAGGACCGAAATCCCAAAATTTTGAAGTTGCACTCTAAAAGGACTGTATTACAATTCTAGAGACAGATGATAGTTCAAGGGTGGTGCCAGAATAGCTTGGCGCCTATGGGCGCCAAGCTATTCTGGCACCACCCTTGAACTATCATGCTTGATCCATGTCTTGCTGTGGTGTGTCGGGGCTGAGTGAGTGAAACTAAAAGCAGTCCGAGTGTTCGTCTTACTGCCATGTGAATGATCATATTTACATCACACCGCAAGGTTTGCATCGAGGTCTCAAGGGAGATAATCATTGGCATTCAAACATATTTTACTGCTTTTATGAATGGAGTTCTCTCCAATACGCCACAATGTACCGTGATGAGCAAAAGAAATGCGACATTTCTGGACTCCAAAAATATCGCATTTCTTGCTCTGCTTTGGCGATACAGTGCGTTTGCAAGACTCATGAACCTTTGTTTTTTTCTTTTTTCCCCGCAATAATTTCGTGGGCGGAAGAAAGCTCTGATACGCTTCTTCGATTGGATACAAGGTGTTTACTGAAGTACGCTTCCACCCGACTAAATTGGCGAGAATGAATGTTGTCTACCCGGGCGATTTCGCCAGATTTCCATACTTCCACTCATTCTGCCACAGCACCACAGCACAGCAAGATATGGCTCGACCATGATAGTTCAAGGGTGGTGACACACCACAGCAAGATATGGCTCGACCATGATAGTTCAAGGGTGGTGGCAGAATAGCTTGGCGCCTATAGGCGCCAAGCTATTCTGCCACCACCCTTGAACTATCATGGTCGATATGTCTCCTGAATTGTAATGCCGTCCTCAGAGGACAACTCCAAAATGTGGGTATTCCGTACCTCGGGTACAATGAGTTAAAAGTTTCACTGCCTGAGCTCACAGTTTGACCTAACGCATACCCGAGAGCCGAGATCAACACTGTTTACCCCCAAAATTTGGCCGGTATTAATGAGAAGATTACCTTAATCATAAAAAGAACCTAGGATTTTTCAATGTTAACACTATTTGCAAAACACGTGGTTCAAAGGCACTACAAACGCACAATACCTGTCGATTCCTATATGCCCCAGTCACATACATAATCTTTATGTAAAATGAAAAATAACACCCGATGAAACAGGAAAAAGATCAATTGTCGAGTTTACTTGAAGGCCCACTGCCGCCGTCACGTAACTGTTCAAAGATACACTTCTGTAACAGATGGTTACGAAACGCTACACGCAGGTCTAGCAATGGTTCATTTAGACACAGGAGAATCCAGTTCAGCACACGTCGTCTTTATATCAAGTAACCTGACAATGACTCCGCTCCGTTTTAGAAATACAACGCTATCAGTGTGAGAAACAGCTAAAAATAGACTGACACGCTAACGGCAGCGCAGAATAAATAAGTGACATTACGCGTGTGTTTTTGCTGCGTGTCCAAACTGCTGTTAAAGCTCATTTGGTGTGTCGACAAGGCATAATAAACACAACTGGTGCTGTGTCTTCAGATTTATGCGTAATGGTACTTTAAAAAAACAACATAGATTCTCAGGAGCCTCTGCACGGGCAGGTGATCATGAGAATGTGTGCCGACTTTTGCTACATAATGATAGTAAAGAGTGCAGGCTTTGAAAGTGGTTCTAGGGTGAAGGCCATTTTTATAGGTCAAGCAGTTTGTTTGTGTGTTGACAATACGAGTCAGCGATTTTTGTAAACTGTTCACTTCCAGGGGACGCGAATATTATACGTCTTTGAAAACAGGGCAAATTCAACGTCGAATCCGTAATCCGAGTCCTCAGTCCAAGGGACACATATAATAAATAGGATCAGCAAGAGGCAAAGAACCTCATGAGCCCCCGCAGATGCGGGGGCTCATGATGTTCTTTGCCTCTTGCAGTTGGGCGGTGTTCGCATTTTTCCAACAGTAAAAAGGTTGGAGCTCTTTATCTGAAACTGTTTACTTTGTCAGTTTGAACCAAACGCGTACAGTATTTGACCCCCCCCCCCCCTCACACACACACACACACACAAAAGGAAAAAAAAAAAAAAAAAGAAGAAGAAGAAAAGAAACGCCCTTTCCAAATATATAATATAATGCATAGCATTATGGCGCATTTCTCTATTTATAACTCATGCGCAGTACCGCGACTGACCCAAGCCGCTCACGTGAATCACACGCTCCTCCACACTGTAGTAACCAGAGATCACGCGTGCTAAGGCAAGCTCAGCGAGCTGCGTATTGAATCGTTTGTATTGAATTTTTAAGTGCTGAAACTGATACCAAGTGGGGGGGAGAGCCGAGTACCGGAGAAAGAACCCCGACGTCCGCCGAATACGGTGACCTACTAGAGGAAAATCCGACGCCGAACCGAATCGACCTCGCACTTAGCATTGGGCAGGCCTTACCCTGCGCACGGACCGCCCTATCCGTTGACTCATCATCTCTATGTGCGAGTGCCGGTGCACAGCTGGATGAACTACGCCGATGGACCGGATACTATGACATACTTCTCCCGGATCCATACTACGTCTCGTTAGGACAAAGATCAAAGTTCGGACGCTTTAAAAAAAAAAAAAAATTGCCAGTTTAATAGTTCAGTTTGGCTTTGGCTGCAAACAGACGTGGTATTGAGAAACACGCGACGTACCTTGGCTAGGCCATACTGACGACACAACACTCATGACCTCGTCGCTGCGGCAAGGAACTGCGGAATACAATAAAGATGACGTTTGACGGTAAGCCTCAGCAAACTGCAGGGCCTCATACTATACTGATAATATATACATTGCACGTGACTATATCAGCGACAGAAACTGTGTTTTAATTTCATTCACAACGCAACATTTAAAAAGAAACCGGTATGTTGACATACACGCAGGTTGGCAAAGGATCCACTGCTTAGTTCAAGCCAGCAGTGCTCGCGCCCGCCAACTAATGCCAACGCAGGCGGTGAGGCATGAAGAAGTTTGTATTACATGGACGGCCAATATACCCTTTCAACCTCACACTGGTTTGTCTCCCTCGGTACCCTACAGTGGTAGCGCATCAAGAGAGGCAACCGGTGTGTTGTAACCCATTTAGCCCCGAAGCACTACATCAGGAGATGGATCGTCCATGATAATTCAAGGGTAGTGCCAGATTAGCTTGGCGCCTGATGGCGCCAAGCTAATCTGGCACTACCCTTGAATTATCATGCTCGATCCATCTCCTGCAACTCCATCACCTGCGATCCATCTCCTGCAACTAGTAGATAGTCGTTAGATGACACCTGCACACAACTGATTTGGAAAATGCGGCCTTGGGGTTAAACGGGTTAACCCTGCTTCAGTTTCACCCCTTGTGCCTGACGGAGTCGCCCAATAAACTGACAGATCTCCGACACAAAGCATACATTTTCGCGAGCACGTGCTGACTCCGCCGATAAGGCAGACACACGCAGACCTCACACAAGAGGCACACGGAGATTTTCATGAGCCCTTGCAGAAGCAGGGACTCGAGAGAATCTATGCCGCCTCTTGTTGCTGTTGGCAGGAAACTGGATCAAGGTCGCTACTAACACTTGTGTCCACATGCAGCCGTGTCAGTGCTCAAAGTAAGCACTTAAGGCCAGAGGTTAACCCTTTAGCCCCCAGCTCCCATTTCTCAATTTTTGGAGGTGTTGCCTAACGACTATGTACCAGTTGCAGGAGATGGCTTGACCATGATAATTCAAGGGTAGCGCCAGATTAGCTTGGCGCCTTCAGGCGCCAAGCTAATCTGGCGCTACCGGCCCTTGAATTATCATGGTCTATCAATCTCCTGATGTAGTGCTTCGGGGCTAAATGGGTTACAACACACCGGTTGCCTCTCTTGATGCGCTACCACTGTAGGGGACCGAGGGAGACAAACCAGTGTGAGGTTGAAAGGGTATATTGGCCGTCCATGTAAACAAAACTTCTTCATGCCTCACCGCCTGCGTTGGCATTAGTTGGCGGGCGCGAGCACTGCTGGCTTGAACCAAGCAGTGGATCCTTTGCCAACCTGCGTGTATGTCAAAATACCGGTTTCTTTTTAAATGTTGCGTTGTGAATGAAATTAAAACACAGTTTCTGTCGCTGATATAGTCACGTGCAATGTATATATCAGTATAGTATGCTGTAGGGACTCGGAGCTAAAAGGGTTAACTCTTCAGCTTTACCGCTGCAGCCGCCGGAAGGCCGCAGAGTGTGTTTTTGAAATCTTTGTTAGCTCAACGCCTAGGAGCATTAGAAGAACCTAACGGAGAAAGAAACACGCTTAGAAATGACCGCATAACTCAATTTGATCACCTATATTAAATTTAATGATCTGATATGTAATTTAAAAAAAATAAAAAATAGACAAGTAACAATTCAGCCCGGATGGCCTTGCTTTGTCATGATGACGTCAGTAGCTTGGCATACCAGCCAAGCTTATCCAAATAAACGACATTATTTTACTTTTTAATAACCCTTTAATTGATTCAATTACGCACAAAGACATGAAGCAGAATACATATTATATTGTATGGTTATTTCTGTTTTAAGATAAGTAGAAATAAATATATTCGTTTATGCAATAACTTCCATGTGGTCACTTTTTAAAGCAAGTACGGTACTTAAAAAAAAAAAAAAAAAAAAATCACAGATTTGCCGACGCTGAAACAGACCAATCATGTTTCGAGTTGTAGTCACGTGACTGTTCATAACGTCGCCTATTTACATTCGCGACTGGCTGTGGTTGAAATACAAGGTAGTCTTGGTCCAACGCTACCCGCCGCCGAAATTTCAGGGAAATCCGATACCCCATGACTGCGGGGTGAGGTCAGAAAACTCATCAAGCTAGTGCTGACAGCCCAATGTTTATCTTGTGCAGTTGACTATCACCGACGCAACACTCCCCCTTTCTTGTATTTCCCCACTTCATTTTGCCAGGAAACAGCGTCTAAGTCAGACCAGTACAACTGCAATTGACATAGAACAACATGAACCCCCAGAGATTGAATCAGCTGATTGGAATCTGTGCATTTTGCAGGCCTTCTTTACACCCTTATAAGATTCCCCGGATAAGTAAGCCACTGCGGAATTATTTGCTTATCCAGGGGCTCCCGCCTACAAGAGGCATAAATTTTCATAACTCATTCTACCCCAGACGCACCACAGCAAGATAAGGATCGACCATGATAGTTCAAGGGTGATGCCAGAATAGCTTGGCGCCTATGGGCGCCAAGCTATTCTGGCATCACCCTTGAACTATAATGGTCGATCTGTGTCCTGCACTGCACTGCAGTCTTCAGAGGACAACGGCAACATTTTGGAATTTCGGTGATGGGGTCAAACTAGAAAGAGATAAGCTCATGCAAGTTGTAAAGGCTGCTGAATAGAGTCCGAAATAGCTCAGGCGGTTAAACGTCGGAGCTGGAGAGCGAAGGGAATCGCCGGGTTGTGGGTTCGAATCCCGTCCCGGCCCCGGTAGCTGGACTCACAATCCAGGGGAAAAACGGATTTGTTTAATAGCATGTTCGTTGAAAGGTCCTGGTAAATCAAAGTGGCACAGTTGGAGTGCGCCTGAGTTGATCAGTGTTCAGGTCGTACTTCATAGGCAATAGATTTCCCTGTCCCCCATAACCTGCCCGTCAGGGCCGTCCATGATCACCACGGTGCTGTTGACGTTAAACCCGAACTAATCAACCAACCCAACGAATGTGGGGCTGTGCAATTTGTTACACTCTGTGCAACGGAAAGTTTTGGGGTCGCCGGAGTGTTGATATTCAACTGTGAGTGCGCGAAGCCGCAAACCAGTGTATAGAGGTGGTATTTGTGTGTGCTGTGTTTGAAACTGCGCGCAACTGCGTAATCAGTGAATTCGACGTGAGATCGAGTGCAGCTGTGGTCTGAATTTGAGACTGTGCAATTCTACTCGGGTGTGTGCGTTGACGTACGCGTATGAACTTTTCAGGGATCATCCTTGCGGTGAAAACATAGAAACTTGAAATTTATAATAACAATTTATGTGATGAGATACGCACGACTGGAGAGCAGATTACTGGGACTTTTAGCATGATGTAAAGGGTTGGGGTTTGCCAACTGCAAAGGCGTGTGCGGCGGTTAGTGGAATGCTGTCACGTTAATGTGATTGTGGCCCTTAAGGCTCGTAGCCGTAAAGGCCAGAATCACAGAACAGCACACATGACGACATTTAGTGACCGGATTGCTGCAGTATTATGCAATTTGTCTCTACTATTTCTGCGCATGTCTGCACACAGCAGAACTGGGTTTGTCACGTAGCATGCGAACCGCTGATGAACGTTATACCGAGGAGCAAAAAAAAAAAGAAAAAAAAAAAAGCGACATTTTTGGAATCTAAAGTGTTTCCGATGATTAAAAAAATGTCGCATTTCTTTTGCTCCTCGTTATACATGTATTGGTGATATATAACCACTACTGAGCAAGATTTTGCCTGAACCCAAATGAACGGAGACTATATTCTTGTTTCGACTGCATAGGCAAAAGCAACGACTCTGAATCTCAAGGTACATTTACTAGTGGCAGTCTGAACGGAAAACATGGAGCTTTCGTTGACGCCCAGCACAACACTTCTGCTCGGAGTCATTGGATTAATGACGCTATATTTCCTGTACAAATTATTTTCCTCCCAAAACAAACACTATCCTCCCGGACCCAGAGGGCTGTCTGCTACGCTGTCCGTCCTGAAAGCCTTTAAAAAAAGCACTCTGCACAAACAGGCCAAAGCGTGGCGCGACCAGTACGGGGAGTTGGTTCTGTGTCGGACTGTCATCGGGGATTTTTGCTTCCTCAACTCGGCACGCCTCGTTAGAGAGATGTACGTCAGCAAGGAACGAGAACTCGTCACCAACGACAGGCCGCGAACGTTCAGTGGGTGGTTCATGTGCCAGTACCAGGATATTTTGACGTCTGGTCCGAGCGATGATCCCAACTGGATAAAGCGCAGACGCCTTTTCCACCAGGCCATCAAGGTGAGCCTTTATGTAGATTACAAAGTAACGTAGGTAAAAGCACTGTCAGGGGAGACTGGAATTATTGACGTCTGGTCCGAGCGATGATCCCAACTGGATAAAGCGCAGACGCCTTTTCCACCAGGCCATCAAGGTGAGCCTTTATGTAGATTACAAAGGTAAAAGCACTGTCAGGGGAGACTGGAATTATTGACGTCTGGTCCGAGCGATGATCCCAACTGGATAAAGCGCAGACGCCTTTTCCACCAGGCCATCAAGGTGAGCCTTTATGTAGATTACAAAGGTAAAAGCACTGTCAGGGGAGAGAATTATTGACGTCTGGTCCGAGCGATGATCCCAACTGGATAAAGCGCAGACGCCTTTTCCACCAGGCCATCAAGGTGAGCCTTTATGTAGATTACAAAGGTAAAAGCACTGTCAGGGGAGAGAATTATTGACGTCTGGTCCGAGCGATGATCCCAACTGGATAAAGCGCAGACGCCTTTTCCACCAGGCCGCAAGGTGAGCCTTTATGTAGATTACAAAGGTAAAAGCACTGTCAGGGGAGACTGGAATTATTGACGTCTGGTCCGAGCGATGATCCCAACTGGATAAAGCGCAGACGCCTTTTCCACCAGGCCATCAAGGTGAGCCTTTATGTAGATTACAAAGGTAAAAGCACTGTCAGGGGAGAGAATTATTGACGTCTGGTCCGAGCGATGATCCCAACTGGATAAAGCGCAGACGCCTTTTCCACCAGGCCATCAAGGTGAGCCTTTATGTAGATTACAAAGGTAAAAGCACTGTCAGGGGAGACTGGAATTATTGACGTCTGGTCCGAGCGATGACAACTGGATAAAGCGCAGACGCCTTTTCCACCAGGCCATCAAGGTGAGCCTTTATGTAGATTACAAAGGTAAAAGCACTGTCAGGGGAGACTGGAATTATTGACGTCTGGTCCGAGCGATGATCCCAACTGGATAAAGCGCAGACGCCTTTTCCACCAGGCCATCAAGGTGAGCCTTTATGTAGATTACAAAGGTAAAAGCACTGTCAGGGGAGAGAATTATGCATTATCGACCAATGCGGAACATACATGCCATGCGTCGAGGGGCAGGAAATCCTGTGAATATTCGATACGGGGGGGAGGGGGGGGGGGGGGCTTCCATATTCACTGCTTCCAGTCACTGACAGCGCACCCTTCTTTCCTATCCCTTTTTTTGTGCTTTGACCAAACAATATCATTGTTCGATAATGCACAACATCCCCTGACAGTGCTTTTACCTACCGCGTGCTTGGCTATTTTTAGCACTGCATGAGACGTCTCGGGCCGTTGCTTGGCATGGCAGTACGCACCAGGAGCCAGTTGCATGAGCGAGCTTAGTCCTGCGCCAGCCACTAAGCAAGGTGCGCCGCCGCACCTTACTTAGTGGCTGGCGCAGGACTAAGCTCGCTCATGCAACTAACCCCAGATCCAGAAACGAATTCTTGACAAAATGTCTTAGTGGCAGAGCACAAAATACAGAAAAGTTACGTGTTAGGCCAAAAAATAATTTGTGATGGCTTTAGTAGTTGAATGTTTATTAATTAACCCCTTGAGTGTTGCTGACGACACCGTTCGGCGGAAACGACGCGTATTTAGGTAGTGACGTATTTACGCGTCGTTTCCGCCGGACGGTTTCGTTAGTAGCAAACTGGTTTTGACGGATAGAGTTTGGTTTTAAAACTGACACATATTCATCATGAAAATTCATGTAAATCTACCACTTACCAAAAAAAAAAAGGACATATACATTTATTTTCCAGTACTACGGGGACGGTGTGGAGCGGTTCGAGAGTACGGTACAGACAGAGTTACAGCGCCTGGCGTCCAGAATTGAGGCCAGGGCTGGAGAGGAGGTGGACATGGACAACGTGCTGACTTACTCCCTGTTATGTGTCCTCACTGTCTTGGTAATGTCAGCCTCCTAAAATCGTAATAGACCGACCCATTTTTTATTTGGCTCCGCCCCTTTAGTCGGGGTCCGGCAAGAATGCAACGCGTTTCACGAAAAGAGCGCGAGTGTAGTCTGCAAGCACAGTAAAGCGCGCTATTCGCCGTTGATTTAAAAAAAAAAACAAACATTTTTAGGATGGCATATCTTCTAAAGTATACCATTATTGGAACTGTTAAATAATCAGCAAAAACTAGGCATTGGGTTTAATCATTACAGCATGTGGGGATATTGTCAGTCAAGAGATTATGTAGTTATTCGACCCTAAACTTAGCATTGACATGCACAAATCGTCTCATTTTCGCCAAATAAAGTTGTGATTTGTAATAAAATATAAAAGGTAGAGCTTTTAAATTTTGCACGACCATACATTTTTATGCGCTCTTTTCGATGGTAATATCAGTTTGTATGTGTTTACAGTCCTAAATTATGGGTGATCCTATACCTACATATGAGCATATCCCACTACCGAGTCTGTAAAAGAAATTTTCGCGCAGGCAATCAGTACATTTTCGGAAGTCTGTCTAAAAACGTCTCGACCCCCCCCCCCCCCTACCCCCACCCTCTGAAAATTTATGCTAGTACCAGTCTGTTTACATAGTCTTAGGCGTCTCTCACTCACTCTCAGCCATACGGGATCAGCGTGCATGCGGCTTCACACACAGCTGACAGATCTAATCTACGATCATCCAATTTAGCACAACTGACAGATAGATCTACGATCCTAGTCAGCAGACCCAATTAAGTACAAGCGATCGAGTCAGTCTGTGAATACTATGGTGGAACACAGAAAAGTAGAAATCATACTTTCGAGCATACGTAGTGATGTCTTGTGATTCTCTCAGGGTTCAGTTGACCATGTGGCCGACCGCCAGCTTTTCTTTCGCATTCTAAGCGGCGTTTGCCGGTCGTGATAAAGGCTCCGGCAACGGGAACAGTTCTTCATCTGTTGGGGTAGCAGGAATCTGATTTACACTCCCCATAACAACAGTGCTTTCCAATACCGCCGAAATTGGCTAAAATAATAGAAACATAGACGTTTTTCCATGCCCTGGAAGCACTGAACGGCGTTGTTATGCTGTACCTTCTGCTTGGCAGTGAGAAGCACGTGGTCTACAGCGTTTTGATTGGGCGAGAGGCTAAGTCTGATTCAGTCATAGTTTCACCCAAAATGTGAGTCGCTCTCTCTCTCTCTCTCTCTCTCTCTCTCTCTCTCTCTCTCTCTCTCTCTCTCTCTAAAAACAACAACAACAACAACAACAACAACAAAAAAAAACCCAACAAAAAACAAAGCAACAACTCTGTTTGCATTTACCATATTATTATGAAAGCAATCAGAAGAAGAACAAAAAAGATTTTTTTTTTTTAAAGCGTGAACGAAATTGGTAGAGAAAAAAAGCTTACGGTCAGCACTACTGAGTGCTATCAGGCTGTTGCACACGCATTCAGTTAAAGCGTCCAGGCAGTAAAGGGTTAATGATATTGGGATAAAGCGCCTATTTAATGCGCTGATTCAAGTTATTATATTATTTATTATTTATTAATGATGAGACGTCTGCGCCAGCTTTCGTTCTGATCTATCCACAAGTGGCATAGACGTTCACAGTCACCTACAGCTTGCATGGGATCGTATCGCCTATCTGTCTAACGCTCAGGAGATCGGCTCTACTGCATCTTCATACTGAACTGAAAAGTTATGAGTGGTAGCTGGGAAGGTCAATAGGGCAGGCATTCAGGGGAAGTAACACACGCTATACGCATCGTCAGTCTGATGTTGTGCACTCCTTTTATTAGGTGTCGAGCACTGGAGCGCACCACGCAACGTATCGAAAGAGATAATAATAATAATAATAATAATAATTAATAATAATAATAATAATAATAATAATAATAATAATAATAATAATAATAATCATACAGCGCTCTTCTATAGCGTCCTTCCCCACTTACGCAGGCTCGGAACGCTTTACAAAAGGTGCCGTGAATGATTATGTAAATGTATGTATGTACACACTTGCGCAGTAATATTTTACTTGGGCGGTTTGGGCTGTGCAGCAACAGCCTACTTCTTCTTCTTGAACGCCGTCACACTTTTTTAGTTAACCCATTTAGCCCCGAGTCCCTACAGCAGGAGATGGCTTGACCATGATAATTTAAGGGTAGCGCCAGATTAGCTTGGCGCCTTCAGGCGCCAAGCTAATCTGGCACTACCCTTGAAATGTCATGGTCAAGCAATCTCCTGCAACTGGTACATAATCACTAGGCAACACCTCCAAAATTTGAGAAATGGGACCTTGGGGCTAAAAGGGTTAAGCAGTTTCGCCATTACAAACGTCAAAAGACAGAAGAAGGGTCGGGTTGGCGGGGCGGGCATGTGGGTAGGTGTCAGCAGATGGTATTGCTGGTGGCGCAAAAAGACAAACAACGTAGGGTTAGGGGACGTTCAAGGAAAACATAAAGAGCAATTTCGGGTAGGGGTCAGACTATTTATTATCCGCCGAAATAAATGAAGAGTGGCCTCCCCCCCCCCCGCCCCTCACTCCAGCACCAGCGGAGTGGGGATGGGTGGTGGTGGTGGTGGTGGGGGGGTATGGGTAAGTGTATGGAGACCAACATTATCAACAATGTCATACAAAAAGCTGGGAACGGATAAGGGTGCGGTATGCCGCCTCCCCCCCCCCCCCCCATCTTGGTGTGTGTGTGGGAGGGGGGAGAGGGGAGGATATGGATGGCAGATCAACGTTATCACTAGTGTAAAATATCAAGAACTGGGGGGGGGTGGTGGAGGTGGGGGGTTGAGGATGATTGGCCCCGCCCCCTCCCCCTTCTCCCCATTCCAGCAGGGTACGATTGTGGGGTGAAGGAGGGGGGGGGGGGGAGTGGCGTTGTGGATGGAGACCAACATTATCACCACTTTGTAAAATACCAAAAAAGTGGGATGGTGTTCAGGGGGTTTGGATGCTTCTTCCTTTTTCCCCTCCCCCTCCCCCCCCCCCCCCGCGCCCCTCATCTCCTCCCCCAACCACAACACGGGGAAGTGGGGGTGGGGGTGGGGGGTGGGGGGTGGTGGTGAGCACTTTTGACCAGTGAGGGAGGAAGGGTTCTAGATGGCAGACCAACACCATCACCATTGTCGTAAAATATCAAAGAACTGAGGTGGTGGGGGGGGGGGGGGAGGGGGGAGGGTGATGGTGGTCGCCTCTGATCCCCCTCCCCCTTGCCAACATCTCAGCAGAGTGCGTGTGCTTGCGGAGGGTTAAGGGGGCGGGGGTATGGATGGAGACCAGCACGATCCCGAAATTGGTAAAATATCGGAGAACTGGAGTGGTGTTTAGGGGCTCGGATGCCCCATACTCTCCCCGCTCCCTTCTCCCCCATCCGGCAGGTGGGTGGGTGGTTGACAAGGGGTTATAAGTGAAGGCCAATATTATTGCCAATGTCCTAAAATGGCAGATATCAAATATCGCAGAACTGGAGGAGGGGTAGGTGTGTGTGTGTGGAGGGGTGGGGGTGTGGATGGCTGTAGCCACACCCTCCAGACTACATCACTTGACCTTGCCTTAGCAATACAGTAGTAAAACGGCGTGTGACTTGCCTTCGTAATACTGTAAACTTTACACATCGTTTTCTCCATAACTTATGCCCCCCCCCCCCCCCCCCCCGAAAAAAAAAAATAATAATAATAATAAAAAAATTCCGAATTTATGCTGCTTACTTATGTCAAACTCAAAGAAGTAGGAAATAACATATTTTTGGTGTGCGTAAAATTTACACTGGATAACCATTTGTGTGTGTGTGTGTGTGTGTGTGTGTGTGTGTGTGTGTGTGTGTGTGTGTGTGTGTGTGTGCTGGTCTGTGATTTTAGGCCGTACGGCTCACAGCTGTAAGGCATAAGATTCTGTCTCTCTGCTACAAATCCCTGAACAACTACGCTCCTACCTATCTCTCCAACTTACTTCACCCCTACACTCCTCCCCGCTCCCTCCGCTCCGCCTCCGACCCTCTCCGCCTCCTCATCCCCCGCACCAAACTCAGCACTTTCGGCCCCCGCTCCTTCTCAGTATACGGTCCATCCACCTGGAACACTCTCTCACTCTCTCTCCGTCAGAAACTCTCTCTCTCCTCCTTCCAGTCCGCCCTCAAAACTCACCTATTTCAACAGTTCTAGCACTACATCACCACTCTCCCCGCCCCAAGCTGACCGTCGTAATGTATTTTCACTATTTGTGGTACGTGAGACATTGTCTAAAGCGTGCGCATGCGTGTGCGAGTTGTGAGTGTGCGCTTAGAGTTATAATTATTATAAGATAAGCGCATTATAAATACCGTAATTATTATTATTATATATATAATATCGACTCCTGTTTCAGCTTACCGGAACATGCCCAGAGCCGGATTCAGACATGGTCCGCATTATGAAGGAATTCGACCACGCCGGAAACGAACTCCTAGACCCCAGCGTTGACGGAATATTGGGTATTTTGCCGTTCCTCCGCTTTGTGCCGGGTACCTACTACAATAAAATCTGCCACGAAGTCAGAACTAAGAGAAATATTTTGATGGATGGGTTCTTCGTAAAAGCTAAAGTAAGTCCTATGGTGTGTTTGTGTTGTGTTATGTTTAATTGTGATAAAAACAAGAAGGGATGAACCATAACCCGCAAAGTCTCTTCTATATAAGAGCCGTAACTCACAAAGTCGCTTGTATATGCGAGCTGTACTCGCTGTCAAAGGTCCCTGTCTTTGTCTTTGACTTGATTATGATTTGAAACAGCCTCGCAAATTTGCTAATGCATCAGTGAGCTCTATAAGGGTCACAGTGCATGCGCGTCATTGTTTTGAGAGTATTGCGTCGATGTCCGTGTGATGACGAAATTTCTGCTTTTACGTCACCGTCCTGTATGATTTTCTCCAGAAGTCGAGGTTTTTTACTTTTAAAATGTTTTTCTTCATAGAATTGATTTTTACTGAAAAATGTTCAAAAGATACAAAGCTGGCTAACGAACTCACCCAATGTCTTTCTCCAATCCGGCTATATCCAAAACCGCAAGTGAATAATAAATATAATGAAAATAACGGACTCTAATGTGGGTCAACCGACTTTCTAGAAACGGTCATTTAACTCTTCGATGAGACATCCAATTTCAAAATGCTCGGAGGGGCACCTAGGCACCCACTGAATGAACACCTCTTCTAATTTCAAACTTGAACTTCGGAGATTTTTTTGTTTACATACTCATACGCACACACACACACACACACACACACACACACACACACACACACACACACACACACACACACACACACACACACACAAGCACGCACGCACGCACGCACGCACGCACGCGCGCACATACATACATACACAAACATACTGCGCTTCGCGCCAAAAGTACGTTCGACAGCGAGGTTTGCCTAACTATGACGTAATTGTTATCTTGTTACTTCACTGTCAGAGTTTTAGTCTAGCCTGCCTATGATGTCGAGTGTATTCTTTTGAAATCGCTCCACCGCGTCCCGTCCTAAAAAGTCTCTTCTATAAATAGAAGAGACGTTTTATTAAAAAAAACAAACAAAAAAAAAAAAAAAAAAAAAAAAAAAAACAAGAAAGAAGAAAGAAAGAAAAAACCCTTAAAAGATTTCAGTGTGTAACGTCTTTTGTCCACCACGAAGGCGATTTCAAAGACGGGGTTCGAACCCGCGACCTTTCGGACGAGAGTTGAACGCTCTACCTCCTGAGGTCCCCATCCCCCCTAGATGTGATACTATTATCTGGGAACAGGAAATCACTACGTTATTCGCGTGCGTGTTAAAAGACGCACAAAGTCAACACAACAGTATTTCGTAGAATGAAATGTGCCACCTGTCATTAAATACATGTACCGCGATTTAGTTGGCTACACCTAAAATGTCACCTTGGTTTGTGTACAATTCTACCAGCGCTAGCCTCACCTATCTGGTTTGTGAGTATTCTATAACTCGAGGCAAAACTTGTATCGTTACATTGTTGTGTATTGTCTTGTGCATCTACTGTGGGAAATCAGGGTATTAACCGGACCACACTGATTTAGTTGTGCACCTTCTTGTTTGTGTATGTGTGTTTCTCCTGCCTACTTCCTAAGTTCCAGAAAAAGATATGGGTTATAGGCTAGACCTGATGCATCTTTTTAGGGATGTAGATGATCGTCTGGTTCTATACCTGCGTATTTTTCTGTGGGCTGGCGATTTGTTGCCTGATATTCGGGGGCTGGGGATCTAACTGTTTGTCTGTCCAGCGCTGAGTAATTCCTCTTTGGTTTGTGTACAATTCTACCAGCTCTCGCCTCACCTGTCTGGTTTGTGAGTAAAGTGTCACCTGCCATTGAGGACCACCATTTAAATGGCTACACCCAAAGTCTCACCTGTAATATTTAACTCATTGTGCCCGAGGTTCGAAATACCCCCGTTTTGGAGTTATCCTCAGAGGACTGCATTACAATTCGGGAGACAGATCGACCATGATAGTTCAAGGGTGGTGGCAGAATAGCTTGGCGCCTAGAGGCGCCAAGCTATTCTGCCACCACCCTTGAACTATCATGGTCGAACCATATCTTCCTGTGGTGTGTCGCGGGCAGAATGAGTTAAGAACATCATTCGGGTTGGCTACAGCCACCTTAATGATGGTCTTAAATGACAGGTGATATCTCATCATCGGGTTGGTCGTACAAAACATGCTCTGCTGTATTGAGGATGATCTGTATTTATCTTAGAACTTTTTTTTTGGGTTGTTTTGGGTAGGGTGGGGTTGGAGGTGGGGGCGTTTGGGCAGTGCGTGCCTAAACGAATCGAAAATCAAAATGTAGTGAAGTACATGCAGATTACATAGCAATGTTGTTCTGATGTTTATAACAGGAGACCCACACCCCCGGCTGCCAAAGGGGGATCGTCGATGTTCTGCTGGACGAACAGCTAAAGGGAGACAGCCAGTGGCTGACAGACGGCGTGATTGAGGGAATCATTCAAGACATCACCGGAGGAGGTGAATACCCCTATCCCTCTCTTTCTCTCTCTCTCTCACCCCCCCTCTCCCCCCCCCTCACCCCACCACCACCACCCATACCACCCTCATCCCATAATATACCGCATCACATAACAACCCTGCCCTGTGAATGAAAAAGAGTGTAAATCTATTTTTGGGAAAATCTTGCTTTTGACAAATGTCCAGTTTCATTAAAAAATGCACCTAATATAAATTCTTTTAAAAACCAGCTGGTCGAATTACCAAAATTTAAAGAGATTTTTTTTATTCCTATGATGAATGATTTTATAGGAAAATTGCATGCATAGCAGACCCATAAAGTAACTAAAGAAAGAAAGGACATTTGTAAAGGCCTCACGGCCTATTTTGTCCTCACAATACTACTACTACTACTACTACGTCACTTCCTGTATTTTGCCTGCTATACTGTGCAGTACAGGCCTCCGCATAAGTATAACCCCTAAACTCCCAGAACTAAATTTCGAGTTGCACAGAACACGTTTTGAGCGACCGCCCTT
This sequence comes from Semisulcospira habei, assembly GCA_036245525.1. Classification (NCBI taxonomy): domain Eukaryota; kingdom Metazoa; phylum Mollusca; class Gastropoda; family Semisulcospiridae; genus Semisulcospira; species Semisulcospira habei. Next base: position 30,487,334 of record BTPG01000002.1, read on the forward strand.
ATGAGAGGTCTCCTGCCCTTAAAGACCATCATTTATGCGTCTGAAGCCACCTAAATGACATGGGGACGTAGCTTAGTGGATAAGACACTGCGCTGGCAGTCGTAAGATCCCGGGTTCGAATCCCCTGGTGGGCAGGAATGGGATGTGGACTTTTCTTCATTCCCATCGAGTCAAATTTACGTACAGACTCGGCTTACGGTTGCCTTTCTCGCCTTCGTGTGCACAGCACGCATAATCATCAAGTGCGCACGTTAAAAATCCCATTACCACTAATCGAAAAGAGAAGGCCCGGTAGGGCCGGTGAAATGGAAACAGAAATATTTCACATGCACCGAAGGTAATAGCCGGGTGGAGGTTTGCACATAAAGTAGCGCTTAGTAGCAGCAGGCTTTCAAAGCTCCAGCTTCCATCCCTACGGCGGCGTCTTGAGCATCTTTAATTAGATGGATATGTGCGCCTTGGAGACACCGTACCATACCATACCATAAATGATGATCGTTAACTCATTCAGCCCGACGCACGTATTTCTCAAATTTTGGAGGCGTCATCTGACTATGCACCTGTTGCAGGAGATGGATCGACCATGATAATTCAAGGGTAGCGCCAGATTAGCTTGACGCCGACAGGCGCCAAGCTAATCTGGCACTACCCTTGAATTGTCATGGTCGACCCATCTCCTGCTGTAGTGCGTCAGGGCTGAATGGGTTAATGACAGATGACACCTTTTGTTATCAAAGATTTGCGGCTACCATGAGGGTAAATACCTCTTGCAAATGGAGCGGAATGGCTGAATCCAGCGAAAATGTGTAAAGTTCGTGCGTTTTCTGACCTGCTTTTGGTTTTGAAACTGTTTGATTCTTTGTTTGCTTATCTACAGGGTTTATCACCTCATTTAGTACGCTGAAAGCCATGATTCTCTTCTTGCTGCACAACCCGGAAGTGACGCGCAAAATCCAGAAAGAGATCGATGACGTCATGGGACAGCGACCTCCATCCGTGGCAGACAGGAGTAACCTCCCCTACACAGAGGCCGCTGTCATGGAAACGCTTCGCTGCAGTTCTGTCGTTCCGCTCGGCGCTCCTCACGAAACAACAGACAGCGTCACGATTGACGGGTTCTCAGTTCCTAAAGGCTGCATGGTAAGCAAACTGATGAATGGATGGATGGGTAGGCTTGGGTGGATGGATGGATGGATGGGTAGGCTTGGGTGGATGGATGGATGGATGGCTAGTTGAGTGGATGGATGGATGGATGGTTAGTTGAGTGGATGGGTGGATGGATGGATGGATGAATGGAAGGATAAATGGATAGTTGAGTGGATGGATGGATGGATGGATGGATGAGTGGATGGATGGATGAATGGGTCTGTGGATGGGTCTATGGATGGATGGACGGACGGACGGATGAATATATGGGCGGGTGAGTGAGTTTGGCTGGCTGGCTGGCTGGCTGGCTGGCTAGCTGGCTGGATGGATGGATGGACGGATGGGTGGACGGATGGATAGATGGATGAACGAATTAACGGCTAGCTTGCTGGCTGGCTGGATGGATAGATGGATGAACGAATGAACGGACGGACGGACGGACGGACAGACGGATGTATGTATGTATGTATGTAAGAGTCGTGTAAGCTACGAAGACTGTTTTCTCTTTATTTCAGGTTTTTGCCAACGCGTGGACGATTCATCGTGACCCGGAAGTGTTCAGTGACCCTGAACTTTTCCACCCTGAGCGTTTCCTGGATGACGTGACGGGTGAGCTGCTGCCCCCTACGCACCCAGCCAGACAGAGGTAAGAACATCTAAAAACATCTAACAATAATTAAATCTTATTTTTCCCAGGATGAAAATTGTAAAAACAAGGACCTGTTACCGAGCTTCTGATACTAGGGGAGCTGGGTGGCTGGGTGGTAGAGCGTTTGACTCTCGTCCAGAAGGTCGTGGTTTCGAACCCAGCTGGGGTCAATATTTGTACAGACCTCTTTTGGGTGAAATCACCTTCGTGGTTGACAAAAGACCTTAAGCCCTAAACGTTTAACGCGTGTGTTTTTTTTTTCTGATACTAGTACGAGGACGAAATCGCGTTTTGTAAGCAGCTTGTACCGTAAGCATAGACAACACTCCAAACATCTCCAAGAGACATAGATCCGCATGAACCCTCTGGGCTCATGAGGATCTATTCCTCTTGGAGATGTTTGGAGTAGGGTTCATAAGCATATATGCCTCTTGGAGATTTTTGGAGTGTTTTCTACGTTTAATGTACAAGAAGCTTGTCCGCCCTAACTTTGCTCGCCGTTCGTTGTTGGAAGTCGTTCGTCGCGAACCTAATCTCTCTATTAATCATGCGCCGTCAAGGCAATTTTGTGTAAGGGTAGCGACGCGCACGCCAAAATCATATTGATTCGCATGAAAGGATCGACTCAGAGTCAGTCTAGCGTAGCAAATTTTCGATTGGAAAACTCGCGCTGTATTTCATATCATCATTTCACGAGTTCTGCGTTCTCTGGGAAACTACCCAGTAAACGTCGGCCGCAGTAAATGATACTTTACGCGGACAATTCTTGTAATAGTTCAGTGTCAAGTAATTGGTTCAAGGAAGGAAGAAATGTACTGAGGAGAAAAATGAACGTGAACGTTGTAGTAAATGGCACCAAAGAAAGAAAAGAAAAAAAGTTCTGAAAGAAAAATGGCGTCTCTAAAAGGGCGTTAGTCTGTGATTTTGGACCTTACGGCTTCCAGCCTTAAGTCCAAAATCACAGACTAACACAAATTTCTTTTCGCTTTAATCCCGCCTTTTCAAAAATCCAGTTTTAATTAAAAAAAAACCCAAACACAAACAGACCAAGCAGAAGAACGCCACGCGTGTAAAATGCAAAACTGAATTATGCAGGAAAGAAAGAAAATCGCTTAGAAATGACAACTTACCACGCAGTTTTAAACTGCGCTTTAATTGTCCTTTCTAAGCGCATTTCTTTCTTTGTCAGGCATTTAAAAAAAATTAATTCTCTAATTTATTTTTTTTTCTTCCCCCTACCCAGTCTTCTCTCGTTCAGTGTGGGCAAGCGGAGCTGTCCTGGTGAAAATTTCGCACGCACGCGCGTCTTTCTCTACGTCACTACGCTGTTACAGAAGTTTGACGTCCTCCCGCCGGTAAAGCACCAACTCCCTTCGCCGGATCCCAAGCACTACACTAATGGGATGGTGCTGCAGCCCAGCTCGTACCACGTGATTTTCCAGCAGCGGGCAGAGAAGTGAAAGCGTTAAGATCTGGTATGGTGGGAAATGGCTAACTTAACACTTTCGCCGGCACTGCCGAGGAGAGAAGTGAACATGACCCAGCAGCAAGAGTTATAGATCCTCATGAACTCCCGCAGTCGCGGGGGCTCATAAGGATCAACACCTCTTGCTGAGACCACTTTGTATCAAAAAAAAAATTTTTTTTTTTTTTAGGTGAATGATAATTTTTGATGTTGAGGTTACAATCAATTCAAGAACACAATCTAGCAGTGAAGCGACGAATTGCTGACGCATTTGTTGATTTGATTGAAATACGATTGTTTCGTAATCGCTGAGGCACCATTGATGTGGCTGAAATGGGATTGTTTCGTAATCGGTGACGAACTATTGATGCATTGAAATAGAACTGTTTTGAAATCGCTGATAAACGGTTTATGTGACTGAAATAGAATTATTTTATAATCGCTGATGATCTGTTTCTGTGACTGAAGTGACTGAAATATATTTAATTTTTTTAAAATAATTATAGTGTTTTAATCGCTTAATTTTAACTGATTGTGCCCGAGGTACGGAATACCCATATTTTGGAGTGATCCTCTGAGGACTGCGTTACAATTCAGGAGACAGATCGACCATGATAGTTTAAGGGTGGTGGCAGATTAGCTTGGCGCCTATAGGCGCCAAGCTATTCTGCCACCACCCTTGAACTATCATGGTCGAGCCATATCTTGCTGTGGTGTGTCGCGGGCAGAAGGAGTTAGCGGTTGATGTGCCTAAAGTAGAATTGTTTAATTTTGCTCGCTGACGAGTTGCTGATGTAACCGAAACAGGATTTTTTTCCCTATCGCTGACGAACTGTTGTTTTGCAATCGCTGATGAAATTGTATATGCAGCTGAAATAGGATTCTTTTGTAACGCTGACGAAATGTTTATACGGCTGAACTAGACTGGTTGTAGATTGGTTGTACATTGCTTAGCGTCCCGACAGCAACAAGACTTTCTCAGGACGTGCCTGCGCTGCTTGTGAAAAACAAACCAAACCAAAACAACAGAATATTGAATGTATGTCGCCAGCCGGTCTAACATGCTGAATAAATCTGAGATATGATAGGGGCGCTGCACCATCATGCTAATTTATCGTACCCTAGTTTAACCCTTTTAGCCCCGGATCCCTTCAGGCGCCAAGCTAATCTGTCACTACCCTTGAATAATCATGGTCATTCCATCTCCTGCTACTGGTACATAGTCGTTGTTAGGCAACACCTCCAAAATTGGCGCTAAAAGGGTTAAGAGTAGAACATCATTACAGCTACAAAATATGTACAGGGAAATTTTATATATATATATATATATATATATATATATATATATATATATATATATATATATATATATATATATATATATATATATATATATATATATATATATATATAATGCATTAACCGCAAACATATGGCTACTTATCACCTCTTAGGTGCAGCAGACCATTTAGCAACACACATCCAACACATCCAATATCAAGAGCTACAGCGGCGCAGAATTTAAAACAAAGGAAAATACAGGTGGTAGACAGAAACGTGCCCCATAAAGAAAGGAGAAAAACCCACCCTCACCATGAGAACTAAAAAGTCGCTAACCCCACCCAAGTCCCACAAGACAGACCCGGGTGGGGTGTAACTGAAAGAGAATTACTCAACGTAGAAAGAAACACGCTTAGAAAAGACAGTTACAACACAATTTATTAACAATTCGGGTAAATACCCTTCTTCAAAATAGACAAACGAACAAATATAGAGATCAGTCGCTGCTTATCTTCATTATTGCAGGAGGAATGTGGCACCTGAAGATAAGTAGCGATTGCTCTCTACATTTCTTTGTTTTGTCTATTTTGAAGAAAGGTATTTACCCGAAATATTAATAAATTGTGTTGTAACTGTCTTTCTGATCGTGTTTCTTTCTCCGTTGGGTTCTCCTCAGCATTTTACACGCTTGGCAGTCCCCTTTTTCGTGTGGATTGAAAGATAATTGTTTTTAAAATGTTTTTTTTTTAAAATTGCTTACGAACTGTTGATGTGACTGACTGAAATATGAGCGTCGTCTAATCGGTTGACGAACAGTTGATAGGGCTAAAAAAGAATTATTTAGCTTCGTTCGCTGACGAACTGTTGATGTGATTGAATTAGAACTGCTTTGTAATCGCTGATGAACTGTTGATGTGACTGAAATAGGATTGTTTTGTAATGCTGACGAACTGTTTGTGCATGACAGAATTGTTTTCTAATCGCTGACGAAATGTTGGCGTGAATGAAACGTTAAACTAGAGATGTAAATGAGGCTACAAGTGCTTACCAGCAAGACAGATTCTCATGAGCCACCGCATATACGGGGGCTTATGAGAATCTATTCTTCTTGCTGGCCTCATGTTTAACTGTGTATCTCACCGGTCGGTAGTGAATCTGATGGTTCCGGAGACATCGTGTTTAGTGGATGGCAGGGAGTGCGTTCAAGTGACAAGTAAATTGTCAATTTGTCTAAGCGATAGAATAAGTAAATCGTACTGTCGCAAAGAAACTTTACTGACAAGAACAAGCGTGTATTAACAACAAGTAACCACAACAAATGTATATTACTACACATGGACAATAAACCTGTTTTATTATTGTTTGAATTTCGTCTTGATATTGTATTGTATTGCTTTGCATTGTATTGCATCGCATTGCATTGCAAAGCACGTCTACGCATCGAAATAAACCAAAAACACATTCCTCAGGTTGTTTTTTTTCTGTTTAATTTGCTTTCAGGAACATCAGAAAAGAATTACATGATGTTGATGGTGATGATGAACATGCTGTTGCTACTGTTGCCAGTGTTGCTGCCGCTATTGATGATGATGATGACGATGACTATTGGATAGTATAGGAGGTGTTGCATGGCGATATTGAACGTGTGCCCATAAACTGAAAGAATACGTGCAACATACAATTTTTTAAAAATCTATAAAAAATAAACAAACAAATACAAAACTACAAACAAAGTTGTTTGTTTTGTAACTGTCATTTCTTTCTTCCAACATTTCATTTGCTTGTTGACCAGCTGGCCGCAACTCTCCCACTTTTCCAACATCCCTCCTCCTCCTCTCTCTCTCTCTGTCCCTCCCACCCCACTCCCCTTTCCGGCAAGAACGGATTCGCCCCTGCGGGATCTTTTAATCTACTTGCTTCTTTGGAAAATGAGATGTTAAGACTTTGGCTGCCGGACCACTCTGCCATTGTACCACAGGTCCGGGTCTGGCGGCGGAAGTTGGTTCCTGTCGGAATCATCGCGACAAAAAGCGCTACCGACAGCCGAAGGGTTAAGGAAGCATCGAAATAAACCAAAAACACAGAAAAACACATTTCACGGTTAATTTTAATTTGCTTTCAGAACATCAGCAAAAAAATACATGAAGGTGATGATGAAGATGATGATCGTGCTACTGCTACTGTTTACCCATGCTGCTGCTGCTATTGATGATGATCATCATGACTATGATGACGATGAGGATGACGACGATAGTGACAGTATAATGATGGAGGTGTTGATTGGAGATATTGAACCTTGCATAAAATCCACCAGACGATGAAAAAAAAAAATGATACATGTAGATTTAGCCTGTTCCGTGCCGGCTGAAGCAGACTGTGTTTTTGCAATCTTCGTTAATATTACACCAAAACACCCCTAGCTGTTCCAGGAACATGGATTAAAAGTGATGTCAGCAAGAGGTATAGATCCTCATGAGCCCCCGCAACTGCGGGGGCTCATGAGAATCTATACCTCTTGCAACTGGGTGGTGTTCAGATTTTCTCGACACTGAACGGGTGAACAGTTCACAAGAAGAAAAACGAAGATTCCCCCCCCCCCCTCCCTTTCCACCCCCCCTCCTTTGCCCCTCATTCCTCCTCCCCCATTTTCCCTTGTCGTTCGTAAGTTTCTTCTATTTATTGAAGAGACCTTTTAGGATGGGACGCGGTGGAACGATTTCAGAAGGCTGCCCGTGACGTCAAAGGCGTGCGGACCTCGTAGTCTGACAGTGAAGTAACACATTAGAAATTACGTCACGTCTAGCTACGCTAACCGCGCTGCTAAACGTACATTTGGCAGGAAACGCCGTGTGAATGAGTATGAGTATGTGTATGTGTGTGTACTCTGTGTGTGTGTGTGTGTGTGTGTGTGTGTGTGTGTGTGTGTGTGTGTGTGTGTGTGTGTGTGTGTGTGTGTGTGTGTGTGTGTGTGTGTGTGTGGTACATGCCTGAAACTTTATGAAATGCTTTGATCGAGATGTATTTCGGAGAGAATCCGAGCATATTTAAATTAGGTGACTCGTTAAAGCGAAAAAATGCCGTTTACATAATGTCGTTTGACCGACATTTGAGTCCGTAATATTTGCTCTATTCACTTGAAATTGTGGATATAGCTAGCTTGTAGATAGACATCTGATGATTTCGTTAGTCAGCTGTATAGATTTTCAACTTTTCCGTAACAAATAATTAATTGCAGAAAAAGAAAAAAAATTAAAGCAAGAATTCTCGACTTGTAGAGAAGGATCAGACAGTGACGGTGACGTAAAGGCGCCAAACACGTCAGTGTTACACAATGTTCCTAAATTGTCACAATGCACCAGATGCAGAAAAATAGCTGATTCACCCCTGCATGATCTTTTCATTTACTAGCGTCTTTTGAAAATGAGATGGTAAGACTTTGGCTGCAAAACCACTCCATCATTGTACAGGTCAGGGTCTGGCGGCGGGAGTTGGTGCTTTACCGGCGGGAAGATGTCAAACTGCTGTAACAGCGTGGTGACGTAGAGAAAGATGCGCGTGCGCGCGAAGTTTTCCCCTGGACAGCTCCGTCGACCAACACCAAACGGAAGAAGACTGGACAGAAATGGACACATAACATGCATGATAACTGCAGAATACAAAATTACGATGAGAATGCAAAAACATATGTTTGCAAAATGTGATGAAGCTCTATGCCCACGCGTTCACACAGGGATTCTGCATTGTGCAGCATTGTGCTGTCTTGTCAGCGGTTTGTCTAGTGACAAATAGTCCGCGTATTCATGAGTTACGTGCGATCCGCACGGAGTTTTAGTGGCGGAGCTCAGTCTAACATAGCTCAAGAGTAGTTAGGACGGGCTATTCTGTCAGTGATGACGGACGTATGTCGGATACACTAGCCGATTTCCAAGACTCTGAAACCTAGATTTCAGGTACGTTTTTATACATATTATCAACAGCTTGTGAGCTAAAGGTAATATGCGTTGGTCAGATTTAGTTCGGTTGTGTAGCGTTGATTTGGTTCAGTTATGGCGTTTAGAATTTGTTGAGATAACCGGAGATGTTTCTATATAGTTATTTACCGGGATGGATAACTAAGAAAATTGGTGTGTGTACACCTAGCTTGTTTTCGAAGGTAGTACGTGGGTGTGTTAAGTATACTCTTTTCAAATGTACGAACCAGTGTGTGGCGCCTGCGTCATGTTATAGTCTTTTTCAGTGTAGTGACTAAGTTATGGTGTGTTGCAAATCTAGTCTGTTTTATGAAGCACGAGTGTGTGAATGGACGTGTAGATGTATTTGTATCAGCCAGGTTACGTAATGAACCTCATATCATCCAATATGTGTGTGTTAAGCAAGTGTTATGATATTAGAACTTTATTGTACGGAGTTTTTGTGCGGAGCGAGGGACGTGACGCCGAGACGTCAAATCAACAGGCTGCCGCTGGAGGAACGTGTCGTGAGGACATTCACCGCTCAGGGAGCGATAGGCTTGGTGCCAGGACATCAACGTCAACAGAGGCTGCACTAGAGGAGCGAGTCGAGAGGACGTCCACAGTTCGGGGAACGTGGGACAGCTTCAGGAACGCGTGACGAAAGAAACTACACGCCTAGACGTGGGGGAACGTGCGAACGATACGGAGCGACAACGCCAGTTGAGCAGGTTGAATGACAGTTTAACGAACTTTGCTTTTACTATATTGTGTGTGGATGCGAGTGATGTGCTAGTGCTGAGAATTGTGTATCTTGTGAAGACTATTTCTGAGTTCACGTTTTGTTAATTAGGATTATATGGGCCACAGAAAAGAAGAAACTATGTTTTGCGTTTATATTGCACGAATGCGTCCGACTGAGTTAGCGTTGTTTGTGTATGCGCGTTTTGCGCTTGTGAGTCTGTGCGTGCGACCGGTTGAATGTCTGCGTACGTTACACAAAATAATAAAATGACGAGCAAAACAAATGCAACATTTTTGGAATCATCGGAAACACTAAAGTGTTTCCGATGATTCCGAAAAAGCCGCATTTCTTTTTCTCGTCAATATATATTTTGATACGAGCACTTAAATTAACGGACGATCTTCGTTAACGAGAAGCCGGTAAAACATGAGCGTAGTTTGACGCAAACAGTGGATTGAAGACCCAAAGCTAGCATGCGACATGCGTTAACTCATTGTGCCCTAGTTACAAAATGTTGGATTTATTCTCTGAGGGCTGCATCACAATTAAGGAGACAGATCGACCATGATAGTTCAAGGGTGGTGGCAGAATAGCTTGGTGCCTATAGTCGCCAAGCTATTCTGCCACCACCCTTGAAATATCATGGTGGAGCCATATCTTGCTGTGGTGTGTGGCGGCCAGAATGAGTTAAGGCAAGTGACAAGTCTAAGCTCAGAAACGTTAAGAGCATGAAATCAAAATCTTCTGATTTTGTATCCAAACTTATTTTGGTGTGATTCAAAACAGTACATAAAAAATACGATGTTATGATTTTTTTTTTCTTTCTAAAACTATGTTTTGTGTTCCCCAAAAACATTTTATTTGTCAAAACATTTGGGCGGGGGAGAGGGGGATGGGGGGGGGGGATATAGAGGGGAAGGGGAATGGGGGAGGGGCTGGGGAGGCAAGGGATGCTCTGCCCCCCTACCCCTACATTTTCTTTCATGGCGAAGGTGGGGGTGTTTGGGGGGGTCGCCCCTCCCTGCGTTCCAAGTCCCGTCGTTTTCTACACCACTGAAGTCGTCTGGTTTACACAATTGAAGTAAGTTTCCAAACTCAAAATTCGTTACCTCTGTCTAACAGTGTGCGTAGGAAGAAGCAGCTGACCCGTGACGTCATCCAGGAAACGCTCAGGACGGAAAAGGTCAGGGTCACCGTATACTTCCGGGTCACGGTGATACATCCAGATGTTGCCGAAAACCTGCAGACGAGCGTGACAGTGTAAAAAGTCGTGATGAAAACAGGACACAAATCTCGAAGAAATGCAGCATTACAGTCAGTCTCGCATCACTGAACAGGTCATCTTACAGTTCTTAACCTCATGGATTTTGAAAATAAAATCCACTTTCCAGCGGTGAACCGGTCATTGTCTAGCTCTCCCGGATAGAATACCACAAAAATATTGCACCATGATGTTTTACGGAATTAAAGCGCTTGTGTTGATATATTTGTTATGTGGTTTGAAAGAGCACATCACAAATATCAATACACGCAAGTTAAAACATCACAACATCACAGCACACAATCTAAATAGCAGCAATTTTCTCACGTCCCATGTCTGAGGTTGCCAATTTAGCATGCAGGCTTATTTTTTTCTGAACCCGCTGTGGCATCATACTCGCCTTTCAGTACCAATAAAAACACATCTCCTGAACAATCTGTTACAGCGTTTAATGCCGACTAACTTGGCCTGCCTTTAATCTTGTCTATAAAAACCATCCTTCACATTACTATCATTTCTGAGCATGTACACGTGACTGACATATGACCAACTTATATTCAATGATTGGCCAGAATGCTGCAAGCAACAAACTGCGTCACTTCCTTTTGGCAGGGCAGGAAAAATAATCCCGCACGCACAAAATGTTTAGGCGCTTTCTGCCAAAAACAAATATTTAACTGAGGCAAACCAAGTCCATAACAGACAAATTTAGTCTTAATAACTGAAACCAAAAAACCTGTTCTTTTTACTTCCGGGTCACAAAGCTTTGGACAATTTCCCCATAACCGCATTTGGACATTAACAGGATCTTGGGTCTGGGCTATTTATCTTGATAATCGTATCAGTAAGCTTCCCGTCCTTACCGTCTTACTACATGCATACTGACGAGCAAAAGAAATGCTTTAGTGTTTTTGATGATTCCCAAAATGACGCATTTCGTTTGCTCGTCTGTGTGTTTTGCGTTTGCTGGTGTACGGGAAACAGGATTTGCATCCTGATAAAACAGGACGATCTCCTTCGTCTCGCCACGAAGAAGTGATCGATCTGCTTTTTAACAGAACGCGTCTTACCGTGCAGCCCTTCGGGACCGTGCATCCATCTATGTTGACGTCCTCTCTAGTGCGGTGCGGAATGCCCACAGGAACTATGGAGGACAAACGAAGGGTTTCCATGATAACAGCCTCGGTGTAAGGGAGGTTACTCCTGTCTGCGACACAGGGTGGCATCTCTCCGATGACGTCATCAATCTCTTTCTGAATCCTGTGCGTCACTTCTGGGTCGTGGGCCAAGAAGAGGAGCAGGGCTTTCAGTGTTCCGAAGGACGTGAGAAATCCTGTAACGCCAGTGAATGAGTGAGTAATCAAATGAAATGAAAATGAAATTTTATTTATTTCTCAACGAAAGAAGCAGTTAGCACATATGCCATTTTTCACGCTTGCCGTTGCTAATCTACAAAGATAGAATTCTGCTAAAGGTACAAAGCTACTAACATATAAATGCACACAATATAACAAGGCTTGGTGCGATGGGGATAGCCTAACCAATGAATGAGCTGCCACAGGTACTTGAAGAGGCTTTCCTTGAAAGAGGGGAGTGAACCAGTGAGTGTTATTTGCGCTGGCAGTTTATTCCAAAACGAGACGCCCGAAAAAGAGAGGGTGGTTTTAAATATATCTATCTTCGGGCGTGGTGTGATGAAGTTACGCCTTGATGTTGAATAGACTGAAGCTGCCTTGGTGAAGAGCTTACACAAATATTCTGAGTGTGAGTCAGTGAGTCAGTCACTCAGTCAGTCAGTGAGGCAGTGAGTTAATCAATCAATCCATTAATCCATCAGTCCATCAATCATCAATCAATCAATCATCAGCCAACCAGGTAGCCAGCCATCCACAACAACCAGCCCACACAACCCGAGCCAGCAGAAGCCAACCCAACACTCACCCACCCAACAATCAACCAACCGACCAACCCGCCCGCCCACCAAGTCAGTCAATCCGTCCGTCCGCCCATGCAAAATTTACGGAAAGTGAATACAAACAAAATTAGTCATCAAGAGGCAAATCTTCTCATCAGCAAAAAAGTAAATCTGTCCAAAGAACACAGAAACAAAATGAGGTCAGCAAGAGGCATTTATCCTCATGAGCCGGCTCCCGCAGATGCGGGGGCTCATGAGGATCTATACCACTTGCAGTTAGGTGGTGTTCATTTTTTTCGCGGCATTAAACGGGTTAAATGCATGTGAAAGTGGCAATCAGCGGCTTGCCGGCGCCAACGAGGTCCTGAATAATTCCTGTGACTGTGTCGTCAGTCAGCCACTGGTTGTCCCCGTTCAACTGTTCGTCCAAGAGAACGTTGATGATCCCCACTCGGTCTCTGGGCTTGTGAATATCCTTGGACAGAGGAAGGTTATTGCAAGCGTTACCAAACAAAGAAAGCTGTTTTGAAAACAGATATACGGAAAAAAAAAACAAGATGGGATGAACCCTTACCACACTAAGTCCCTTCTATATGAGAGCTGTCCTCGCTGTCAAGGGTCTCTACCTGTTGTCATTGACTTGATTCTGCTGTTGAAATATCTCCTATTGAAAACAGCCTCGCAGATTTGCCAATGCCTCAGTGAGCTCTATAAGGGGCACAGTGCACACGCGTAATTGGTTTGAGAAAAATGGTGACACAACTAAATTGTCACGGTGCAATTTCAGTCTTCTTATACTTTGTGTGAAGTGAGGTTGACTTTACCTACATACATGATATACTACTGTACACGTGCATGCTCTTCTGACAGCACGTCGGGGTGTGCGTGTGTGTGTGTGTGTGTGTTTGTGTGTGTGTGTGTGTGCTTGTGTGTGCGTGTGTGTGCATGCGCGCGTGCGCGCGTGCGAATGAGGCGATTTTAGTGGTCAAAAGTGACTCTCACTTTGGCTTTGGTGAAAACCTCTGCTAGCAGCTTGTCCCTTGACCTGATGGCTCTGAGGCAGATATCACGGTAGTACGTCCCCGGCACATGGCGAAGAAAGGGGAAGGCTTGCAGTACACCGTCCACCGTAGGGCCGAATAATTCATTAGCGTTGTGGTCGTATTCTTCCATTAAGCGGACACTTATTGCGTCGGGTTCCGGACATGATCCGGTCAGCTGAAACGTGAATATTGGCAGGTATGATAACAGATGCAGATTTCAAACCATCAATCCCTCTGTAAATTATTGTAAAAGCCAGATATAGGATAGAGGAGTGCGCTGCAGTTGTTCGGGGCAGGAGGTTATAATTTCTGCTGGAGTGGTCGCCTTACCTGGGTCGTGTTTCTTTAAGTTGGGGGGGTGGGGGTGGTGGTGGTGGGGTTGGGATGGGGGATGGGGGTGGGGGTGGGGGCCGTTCGGGGGTTTGGTAAAGTTTTTTTTAAGGAATGCTATTTTGTCCATGTATTGTATTGTATTGTATTGTATTGTATTGTATTGTATTGTATTTTCTTACATAACTCCTTCTTTTCTGCCTTTGACCGGAAAAGCTGTATCACACGTATGTGATACAGCCGTGTTGCGTGAACGGCCAAGTGTGCACAACATTGTCCTGTACAAAGTCTGGTCAACACCTGGCCACGCGATATTAAAACTTGACCTACTTTCAGCTCACGCGCAATGACATCATTTCAAAGTGACGACTGGCACTCTGGCGTCATGTTCTGCGCTATTAGGGACATTTGTCTGGCATCCAAAATATTGACGTCACATTACAAAGTAAATTACGTCAAGACTTTTGCCAAGACACAGTGGCGGCTGTGTTGTGACTAGGTGTATGCCGAAGACCAGCTGACATCGGATTTATGCCAAGAAAAACGTGAGTAAAAAATAGAATCTTACATCGGGGTTTAGGTGATACTGAGAATCTCAAACTCGTGGTCTTAAAACCTTATCCTACTCGCTTTCGCTCGATTGATAAGGTTTTAAAAACACTCGAGTGAGATTCTCAGTATCATCTAAACACCGATTTAAGATTCTATATGTATTGTAAATACGAGATATTTAAATTTTGTTGGCAATTAATTAATTAATTGCCAACAAACAAATTTAAAAACAAGGTTTGATAAGGATGACAAAACATTGTAAAGAGGACGGGCACACTTGTTAGCGAGTGTTGTTCGTATAGTCGGATAACCAGTTTACTACAGTACGTAGGCAACATAATGCCTACTCAAAGCGACCTGCTCCAGTGCGGACTTTGGTAGCTCAGTACAATTCCACAATACACCTGCTGCTTATTGCAGGAAACAGTTTCAGAATCCAAACGCAGCTTCAGTTAACTCATTCTACCCCAAGACCGAAATCCCCAAATTTTGCCGTTGTCCTCTGAAGACTGCAGTGCAGTGCAGGACACAGGTCGACCATGATAGTTCAAGGGTGGTGCCAGAATAGCTTGGCGCCCATGGGCGCCAAGCTATTCTGGCATCACCCTTGAACTATCATGGTCGATCCTTATCTTGCTGTGGTGTGTCTAAATAATTACATTACGTCACCAATACTCTACTATTGCTTCGCAATTTTAGCCCCTTCATTGCCGAAATAAATGCAAGAGACATAGATCCTCATGAGCCCCCGCAAATGCGGAGGCTCATGAGGATCTATTCCTCTTGCTGAAACCACTTTGCATCTATGTCCTTTTCACAGCTTGGGATCATACAATGATTGAAAAAGCACAGTCTGCGCACACTGGCAAAAAAGGGTTTGTTTGACTGAAACTGATTTGAGTTTAAATTTTAGTTTAATTTGATTATGACATTACCAGTACGGTGAGGACACATAACAGGGAGTAGGACAGCAAGTTGTCAACGTCCACCTCCTCTCCAGCCCTGGCCTCAATTCTGGACGTCAGGCGCTGTAACTCTGTCTGTACCGTACTCTCGAACCGCTCCACACCGTCCCCGTAGAACTGGAATCACGGGCAAGCAACTTGTGTCAAGATTGAGAGAGAGAGAGAGAGAGAGAGAGAGAGAGAGAGAGAGAGAGAGAGAGAGAGAGAGAGAGAGAGAGAGAGAGAGAGAGAGACTGAGAGACAGAGAGAGAGAGAGAGAGAGAGAGAGAGAGAGAGAGAGAGAGAGAGAGAGAGAGAGAGAGAGAGAGAGAATTACGTCATATCGATAAAATTGCGTCAATGTCTGCGAAGTGATACATACATACATACATTCACACACACACACACACACACACACACACACACACACACACACACACACACACACACACACACACACATAAATGCACGCATTCCCCCTCCCCCTCCCCTCCCCGAAGTGATACATACATACATACATACATACATTCATACACACACACACACACACACACACACACACACACACACACACACACACACACACACACACAAATGCACGCATTCCCCCTCCCCCTCCCCTCACACACACACACACACAAACACACACACGCGCGAGCACATACGCCGCTTCGCGCCAGGGCGTTCCGCAGCGAGGTTAACGTAACTAGATATGACGTATTTTTTTTATCTGGTTACTGAACTGTGTTGTTAGAGGTTGAGACCTACCCGCCTATGACGTCATGGGCATGCTATTGAATTCGATCCACCGTGACCCATCCTAAAAAAGTCCCTTCATAAATGGAAGGGACTTAAAAAGTACAACAGTCTAGCACTCAAATATTCCACCACTCAAACTGTCAACTGATGTATTAATTAATTAATTGTTACCTGTTTAAGTAAACATACTCATGCTTACTTTGATGGCAGAATGAACAAGTCGTCTGCTCTTTGGCCAATCGGAATTCAAAGTCGGATCTGAGCCCACGACATCTCGGTAATTTGAGAAAAACCAGCCACTGAATGTTCGTGGCCTGTCGTTGGTGACGAGTTCTCGTTCCTTGCTGGCAAACATCTCCCTAACGAGGCGTGCCGAGTTGAGGAAACAGACATCTCCGATGACAGTCCGACACAAAACCAACTCTCCGTACTGATCGCGCCACACTTTGGCCTGTTTGTGCAGGCTGCCGTCTCTAAAGGCTTTCAGGACGGACAGCAAAGCAGGCAGCCCTCTGGGTCCGGGAGGATAGTGTTTATTTTTCGATGAAAAGATCTTGTACAGAACACACAAAGTCAGAAGTCCTGTGCCCCCGAGCAGGAGTGTGGTAGAACAGCATAAGTGGTCCATGTTTCTCGTTGAGAGTTTCACCACTGATGAATGTCACACAACAAACACAGTTCGCTTTTACTTGTCACGTACTTTAACTGATTGTGCCCGAGGTACGAAAATACCCACATTTTGGAGTTATCTTCTAAGGACTGCATTACAATTCAGGAGACAGATCGACCATGATAGTTCAAGGGTGGTGGCAGAATAGCTTGGCGCCTATAGGCGCCAAGCTATTCTGCCGCCACCCTTGAACTATCGTGGTCGAGCCATATCTGGCTGTGGTGTGTCGAGGGCAGAACGAGTTAACCACGACACATATGACTTATCTGTACCGGGTTCAAGTTGCATAACACTGGTTGTCTACTTCGATTCGCTAACGCTGTGATATATCAGCGGTAGCCGAAACGAGGTAGACAACCGATGTAAGGCTCCTAATATAAATATGTCAGGAAACTCCACGAGAGTATAACCACATGCGCGGGGCCACACTATGGAGCGTAGGAACTCGGAGACCTGGTAGGGCCTAACCATATCTTCACTGGCTATGATATTCTATGAATATCCGTTCGCAACATCAGAAGATATATATATATATTCTTTACTTATAACAAAACCGGTCGTAGGCGGCAAAAACTAAAATCTATCCAGCAGGTCCAAGATCTGTTTGGAAATATTCATGCACTAGCCTCCCCTCTCGGGGGGAGGACTGGATATTCTCCAGCGGATTGCAGGGCGCCTGGGGGTAGTCCCTATTGCTATATGCAGTAGGTGTTCAGTGGAAGGCTAAAAAAAAAAAAAAAAAAAGGTCTGTCATTCCTTTTCTCCCACTACCCTTTCTTCTAGATCTCGTGAGCGATGCAGTCATAAAAAGGGCGGCTGATGTCCTGATGACACAATGCAAGCTTACCAGCCTGGAATTCCATGGCTTGAGTACAGCAAGAGCATTCCCAGAATTTATTGAAAGAATATATATATATTCTTTACTTTTAACAAAGGAGTCGCCCAAAGCCAAAAAATGCACTCAATCAGATTAGCTCCAAGGGACGTAATTTTTCATTCAATTCTGAGAATGCTGTGCTAATGCCATGGAATTCCAGGCTGGTAAGCTTGCATTGTGTCATCAGGACATCAGCTGTCTTTTTTTTGTGACTGCATCGCTCACTATTTCTAGAAAGGAAAGGGTAGTGGGAGAGAAGGAATGACAGACCTATCATTTTGAGCCTTCCACTGAACACCTACTACATAAAGCAGTACTGACTACCCCCAGGCGCCCCGCCACCCGCTGGAGAATATCCAGACCTTCACCCAAGGGGGAATGCTAGAAAATATTCCCAAACAGATATTGGACCCGCTGAGTAGATTTAAGTTTTTGTATATATGTCTCAATTTGTGTTGTCGCTCACTCGACTTGTGCTTGTATCTCAGCTTTGGCCAACCAGTAGACAAAAGTATACTTGGGCCATACCTTCTCTCTTGGCCGAAGCCATCAAATGGGTGAGTATACACAAGACAAACTATTTTATCCGTTTAAAACCAGGCAAATAATATTTTTATTATCCATGTCTGAATTGTTCGATTTAATTCTTTTTAAAGCTTATTAAATCCTCGAGAACCCTTACCTCGACTGTTTGAATTTCGAGAGATGGCTGTAACAGCTTTTCGGCGTTACGTCCCATTAAGTAACTTGTTTTTGTAGGAGTCGGGGCCATACCTTTCCTGGGAGCTTTCCTACCTCACTGGTACTTAACAAACTCTCATGGACGTTAAGCACGTTCGGTGTTGATTCATGCACACGGGACGAGAAGTGCTATAACGTTATCCGCATTGAAAGTATCGCCTTTCGCGTTGACTACGTTAGCATAAATAGGGTCACTTGCAGAGGCCATAGCTCCTCATGAGCCCCCGCAGCCTGCGGGGGCTCATGAGGATCTGTGCCTCTTGCAGATGGAGTTTGCTAACTGAACCGAAGGACATAACTGGCCGTGACATTGACCCAGCTGCAGCACAGCAAAGACTGACATGCGTTGAAAGTGGTAACACACGTCAGTGAAGGCAACAGATTGTCACTAGATTGTGTGTGTCGGCCTACGAACAAATCCGGGTCCAGACGGAAAACTTCGTCAGTTCGCCCGTGTCTACGTAGTCGAGATCTGTTGAGATTCACAGCTAAATAGCGTTGTGGTGAGACTATATCTTATCAGATGCAACCTGAAGAATCATTTACATAACTATATAAAATCTATAAACAATTCTACTAAACCGCAAAAAATACGGTTTTTTTTTTTGGTCAGTTTTCAGAACCATACGTAAGCAGATCTCAATCGCTTATTTGCAAGATGGCGGCGGTTGTTCAACTCACATCTCACTCCAGGGGCGGATGAGAAGGGGAGGGGGGCAGCCCGCTCCCCTCCCACCCAAATCAAATCTTTAAAATGTTATACCAAAGTCTATTTTTGGGGTGTTTGGAACCCCCCCTTACCCTACGTTCAATATTTGGGCGAGTTTTCACACACGCACACCCCCCTCCCCCGTTTGATTTTTGGGTGCCTTCCCCGCCCTTCCCCCCTCCGCCCCGGCTGCCATAGCAGCTTTGCATTTTAGCCCACTTCAACTGGTTATTTTATAACGTGTGTATTATTTTGGAAATGCACGCCAAGTACAAGTCCGTACAGTTCACACGCCTAGCATTCCATTATCCTTATCTCTGCCAGGAGTGTTAAAAGGCAGCAGTATATACACGCTATAGCATACACACAGTGCGGAGGTAGCGGTCAGTGAAACCCGCAGTATGGCGGGCGGCCCCCACGCTAAGTGCCAGATAGCCTCTCCCTATATACGCTCTATGGGTGAAACGCTGTGTGTCAAAACTCGCCCAAATATCAAACGGGGAGAAGGGATTGGGGGGGGGGGGCGAGGGGGGGAGGGGGGAGTGGCGGAGGGGAAAACACCCCAAAGAGAGACTGTTATTTTAGGTCGGGGGGGTGGCGGGGGGTGGGGGGGGGGTCCGGAAGCCCTGGAAACCCTCCTCCCCCCAGATCCGCCCCTGGGCATGTAAGACCGAAACTCCATCTGGCAGTGTTTGAAAATGGACTAAGTAGATAAAGCGTGTGTGTATGTGTGTTTCCGTGTGTGCGTGTTTACGTGTGTTCTTTGTGTGTGTGCGTGTGTGTGTGTTCTTTGTGTGTGTGTGTGTTTGCCTGTCTGTATGTATGTGAGTGCGTGCGTACATGCGTGCCTGTCAATGTGTGCGTGCGTATGTGTTGAAAGACGTTTTGAGAAGAGTGACACAGACCAGTTTTGAACGTTGTTTCTTTCTTTTTTGGTCTGAACAAATGTAAGCTGGTCTGTAATTTTAGATCTTACGGCAGTAGACCGTCAGCTTCAAAGTAACGGACCAGCACTCATTTATATTTGTTCAGAGCCTTCCGCACTAGTACCTTGCAGTCACAAACATGTAAAGAACGCAATTTTCTTTCTGCTGTGTGTTTATTACTAGTAAATATTATTATACTTAGTGTAATACTATAGCACAGTACTTTAGTGCAGTAATACTACGATACCATTTTCTGCCCACACCATACCTAGGTAAACTCTCTCGTTAACCAGTTTCATGCTGAGAATGAATGAACACCCCCCCCCAAAAAAAAAAAAAAACAAAACAAACAAACAAACAAAAAAACAACAACAAAAAAACAACAAACAAACAAAAAAAAAAACCCACACACACAAAAAAAAAAAAAACAACCAACAAAAAACTGCAAGAGGTATGAGCCCCCTCTTGGAGTTGGGATTTGGGTGTTGTTCACATTTTCTCGGCACTCGGCATTTTCGAATGGGTTGAACATTTTTTCTTTGGTAAGCATAGAAGTAATTTACTATTAGTAAATTACTTCTATGCTTACCAAAAAAAAAAAAAAAAA
Organism: Semisulcospira habei; assembly: GCA_036245525.1. Classification (NCBI taxonomy): domain Eukaryota; kingdom Metazoa; phylum Mollusca; class Gastropoda; family Semisulcospiridae; genus Semisulcospira; species Semisulcospira habei. Next base: position 30,507,904 of record BTPG01000002.1, read on the forward strand.
AAAGTTACCGAATACACGCAATAATAACATTAGCCACACATATGTCATTGTAGTGTATACATTTTGAACTATAAATACTGAACAGTTAGCACTCTGCGACATGATTTACACGTAGCAAACGTTCTGCGGGCCGATGTCGGACTTAGCTGGCATCCCCACAGCCGTGCACGAGGCAAACCAAGCTCGAAATATTTTACGGCATGTTACAAATTTCACTGATCTGCAATATTCGCAACTGCAAGCACATATTACACGGTTGTGGGACTGTTGCAAGAAACGCGCGGAAAGAAAAAAGAAAAAAAAAAAAAAAAAGAAAAGAAAGAAAGGAAGGGTGTTTAAAGCGATCTGCTCCATGGCGGGGCCTTGGCTGCTAAAATTCAGCGATACAACGGGGTCTCAATATTACATTGTACTATATCTTTTCACAATTCACCAGTGACGTAGGCACGTTGTTCATAGGGTGGTGGCGGGGTGCGGGGCGAACACAAGCAACAATCGCACATCCGGACAATCAAGCATAAAAAGTAAATCTTCTCATTTGTTCTACAAGCACATTTCTTCCATAGATGATACATAAAATACATGTGTTTTTTTTCCTTCTCCCAATCCAGTTTTCTTTCTATGAAAAGAAATTTTTCAGGGATGGGAGCCAGTGGGGAGGGGTGTGTGGGGTGGGGGGGGGGGGGGTCGGGAGCAGTAGATACTCTGCCCTCCCCCGCGCCCCCTTCACATTTCAGTGGGGAGGTGGGGGGGGGGGGGGGGGGGGGGTTCGGGGGTGGGAAACGTCGGTCACGGTGGAACTCTCCTACGTACGAAGTCTTTCATGCTGCGACGTTCATAATTCATACTGACTAGCAAACGAAATGCGACATTTTTGCCACGTGTTTCCGATGATTCCAAAAATGTCGCATTTCGTTTGCTCGTCGGTGCAGTTAGTTTTTTTCCTCCAGCATTTTTGTGAGTCATACCAGGAGCACTTAGCTTGCTTTTATACTTCAAGCCGCAATATTTGCAACTGCAGACATCTCGTGGTTGAGCCTTTATCAGAAACAGGCCGAAGAAATTGCAAAAAGGGTGTTTTTACAATGCTTGTTGGACATTTCTTTATTATAATACTTTTGTCTAAAGTACAATATAAAAAGTGATAACAAGTATGTTAATGATGATGATGAACGTTTACTAGGCTAAAGTGTTAGCCATTATATTGCCTCTCTTCCAAACTGTCCTGCTACAAACCACATAATTATCAGTGTGGGAAAACAGCTCACGAAGGTATGGAGGAGCGGCATCGTTCATAACTTTATGTCCTCGGACCCACGACGGCCGCAGAGGGTCCGCGCACGTCTTTCTACTGGGGTTTATGTTTTTATGTACATAGTATTATTAATCTGATTTGTTTTACTTGACTGTAGTTGCATATTTTTTTCAACAGCGTTTTGTGTTTGATGTTTATGTTACGCGGTTTGTACTTTAAACTAAAGTATTATAACAAAGAAGTGTCCAACAAGCATTGTAAAAACGCCCTTTATACAATTTCTTTGGCCTGTATCTGGTAAAAGCTCAACCACGAGAATTCAGAAGAATACTGAAGGATTTGCGTCGTATGCGATTCCACTTCAAGATTTACACATCATTACTGTATGCATATAATATGAATACCTATTTTATATATATATATATATATATATATATATATATATATATATATATATATATATATATATATATATATATATATATATATATATATATATAATATATATATATATATATATATATATATATATATATATATATATATATATATATATATATATTCTTTACTTTTAACAAAGGCGTCGCCCAAAGCCTAAAAATGCACTCGATCAGAATAGCTCAAGGGACGTAATTTTTCATTAAATTCTGAGAATGCTCTTGCTACGCTAATGCCATGGAATTCCAGGCTGGTAAGCTTGCATTGTGTCATCAGGACATCAGCTGCCCTTTTTGTGACCGCATCGCCTACTAGTTCTAGAAAGGAGAGGGTTAGTGGGAGAGAAGGAATGACAGACCTATCATTTTAAGCCTTCAACTTAACACCTACTACATAAAGTAGTAGGGACTACCCCCAGGCGCCCCGCAACCCGCTGGAGAATATCCAGTCCTCCCCCCGAGAGGGGAGGCTAGTGCATGAATATTCCCAAACAGATCTTGGACCTGCTGGATAGATTTAAGTTTTTGTCGCCTACAACCGGTTTCGCTCCAAAATGGAGCTCATCAGGTAGGCATACGGCGTAACCTGAAATTGCAAACACAACGCATGTACGAGAAGCTGCCTCCAGAATTTGACTGGTAGCACCGCCAGTACAGCGTGTAAATGCATCCCGAAAACTTTATGAGGTGTTGCAGTGGAAGAAGACAGACTAATTTTGAAAATTTTTACTAGCCTAATTTTTACTAGCCTCCCCTCTCGGGGGGAGGACTGGATATTCTCCATATACATATACATATATATGTATATGTATATGTACTATACGCTTAATCTAAAAACAGAAGTAAAAAAAAAAGAAAAGAAAAAAAGAAATGTGACATTTTCGGAACTATCGGAAACACTAAAGTGTTTCCGATGGTTCTGAGAATGTTGCATTTCTTTTGTTCGTTAGTATATGACTGCAAGCAGAAAAAAAAAGATTTACACATTATCAGTGCCGCCTCATTATTGTTGAATTATTCCATTATTGGCGTGAAGTGGCCCATGAAAATCTCACGAGGCGCGTTTTTACATGCAAGTGTCAAACTTTTTTAAAATTTTATTTTTTTACTTTGCTACAGAAACAAAAGTGCCAGGTGAAAGTTTCATATTGATTAGGATGCATATATATATATATATATATATATATATATATATATATATATATATATATATATATATATATATATATATATATATATATATATATATATATATATATATATATATATATATATATATATATATATATATATATATATACATATATCTCACAATCGAACTGTACAACAACAACAAAAAACTATCTTCAGCACAACTTCTTCCAGTTATTTTAACACATTTTACCCATGTACTAAAATCTTCAAATTTTTAAGTTGCCCTCTTAAGGACTGTATTACAAATCTAGAGATAGATCGAGCATGATAGTTCAAGGGTGGTGCCAGAATAGCTTGCATGGGCGCCAAGCTATTCCGGCACCACCCTTGAACTATCATGCTCGATCTGTGTCTTGCTGTGGTGTGTTGGGGCTGAATGAGTTAACCTTTAATCTTGAGCATAGAATTACCAGACTATCTCTCGAAAGACCAAACCCAAACGGATCAGTCCAGGGTATGAGGGCGGAAGTGCGCGATGGCTGTGGATTGACGTCATTTATTACGTCATACCCCGGCGGCGAAAGATGAGGTGGTAAGGGTTTGGTTCCAACACTATTCCGTTTTTGAATGTGCTGGGGTCTGGCGACGGGAGTGGGTGCTTTACCGGCGGGAAGATGTCAAACTTCTGTAACAGCGTGGTGACGTACAGAAAGACGCGCGTGCGTGCGAAGTTTTCACCGGGACAGCTCCGCTTGCCGTTGCCAAAGGGGAGAAAACTGGGAAGAAACACGTAATTGATGTTACATACATATCTTAACTCATTGTGCCCGCGGTACGAAATACCCACAGTTTGGAGTTATCGTCTAAGGACTGCATAACAACTTGGAGACAGATCGACCATGACAGTTCAAGGGTGGTGGCCACCATCCTTGAACTATCATGGTCGAGCCATATCTTGCTGTGGTGTTTCGCGGGCAGAATGAGTTAACCACTCACAACAGTTTCCGCTCAACGTGTTTTGACTTGTCCGTGTCTACGGAGAAAAATAAAGACATTTTCGTCGAAAGCTGATTTGTGTTCGGTGGAGTAGAAGACGTTATGGCCTTAGTCCACCTCATTGCTATAATAAGGCCCCAGTCACACTGGCTGATTCCCTCGACTGCTGCGCTGATCTTTGGAACAAGTAGACCCCAAACTGCGTGAATCTGTGCAGTTGAATAATTATTAGAACGAGTTTTGCATTCCATTTGCATGATCAAAACATTTTTAAATCACAGTAGGCTTTTTTGACAGAAAAATTAAATACTGAGCACTTTCAAATGTATAATTTGCAGCTACAAAATGACTTCATTTCTGGCCGTGGAGGAGCTCTTTTGTTGAAATATAGTGCGTACCTCCTGTGCGGCAATCGAGTAGACAAACAGAAAACCACAAGTATAAGCGTGAAGTATACCCTTGACAGGACCCCAAACTTTACGTGTGACGTACAGATTCAGGGGACGTAAATCTCCATACTTCTGATTATCAGTCAACAACCTCGCGCAAACTGCATTCGCCTGGAATTTTTCTCTCATGTATTTTTTTTTAATTTAACACATTTTCAGTCATTACTTTGTATGAAATTGGTAATATAGGCCGAACACAACCCGTGCATATAGTTATTTTTTGTGTAACCCCCTCAATGTAATTTATCCAGCTTTTTGTTTCTGCGCCGTTTCGAATACAGTCAGTACGTGATAAGGCCTTCTTCTGTCTTATATTATCTAACTTATCCAGTTATTCACTTATGTTTTGCATAAAACTGGTACCAGCGGTATCACAGAACACCTGCATATAGTTCTTTTTGTTTTGTATCCCCTTAAATTATTTATATATTGGCATATTTTTGTTTAGATGTTTGACGGAATGACGGTTAGGGTATATTTGTACCGAGAAATGTGACTGGCAAAAGATTTATTTGGGGGAGAGCGCTATGCTCAGCGAGTAACGTTGTCATCGTAACATGTAATAAGGGAGTCTACTTATCACATGCTACCTTGGTAACATGTGACAAGGGTACGTTGCCTTGAGAACGGGCGACATGGGGAAAAAATCCAATAGAGCCAGGCCAATGAGAAAAAGTGTCAAGAGACTGAAAGAAGACAATGCTTTTTACAAAAGTGGACTCAGTGTATTTTGGCTTTCACAGTACTAATTCTCTCAACCTCCATCCGTTTACCTCTGTCTGGTAGGGTGCGTAGGAGGCAGCAGCTGACCAGTGACGTCATCCAGGAAACGCTCAGGACGGAAAAGATCAGGGTCAGTGAAGACTTCCGGGTCACTGTGAAATCTCCAGGTGTTGGCGAATACCTAAAGTGACATTACAAAATTTAACTGAGATATATAAAAATACAAATTATACCTGACCTCCTGTTGCGCAAATTAAATCTAGAGCGCTCAGTTCGACCGATAAAATGCGAGCTTTAGTTGTCGAGTGTTCAGTTCGACCGATAAAATGTGAACATTTAGCGGGCGAGTGTTCAGTTCGACCAATAAAATGCGAGCTTTAGTTGTCGAGTGTTCAGTTCGACCGATAAAATGTGAACATTTAGCGGGCGAGTGTTCAGTTCGACCGATAAAATGCGAGCTTTAGTTGTCGAGTGTTCAGTTCGACCGAAAAAATGTGAACATTTAGCGGGCGAGTGTTCAGTTCGACCAATAAAATGCGAGCTTTAGTTGTCGAGTGTTCAGTTCGACCGATAAAATGTGAACATTTAGCGGGCGAGTGTTCAGTTCGACCGATAAAATGCGAGCTTTAGTTGTCGAGTGTTCAGTTCGACCGATAAAATGTGAACATTTAGCGGGCGAGTGTTCAGTTCGACCAATAAAATGTGAGCTTTAGCTGCGAGTGGTCATTTTGACCGATAAAATGCGAGTTTTAGCTGAGAGTGTTCAGTTTGACCGATACAATGCGAGCTTTTTATCGGTCGAACTGAGCACAACTGATTTATTTCGCGTAACGGGAAGCCAAATATAATTTAATTAATTTATTTATATGAGGACTTTTTGAAAGGTCTTACCTCATAAGTCACATAACGATATTCTGTTCTCATATCCCACCAGTGCTGATCGCTATATGGCATTGCAACAAAACAGTTAAAAGTGCAGCGGAAAACGCACAACCCTTATTTTCACACTCGAATCGAGACATCCTTATAACACATTGTCGGGAAAAGAGTGCGAGTTGTATCATATAGATTTTTATATCTGTGTTTAGGTGATACTGAGAATCTCACTCGAGTGGTTTTTAAACCTTATCCTACAAGCAAAAGCGAGTAGGATAAGGGTTTAAGACCACGTGAGTGAGATTCTCAGTATCACCTAAACACCGATGTAAAAATCTATTTCCTACTCACCTAATTCTTGGCGTAAATCCAATAGATAGATAGATAGATAGATTGATTAGCTAGATTAGCTAGATTAGATAGACAGACAGACAGACAGACAGACAGACAGACAGACAGACAGACAGACAGATAGATAGATAGATACTGTTTATTGCCATTTGCCTTAAGAACATACAACATAGGAATGTGTGTTGGTGTCGTTACAATTACAAACGTCACAGTCAACAATAAAAATAATTAATACTCTATCACACAAATCCAAAGCACTGCACACACTGTCAAAACTTTAAAACTAAACAACTAATCTCACAAACCAATACGTACCCATTCACACACCCACGCTCATCTCCCACACACACGCACAACACACACGCCTGTTAATCTAAGACGTCTAAGTTAATTAAAGGTATATCGTTTAAAATGAAAACAGAATATCATAGAGTAAATATGTCACGAATTCAGTGATCACAGTCGGGTGTAAAACTTGTTAATATATATCAAGACTAGGCTAATACTGATATACACTATTCTCTCAACCGTCGGGGGCGCGCCCTGCCGGGGGAGGAGACTCATGAAGTCAACTGGACCAGAAGCACCACCAACAGCCAAAGGGATAGCACAAGCGATGGGCGAGGTGGCCATAAAATTCCATACACATACGCACACTCACTCAGTCATTCACGCAAACATCAGTACTCGGCAATGAAACTCTATGATCGTGAGTTGGTTTTCTGCACACGCCTAAGCACAACACAGCCGCCATTGTGTCTTTTGGCAAAGAGCATGACGTCCTTTACTTTGTAATCTGACGTGGATATTTTGAATGTCTGACAAATGTTTCTACATGACGACGTAATGACGCAATATATGACGCCAGAGTGCCCGTCGTCACTATGAAATGACGTCATTGCGCGTGAGCTGAAAGTAGGTCAAGTTTCAATATCGTGTGTGCCCGTACCTTTTTGTTGACCAGATTTTCTACAAGACACGTGTCCGTTCACGCAACAAGGCTGTATCACACGCGTGTGATACAGCCAAGCTGTATGACACGTGTTTGATACAGCTTTTCCGCTCAAAGGCGGCAAAAAAGGAGGTGTGTAAGAAAAACAATTACCTACTTTTGATCATGAAGCACAGCAAGGAAAAATACGACAATAGTGTGTCATGGGTAGGAGAATAATAGACTTAGGGTTGATTCCTAAATAAGAATCTGATCACAACACATAAAATTGTAGTATCATCGCCCTTGACAGTGAACACGTTCAAGGCTTGTTCTTACCTTCACCTCATTATATTACTCGCCGCAACCTACAACATTCATTCGACGTCATTCTCTGCAATGTTCCTCTTTTATTGTTTCACAATGCGACATATCTTTTGAATTCGTGGCCTGCAGTGACTGTGAAACTCAAAATAACGTCAACTATGTCAGCAAAGCCTCCCTTTTGATTTGTGTTTCACAATTTAAAACGAGGCTTTTTTTTGTTTTTTTTTGTTTTTTGCACAGCATAATTTTATACTGCACACACACACACACACACACACACACACACACACACACACACACACACACACACACACACACACACACACACACACACACACACACACACACATGCACACGCACACACAAATACATTAACTCATTCGAGACGTGCCGCCTCAGGATACGCGGTTTATGTCGCGTATTCGGAGGCGTCACGTCTCGAATGAGTTATCCTGATGACTAGTCCAAAGAATAGCGACTGTTTTCTTGCAGCAGTATTAACATGGATGACTGCAGCCAAATATGCATGCAATCGAAGCCACATCATGCTAGGAAGAGGCATATATTTTCATGGGCTCCTGCAGCTGATGGGGCTCCTCAGAATGCATGCATCTTGCGGACGGAGCAGGATGTCTGCTGCCACTGAATGTTTAACACTTTCGGTGTCGGCAACGGTTTTAGTCGCGATTTTTCCTACAGGAATCATTGCGACTAAAACCTCAACCGACACCCACAGGGTTAACTCCGGGTATGTGGTGACCTTCGTCCTTTCGGGAATATACCTTTCTAAGGCTTACAAAGCTGACTGTTGAACATAACTGCCCTTATTAACCACCCCGCCCCCTCCCCCCTCCCCCCCTCCCCCCCCCCCCACACGTGCGCACAACTCACTTTGCATCCTTTAGGAATCACATATCCTTCCAAATCGATGTTTTCCCTGGTCTGATGGGGAACACCCAGAGGCACTATGGAACTGAAGCGCAGCGTTTCAATGACAGCGGCCTCTGTGTACGGGAGATCGCTCTTATCAGCTACTCCTGGAAGACGTCCCCCGATGACGTCATCAACCTCTTTCTGGATTCTGCGCGTTACGTCCGGGTTGTAGGCCAGGAAAAGAAACATGGATTTCAGGGTACTGAAGGAAGTGATGTAACCTGCAAGTAAACAAATAAATACATTTGACTATCAGCCTTGATCCCTGCCAGTGGACGAATGTTGAAGATTGCGTTTTCGTGAAAAGATGCAATTGTTTTAAGAATAATCCCAAATAATTTCACAAAAAGTGAAAATGTACATTACAAAAATTAATTATCGCTAACAAAGTTGAAGAAGTACAATGCTGGTTAACGAACTCATTCAATGCCTCTCCCTGCTGTCTGCGCTGCCTGTAGCTCTTGATATTGGATGTGTGTTGCTAAATGGTCTTAGGTTAATTTAACGTATTAGACCGGCTGGCGACATAATTCAATATTCTGTTTATTTTTGTTTTTTTTCACAAGCAGTGCAGGCACGTCCTGAGAAAGTCTTGTTGCTGTCGGGACGTTAAGCAATCTACAACCAACCAACTATTCAACGCCTTCCTTTAATCTAGCTATATGCAAAATATCTAGTAAAAATAAGAAAAAATGCGGACTCCAGTGTGGATCAACCGGCTTTTGTGAAACGGCCATTTTCTCGCCAAATGTGCATTTTAATTTTTTTAAATAAAATAAAATCGAGATTGTTCTTTTAGGGACAATATCGTAAAAATGCAAGCTTGTCCGTCCTCAGACGCGGGCTCCAGTTGCTCACACACACACACACACACACACACACACACACACACACACACACACACACACACACACACACACACACACACACACACACACACACACATACATACACACACACACACACACACTCACACGCACGCACGCACGCACACACGCATGCACACACATACGGCGCTTGGATTGCGTAGCTAGATGTGACGTCATTTTCAGCTTGTTACTTCTTTGCCATAATTTCGGTCCCGCACTCCCAAAACGACATGTGCATGCTCCGGAACGCGCTCCGACGAGCTTCATTTTAAAGTTATTCCTATTTTTAAATAGGAACAACAAAAAGCTTGGTGTGGTGAAACTCTTGCTGCATGTCTATGGATATGTCAGTTATTGTCCATTGGGTTTCAAAGTTTAAAACCAGCCCTATGAAGCGTCATCGTACTTGACGTCAGTCTGAACAACGAGTAATGGTAAACAGATGTTTTATTAACTCATTCAGCCCGACGGCCGTATTTCCCAAATTTTGGAAGCGTCATCAAATGACTATGCATCAGCTGCAGGAGATGGATCGACCATGATAATTCAAGGGCAGTGCCAGATTAGCTTGGCGCCCGACAGGCGCCAAGCTAATCTGACACTACCCTTGAATTATCATGGTCGACCCATCTCCTGCTGTAGTGCGTCAGGGCTGAATGGGTTAAAGGCAGTGGATGGTGTTTCCTGGCAAGTCTTTTTGGTTTTCAGAAGTGACCAAACAATGACCTAAGGTTAATTCGATTTCTGTTTCATGCCCACGTACAATGTGCAGCATGTCAGTCAAATGTAATGATCGGTTGCCTATAAATTGCTGCTTAATTATTTGACAAAAGACAACCAGTTTTAATAACGGGACACATGACCAGGATTATAACAAGACATCCCGAAACAAAAATGAAACGATTTTCACAAACTAACTCAGTAGTCATGGCTCCCAATGTGATCATGTGACACGCACAACGAAAGCAATGTTGTAATAATGTAGGCCAGTCGCATGGCTAATGGGTGGCATAACTCATCTTTGCGCCGATTTTGAGTGAAAAAAATCCTCGACAATTTAAGTTGAAATTTCGTTATCCCTTACGGTTTTGCACAGTATATGTACATACGAGCAAAGGAAGTGCGACATTTCGGGAACCATCGGAAACTCGTAAAATGTCGCATTTCTTTTGCTCGCAAGTACGTGTACATTACATGTGACAGAGATACGTTCAGTTAGTCGGCTATCGAAGAAATGAGAAAGCACTCTTTCTTGGTTTGTCGTGTCCTTGTGTCTGCCCAGTATCTACACAGTAAACTCTTCAAAATGTTCACTTGAGGACGAGGGGACTAAGCCTCAATAAGGATCAGAATAATGAAAGGAAAAGAACTCACGCACCTGCACCAATAATGTTCACAATAATTGCCTTGACCACTTCATCAGTTAGCCACTGGTTTTCTGCCTTTAGCTGTTCGTCCAGCAGAACGTCCACGATGCCTCTTTGGCAGCCAGGGGTGTGGCTCTCCTGAAGTTACACAATGAAGTAAAATTGTAAAGGACATGCATAATGACAAGCTAAAGTGCTTCCGCTGATTCCAAAATGTCGCTTTTTGTTTTGTTTTGTTTTGTTGCTTGTCAGTGTGTTTATACATGGCATGCAGACAATGTATAGTATGCTAGCAATGCAGAGAGAGAGAGAGAGAGAGAGAGAGAGAGAGAGAGAGAGAGAGAGAGAGAGAGAGAGAGAGAGAGAGAGAGAGAGAGAGAGAGAGAGAGAGAGAGAGAGAGAGATAGAGAGAAAGAGAGAGAGAGATATATATATATAGAGAGAGAGATAGATAGAGAGAGAGAGAGAGAGAGAGAGAGAGAGAGAGAGAGAGAGAGAGAGAGAGAGAGAGAGAGAGAGAGATTGAGAGAGAGAGAGAGAGAGAGAGAGAGAGAGAGAGATGATGATGATGATGATGATAATGATGATGAAACATTTATTAGGATACAGTTTTAGGCATTGAAATACCTTTATTCCAAACTGTCCTTTGTTCACTATAATACATTGTAAAAAAAATCCACTGTAACAGGACATCGGCATCCTGTCTCGAAAGACAATGGAGTATGCGCTTGCTGGGTCAGTCACTGGAGTGACCTCTCCAGTGCGCAAGCCTGGGCGAAGTGTATGGAGATCCTGGGATGCCCAGTCGTCAAGATCCCCCTCTCGGCCTCGCTGATGTATCCAAAGGAATGCAAAGCAGTACGTTTGGCACCAGTTTGGCTGCAGGAGCTGCCAGAACAGTGCGTGAATACAGGCAGCTGTCTGCCTTCGGGGCTCCACTCCTGATTTGAAGGGTTTACTCCCCCACATTTGGCCGTTGGATCTAACCTGATCTCCTCCGTCCTCTAGCCGTTGGCTGTCAGAAACAGCTCATCCGCCTAGTGGTGCAATGTGAACACCACCCCCTCACGTGGTTTAGCCCACCAGCTGAGGTGGTTTGCCAGGGTGTGGCGCTTGGAGCCAGCACGTGAGAGATTAAGGAGATGGATGAGGACCAGTGATGCCCGTCCGTCCTATGTAGAACGCAGCTGCCGAACAGCAAAGGTACTACCTCTATCCAGAGCCCCCTACACCCCAGGACAGGACATCAATAACAAACTTAATCTACATAAAACATGCAAAACTACTACAAAGTACTATTAATTAAGAAAAAAATACTAAACAACTAAATGGACATAAGAAAAAAAGAAAAAAAAAAAGCGTCGGTTAAAGATTGCAAGTAACAGAGGTTTTAGGGTCTCTTTCATTGAGTATAAGCGAAATAAGAAGCATATGTATACATACTACTAGTCAAGAACGGACACGTCATGTATATTAGGGGAATTCCTGTGATACGAAGTGCTGGAGCAACATACTGAGCAGAAATATAGAACATTCACAACGACAGCAGATATGGGCGCGAGCACTGAAGATAGATAATTTTGAAATAGACTTTAAATGAGAGGGCAAGTTGTTCCATGACTTAGCACCGGAAAATGATATGCTAGATTTGAAGATGTCGATTCTCGGTTTTGGGAGATGGAGCCCGTAAGCTGTTCCTCGTGTTCTTTCTATTCGTGTGGGAAAACAGCTCTCGGAGATAGGGAGGGGCGGCATCGTTTAGAATTTTTTTTGCACAAGTTCCAATTGTTTACTAAGTGGTAAGATTTTAAGGGCCTTCAGTCTTTCATCCGTAGCGGACGAACCAGGAAGAATAAGCTTAATACCTCGCCGGTAAAGGGAATTAATATTTTTTTCAAAAGAATATCCCCACAGCCGTCCCAGATATTGGAAGCCTGGTGTCTTAATGTGTGCGTTAAAGAATATTTTTGGAGCATCAATGTCAAATATACGACTTAATTTGGAAAACAGAAAGAGATTCCTCGAAATAGTTTTACAGGTAGTTTCTATGTGAGGCTCCCAGCTGAGCTGTTCGTCGACTGTCACTCCTAACAATCGATGTTTTGACACTTGCTCTATGGGCTGAGAGTGAAGGGACAGCTCAAGGGGTTGCAAACCAGGTTGATGTTTTTTGACGTGTCGTCACCAACATACTTTTCGTTTTAGGAATACTAATGATCATATGATTTTCTGCACACCAATTTGACACTTCATCTAAACTATGTTGGAGGACAGCACTTACTGTTGAAACCTTTTTTTAAAAATCAGATACATGTAATGATGTAGCATCAGCAAATAGTTCACAGTTTGTGTCGGGGTGTGATATGGACAGTGGAAGGTCATTTATAAAAATGTTGAATAATAAAGGTCCTAGCGTGGATCCTTGAGGAACACCATGGGTCACCAGTCCTTCCTCTGAGTATTTACCATTCAAGAATGTGATTAAACTCTATGCTCACGCATTGGGTTCACACAGAGGGTTTAGTACGGTACAGTTTTGTTAGCGGTTTGTTTTGTGACAGATACTCCGTGAGTCACGTGGCCCACGTGAGAGCTTAAGGAAACGTTCTGCACGGGTTTTTTTAGCGTGAGTTCAGGTGAACAGAGCTGTAGGAACGTCAGTACTCGGCTTTACTGTCAGTGTGGGCAGACGTGTGTGAGATACCTTAGCCCGTATTCCAATACTCTGAAACCTAAAATTCAGGTATGTTTCTATACGTATTATTGACGGTTACTGCGTTAAAGATAGTATGTATTAGTAGGAGTTAATTCGGTTGTGTAGTGTTGACGGGTTTGGTTCAGTTATGTTGGTTTGGAATTCATTGAGGCAACAGGTGTTTTCTATGTAGTTATTTACCGAGATGGATAAATAAGGAATGTGAGGTGTGTATACCAAAGTCGTTATGAAGGTAGTACGTGGTAAAGTATATTCTTTTCCAGTGTATGACAGACTGTCAGGTTATAGTCTGTTTCAAGGTAGTGACAGAGTTATGGGGTGTTATCATGGACAAGATGGCGGCCATACAACACCTCGCCAGGCCGCCCGCTCCGGTAGAAATGGTCGCCACCCGCAGTCTAGCAGTCATTGGGCCTTCGCTAGATATATGCCGATGTCGGACCCAGCAATGCTACATCATGACTGGTGTTTCTTTTGGATGAGATTTGGGAATTAGTTGTGCTGTTGCTGTTAATTGGATTCTCAGTACTAGGTTTCCTTCGCCGTCAGTGCAATGCTAGTTTATACACGCCGACTGATTTTTGTTAGTGCCATTGGAATTCCGATCTCAGAACTAAAGAATAGCGCGCATTATGCTGTGGCAAAAAAACCAACGTGCTTTTCTCCCCTTTCAAGCATCTCAGGAGTGGCTGTTCCCACGCCACGCTCAACATCACTGCCTGAGGAGTAGCGTGAGTGCGTACAGCGAGGCGAGTGCCGGCAGGCTTCGGGCCCCAACATTCCATCCGTGGGACGTGATGACGGACACAGTGACTGTGTTTCTTACAACACTGACTTAACAGCGTGTGCATGTGTGAACTGTGCTTTAGGAATAATTTTGGATTGCCGCTTTTACATTAATGTTGTAGTTTTACTATTATTGCTTAAAAATAAGTAGGTGTGAAGTTATATATTAGTTAAGTTATAGTGGTGACTGTTTATGCCGGAGCGACTGTCTAATAGCCGGCGCTGTTCTTATAGCGACGGGCCCCCAGGTAGCAACTGTGAAAGTATAATTCGTCTTTTTGTTTTGTTGATGCGTATTTCTCATTTGTGTAACTAGTATCAGCCAAGCAGAAAGTTTAAAAACATTATATTTACGTGTTTAAGAGATACTAAGTTAGGGCTGTCCTTAGTTTGCTTTGTGTTAGGGAGGTTCGGGTCGGGTTGGGGCCATTGGCGCCGGCCATGAGACGCCTTGGCGACGGGCTTCACCCGTCCCGAGCCATTGTCCATTTCAGTGTTGTGTGTAAACTGTTGTGTGAGTTTGGGTGATTGCGAGTTGCACCTGAGGTGGCGAAACAAATTTTCCTGTACGTGGCAACATGTATTTGGAACAATAAAGTTCATTCATTCATTTATTACGAAGGTAGTTCGGGTTATAAAGCACGTGTGTGTGTGTGTGTGTGTGTGTGTGTGTGTGTGTGTGTGTGTGTGTGTGTGTGTGTGTGTGTGTGTGTATGAACGTGTGAGTTATATGTATCAGCCAGGTTACGTAATGTATCTCATATTATCTAATATGTGTGTGTTTAGCAATTGTTATGATTTAGTACTTTATTATTTATTCAGAGTGCTTGTCGGGGAGAGCGGAGCGACGGACGCCGAGACGTCAGTCACCAGAGGCTACCGCCGAGGGACCTATTGCGAGGTCATCTCTTATCTTCACTCAAGGAGTGACTGAGCGACCGGTGCCGAGACACCCGGGTCAGCTAGGACTGCGCTACAGAGCGAGATACGAGGACGTCCACGGTACGAGAAACGGGACGACTCGGAAGGACTTACACGCCTAGACGTGAAAGGAAAAAACGTAACCAGGCGAGAACACCAAACAGGTTGGATTGTGAAAGACAATTACCTAGCCTGGCATTAATATTGTGTGTGCGTATGCGGTTGTGATGTGCTTATAGTGAGAAGGGGTGTGGCGTACATAAGCTTTTGAGTGATCTTTTATTGTTGATTTTTATAAAAGGTTCGTTTTTGGAAAGAGAGCTAGTGTGTTGGGTTTTACCGCGTGAATGCGCCCGTCTGAGTCAGTGGCGGTGTATGCGTCTGTTGTGCGAGAGTCTGTACTGCGACTGGGGGAAGTCTGCGTGCGTTACAAAGAACACTTTCTGCGTTCTGTCTAAAAGATAAGATGAGAGAAGAGCGACTGCATTTGAATCAATGTGATATAAAGGTAACTTCTTTAGTAAGATTGAGTGGTTGATGAGGATAGAGAGAGAGAGAGAGAGAGAGAGAGAGAGAGAGAGAGAGAGAGAGAGAGAGAGAGAGAGAGAGAGAGAGAGAGAGAGAGAGAGAGAGAGAGAGAGAGAGAGAGAGAGGAGGTGCGCCTCTTGCAGTCTGAATCCAAAATATTGCACAAACTAGGCTTCATCCCGCAATCATCCGTTGTGAGAAGGCGTTATTAGTAACCTGCCTGCCACTAAATCTCCCAAAATAAATAAGTACTCCTTCATACATACTTAGAATCATTGTAAATATAAAAAGAACTGGCAATTATTTTAGCAGCAGTGGAAAACACCGAGAACACACCTTCATACGTGTATGGCGCGACCATTACTGTTTATAGTACCGGTGGCTGCATGCATTAAACAAACTCGAGACCAAATTTTCGAGACAAATATAAAGTACTGGCACCTACTTTGGCTGTAGTGAAGAATTCTGCAAACACATGGTCCAGCTGTTTTCTAGCGGTTTTGCAGAGTTGTCGGTAGTAGGTTCCAGGCACAAAACGAAGAAAAGGGAAAGCCGTTAACACACCCTCAAATATAGGTTCGAACATTTCGTTCAAATTAGGAACTAACTCTTTCATGGTCTGGACATTCTTCGATTCGGGTTCAGGACATTCCCCCGACAGCTGAAACAAACAAGACTGGTATCATCATTCTTATACAGACGTTGTTCTGAGACAATAGGTAAAAACCGCATGTGTCTCGATAAAAACAATCGATTACCAGCTCGGACAAACAAGCGATATTGTCTGGGCATTTTAATCAACTGTTTTCGTCAAAAGATGCGCAGTTTTAACTGTCTAGCTTACTAAAAAGCTCTGTTGAGATGATCGCGATGAATCTACATTTAAATCATTGTCAAGGTGAGAACCGAATGCATTAAATTTCAGTTGTTGACAAGCTTGACACACTTTAGTCAAAGCGCGCAGAGGTACAGAAGATGCGACAGTTAATCTCATTGCAAAACAGCTGATGCGATAAAGACATCTGTTCGCTTCCGTTTCAGTGACTTTGGCTCGGCACTCAATACCATACAAGCTCATGATCTGTTGCAAAAGTTACGTAATATGTCTGCAACTGGCAGTCGTATCCACAAGATCAAAGTGTTCTTGTCTGATTGCCACTCTCATGCATGTGCAGTCCTCACAATTTGTGCCCTTTCTAATGAACTTAAAAGCAGGTGCGCCTCATGGATGCATTTCTTCGCCATTCCTATATTTTGTTTACACCGACGGCATGGTGATTTAAAGTGAACAGATCTATTTTAAACGGACGGATCCATTTTTAAGAGGGGTGAATATATATGACATACAGTCATGGGTTCATAGATCTTCCTTCATATGAAAATATCTAGAAGAAAAAAAAACCACACAAAAAAAAAAGAAAAAAAAAAAAAGAAGAAAAGAATCGAACTCAAATTCGGGTCAACCACACACCGATTTTCGTGAAACTGCCATTTTCTCGTTAATGTATATTTTAATTAAAAAAAACCCAACTACATCTCATTGGCGAAATATCTTAGATTTTCAAGAGTGTCTGTCAACAAACGCCAGCGTTAGTCGCTGCTACACGCACGCACAAACGGACACGGCGCTTGGTGCCAATAGTACGTTATCCAGCAAAGTTTGCTGGGGCTCGATATGAAAGTTGTTTCTATTTTTATTTTTTAATTTTTTATTTTATGTTTATATATATATATATATATATATATATATATATATATATATATATATATATATATATATATATATATATATATATATATATATATATATATATATATATATATATATATATATATATATGTGTGTATGTGTGTGTGTGTGTGTGTGTTTGTGTTTTCATCCGTACGTCACACGACATATATCCTATTATTATTTGTTATCATCCCTACGTCACACGACCAATAACTTTAGCGCAAACCGTACCATGTGACCTCGCTACAAAAACCCCTGTAGCGACTAATGGCGGACTTTTGTAGCTCTCTTTCTGATGCGTCTTGGATGCCAATTTTGTTCTACACAAGATCCCCAAAACCTTCTAAAGTACACAGTTACTTTGTGTTGTTTAAAACAACAGGCACACTATTGGAGACGGCAACGTCATAACAGATTTTAAATTAGGTCATAAGTCTGTTATGTATAAATGCATATTCCTTTGACGTCAGTCATGTCTGGCGTGATCCAGGTCTGAAGATTTCTTCTTGATTTCTTTTACGAAAATAGCGGAGGAATGAAAACAAACACGTTATTGGCAGCAGGGGCTTGCTGCACGGACCCTTGTAGGCCTTGGGGAGATCAAAGGAACCATTGTACCCCGAAGGTCGGAGGCCTTCGTGATACGACGACGACGACGACGACGACGATGATGATGATGATGATGATGATGATGATGATGATGATGATGATGATGTTATTACCAAGATAGTGAGGACACATAACAGAGAGTAAGACAACCAGTTCTCCATGTCTATCTCCTCTCCAGCCCTGGCCTCAATTCTGGACGTCAGGCGCTGTAACTCTGCTTGTACCGTACTCTCGAACCGCTCCACACCGTCCCCGTAAAACTGACAAAACAACAACAAAACACTCAAGCGCAATATACTGTATCAGGAAGAAACACATGCACCAAACAACATTAGTCTTTGTCTACTATATTGAAAATATGGTAGACTTTAAAATGGGGCTGGTCGGAGCGCATTCCGTAGTATGCACATACCGTTCCTGGCGTGCGGGGCAGACATTCTGGCAAAGAAGTAACAAGATATAAATGACGTCACGTCTAGCTACGCAAACCTTGCTAGAGAACGTCTTTTTGACGCCAAAGCACCGGCATGTGTGTGTATGTGTGTGTGTTTGTGTTTTTTTGTTTGTGTGTGTGTGTGTGTGTGTGTGTGTGTGTGTGTGTGTGTGTGTGTGTGTGTGTGTGTGTGTGTGTGTGTGTCTGAGACAGCGACTAGAGCCCGCATTTGAGGACGGAGAAGCTTGAAAATTTTAGGATATTGTCCCTAAAAGAGACCTTTTTTCGATTTCTTTTATTAAGATGCTCATTGGCTAGAAAATGGCCGTTTCACAAAAACCGGTTGATCCACACTGGAGTCCGTAATTTTTACTAAATATGTTGCATACAGCTAGATAAAAGGGAGATATTAAATCAGTTCGTTAAGCAGCATTGTACCTCTAGAACATTTTAAGTGATAATAAAATATTTCTTGAAAAAAATGTATTTTCACGTTTTTGGGATTAATTTCACGAATTATATGGGTTATTCTTAAAACAATTGAATCTTTTTTACGAACAACAAAAAATCTTCTCATTAATACCAGCATGATTTTATCATATACACTGTTTGCATAAACCTGCTATTTGTACCGGCTCTGGGGTAGGATTAGGTCAGATCGAGACCTGCAAGCTCATCTAGGCGTGAAAATCAGCAAGAAAATAGCGAAGTTGATTCTCTGATACGTCAAATGTTAGTACTGCGATGAGTGACGTATAACATCGAGTCGTCACTATGAACACGGCGTCGTGGGACAAATGATGCCATAACGTGAAGCTTGAAGTGACGTCATTTCGTTGCTCGTGCTATTATTCTTCAGTCTTCAAAATAGCCATGCTACGCCAGACCATAGAGCCTACGAATGGCGAGAATCGCCGCGTGTCCGTCTTTATTTATGTGTGCCAGTGTGTGTGGACTAGAGAGAGGGGGAGGGGAGGGGGGAGGTGTTGGGGGGGGGGGGGGGTAGAGTAAAAGGAGATGGATTCATGTCGTTACACGAGCCCACAGAGCATACTAATGGCGGGAAGCGCCGTGTGTCCGTTTTTATTTGTGTGCGCCGACGTGTTTGTTTATTTGAGGTTGGCTTAGAGAGAAGGGAAATGGATCAGCATTATAAGCCTAAAAATATGAACAACTCTAAATGTTCCTAAAAGATAAACGCATGTGAGCTCCAAACAATACGGTAGACTTTGGGATGAATCCTCCGCCATCTTGTTTACAGCCGGTTTACTGTGCACATTTCTTCGGTCTATGCCACTTATCAATACCCCTGAACTCATTCGAGACGCGGCGCCTGCTCCGGATACGCGGCTTAAGCCGCGTATCCGAGACGGCACGTCTCGAATGAGTTCAACCGAATGAGTTCAACCGTCGGCCGGACTATAGAAACGCGCGCACAGTCACGATGAGTAATTTGAATCCTAGCCGTCAGCGTGAAAGCACAGCACCACCTGCTCTGCGACTAAACCGAAGGTACACATTAATAACCCGAAATCCACGCCGAAGTGTTAGGAATGACTTCTGTACGTCCCCTATGGACCAAGGAACACAGTACCGTTTCCGTATTGCCCAGTCTCTTAGCTTTAGTCAGTCCCAGTCATCCCCTAATATTTCAATCCCCTAAAAAACACTACCGCCCACCAGCTGCACATTTGCCATGCACAAAATGCCAAGAAAAACAGCACATTGACTGTCTCATTTCTTGGCTATAAACCTGATTCCTTACCAACCCCACACCCAAGCACAGCTGAAATCAGCGTGCCCCTCAAGTCACTAAAACGGCAACTCAACATAGGCCCACAATTGTCCACTGGATAAGCTCAGGATGGTATGAATCAAAGCACCAAACATGTCTCCTCTCATCTAATCAGACATTTCCAGCAAATTTCAACATTCAGCCCTACTACAAAATTTCAAATAAGGCAAAAATTATTTTTAAAAACACCGGTCCTTGCACTGCCTGAACTGCCCAATTTGAATATGTAATAATATTATAACCTGTCCGGGAAACTGTCCCACCTGAACACCATTCAATCTGCCATCAGTGCAATCCTTAGACACTAGCTAAGTCAAACCCAAAGTGACACCATTGAATGTTGCTGCATCTTTACGTTATGGCCCATTATGTGAAGCGCGTTGTTGTGGCTTTCACTATGCTGTTGACGTTTTGGATCATGCATATCTGATGCCATAAAAAAACAGACTAGATATGGTCCGAATGCCTCCAAAATTGGCATGTACATCAAGTAATTTATCTGATTTTCAGAAATGTTGCATTTGAGACACAGGCACATGAAAGTGTTTTTTCATATTTTTTTCCATTACCCACCCCTCACCTTTTTTGTTTTTCCAACTTTACACACACATGCGATACAGTCAAAGTGACTTCTAGTAGGCTGCACAACTGAAAAAGGTTACCATGCCACTGACATTGATGAAAAATGAGCTTTCAGACCCAAGGCCATTTCCTTGTGTATCTCAGGGCAGCCAAAAAGACAATGCCCAGGCATCCTCATTGACCCTGTTGTCTGGTGACAACAAGCAGGAAGAGGCCTTAACCAGCTGCCATGCCCTATATTATGCTTGCAATCTTTTCCTCAGGCAAAAGGGGTCATGAAACAGCTCTGTAATTTAAGCATTAAGTCTACCGAGCTAACCCGCAGACAAACGACTACACAAAGCAGACAAAACTATGCTATGCAGGACACACCACAAACCCAAACAAGTGTCTGGAGTGCTTATTTAGGAGGTAGCAGAGAAAAAATGTACAGTTCATTTTTATATAAAACACACTTGTCAGAGTCTCAAAACAACTCAACCCATGTTGCAAATGCAGCAGGCATGTGTGTGGAAAACCTGTGAACACTCCTGTAAAAACCTGTACTGGTGGCCCCAAATGCTGGTCCCATAACAATGCACTCAAATGAGCTTCACGCAGTGTAAAAGTGCTTGTGTTTGGCTCCGAATAGACACCAGAGACACCCCTCATGACAATTACAGCAGAATGACACCTCAGATGCAGACAGTGTGGCTGGATCATGCAAAATAACACTCCTGCATGTCACACTATTTTGGCGGCTTATTTCACTCTGAGGTCGGCTGTCTGATGAAATGAACATGCTGACACTGTTTCATTGTAGTTTTCATCTTAACCTTTGACTTTAAGCCCCCCCTCTCCCCCCCTCCAACCCAACCCCCCACCCCACCCTACCCCACCCACCCAACCCCACCTCACCCCATACCTTCAATAACTGAAAGAGTGCATTAAAAAAAACCGCATTTATCAAACTGAACGCCCCAAACCCCACCCCTTTCAAGGTCAAGGTTAAAGGTCACAGCTCAAGGTCGAAGGTCAGACTCATGACTACCTGTAAGACAAAAAAATAAACGAACAAACACACTTATCATAGCTCACAGTGCAGGAAAACAGGGTGTTGCGACGCAAAACATGCAAAAACGCCTATAAAACTGCAAGCGCAGCGATTTTGGGGCAAAATTTCAAATTTGTCATGATTTTCTCAGTTTTCCATCTGCAAAAGTCCAAACTCAATGATATGGTTACATTAAACCAGTTTCCGGTCTATGTCACATATGGCATGCGGTGCCTCTGACAGGCCACGGAACACAGTGCCGTTTCCGTATTGTCCAGTCTCTTAGCTTTAGTCAGTCCCACTCATCCCCTAATATTTAAATCCCCTAAAAAAACACTACCGCCCACCAGCTGCACATTTGCAATACAAAAAATGCCAACAAAAACAGCACATTGACTGTCTCATTTCTTGGCTATGAACCCGATTCTTTACCAACCCCACACCCAAGCACAGCTAAAATCAGCGTGCCCCTCAAGTCCCTACGTCAACGGCAATTCAACATAGGCCCACAATTGTCCACTGGATAAGCTCAGGATGGTATGAATCAAAGCACCAAATATGTCTCCTCTCATCTAACCAGACATTTCCAGCAAATTTCAACATTCAGCCCTACTACAAAATTTCAAATAAGGCAAAAATTATTTGTAAAAACACCGGTCCTTGCACTGCCTGAACTGCCCAATTTGAATAATAATATGTAATAATTATGACCTATGGTCATCCCTTCACTAGACACAATACCTGCCCGGCCCAAGCGCTCTTAACACACATTATTGCCGTTTAAATAACACAGGCCAGTCGCGGATCCAGGAGGGGGGGGGGGCTCTGGGGCCCTGCCCCCCCCCTCGTCAGCCCTGACCACCCCCCCCCCCGCCCCAATTTCTTTTTGTGGAAGTTGTGTTTTACTATTCGATGGTTCTTCTTTTCTTGTACGGTGTATTTCACAATTATCTCACGGTATGGGCATATAGTCAAATATCCTAACTTGGCACTGCTGACCTGCACCTGTCACAGTACTTCACCAAGACATAGAGTGCCATGTACCCTGCACTCAAAGGGGCTCAGTTGTGTTTTACTATTCGATGGTTCTTCTTTTCTTGTACGGTGTATTTCACAATTATCTCACAGTATGGGCATATAGTCAAATATCCTCACTTGGCACTGCTGACCTGCACCTGTCGCAGTACTTCACCAAGACATAGAGTGCCATGTGCCCTGCACTCAAAGGGGCTCATGTCAGTCAATGCCTCTTGCTGTGCGATACAATCCCCATTGCATCCTCAGACTGAGACAGCCATCTGGCAATAAGCCGCTGACAGCTGATCCGTCAACTCCATCGGTGGGAAAGTGCCTAGTCATTGCGGAACTGGGGCCCAACTCAGTCCCTCAGCCAGGCATAGAGTTGCATGTGCCCCTTCAATCACAGGGGCTCATGAAAAGCATTACCTTTTCTGTGCGATACCATTTATATTGCATCCTCATACGTGGCAGTCATCTAGGTTTAAGTCTACGACTGTGAACACGCCAAATGTGATCAGAAAGCGAGAAATTAACTACGCTGTGAGCAGCCGACTGGCCCGGGTATCCCAGGTGATTGCTAGTCCCCTAATCCCGTCACACATCACTCTCTGAACAGTCTCACTCAGATTGCGTAGCTTTGTCTTTTGATGGTCCGTGGACATGCAGTGGGCAGATAGGCAGATGTTCACATCTGCACGGGATATAGACGACCCCGCACTCCACGAGTTCTCTGCTGCCTTGCAGGTTAGGTTTTGAATAACCAAAGGCTAGGGTGCTGACACGGTACCTGATTGGGTGTATGAACTTCCTTGATGAAATCACCACCCAGGGCGAAAGAGTCCCATGAGGGTCTCATCGGACACGTGTCCAGGATCAAGGCGAGCCACAAGTTATGTGGAGTTTTGGTTGTGGTTAACAGCCTGGAGAGGGATGGGCTCCGCCAGGTTATTTTGCCCAAGACACACCACATGCAATGACAACCTTACTTCAATCCATACCGGATCGGTCGTCGCCCGGAACAAGAACCGCGCCTTCTGTCTTGCGCCAGGGCAGAGGTGTTAAGTGTGCTATTGGTGCACCACCAAAACTCCGTGCCAGAAACAACATCAGCATTGGCACCTGGAACGTCAGAACATTAAGAACGCCTGGAAAGGTAGAGGAACTGATGCACGAAATGAACAGATACCACTGGACCATCCTAGGACTGTGCGAAGTACGATGGAAAAACTTTGGGGAAACATCAACCCAGCCAAATCACAAACTGTATTACAGTGGCAGAGAAGACAAACAAGAACAGGGTGTCGGATTTCTCGTCCACAAAGACATTGTGAACACTGTCATGAGTTGCCGGCGAGTCTCCAGTAGACTTATCACTATACGCTTGATGGCAACTCCATTTAATATCACCATTGTACAAATTTACGTTCCAACAATAGACTATGGCGATGAGGAAATAGACGACTTCTAAGACCATTTGCAAGAAGTCTTGGACCAGACCCCCAAGAAAGACATTCTTGTGGTGTAGGGAGACTGGAATGCCAAAATAGGAGAAGATGCTGTTAAGAACTGGAAAGGCACATGCGGACGTTATTGCAATGCAGAGACCAACGACAGAGGCTTAAGGCTCCTGAAATTTGCCAGCTCAAATGATCTAAAGCTGATGAACACGTTTGGCCCACACAAAGCATCCAGAAGGAGGACATGGCACAGCCCGAACCGAGAGCACCATAACCAAATTGACTACATCATGGTGAAGAGACGCTTCCAAACCAGTGTGAACATTGCCAAGACAAGAAGTTTTCCAGGAGCAGACATTGGAAGCGACCATGACTTAGTGTTGATGACCTTCCGACTCCGCCTAAAGAAGTTCAACAAGCAGGGTCCCACCAGAATCAAGTTTGACCTCGGGAAGCTGAAAGACCCAGAGGTAGCGGAAGCCTTCCAGGCAAAGATAGGCGGAAAATTCGCGCCACTGCTACTTCTAGGCGCAGAAGACACGGATGTGGACACATTGATCGACACATTTAACACTGCTGTAACCCAAACAGCCCAACACCGACAAGCAAAGAAACCTTGGGTTACAGCTGACATCTTTGTTCTATGTGACAAGCGTCGAGAATTAAAGAAAATGAAATCAGAGGTAGAAGGAGCTAAACAATACAGGGACATTAACCAGGATATCAAGAAAAGCATAAAAAGGCAAAGAATAAGTGGATTGAAGATCAGTTTAAACACGTAGAAGAAAATCTGAACAAAAATAATAGCAAAAAAGCATACCAGCTGGTGAAAGACCTGACCAGTGTAAAACAAGGACGCTCCTCGATCATTCATGATAGTGAAGGGAACTGTCTTACGGAAGACCAAGACATACTGAAGAGATGGACAGAGTACTGCTCAGATTTGTACAACCACCGAGCTACAGGGGACCCAGGCATACTTGTCAACCCACCCGTGACCAACAATGGCAACTATCCCATCCTCCGAGAAGAAGTAGAGGCTACAGTTAAATCGCTGAAAAAAGGGAAGGCAGCAGGAGCAGACAACATCCCTGCAGAGCTAGTCCAAGAAGGGGGAGAAGACATGATAAGCGCCTTACTAACAATCTGCAATAAGATCTGGCAGTCAGGAGTTTGGCCCACACCATGGACCAATCACTTATCATAACTCTCCCCAAAAAAGACAACTTACATCAATGCCAGAATTATCGCACGATCAGTCTTATATGCCACCCAAACAAAGTCATGTTGAAGATCCTACTAAACAGGCTGAAGCCACAGGCAGAGGAAATCATAGCTGAGGAACAGGCAGGCTTCAGATCAGGGCGCAGCACAACTGAGCAGATCTTCAACCTGAGAGTTCTATGTGAGAGGTACCTCCGGCACCAGCAAGACCTCTATCATGTCCTTGTGGATTTTAAGATAGCATTTGACAGGGTGTGGCATGCAGCCCTTTTGTCCACCATGAAGATATAGAACATCAATGCCAACCTGATCAAAGTCATAGCAAACCTTTACAACAAGGCCACTAGCGCAGTCAGCTTCAAATAGAAAATAGAAAACTGGTTTAAGTCTACAGTCGGAGTCAGACAAGGCTGCTCGCTCTCACCTACTCTTTTCAACATCTTAATGGAAAGAATCATGACAGACGCTCTGAAAGATTACGAAGGAACTGTCAGTATTGGAGGCAGAACAACCACGAACTTGCGCTTTGCGGACGACATTGAAGGCCTTGCAGGAACAGAGAAGGAGCTAGCTGAGCTGGTGGAAAAGCTGGACAGTACAGCCATTGCGTATGGGATGGAAATCAGTGCAGAGAAGACCAAACTGATGACAAATAACACCAGTGGCATGGGCACTGTCGTCATGATTGAAAGCCAAAAACTGGAAACAGTTAATAAATTCAAATACTTAGGAGCCATTGTGACAGATGAGGGATCAAAACCAGAAATACTGTCCAGGATTGCGCAGACAACAACAGCACTGACAAGATTGAAGACAATATGGAAGGACAGAAACATCACGCTCTGCTCCAAGATCAGACTGATGCGCTCCTTAGTCATCTCAGTGTTCTTGTATGCCTGCGAGTCATGGACCCTCACAGCAGACCGTGAAAGGAGGATATAAGCCACTGAAATGAGATGTTTTCGAAGGCTGCTTGTCATTTCATACAGAGGTCACATTACGAACGAGGAAGTGGGAAGCAGAATCAGGCAAGCCATCGGGCCCTATGACGACCCATTAGCCATTATGAAAAAACGCAAACTGAAGTGGTATGCGCATGTCACGCGTTCAGCAGGGCTTGCCAAAACAATCCTGCAAGGCACTGTTCAAGCTGGACGAAGGAGAGAAAGACAGAGGAAAAGATGGGAGGACAATATCTCAGAGTGGACAGGACTGAGGCTGGGCGATACCTTAAGAATGGCAGAAAACAGAAAGGAATGGAGGGAGCTGGTTGCGAAGTCATCAGTGGTGCCCCAACGGTCGGCAAGACTACGGGATATAGATAGATAGATAGATAGATAGATAGATAGATAGATAGATAGATAGATAGATAGATAGATAGATAGATAGATAGATAGATAGATAGATAGATAGATAGATAGATAGATAGATAGGACATGCACCAGTGCCCATCAGAGTAGCAATGTGGTCATTGATGCGTGTCGCCAAAAGAGAGGTGTGAAATGTCTTGATTTTGATGACTAACTAACCTTTATTAATCGTCAGCCAGTGTAGGAGGCATACATCATGGGTGATCATGACTATTTCTGTGGTCTGACCCTGTGTCCCTCATCTGGAGGAGGTTTGTGGGTGTATATTATCACGATTTTCACAAATGGCTGTGTTGTTCTTCAGACGGAGGAGTAATTGGTAGTGTAGTGTTGTTGTCAAACACAAGGTTATTGCTCCTGCAGCAATTCCAGATAGAATATTCTTTTCAATAAGAAAATTAACACCATAATTATAAGAATCAGAAGTGCCCGAATAATCTTGTTTTGTTAGGGAGGTATTGTGGAGGCGGGGAGGAGGACAAGTGCATGTATATATGATCAGCTCTTCCTTTCAAAAAAAGTGCCAAAATACGGTGCTGTGTCCATAGATAAAAGAAGAAACGTTTTAACAAATAAAAATCGTAACCTCCGAAAACTTTAAGTATGTCTGAGAACACCCCCCCCCACCCCACCCAGCCCCCCCCCAGCCCCCCACCCACACCCCACCCCCCCACCAAAAAAAAAAAAAAAAAGAAGAAGAAGAAAAAAACGGATCACGCGTAGAGACAACGGTTACAACACGATAGTACAATTTTAAAGAAAATCCCAAAAGAAAGCACCAAGAAATAATAATTTCAACACAACTTATTTGTAATTGGTCTTTTTAAGCGTGATTCTTTCTTTGTTATGATTTTATGCTCGCCTGATAGTCACTGTTTTTGGTCTGGATTTCTTTTGTATGACACAGGGAAGGGCGGGCTGTTGTTGCCCCCCTCCCCCCTCTCCCCCTCCCTCCCCCCCCCCCCGCCCGTCGAGACACCTTCTGGATTCGCCCCTGGAGGCATAAATTCGTATTTTTGTGTTTTCGAAAGACAGTCTCTATTGTTTGCATCCTTAAAATCACGTGTGTCTTTGAAGGATGATACACAGCCACGAATTTGGGCCGACTCTTTGATAAGAGTATATAGTGGATCAAAAACTTGCAAAAATAAATAAATTATTATTAAAAGAGTTGAAGATATACAACGCTGGATTGTGCACTCTTTCAATATCTCCCTTTAATTTAGCTGAATGCAAAGTATTTAGTAAGAATAAAAAAAGTACGTACTCAAATGCGGATTAATCGGTTTTTTGTAAAACGGCCATTTTCTTGTAAAAGTGTGACGTAATTAAAAAATAAAAAAGTACTTTGGGACAATTCACGAAGGGAAAATATCCTAATATTTCAAGCTAGTCTGTTCACAAATGCGGGCTCTAGTCGCTTACACACACACGCACTCGCACACGCACACGCACACACACACACACACACGCACACACACACACACGCACGCACGCACGCACGCACACACACACACACACACACACACACACACACACACACACACACACACATGCGTTTCTCTAGCAAGGTTTGCGTAGCTAGACGTGACGTCATTTTTATCTTGTCACTTCTTTGCCAGAATTCGGAGCCCGCCCGCCCAGCACATCGTGTGTATTCTACGGAACGCGCTCCGACCAGCCCTATTTCAAAGTCTACCGTATTTTCAATACGGTAGACAAAAAGCCTATCATGTTATATAAAAGTAGGTCAGGCCTTTGGTAATGTAAATTACGTAACGTAAATTACTGTCACGTACTTTAATCACGCAACGTGTATGGTACGAATGCCTCAACTACCACTGTCAAGTGACATCAATATATTATGGCACTGGGCCCTTCCGAGGACATTTTTTTTTCTAGCGCGTTGAATCACGTCGTTTGGAGATATTGCGGAAACATAGCTTACTTTCTTATCACCAAAAGGGAAATAAAAGTTTTGAAAATTCTTACCATTCGCAAAACATGATCAATCTTTGCAAACTTATAATGATTTGTTTTAGCAACATTTCTTCTTTAAAAATCATGTCATGACACTTTTTCATAACGGTTTGATAAGGTCTGGTTGGGCATAAGAATTTGGTACCGTAAATTACGCGAATTTACAGACAACGGTAAACTAATTCTTGACTTTGAGTTTGGATCAAATGGTCTGTAGTTTGTATTCTATAGTTTACCCATGCCACTGTCCGAGGTACTCAGACATAAAAATCAGTAGATATTCGTAATGAAAACATTACAAACTGGTCTAAATTAACACACTGTCTCGACTGAGGCAGTTTTGGCATTTACCTGACTTTCAGGGCGGTCCCACAAACAAACGGGAATTATTTTAAGTTCACTACGTGTAATGTTCTGTGAAAACCAAACCAGTATCAGTAATCAGATCATGTCTCAACATAGTGACTGCGGCCCAAGCAGCAGACACGCGTTTTTCGTGTTTGAGTACATTTTCAGTGAGAATGAGTCTTAGCGGAATCATGCTGCGAAGATTCACGCAGAGTTTATTTAGTTCTAAAAATGAAAGGAATATCAGAGGAACACATTTTCACATATGCACGTTTGGGTGTATCTGCGCCAAGTACATTTTGCTAGGTAGTGTCAAGCTGCATACTTGCATGCCCAATATAGAGAAATTAACCTCTTCAGCATTAATGGCGGCAATCAGAAGGACTCGTGTCAATCTTTTTTGGACTGTCTACATATTAAGCAACATATTGTTAGATATAGTGCCGATAACTGACAGATGTGATCACTTGACCCGAATCAAAATGTCCTCTGCTGATGCCTCGTAATCACATCTGCCGGTTACATCAAGCAAAATGTTAAATATAATAACCAACAAAAAATTTAAACACGCTTTCAAAGTTGTATGCTTCCAAAATAGAAGTAGCGTATTGCCTTTCTTGTATGTTGCAGCTGGTCCACTGTGAAAGAAAAAGAGTATCAACCAAAATACAAAAGAGAAAAGAACGCTTTTCTCGAAAATCAGAATTGTCAGGAAGTTGCTCGCGAACATCATCAACACCCTGTTTCAAGTAGACTGCAGACAAACAGAAGGGCAATGCCGCGCCGATCTAAACTACTTGTCTTTTAGAGCATAACATGTATAATCATTCAAGAGTTTATTAACACATTCGAGACGCATCGCATCCGGATTCGCGGCTTTAAGCCGCGAATCCGATTGCGGTACGTCTCGAAAGAGTTAACAGTGATGAGACACTTACTTTGATAGCGTAGTGGAACATTCGTCTACGTTTGGGCCAGTCAAGGGACATTGTAGAATCGCTGAAAATAACATCATTAAATCCGAACACAAACCATGCACTGAACATTCTCGGCCTGTCGTTGGTGACGAGTTCTCGTTCCTTGCTGGCGTACATCTCCCTAACGAGGCGTGCCGAGTTGAGAAAGCAGAGATCCCCCAGGACGGTCCGACACAGAACCAAGTCTCCGTACTGGTCGTACCACATGTTGGCGTGTTTGTGCAGACTGCCGTCTTTGAAGGCTTTTAGGACGGACAGCGTAGCAGAAAACCCTCTGGGTCCGGGGGGAAGCTTTTGACTTCTAGACGTAAGGTATTTGTACAGCAGGAAAGCGGCCAGACCGCCAAACAGCAGGGTGATGCAAAGAGTCTCCATGTTTTCCCTTCAGATTTGTTTCAGCACACTTTTCCAAATGTCCTCCGCTTATCTCGTTTGCGTCTGGCATTTATATGCGCGGCCGACTTACATGACATTTCTGCGCCGC
Organism: Semisulcospira habei; assembly: GCA_036245525.1. Taxonomy (NCBI): domain Eukaryota; kingdom Metazoa; phylum Mollusca; class Gastropoda; family Semisulcospiridae; genus Semisulcospira; species Semisulcospira habei. The sequence continues at coordinate 30,538,547 of BTPG01000002.1, forward strand.
TGGTAAAATGATGTCATATTTCGGTGCGTACGTTCTCTGCACATGCACTCTGAAGGTTTGCCTGTATTACAATGGCCTGTCGTGGGGACGCAAATCGGGTGTTGAACCCGGGCGTGGAGGACAATGACAACTGAATAACCAAGCACATTCAAGGAGAAAGGATAGAAATGGCGTCAGCAAGAGGCAAAGAACTTCATGAGCCCCCACAGATGCGGGGGCTCATGAGGTTCTATGCCTCTTGTCGTTGAGCGTTATTTGCACTATCTTGCATACATCTATACGTGCATTGAGAGACTGTGCACGCAGAGACTTCATGGGCATTGCTTACTTGAGCCCGTGTGTAAACAAAGCCTAAAGTGTACGTAAGTAAAACTGCAGTGCTCATGTAGTTTCCTATTCCACGTCCACAACGACAAAAAAGAAGAGTAGAGTTTAACGTTGTTCCGCACGAAGATGATTACAAACTAGACGGGGCACCGAAAAGAGTCTGAACAACTTTTGATCTCACCTGGATTCAAACCCGCGACCTTTCGGACGAGAGTCGAGTGTTCTGGCAACTGAGCTACCCAGAACCCTCCCCCCCCCCTCTCACCCACACACAATGAAAAAACAAAATATTTTGAAACAACTATGGTGAACTTCAGTGTAACAAGCCTACAGGGACCACACTATGTTTATGGTTATATCTGAAGTTTGTTATAAGCAAAGTAATTTATATAGAAAAGGAACCGTGAACGGGACATCAGGAAAAAGAGACGCAATATCCGATTTTTGATATATCCGACTTTCTTATAGTGAAGTCAGCTGTGTAACAAAACGCCTGGGGAACATAACATGTTTGTTGGTTGCATTCGAAGTTTGTTATAAACTCTCTGTGCCCGAGGTACGAAATACCCACATTTGGGAGTTATCCTCTGAGGACTGCATTACAATTCAGGAGACAGGTCGACCATGATAGTTCAAGGGTGGTGGCAGAATAGCTTGGCGCCTATAGGCGCCAAGCTATTCTGCTACCACCCTTGAACTATCATGGTCGAGCCATATCTGGCTGTGCCGTGGGTCGGGGCAGAATGAGTCGAATCGATTTGCTCCGTGGCGGGCTTTGATTGCTGTTATTCGCCGATACTACGGGTTATCAGTGTTGTCTTGCATCTGCTAAGACCTTTCTACCCATCTTGTCACAATCCATGCGAGTAGGAACACGTACTAGGGATTTTCCAGTGCATGTCAATTTGTAAGGAAGTCTTCTATGCACACAGGAGAAGATGAGCAGAAAAGTGTTTATTTAATTTTTTTTTTTTTACGACATTCAAAATTTTCTTTCGTCCAGCATTATTATAAGACGTACATCTCTGTCAAAATCAAACCCTTTTCTCTGCCAGTGTAAAACATCTTGGTGTTTTCATTGACAGAGATCTCAAAACTGACAAGTTTGTTAGTCATGTGCAGATCAGCTTTTATTGAGCTTCGGCGCATCAGCAGTGTTAGACAGTATTTAACGCCCGAAGCAACTGCCACCCTCGTGTCCTCCTTTGCAATTTTTATCACGGTTAGATTACTGTAACTCCCTCCTTTCCGGCCTGCCTAAAACCCAGCTAGATAAACTGCAGAGAGCGCAAAACAGTGCTGCCCGTTTAGTTCTGCGCGTGCCTAGACGTGACCATATCCGCCCCGCCTTAACTCATTCGAGACGTGCCGCCTCCGGATACGCGGCATAAGACCTTAGATTAGTGGATGTGAGGAGTTCCCAGGGCCGGACCCGTGTGCTGTGACACCAAGAGTGCAAGATGCACCAAAGGCGCCCGCCGCAGAGCACGGCGAAAAGGCTTTCTTATGTAGCCACTATAGCCTATTCCGACAGTATTTGGCACTCAGTGTGGACAAGAGAGACCAGAGACCCTTGATTGCTGCATGCGGGCACTTGCCAGGGCCAGGCGAGTGTGCTGTGACACCAAGAGTGCAAGATGCGCCAAAGGCGCCCGCCGCAGAGCGCAAGGAAAGGATTTCCTTATATAACCCCTATAAGCGTTTCCGGACAAAGTGTTTGGCCCGCAGCGTGGGCAAGAGAGGCCCGAGAGCCTTGCTGGATGAATGTGGGCAGTCCCCAGAGGAATGTGCTGAGATCCAAGAAGCCAACTTGCGCCACTGGCGCCCGTGGCAGAACACAAGAATATGTTTTGCCTTATGTATGCTCGATAGGCCATTAGGCCACAGCAGTCGGCACCCGGTGTGGACAAGAGAGACCAGAGACCCTTGATTGCTGCATGCGGGCACTTGTCAGGGCCAGGCGAGTATGCTGTGACACTAAGAGTGCAAGATGCGCCAAAGGCGCCCGTGGCAGAGCACAGCGAAAAGTTTTTCTTATGTGCCACTATAGCCCATTCCGACACAGTATTCGACAGCCAGTGTGGACAAGAGAGATCTGAGACCCTTGATTGGTGCATGCGGGCACCTGCCAGGGCCAGGCGAGTGTGCTGTGACACATATAGTGGAAGATGCGCCAAACGCGCCGGCCGTAGAGCCCAAGGAAAGGATTTCCTTATAATTATAACCTCTATAAGCGTTTTCTGACAAAGAGTTTTGGCCCGCAGCGTGGACATTGGAGGCCCGAGACCCTTGCTGCGTGAATGTCAGGAGTTCCCAGGGCCTAAGCAATGTGCTGAGACCCAAAAAGCCAACTTGCGCCACAGGCTTGCGTGGCCGCAGATCATAAGGATAGGTTTTGCCTTATGTATGTTGTATGGCCTATTCGGCCATAGCATTTGACACCCAGTGTGGACAAGAGAGACCAGAGACCCTTGATTTCTACATGCGGGCACTTTGCAGGGCCAGCCGCCGCAGAGCACAGCGAAAAGGCATTCTTATGTATGCTCTATAGGCTATTCGTACTTAATATTTGGCACCCAGTGTACACAAGAGAGAAACCCTCGATTGCTGCATGCGGGCACTTGCTCTGATCAGAGCGGTGTGCTGTGACACCAAGGCTGCAACTGTCGCCAAATTCGCCCGCTGCAGAGCACGGCGAAAAGGCTTTCTTATGTATGCGTAACTGAGAACCCGAGAAAAAGGCAAAATAAACAAACCTGCCGGTATTTTCCGACATTGTCTGTGATCTATTTACGAAATCACAGAATTTTTTTTCATAGTCAGGCGAAATCTGCGCGCTCATTCGATCGTCCGAAACGCAGTCGTCTGACAATCACATGTTTTGTCTTGTTACGATTGTGGTTGTGTTGTTCCGTGAGAGCATGCATGTATTGATCGTAGGAAACGATCCGATATTTATTTGAGCTATCATGGTTGCGAATCACGTGCCTTTTCAGTAAGATTCTCTATCGTTCGCGCAGAGAGCGGAACTGGCTTTGTTATGATACGCTAAGATTAGTCCGGAAGCTTCTAGCAAAGTCGCACGGAGAAGAGCGGTGAGTTTTTGTAATGCGTAGATTCGCTAAGAAAAGACCAGAACGTTCGAGCAAAATCGCGCTGTCTAATGACCTCGCATGTGTGACATCAAAGTGTCGGCAACATTTTGCAACACAGTACTATAGCCGCTCTAATACTCTTAGTCATAGTTGGTTTCTAAACGCGTGAAGTTAGCAGCCAGTCAGTTTGTATTATGAAAGGTCTTGAACTGTCTGCCATACTCTTGTGTGACGTCATTACACACTAGGATTTGACTGAAATTAGCAGTCAAATTTTTGTAGACCATTGTAGTTTATTCTAGAAAGTTATTTTTATTTAATATTTATGAGTTTCGGTTACGTGATCCGTTCTGATTGGTTGCGTTGTGTGAATTCGTTGGATTGTTCTGGAAAGCTGTTGTACTATAAAAGTTTGTGCTGGGAAGCACGTTTGTACATTGTCATACATTGTTAGTTGTAGTGACACACAGTTTATTGTAGGTACGTGGCCCGTATAGGGTGTACATTGTGAGAGACGCAGCGTAACGGTGGTGTATGTTGTATGAGAAGCGCATTGTGTCGCCAGTGTTGACATTTTGCCGAGGAGACATTGTATCAGTGTTGGTGCATTTGGGAATGCATTGTGTGGAGATCGCATCGCTGAAATAAAATATTGTTGGAACTGTTACTCCAGTGTAGTCTACATCCTTAAGCCACGTGCGACGGGTTGCAGCTGAATGAAGTTTCTTTAAAAAGAACCTTACGTGCGTGCGTCTGGTGTGATATCATACTACGACTACGACTCAACACGTAACATGTCTGACCACCGCAGTTAGCCGCGAGGAAAAGTTTTGTTTTAAATTACGACTCGGACATTTTGATTTGGGTCTTGTTATCGGCACTATATCAAGCAAAATGTGTCTCAGTATAATATAATATCATTTTCAGCCGAAAGAATGAGAAAGATTTTGGTTTGCAGTGAGTCTCTGTTCATCCACTGCAAGGTAATTAATGACAACTTTGCAAAGGAATACGCGTTCTAATTCCCCCAGTTATGCGAATTTATGACCATTTGATCCATCCTCAAACTCAAGAATTTTTTTATGGATATCTTACGTAATTTACGTTACCGACTTCTTGCGCACGAAGAGACGGCGTCAAACCGCTATGAAAACATATCATATGACGAATTTTGTAAGAAGAAATGTTGACAAACAAACCAGTAAGAGTTTGAAAAGTTTGATCATCTTTTGTAAATAGTAATCTTCAAATCTTGCACCCATTTGGCAATAAGAATATAAGCTACGCTACCGCATCTCCGATAATATCTCCGAACAACGTGATTCAGTGCACGGAGGAACGACCCGAGGTATTGAGGTCACATGACTACGGTAGATGAGGAATTGTACCCTTGCACGCGGCGAAGCCGGTGACCGAACGTTACCGTAATTTACGTTACTCAAAAGCCTATGATACTATTACACAGTAAGATCGGCTTGTAACTTTCAAACAGTGCGTGCGATTTTGTTTTTGTGCTTGAGGCCGACTCATTTTCGGTCCTTTTAACTTTTTTTTGATTTTCCTTGGTGTCACAAATAATTTTTCATGGTCCACCACTGGCTCTGCAACATGCGCGCCATGCTAGAGAACGAAGCCAAATCAATGGTACATATATACGGACTTCCATTAAAAACCCGAAAAGTGTCTGTAAGGGTACCCGCAAACAAAGAGCCACCCTGACAGCAAAACAAGAAAATTTTATTTCTTGCCTACTTCAGATGTTCAGCCTACAGTCTGAGTTACCTTCACACAAAAATTGGATGAGTTATCGTCCATGGTTATCTTGGAGGACACAGGGTTTCATTAGTGGTGAAAATAAGCAAAACAGGACACACTCTGTGAAGAAGTTTCCTGTGATATGTTTTAAGACACAAGTTGTGTGGATTGCTTATGATGTTACTAACTGCCTCAAACGAAATTTGACTCGAAAACGTCATTAGAGAACCAGAACTTCCGGTGCACATCATTTTGTTAATAAATCTTATTTGATTTAAGGTGAATTACTTTCAAACCATTTTTATGCTCCAGTGACTGACAAAGAGACAAAGAACACACCCATATCCATTTGATCAGGTAAATAATTATGGCCGCTAACATAAAAATAAAGAACGTTTTGATTTTCATGTTTGTAGGTCATGTTCATTATTTAGGTGCCTTTGACAAACGAAAAGTAGGTCAAGACCAAACCGGCCGGATTTTTATGCACACGGACGCTAGTGACACTGCACATTGGTTGGCTTTCAGCTGTGTCCTCTGCAGATGCTCTCAATTTCACTTTGAATATCCTGTGAAGATAGTGTCACTGTTGACGTTATAATGATCGATGTGCGATTTTTAAGACTAAACATTCTATTTGCACACGACATAACATACTCTTAATAACATTTTCTAATAAATGAGGTCCAAATAACCCGGATTACAGTATATTTACGAAGAAAAGCGTTATGGTGAAAAATTCGCGTTTCTTTTGTTGATCAGTATATATAGAATCTTACATCGGTGTTCAGATGATACTGAGAATCTCACTCGAGTAGTTTTAGAACCTTATCCTACGAGCGAAAGCGATTAGGATAAGGTTTTAAGACCATCAGAGTGCGAGTAGGATAAGGTTTTAAGACCACCAGAGTGAGAATCTATTTGTTACTCACCCTTGTGTGTGTGTGTGTGTGTGTGTGTGTGTGTGTGTGTGTGTGTGTGTGTGTGTGTGCGTGCGTGCGTGCGTGTGTGTGTGTGTGTGTGTGTGTGTGTGTGTGTGTGTGTGTGTGTGTGTGTGTGTGTGTGCACCCAAATGAACACGCCAGCACGTTAAACTATGAACAGAGTTTGTGTGATTTGATTTTATAGGATGTCAAACCGTCGAAACTTTTGCCTGAGAAAACATTTGTGTGTATGGCTGGGACATCAATGAAAAGTACTTGGATGAGAAGAAAATAGTGTAAACTAGGCCCTTTTGCACTTGGAAGAAAAACATTTGACGTTTTAGTGTGATTTTTCAGCTCCCGAAAAACAAACCGAATAGCACCGTTTTCCGATTCACCAGCAAAAATTCTACATATCCGAAAATTCCCAGAACATTGCTTTCTTGGGCTTGCCTCAACTCAGATATTTTGAATAAGACTTTAATCATATATAACCCCTATCATTACTCTCAATGAAAACAAACAGGTCACTGACTATAAAATAATGTTGTGCTTTTAATTTTTTGTTAAATAGGTAAGGACATGTTAACCATTTCCACAAGACAGCTTCATTAACATTCATGTGCGTATTTATCATCTAACAGTCGGTTTAAAATCTTAGCGATTAGCACACTAAAAGGAAAGCTTTTGCAAAAATAATTCAGCTTTTTCAGCTTTTTTGTTTTTCAACACTGTGACACGGTGGCTCTATGGAACTTTCAAACTACAATAAAGATGTTATTTTTCCTGTCAGTCGAACTTTCAAACTACAATAATGCCTTCATTTTTTTCTGTCAAGCGCCGGAAACGTTAACTATTGTTACCAACATAATGTGTAATGACGTGCAATCTTTTTATCTCAAAGATCTTGTTGATAAAATGGCGGGAGATAGATCTAAAATCTCTCATTTTGCAGTAGCTGTCAGGGGCTTGTGCATTGACTTCAGCCCTCCACGTCAGTTTATGGTGGGATAAGCTCGCTAGGAAGGCAACTTTTTCGTAACTTCTCTTCTTTTTAATAGACGCTTTAGTTTTACAGTATACAGCACCGAAAGAGAGACTTAGCTGTACGCGAGTCTCTCTATCTCTCTCTGTGTGTATGTGTGTGTGTGTGTGTGTGTGTGTGTGTGTGTGTGTGCGTGTGTGTGTGTGTGTGTGAATACACGAAACAAAAACAAAAAATGATTAAAAAAAACCCGCCTATCGGCGTAAAACAATGGCCAAAACTGCATGTTCGCATACACACGATGAAATCCCATTGAGGAATCCAAAGCGAACATGCACGTAACAAGATTTACTCATTACAGAAAACTGTCTGTCACTCATTGAACTGTTTAATTTCTTTATGTATTTGGCGATTGTTTCATACGTTGTGAAACTGCCAATCGCCAAATGCAGTTATGGCCATTGTTTTAAGCCAAAAGGCGTTCCTTTTTTTTTGATCTGTTCTCCGTTAGCGAAAACATGTACTAGCTTGCTTGCTGTTGACTATCAGCTCTAACCATAAAGTTGTAACCTTCAGCCAGCAAATCTCACTGAAACAAACGAAAGCCACCTCTTAGATGTCGCCGTGTGTTTGAAATGTTCCCGAAATGAATATATTCAAGAAGATAGGAAGGTAGTTAGTTTTACAATTACCTCACACACGCACACTCAAAATCTGCATCGGTACTCACAGACTGGATCAGGATGCAACTGTGGTATTCCAAACGAAGTTTTTCACTTAAGGATTGTTTTTGATACAAACATTTCACCTATTAAGGATTGTTTTTGATACAAATTTTCCCTTAACTCATTCGAGACGTGCCGCCGCCGGATACGCGGCTTAAGCCGCGTATCCGGAGGCAGCACGTCTCGAATGAGTTAAGGATTGTTTTTCAATAAGAATGCAACATAATATTTTTAGTGACGTTTTCGATTACTATTTTTTACAATTATTGCGTCACCGTATAACGTCATGAATTCTTGCAAAGGAAGTGTGGAGTTCCATGCCATTATTTTCGCGTCCATGATGGCTTAAATTGGCTTGCTATTTTTAATTTCTTTATGAAAAGGCTAACACGGGCGCGCATCCATAGTGATTTTACAATTATTCCATGAAATGGTGATGCAAATCAACGAATTATAGTGGAATATGTCATCCCAGTACAGCTTCAATATCCACATAGTAAATATTGTGAGCCTGTCCACAAAATTAGGAATGAATACTACAGTCATTTAGAACAGGCTATTTGAAGAAAAAAAAAAGAGCTTGTATGTTCAATTATGGATGCGGAAATAGTTTCCAGAATGATGGCAATACTAACGAAAATGGCCATTGATGGCCGGCATGATTTTGGGTGTGTTCTCAGTGCTAATGACCGTAAATGATTTTTAAGAACACATGTTATGGCATGAGGCTGCATTTTGTGTGACGGTGTATAATCAAAACCCGCCAGTTTGACTGTTCGGCTGGCCTTCCCAAATCCGTTGCTGTTTGTGACTCTTCAAACACGCACTTGGTTTTAAGGACGCAGATAAGAGAAACTATTCTGCCAAAACATAAAAACACTCATCTATACTTTTGTTCTTTAAACGGTAATAACCAGTGTTAGAAGAGCTTTTGCGTTGTGTCTAGTGAAGGGCTGGGACACAAAAAAGTAACTTAAAGGAGTCATTCCAAAAAGCATTTCTATAGGTTTGAAATCACAGCGCTATCAACTTAAAAGACGTCTACAAGTGCACAGCAAGGGAAAATGGGATGACGGCTCGATGTTGTAACTATCGCCCTGTGTGACAGTGCAGACGTTACGTAAACTCAAACCAAACGTCTCCCAAAAACGAACTAGAGCGAGGTCACGGCCGATAACTAGCGAAACTTAGAGAGCACTCTAAACATCTCCAAGAGGCATATATCCGCATCAGCTCCCCAAGCCCCCTCCCCCCTCGTACCAGTTGCAGGAGATGGAGCGACCATGACAATTCAAGGGTAGTGTCAGATTAGCTTGGCGCCATATGGCGCCAGTCTAATCTGGCACTACCCTTGAATTGTCATGGTCGCTCCATTTCCTGCTGTAGTACTTCGGGGCTGAATATAAAGTACATGTTTTGTTATCAGTTGTTTATTGTTGGTATTTTGTAGGGTTGTTTGTTGTGAACTGTATTTTCGGGTGTGTCGATAAATGAAAATAAATTTCTGGTTCGAAAACAAAAAGCACAAAAAAATAAAATAAAATAACCCCACCAGAGAATGTATGCTCCTCTCAGACGGGTCAGAGGGCTGGCCTAGATACGTATGTCAAGCTGACACGGTTGGCGGTACCTCTGTTATGTACCGATATGTCGGGGGCAGATGAACCAGGGCGCTTTTCCGCGGTGTGTTTGTACCACTGAGAGCATGGCTGCCCTACTTTCCCTGTCCATACTCAGTTAGTCGTGCTGTATCAGCAATAGATATAGATTTTCATAAGCCCCTGCTGCACGGGAGGGGATCGTGAGACTCTATGCCTCTTGCAGATAGAACGGGATGGCCGTTGACCTACGGTGCCGAACAGACTGACTAACATGTCGACTGCATTTGAATTCAGTCGTTCGCAATTACAGCATGCAAGAGGCATAGATTCACATCAGCCCCTGCAGTCGCAGGGACTCATGAGAATCTATGACACTTGAAGATGGGACAAGAAGCTATCCCAGGCGGAATGGGGAAGCGATGAAGATACTACTACTACTAATATTCAAGATTCAGGCGACAGGCGCCAAGCTAATCTGGCACTACCCTTGAATTATCATGGTCGACCCATCTCCTGCTGTAGTGCGTCAGGGCTGAATGGGTTAAGTCTGCGTAAAGCTCTCTCCACCCGCTGCGGGAGGTCTGTTCCTGTGCCCAGAAGGGCCTTGAGGGCAGAACGTGAGTCAGACAGAATCAAGAAGTTCCTTTCCTTAGAATGATAAGCACGCTTGAGTGCCAGCAGAACTGCCTGCAGTTCTGCACTGAATACAGATGAGTGGTATGGGAGGCGGTGTTTTCTATATACACAGACCATATGCGTTGTCATACTGCCACTTCTTGTCTCAAAGGTCTTGTACGCCTACTCCAAAAAGAAGACAGTCTGGCTGAGTACTTTGCACAGATAGCAGTATTAGAGTCATGGTGCAAAGACAGTTTTCTGGATCTGAATGTACAGAAAACCAAGGAGCTCGTCATTGATGACAGGAAAGTTGATGATATTTTTGTACCTGTCTCCATTAATAATCAACCTGTAGATGTGGTCACTGAATTTAAATACCTTGGCACAGTTGTGGATAGTAGTCTGTCTTTTACTGGAAACACCGATCTGATTATGAAAAAAAAAAAAAAAAAAAAAAAAACCCAACGTCTGTACCTTCTTAGGAAACTGAGAAGTTTTGATGTTAGTTCCAAGGTTTTAGAATCCGTTTATAGGAGCCTGATTGAAAGCATACTGACTTTTAACATCCCTGCTTGGTATGGCAACCTCAGTATGAAAAACAGGGGCAGACTGTATCGTCAGAACAGCTGGGAAGATCATTGGCCTAGGACAGTACCCATTAGATGATATGTATAATAAGGCTGTCTGAAGAACAGCTGCTAGCATTGTCAGTGATCCTCGTCAACCACCATTTGATCAGTTTCAAAATGCTACCATCAGGCAGACGTTTCAACATGCCACTTGCCAAAAAGAATGTTTTTATACCAACTGCTGTCTCGATTTTGAACTCTTGTTTATAACGACGTGATGTATAATGTGTGATCTACTTAACATTACCTCCCATCTTGTGATAGATTGCTTGTGATAGATTGCTTGTGATAGATTGCCTGTGATAGATTGCCGCCTGTAACGATAATTTTAATGGAATGTTCTTATAGTGTTTATTCGTGTCTTGTTTTGTTGTTTTATGACGAGCCAAAAGGCAAATGTCTGTTGTGCTTTGACTCGAACAGACAATACAGTTGTATTGTATTGTATTGTATTGTATTGTATTGTATTGTATTGTATTGTATTGTATTGTAAATGGGCGTCTAGGATGGCGAGAGAACACACTCTCCCATTCTCAGACGTTGTCCCATCCGTATAAATACGACAATAGCCAGGGAAACGTAAAAGGAGTTCAGAGGCTATGTTGGTAGATGTCTGGTGGAGCAGAATCCTTCTTGTGAGCGGTCAAGTTCAGCAAGAGACCAGGAACTGGTAACAGCCACGTTGTAGTAGTGTGTTGCAGAGATTCCGAAACTTTGTCCAGGTCCACTCCGGCCATCTGCAGATGAGGTCGGACATGGAAGGAAAGTGGACGGACAGCTCCCGGGTGGGTATCGTAAATCTCTGCAAACGGCGGGTTAAAAACACAATCATGGGCAGGATTGTCTGGATGCGCCTTCAGCTTCAGAACATAGCGGAGCATGAGGCAGAAGCGGCGGAGCTTCAGAGAAGACTCGCCTGCCTCAGCGTACAGACTAGGAACTGGGGACGTCCTAAAGGCCCCAAGACATATTCGCAGACCTTCCAGCAAATACATGAATATTAATATACTATATCAATACATGAGTCAAAGAAGGGGAAACTGTACGGAGTGGGTATATATATATATATATATATATATATATATATATATATATATATATATATATATATATATATATATATATATATATATATATATATATATATATATATATATATATATATATATATATATGAATAAATAAAACCAGTCCAAGAAAGCTGGCACCACAAACTCCATATATGGATCCAAGCAGCAGTGAAATAACTTAAAATGTGAAGAAAGGATCCACAAACACCACGTAGTTTAGAAGGAGTTACACTTTTATTCTATGCACAAATTTTCGCCCTCTCAGCGAGGGCTTCTTCAGGAGAATACCCAGGTAACAGGTAACTAGGTAACAAAACATAATTTATGTGTGAGAATGTAGTGCGTCAAAATAGATACAGAATGTACACGCATACACTTTCAAATTCTAAATTATCGTAATACTTTTACATATATAGACTAAGGTACAAAAGCACGTGCACAAGTTCGTGATATTAGTGCGTCATTACTGATGATATGAAACTTTTATGAAACAGAGTATTGACACGCAGTGTGCGAAGGAAGAAATGTCGCAATGAAATATTTATAACAATAACGTCATCATCAACATTGACACAATCATCATTAGTAGAATTTTCAAACGTGCAGTCAAGAAAAATCTCAAAAACAGACAACAAACAACAATGGAACAAAACTGGCATCCAAGACGCTTCAGAAAGAGGGCTACAAAAAGTCGGCCCTTTGTCGCTACTAGGTGTTTTGATATCCCGGTCAGATGGTGCGGTTTGCGCTAAAGAGTTTGGTCGTGTGACGTAGGGACGAAAACAAATATATACCGCACCATGTGACCGGGATATCAAAACCCTAGTAGCGACAAAGGGCCGACTTTTTGTAGCCCTCTTTCTGAAGTGTCTTGGATGCCAGTTTTGTTCCATAAAAGATCATCAACACGGTCCAAAGTACAATGTTACTTAGTGTTGTTAGAAACAACAAGCACACTACTAGAGACTGTAACGCCATGAAAGTTTTTAGATTACGTCATCATTCTATTATGTATAAAATGTATATTCCTTTGTCCTCAGTCATGTCTGGCATGATCCATGTCGGAGATTTCTTCTTGATTTCTTTTACGAAAACATTGGAGGATTGAAAACAAATACGTTATTGGTAGCAGGGGCTTGCTGCACGGACCCTTGTAGGCCTTCGGGGGGTCAAAGTAACCATTGTACCACTTAGGCCTTCGGCCTTCGGGTTACAATGGTTCCGTTGACCTCCCTCAGGCCTACAAGGGTCCGTGTAGCAAATCCCTGCGACAAATAACTTATAATATATTACACTCAATCAAATTATCTCCAAGCGACGTAATTTTTCATTTCAATTCTGAGAATGCTCTGCTGTACTAATGCCATGGAATTCCAGGCTGGTAATCTTGCATTGTGTCATTGTGTCGCGGATTGCATCCCGAAAGCTTTATGTGAAGCAGTGAAAGAAGACAGACTAATTTTGAAAAGGCAACACCTAGGCAATTTTACCAGCCTGGAATTCCATGGCATTAGTACAGCAGAGCATTCTCAGAATTGAAATGAAAAATTACGTCCTTTGGAGCTTATCTCTTTGAGTGCAGTTTTGGCTTTGGGCGACGCCTTTGTTTAAAGTAAAGAATAATTACACCACAACATTGCCTAGGTGTTGCCTTTTCAAAATTAGTCTGTCTTCTTTCACTGCAGCACGACATAAAGCTTTAGGGATGCAATCCGCGCTGTACTAGTGGTGCTACCAGTAAATTCTGGAGGCGGATTCTAGTACGCGTATTTGCAATTTGTCAGGTTACGCCGTATGCAATACCTGGACGAGCCCCCCCCCCCCCCCCCCCAACCCCCACTCCCATTGGGTCGAAGTAGGCGGTAAAAAACTGAATCTACCCATATGGTCCAATATCTGTGTCGCTTCTGGTTGACTACTCACTAACCTAGGTGTTGCTGGCGCTGGTTGAATTGTACACATTCCATGGGGACTTTCTCAGCGCTGGCCGTACGATCGGTTGGATCCCTTACCCTTGCCTTTCGGGCGCCCGGTCGCCGACCTGCGGAGTGGTGCACGGGTGTGGGGCGGGGCGATCGTGTGCATCCCTTGGGGTTGTATGTGGTCGTCTCGTTGCGTGCCTGTGTGTATTTCTGTGGGTTGGTGGGTGTCTGTTGGGTGGGGCTGGTGGCTCTAGCTGGTTGTCTGTCCCTTCCCCCCCCCTTTGTCCTTCTTTTCCTTCTCTCTCTCTCTCTCTCTCTCTCTCTCTCTCTCTCTCTCTCTCTCTCTCTCTCTCTCTCTCTCTCTCACACTCTCTCTCACACTCTCTCTCTCTTTCTCTCTCTCTCTTCCACCCCCCTACCCCGCTCCCTCTCTCTCTACGCTTTTTCCCTTACCTTTCTTCCACTTCCTCCTCCCCTCCCCCCATCCCGCCCGCGTCTCTCTCTCTCTCTCTCTTTCTCTCTATCCCCCCCCCCCCCCCCGGTTGTTTTTTTGTTACCCTTGAAGACGGTTTCACAACTACATACTCTCCGCGTATACCTATATTCTATACTGAATTAAATTATTTGCTTTGTTTCAATGACTTATTACTTGTTGTGTACCGTGATAAATGCTGTGTTTTTTCCCCCGGGGTTCTACGGTTTTTCCCCGAGGTAGTCCTCAACTTGAAGGTGATATAAAGTTTGCCTTCGGGTTGGTGTTTAGCAGGCTTTGTGTATTAGACACTCAGCCTACTTCGTGCCCAAGGGTAATCCTCGTTCTCTCTCTGTCTCTCTCTCCGTCTCTCTCTATCTCTCTCTCTGTCTCTCTCTGTCTCTCTCTGTCTCTGTCTGTCTGTCTGTCTGTCTGTCTGTCTGTCTGTCTGTCTGTCTGTCTGTCTGTCTCTCTCTCTCTCTCTCTCTCTCTCTCTCTCTCTCTCTCTCTCTCTCTCTCTCTCTCTCTCTCTCTCTCTTTAACTCTGGCCTCACACACACACGCATTCCCTTTTGCTCGCTCTTGCGCGCGCTTAAACACACTTTTGTCTCTCGTGTTCAGTTTCTCTCCGAGTCTCTCTCTTATGAGTTTTTCGTTGACGTCATTTTTACTTTTTCCGTACTTTGTTATTCCTTTTCTTTTATTTTACGTCACCTCCTTCAGTTGCCACATTCCTTTTGCGAATGAAGATAAGTAGCGGCTGATCTCTCTGTTTGTCTATTTTGACAAAGGGTATTTACCCGAAATATTAATAAATTGTGTTGTACCCGTCCTTTCTAAGCGTGATTCTTTCTCCGTTGGGTATTTATTTGCATTTTACACGCTTGGCAGTCACCTTTTTGGTCTGGATTGGTCCAATATCTGTTTGGGCATATTCAGGCACTAGCCTCCCTCTTGGGGGAGGAGGGTGGGGGGTGTGGGGAGGACTGAATATTCTCCAGCGGATTGCGGGGTTCCTGGGGGTAGTCCCTATTGCTTTATGCGGTAGGTGTTCAGTGGAGGGCTGAAAATGATAGGTCTGTCATTCCTTCTCTCCCATTACCCTCTCTTTCTAGATCTAGTTAGCGATGCAGTCGCAAAAAGGGCAGCTGATGTCCTGATGACACAATGCACGCGCTTACCAGCCTGGAATGTATATATATAACGTTATTTGTTAGCAGGGGTTTGCAACACGGACCCTTGTAGGCCTGAGGGATTTCAAAGGAACCATTTGTACCCCGAAGGCCAAATACCAATAACGTATTTTTTTCATTCCTCCAATGTTTTCGTAAAGGAATCAAGAAGAAATCATCCGACCTGGATCACGTCAGACATGATTGACGTCAAAGGAATATTATACATTATACATAATTGACTTATAACGTGATATAAAATATTTCATGACGTTGCCGTCTCCAGAGTGCTTGTTGTTTCGAACAACAGTAGGTAACTTTTTATTTTAGAACGTTTTGGTGATCTTTTATAGAACAAAACTCGCATCCAAGATGCGTCACAAAGAGGGCTACAAGAAGTCCGCCACGTGTCGCTGCAAGGGTTATTGTAGCTCGGTCATGTGGTACAGTTTGCGCTAAAGGGACTGGTCGTGTGACGTAGGAATGAAAAAAAAAAAAAAAAAAAAAAAAAAAAAATATATATATATATATATATATATATATATATATATATATATATATATATATATATATATATATATATATATATATATATATATATATATATATATATATATATATATATATATATATGTTAGCAAGCTAGGACATGACATCCTCATGAGCAAAACCTTTTTGGGCCAATGTCTGCCTCAGCTCGCCCAAGCACAGCTGTGTACGGGTCAACTCAAACCGACGTTGCCTTATGGACCTTTTGCTTACTGAGACCGAAATGTGTTATGGCACATGTTAAATATACAGGCTGAAACTTCAAGCCGAAATATTCGCATTTGCAAGCACATACCCAGAGCGCAAAGGCCATCGGGTCGACGTTGGCCTCCGTTGGCTCGTGCGCGGGCCAACAGCGGCCGATGTCGGCCCGACGCTCTTTTGCGTATATGGTAATTAGTGGTTGCGTCTTGTTACCAGGGTGCTTTACAATACTTGTATCTTTTTACCAGGGTGTGTTTACAATACTTATGTAACTCCTTTAGACCATGCACCACAGCAAGATATTGGATCGACCATGATGGTCCTAGGGATGATTGTCTGTTGCAGAGACTGCGAAAACTAGCATCCGTGATACAAGTTCTCGTGGGTCTAGTGATGTCAAAAAGATTATGTATATTGCAAACAGTAGGTTATCTTTACATAAAGTGCCAGGAGTACGCTAAACAAAGTGCACGGAGTACGTGAGATATATATTTACTTTATTTAACGTTACGTTATATTTATATGACGGTGTACATGGAGACGTTTCTTGGTTTTTATGAGTTAATATTGAAGAAAACCTTGGATTTGTGTCGTATGTGATTCCACTTCAAGATTTTAACATCATTAGTGTGGCGTCATTATTGCTGTTTTGTTACAACATTGACGTGCATTGGCCCACAGAAGTGGTCTATAGAAAATCTCACGATGCACGTTTTACAAGCACCTATCAATAGTGTTTTTTTTTTGTTTGTTCGTTTTTTTTTAAATTTTTTTAATTTTACTCCGGGCACGAAAGTTAAAGTCTCATATTGATTAAAATGCGATTCGCAAGCAATCCGTACAGAAAACTAACTTCAGCTTATCTTTTAACATTTGCAGTCACATTATATTAATCTTTACGCTTGCACCCAGCATAGAATTACCAGACTGACGAAAAATGACGCGGCACAGCCTTTTGTTCCAAGACCAAACCAACATCGAACAACCTAGGGTCTATGGGCGGAAGTGTGCGATTGGCCGCGGATTGACGTCATTTCTTACGTCATACCCCGTCGACGAAAGATGAGGTGGTAAGGGTTTGGTTCCAACACTACTCCGTTTTTGAATGTGCTGGGGTCTGGCGGCGGGAGTGGGTGCTTTACCGGCGGGTAGATGTCAAACTTCTGTAACAGCGTGGTGACGTACAGAAAGACGCGCGTGCGTGCGAAGTTTTCACCGGGACAGCTCCGCTTGCCAATGCCAAAGGGGAGAAAACTGGAAAGAAATATGTAATTGATGTTACACGACTATCTTGGCCGCTCATAGAGTTTACGTTCAACGTGTTTTTGACTTGGCGGTGTCTACGGACAAAATAAAGACATTTTCGACGAAAACTAATTTGCTGTTTAGTGTTTGTAGGAAACGCTATGGCCTGCCAGGGCCTTGGTCCAACTCAGTGGTATGTCTGGCCCGAGTATGACCACATCGCTGCAAGTCCATTTTGTGAAAAGCGAAATTTTCATTGCAATACAATTAGGCATTGAATCGTTTGTGTTGGGTTACTTCGAGGGTTACTTTACGCTTTTCACAAAAATGAACTTACTGCCTTTGTGTTCATAGGGCAGACTGCTAAGAAGTATAATACATCAGCATAGTACGGACCCTATGTAAGAATGTGGAGGCCGGTTTTAACTTTCTGAGAGAAAATGCCTGAACCCCTTCCCAGCCACTGTACGTACATTTTTGTTTTTGAAATCTTGGATCATTCAACGGCGGAAACCAAGACGTTCAAGAAACATGGATACAAACTGGTCTCAGCAAGAGGCATAGATCCACATGGGCCCCCGAGGTCGCGGGGGCTCATGAGGATCTATGTCTCTTGCGGTTGGATCGTGTTCACTTTTTTTCTCGGCAGTGAAAGGTTTAATTCGTGCGAATAATCCGTTTAAAATGAATTCAGGACGCCAGACATGGGCGGATCTTTGAAAGGGAGTTCCAGGGTTGCATCCTCCTCCTCCCCCCAACCCCACACCCCCTACACACACACACACACACACACACACACACACACACACACACACACACACACACACACACACACACACACACACACACACACACATGGAAACTTTCTTTCGACATGTGACTGGTTGGCCCTTGTGTTACGCACGGTACGAATTCGCCATGTGAAGGCAAAAGGCAGTAAGTCAATTTTTGTAAAAAGCTAGATTTTCATTGTATTACCATGAAAATCTCGCTTTTAACAAACCAGGATTCACAGTACTACTTCTCTCAACCTCCACCCGTTTACCTCTGTCTGACAGGGTGCGTAAGGGGCAGCAGCTGACCAGTGACGTCATCCAGGAAACGCTCAGGACGGAAAAGGTCAGGGTCAGTGTAGACTTCCGGGTCATGGTGAAATCTCCAGGTGTTGGCGAATACCTGAAGTGACATCACAAAATTCAGTTGAGATCTATAGAAATCACGTCACACCTGACTTCCAAATTAAATCATAAGCTCTCAGTTCGACCGATAAAATGCCATCTTTAAGCTGGCGAGTGTTCATTTCGACCGATAAAATGCGAGCTTTAGTTGGCGAGTGTTCAGTTCGACTAATAAAATTCGAGCTTTAGTTGGCGAGTGTTCAATTCCACCGATAAAATGCAAGCTTTGGCCGGCGAGTGTTCAGTTTCACCGATACAATGCGAGCTTTGGCCGGCGTGTGTTCAGTTCCACCGATAAAGTGGTGTTTAGGCGTGGGATGAGTGATAAACATATTTTAAACGGAGGGTAAGAGGACTGAATGCGTGGGTGGGGGGCGGTGTCCGGTGGTAGCCGAAGTACTGAGTAGGCGATGGAATTTCCCAACTGTGGAATGCTATGATGAGAGATGGAGATTGAGAGAGAGATAAAGGGTGGGAAAGTCTGGAGGGGTTGAGTGTGTAGGCGAGGATGAGAGGCGTGATAGTGTGTGGGAGGTAGATGTGTGGGCGGTACAGGAGTGACTAGGGAACGGTACCGAGGAGTACGCCAGTCATTCTGGTCGGCGGGGCAGCAGCCGCAGCTCACGCGACAGCTAGAATTTGAAATCGCTCCCATCCCAAATCAGCGAGAAAGAAGGCTTTACTGGAAAATAGTGAGATGGACCGTATTTTCATTGACTGGGGCCTCGACGAAGAGGTGCAGAGTGCCCTGATCAGGAAAAAGTTCATCTCTAGGCAAGCACTACTGTTAATGTCTGACGAAGACATTGACGCTCTGGCGCAGTGCTCCGTGCAGCGGTGGCCAAATTCCAGGTGGACAACGGCGGTGGCCCACTGTGCGACGGACTGGGAGGGGTAGCGGACAACAGCGGCAGTAGAACGTCACAGACCCTGCAGGACGCCCTATTCAGTACACACCACAGCGGTGCCGGACTGGATGAACTGTTGCGACAGCCTGTGCGTCAGTGGCAACAGTAGCGGGGGGATTGGGGCAGCAAAAGGTGGGACCCCGTTACGTATAGTAGATTTTCTGTCTTCAGCAGCAGTGGCAGAGGAAGAAGTGGCACTTGGGGGTGGTGTCACTATAAAGGTGAACAGCAAACCGAAGTTGGACAAGGTTTCCCCCGCACATTGGATAGTGGCAAACAGCCCTAATATGGCGGCCCTTATGGACAAACCAACCGGGTTTCATGCCGCACGCCTACCTCAAGTACTCGGCGATTTTGGGGGAGCTGGCGGCCAGATACACCTGGCTAAGTGTCCTGCTGTTCGACGATGGGTATCGTCAGCGACAAGCGGCCGAAGCATTCCAGTGGGGCACGGACGCCTCACACCTGTCCACGGTGGTGCTGCGCAACCGTACTGGGCAATCGGTGATGCCCGCTGGCTCACCTGCTCGCAGAACAGGAGGAGGGACGGCCGGACCGCGCCTACAACGTCCCATCGGCCCCTCTGGCAGAGAAGTGTGCCTGCAGTACAACAGAGGCCGAGGTTACTGCACCTACGGCGTACGCTGCCAGCTGGACCATGGGTGTGCCACCTGCGGAAGAGATCACCCGGCGCGGGAACATCGTGACACACCTGCAGCAGCGGCAGGTGGCAAACACGGGACAGCCTAGGACACAGCGCAGCAGGTTGCGCAAGGCGAGGTAGGCCCCACCCATTCTAGCACTTCTTACCATAACCCTTATATTGCACTAAGTCTATACAACTGTCAACTGTTAGGTTCTGGAGCGTCCATTAGTTCAAAGCTTTTGGTGTGGCAAGACGAATTAGCTTCTGATAAAGACAAAAACGTTCTCCTTGAATGTATCGAACAAGGTTTTTATATCACGGACAAACATCAGCATGTTAGATCTGTAGAGCAGAAAAATTACACATCTGCCTTAAAAAACAGAGTAGCGGTAGAAAAGGAGCTCATCGATCAGATACTTGAAACAAAGGTCCATTATATTGTAGCATCTCAAAAACCAACCATTGTTGGCGCTTTGGTTGTGATCCCAAAAGACGACAACAGCATACGCCTGATACATAACGGCAGCAAGCCTGTAGGATTTGCAAAGAACGATTAGTCAGTACCTGAGATAGTAAAATTCCATACTCTAGTGGAAGCGTGCGGGCTAGCTAAGTCCGGCTACTGGGGCGCGAAAGTTGACCTTAAGGAGATCTGTGTGTATCCATCCAGATAATTACCAAGTCACAGGCCTAAAATGGATTTTTAACGGCGAGCTGAAGCCTACATACATGTTCGATAGTAGGCTACCCTTTGGTAGTAATGTGGGCCCTTCGCACTTTCACAGACTCTCGCAGGCAGTTCGCAGATGTATGTTACGGCGCGGCATGACAGGGATAGTAGCGTATATTGACGATTTCTTCATAGCAGCTTAGTCCAAAGAGGAATGCACTCAAATGATGATGACACTCATTGCCCTTTTATGCAGATTAGGGTTCAATATTAGCTGGCCTAAGGTGGTGGGGCCTACACAAACCATTACATTTCTCGGGATCCAGATCTGCACCCGCACAAGCACCTTGTCATTGGGCGACGACAAGCTACAGCAACTTCACAAACGCTTGCAGCAGTTTCAAGGCAAAACACGCGCGATAAAGCAAAGCTTGCAGTCGCTAGCAGGGTCCCTTAACTGGGCGTGTCAAGCCATCAAGGAAAGCAATTTTTTTCTCAGGCGGATTCTTGATACGATTAAACCCCTTCAGCAACAAAGGCATAAAGCAAGACTCTCACGGGAGTTTCATGCAGACTTACAGTGGTGGCTATCTTACATGCATGTTTTTAATGGCACTGTGTATTATGACTCACAAAGCAAGGAACATATCTATGTTGATGCATGCAACCTGGCGGCAGGCGCGTTCTGGAAAAGGAGATTGGAATTATACACTGTTCTCTTCAGACATGCCGGCAGCCAAGGACTTGCATATTAATTATAAGGAGGTGTGCGCGGTGGTGCAGGCAGTCAACCGGTGGGGCCCCTCATGGCGAGGGAAACAGGTGGTCATTCATACGGACAGCACGGTGACAAAGGCTATCATTAACAAAGGGAGCTCAAAAGACCGCTATGTCAATAGTCTGTTGAGGAAGATGGCATGGGAGTGTGTGAGAATGAATTGCAGCGTGTCAGCGATGCACGTGGCTGGTAGTGTGAATGTGTTTGCCGATACTATTTCCCGATACTATATTAACTGCTGCCCATGCTAGGACAATTGCTAATGAATTGGCACCGGGGCCGACAGCCTGACACCTACCTTCTGAATCACATGTCACAGTCAGCTCTTGCTTTTGTGCTGTCTAGGTGCCGGATCTAGGCTCAGATACCAGCTACTGTAGGAGGTGGCAGGATATCGTGCCAGTGTCTTTGCCGACAGCACCAAGAAAACATATCAGACTCACTTGCGCTCTGTCGACTCTCAGTTTTTGTGACCAAATGAACATCCAGCCGGTACCGGTGTGTGAGAGAACAGTGGCGCAGTACGCGGCCTTTTTGGCCAGGACACTGCAGCCCAGCTCCGTGGCACAATACCTCAACATTGTTCGCCTTTTGCATCCCTAATAAAATACAACCGCACCCATACCAGGACTCGTGGATGGTGAAAAGCACATTGCGGATAATTGAGCGAACAAAAGGCTGCCCTCCTAACCGCAAGACGCCGATGAGCCTGCAACTTCAGATTAAACAAAAACTTGATTTGTGCAGCTCTATGGACTGTGTCTTCTGGGCAGCGATAGTGGTTATGTTCTTCGGACTGCTTCGACGATCCAATCTTTTCCAAGAGGGTGCAGGCTTCGATCCTATAAAACAACTCACTAGAGACTGCTTTGTTGTGAATGACAACAGTAATGTCAAGATACTGGTTAGATGAAGTAAGACAATTCAGAAACGCAAAAAAACCTCTAGTGATCGCGTTGCCGGTCATGTTGCGTCACCCTCTGTGCCCCGTGACGGCAGTGATCAGTATGTATAGAGCGCTAGGCCCAGCGCCGCCTAAGGCACCGACCTTCCCCATTCGGGGATCAGAGTTCAACAAACGGTTGCGAGAACTGACCTCTGCTGCTGAAGGGGTTTATACAAGCCACCGCTTGCCTTTGCGGGGCTACCTGGGCCCTGTCTTGTGGAGTGCCTGGCGAGGTGGGGAAGTGTTTGTGGGACTGGAAAAGTACTGCATACCTATGATACTTGGACCAAATACCTCAAAATATTCAAGATTTCTACAGAAGCGTACTTATTCAGAGAATACTGTCACGACCCTGCTTCCGGGGCGCGAGCTATGAACCCTGACACTCGAGACACACCCAACCCACACTAACACAAACCTAACACAAACACCAGAGGAACAATAACGACGACATTTATTAAATATAACCCTAACAATAACCAACTATACCCTCATTCAATCCTAACCACACGCTCACACGTCACATTCATACACACATACGCAAACTCCAAAAACAGATTAACCACTATACACAATACAAATTATATATTAAACTAAATATCCCTAATAAAATACAACCGAACAATATATAACTAAAACTACTATCCTTAATACAACGAAACTGAAAAGCTTAAACCCAAAAGCCACCGGACCCCGACGGAAGCACAAGCGTCAGGCGCTAATGCCAGTAGACCAACGCCTTTGCTTCCTCGAAGAGTCCCTCACAGCACGTGGCTCCTTAAGTAATATAGTATGGCAAATAGCACAATATCAAATATACGATCAACCAAATATTAATAAACCAAGCTGATTAATAAACTGGGCACTGTGGCGCCACTCGGGATGAATATGAAAGATTAACATTTTTTACCTTGCTTGTGTCTGCTACTTTACCTCACTGTTTTACTACTCACTAACCAGTTAGGTGAGGTTGGCGTTGATTGATATGTACATTTCCCTTGGGGACTTTCTCAGCGCTGGCCGAACGTTTAGTTGGATCCCTTGCCCTTCCCTGTCGGGCGCCGGGTCTCCGGCTCACGGTTTGATACGCGGTTTTGGGGCGAGGCGATCGTCTGCATCCTTTGGGGATGTATGTGGTCGTCTTGTTGCGTGCCTGTGTGTTTTTCTGTGGGCTGGTGGGTGCCTGTTGGGTGGGGTTGGTGGCTCTGGCTGGTTGTCTTCCGCCCCCACCCCACCCCCTTTTTTAAATTTTAATTTATTTTTTTTATTTATATATTTTTTTAAATTTATTTTTTTATTTATTTTTTCCCCCTCTCTCTCCTTCTACCTCTCTCCCTTTTTCTCCCCCCCCCCCCACCCCCTTTACCACTTCTCTCTAGCCCTCTTTCTCTCTTTACGCTTTTTCCTTTTCCCTTCTTCCCCTTCCTCCTTCCCCCCCCCTCCCCCTCCCCCCCGTCTCTTTTTCCCCCGCCCCCCTTATATTTTTTTAGTTACCCTTGAAGACGGTTTCACAACTACCTACTCTCCACTTATACCAATATTCTCTTACTGAATTTGATTATTTGCTTTGTTTTCATGACTTCTTACTTGTTGTGTACCGTGCTAAATGCTGGGTTTTTTTTTCCCGGTGTCCTCCCGTTTTTCCCCGAGGTAGTCCTCAACTTGAAGGTGATATAAAGTTTGCCTTCGGGTTAGTGTTTAGCAGGCTTTGTGTATTAGACACTCAGCCTACTTCGTGCCCAAGGGTACTCCCCGTTCGTTCTCTCTCTCTTTCTCTCTCTCCGTCTCGCTCTCTCTCTCTCTCTTTCTCTGGCCTCATCTACACGCCTTTTCTTTTTGCTCGCTCCTGCACGTGCTTGCACACACTCTTGTCTCTCGTGTTCAGATTCTTTCCGAGTCTCTCTCT
The DNA here is from genome assembly GCA_036245525.1 of Semisulcospira habei. NCBI lineage: Eukaryota > Metazoa > Mollusca > Gastropoda > Semisulcospiridae > Semisulcospira > Semisulcospira habei. The sequence goes on from BTPG01000002.1 coordinate 30,562,871, forward strand.
TACGATTTTTCGTTGACGTCATTTTTACTTTTTCCGCACTTTTGTTCTTCCTTTTCTTTTCTTTTACGTCACCTCCTTCAGTTGCCACATTCCTTCTGCCAATGAAGATAAGTAGCGGCTAATCTATCTGTTTGTTTGTTTGTCTATTTTGACAAAGGGTATTTACCCGAAATATTAATAAATTGTGTTGTACCCGTCTTTTCTAAGCGTGTTTCTTTCTCCGTTGGGTACTTCTTTGCATATTACACGCTTGGCAGTCACCTTTTTGGTCTGGATTGATCAACCAAATATGTTTACCAACACACTAAGGAAGATCGAGAAAAAGGAATATTGTTCATAAGCTACTACATCTCCTCAGCGGGAGCACGAACGACAAATTCGAATTAAGCTAATGCGCTAACGCCAGTAGACCAACGCCTTTGCTTCCTCGAAGAGGCCCTCACAGCACGTGGCTCCTTAAGTAATATAGTATGGCAAATAGCACAATATCAAATATACGATCAACCAAATGTGTTTACCAACACACAAAGGAAGATCGAGAAAAAGGAATATTGTTCATAAGCTACTACATCTCCTCAGCGGGAGCACGAACGACAAATTCGAATTAAGCAAACTAGACATTCACAGCACAAAGCTTTTTTAACTAACAATGTTTCGGAATAAACAAAGCTCCTTTAACTAGCAACGTTTCAGAATAAACAATATCGCGTATACAAATGGAGCAAACGTCCTTAATCTAACATGACTGAAAGTTGAATTAACTCAGCATAATTCACGTCACTGGACCTTCTCGCCGGAAGCACAACCGTTAAGCGCAGCTCAGCTCGACGCTCTTGCTTCCGCGATAAGGTCTTCTGTAACACAGGCTGCTTTTAAATAATACAATCTCTCAAAATGTCACTGTGGCAAAGCTCCTCTCACAATACAGTCACTACGAGGAGACGAAATAAATATCACAATGTTCTTTACAAGATTATATGCAAACAAAACTTTGCTTAAACCGGTTAGAAATATTTAAACGCGACGACCCGACATGACTAAACGAGGCGCGCTGCGACACTCGCGAAGGCACCCAGGTTCGGCGTAGCCCCACAAGGCGGAGTGACACAGTCAGCCTCCACTCTCAGTACTCCATTAGATTAAGAACCAGATTTGGATGCACTAAAACACAGGTGCAAAAATACACATAAATAACTAACAAAAGAAACAAAATAATCACATCACCCTTCCCGCAACTTCAACTGCCGTCTCTTATATTCCTTCACCACTCTCCCGCAACAATAAATTCAACCTCAACATATTCCCTTCACCTCTCTCCCACAACAATAAATTCAAACTCAACAAAATACATATTTACACGTCACCACGTGACTCACTTCCGAATACACCCTCCGACGCTAATTACTGAGACGACCTTAGCGCCTACTCGGCGTTAAACCTCAATAACTAATCCGCCGCCAGATACTCTAAATATTACAAATACGACGGATGGCATTCCCTTCTACATTCTATTCTCTTCTATTCTGCACCTGCCCCCCAATACACTAGCCAAAATAATAATAACAGAACAAGCAAACACAAACCCCCCCCCCCCCCCCCCCGAGCAAATAGCCACTAACGAATTGTTGCGTGTACTCACTGTCATCCGTGAAGACGTCCCGGCTAGAACGAAGACAAACAAGACAAGTAAAGTCGTCACAGCTCTTCTTCTCTCCTTCCTCGGACACCGGCTCTGGGGACGATCCAAAACCGTATCGTGGGGCCGATACAACCGACGGACACAGCTGCTTGTGGCCTCCAGCAAATGGCGAACCCCGCTTGGAAAACCACCCTCGGAGACTGTTGGCAAAAGACGACTGCCTCGTTCGCTGGTGGAAATGCGACTGTCTTAAAAATTTGGACACCGTTAGGTTAGCAAAAAAAAAAAACGCTCACTAAGTCTTGTGATGTAAAAACACGTGAAACAACCACCCGATCGCGTGTAGATTGAACGATCACGTGTGGTACGCCAACATCCAAACTGTCGCACGGCAGCAAATACTCGTGTACAGGCCACATAGTAGACACCTATGCTATCGCTACCCGGTGACTAACTAAATCCTGTCACCCTTCTAAACTTACTCCCCTACATAAAATAGACGAAAAAAACCCGAGTCGTGACAAATACCGACACCTTGAACACTCCACTTTTCTTTCAATTGGATGCAAAAACTGGCGTTTTCCCGTTAGGTTTGGGCAGGAAACAACCAGTAAACCTACTGGTTGGGTTAGATGTTGTCTTACATGTTTGACAAGTGAGAGTCACGGGAATAAAACGCCTCCGTTATTTATGCCCAAATGACAGGAAAGTGTTGCCGGGTTCAGTGTATAAGCATGAGGAAGTAGTGTGGAGTTGAGCGTGAGACTGAGGTGTGATAGTGAGAGCGTGTGGGTGGATGCAGAACGGGAGCGATGCGCGCTGATCTGACAAAACCTCACCCAATATCTGGTCCGGAACTCTGGCCAGCCATTAATTGGCCGAGAGGAGGGATGATGTCAGAACAGGGGCGCAATGGTGGGAAGGAAAGAGTTAGGAGGAAAGGGGAGGGAGGGGGGCATGAAAGTGACTGGAGTTTAAGTGGTGTTTTGGCAATGGATGAGTGATAAACATATTTTAAACGGAGGGAAAGAGGACTGAATGCGTGGGTGGGGGGCGGTGTCCGGTGGTAGCCGAAGTACTGAGTTGGCGATGAAATTTCCCAACTGTGGAATGATATGATGAGAGATGGAGATTGAGAGAGAGATAGAGGGTGGGAAAGTCTGGAGGGGGTGAGTGCGTAGGCGAGGATGAGAGGCGTGAGAGTGTGTGGGAGGTAGATGCGTGGGCGGTACAGGAGTGACTAGGGAACGGTACCGAGCGGTACGCCAGTCATTCTGATCGGCGGGGCAGCAGCCGCAGCTCAGGCGACAGTTAGAATTTGAAAACCCACCATCCAACCCCAATCAACCACCATTGTAATCTGCTGCATATAAAGTGTCCTTAATTCTATTTCTTTTGTTTTTGATAAGCATGTTGTCTGTAGCACATGATAAGTCTGACAACTAACTGTACATTTATTTTGTTGTTTTGTTATGAGATAGTACTATACATGAACTGAATTGCCTCGGCTCAGTTGTACGCACGGTGTTTTATGGAGGTCCTTTTTGTGTTCGGATTTGTTGTTTTGTTTTTTAGTTTTGTGTGTACTGTTGCAGTGGGGTGGTGGTAAGGGGTGGGGTGGGGGGGGGGGGGGCAGGAAACAACCAGTAAACCTACTGGTTGGGTTAGATGTTGTCTTACATGTTTTATAAATGAAGGGAAAAAAACGCCTCCGTTATTTTTGCCCAACTGACAGGAAAGTGTTGCCGGGTTCAGTGTGTAATCGTGAGGAAGTAGTGTGGAGTTGAGCGTGAGACTGAGGTGTGATAGTGAGAGCGTGTGGGTGGATGCAGAACGGGAGCGGTGCGCGCTGTTCTGACAAAACCTCGCCCAAGTTCTTGTCCGGAACTCTGGCCAGCCATTAATTGGCCGAGAGGGGCGATGATGTCAGAACAGGGGCGCACTGGTGGGAAGGAGAGAGTGAGGTCGGGGAAAGGGGAGGGAGGGGGCCATGAGAGTGACTGGAGTTTAAATGCGAGCTTTAGCTCGCATTTTATCGGTCGAAATGAGCACGAGTGATTTATTTTGCCTGACGTGAGGTCGGGCGTAATTTAATTAATTCATTTATACATTGACTTTTGAAAGGTGTTAGATTAGAATCGACATATTCTTTTCTCTTCGACTGAAATGGTGCGATACCGAAGATGGGTCCGTCTGACTTTACCCCACCTCCCTGGCTGATCGTTATATGGTATTGCAACAAAACACTCAAAAGTGCAGCGGCGAACGCACAACCTTTATCTCCACACGTAAACTGAGACATGCAGCCTTGAAACACATAGTGCATCTTGCAGACGGAGCCGTATGACTGCATGTATCCACTGAATGTTGATTGCGTAGGTATTTTGTGACCTTCGTCTTCGGGGTACAATCACTGATGTGACCTCCCTCAGGCTTACAACTGAAGTTGACTGTTGCACAGCACTGCTCTTACATACTAGTGTCAAACACCCCGCCTCCCACCCCCCCACCCCCCCCCAATCCCCCCCCAACACCCCCTCCATCCCCCACACATTCATATATACACACTCTTTCAACACAAACTACTCACTTTGCATCCTTTAGGAATCATATATCCTTCCAAATCAATGCTTTCCCTGAGTTGATGGGGAAAACCCAGAGGAACTATGGAAGCCAAGCGCAGGGTTTCAATGACTGCGGCCTCTGTGTAGTGGAGATCACTCCTGTCAGCCACTCGGGGAGGACGTTCCCCGATGACTTCATCAACCTCTTTCTGGATTCTGCGCGTCACTTCCGGGTTGTGGGCCAGGAAAAGGAACATGGTTTTCAGGGTACTGAAGGAAGTGAAGTAACCTGCAAGCAAACAAACAAATACATTTATTTTCTCTGCGCGGCGGCCGACTTATTTGACATTTCTGCGCTGCTGGTATAATTGTGGCCTACTTCAGGGCGTTAGTTCTCGACACGTGCACTCTAAAGTCGCCTGCTTCAATAATTGCCTGTCGTGGGGACGGACAAATTGTGTATTTGAACCCGGGCGTGGAGGACTTCCATAACTGAATAACCAAGTACATTCATGGAGAACGGATAGAGATAGTGTGAGCAGGAGGCAAAGAACGTCATGAGCCCGCGCAGATGCGGGGGCTCATGAGGTTCTATGCCTCTTGTCGTTGGGCGTTGGTCGCATTTTCTCTGCAAAGGAGAAACACGTTCGTTAACTCATTTTGCCCGCGTCACACCACAACAAGTTATGTCTCAATCATGATAGTTCAAGGGTGGTGGGAGAATAGCTTGGCGCCGATAGGCGCCAAGCTATTCTGCCACCACCCTTGAACTGTCATGGTCGATCTGTCTCCTGAATTTGTAATGCAGTCCTCAGAGGATAACTCCAAAATGTGGATATTTGTACCTCGGGCACAGTGAGTTAAGAGACTGTGCACGAAGAGGCTTCATGCACATTCCTTCTTTGGCCCTTGTGTAAACAAACCTTGATACCTGCCAGTGGACGAATCTTATAATTGATACCCAAAGTCCAGACCGAAAATGTGACTGTCAAACCCGTAAACTCCTAACCAAGAATGATACACGCCTAGAAAAATCAAGCAGAGGACAATGTATTTTGTACTTGTCCTTTCTAAGCGAGTTTCTTTCTTTGCTGGGAATTTCAGTACGTAAACGTTCATGTGAAACATGAACGTGTACGTAACACTGTAATACAGTGGCCAGAAAGCTTTGAAATAGTAACAGCGGTCTCCCGTGTAGTTTGCAATATATAATGACGATCGGATAGTTCCGAAAGTTTCATTTCTATGGCTCGTCAGTATATTACTTGCGGCAGAGACACGTTCAACTAGCAGTCTATCGGAGAAATGAGACTAAGCATTCTTTTCTGGTCTGTCGGGTGGTTGTGAGCAATGCACCTGCCCTAGTTGACTACACAGTAAACTCTTATAGAACCTTTAAAAACCACTTTTATCGATTAAAATCACCCCAAACCATAATTATGTCCTAGTCTTAACGCGCGGTACTATCTGGGCCGACAATCGCATCGTACACCTCTAGGCGGCTGGCAAGCTTGAGAGTGCGAACAGCCACGGCTTACTCTACACTAGAATCAATGACATCGCACTCCTAACGTAAGCGGGGAAAAAAGTCTGAAAGTGAAACAGACAAACCTTTACGATTCATCGTCACGACTGTAGATATCCAACGTTCAAATTGTTGGCTCTACAAAGTAGCGAAACTCAACAGAATCAGCGATGAGATGCGCAGACGACAAAAATAAAGCTAAACTGTCTGTTAAATTTGTTTGATTTTGTGTGTGACTGGATTAATGTTCTGAAAGGTAGACGTTTCTATTATACCATAGAAGAGTAAATGTTCGTATATTATCATTTCTAGACAGACCGAGCGACTCCATTCTCAAACCGTTTGAATCAGAGTCACCGAGAGCGAAGCTCGAAGTGACTAAGAATCAAACAATTTGAGAATGGGAATATGTCTAGAAATGATGGTATACGAACACTCCTCTTCTATGCTATAATATAAGTTATTGGTAGCAGGGGGTTTGCTACACGGACCCTTGTAGGCCTGAGGATGTCAAAGGAACCATTGTACCCCGAAGGCCGGAGGGGTACAATGGTTCTTTTGACCTCCCGAAAGCCTACATACAAGGGTCCGTGCAGCAAACCCCGGCTACCAATAACGTATTTGTTTTCATTCCTCCACTATTTTCGTAAACGAACTCAAGAAGAATCTTCCGACCTGGATCACGCCAGACATGACTGATGTCAAAGGAATATCCATTTATACATAATAGACTTATGACGTAATTTAAAATATTTCATGACGTTGCCGTCTCCAGTAGTGTGCCTGTTGTTTCGAACAACACTAAGTAACTTATTACCTTAGAATGTTTTGGTGATGTTTTGTAGAACAAAACTCGCATCCAAGATGCATCACAAAGAGGGCTACAAGAAGTTCGCCATTTTTTTGTTTTTTGTAGCTCGGTCAGGTGGTACCGTTTGCGCTAAAGGGATTGGTCGTGTGACGTAGGGATGAAAACAATAGAAATTGTTCGCTTGAGGACAAGGAGGCTAAGAATTCACGCACCAGCAGAAATGATGTCCAGAATAATTGCCTTGACGACTCCATCTGTCAGCCACTGGTTTTCTCCTTTTAGCTGTTCGTCCAGCAGGACATCCACGATGCCTCTTTGACAGCTGGGGGTGTGGCTGTCCTGAAGTTTACACAATGAAATACAATTGTAAATTCGCATGATGGTGAGCAAAAGAAATGCAACATTTTATTACTCCAAAACTGTCGCATTTCCTTTGGTTGTCAGTATATTACACATCGCATGCAGACATTGTATAGTATGGGCGGTAGCGATGAAGAGAGAGAGAGAGAGAGAGAGAGAGAGAGAGAGAGAGAGAGAGAGAGAGAGAGAGAGAGAGAGAGAGAGAGAGAGAGAGAGAGAGAGAGAGAGAGAGAGAGAGATTCAATGATTCAATGATTCAATGAAGCTTTATTTATCAACGGTTGAGGCATTGACATCGTCATAGACATGGCCATTTTTCAAACCTGCCATTGCTACAAAACTACGAGACAATATACAAAAAAATAAGTATATAGTTAAATGTAAATGAAACAAAAACATTGCTAGTTTAGGGAAAGAAAGTCCCATGACGATCTCACACTCCTAAACACACACACACACACACACACACACACACACACACACACACACACACACACACACACACACACACACACACACACACACACACACACACACACACACACACACACACACACACCATCACACACACACCATCACACACGCACACACAGAATTTGTAATTGGGAGCAAACATAATCAGATGTACAGGTCAGTATATATTTCACAACGTAATGATTACGACTGCTTCGAGAAGTATTTGAAGAGACTGATTTTGAAACGGGCTAGAGAGGAAGCGGATTTTACTTAATCAGGAAGCGTGTTCCAAGTTTGCGTTCCCGAAAATGACAAACTAGATTTGTATATATCAATTCTTGTTTTGGGGACTAAGAAAAGTTGCCTAATATTACCAAGCCTAGATTCCGACTTAGAGAAAAGAGTTGTGATATATTCTGGTGTTTTCTGTTTCCACACTTTGAACATAAATATAGCCTTATTGTATTTGAAGTGGTCTTGCAGCGGCAGAAATCGTATTTTGGCGAGTTTTTCTTCTGTTGTGAGTCGTGGCTCAGGAAGGATTAACTTTGCTGCCCTTCTGTGTAACGACTTGAGTCTCTTCAAGTGGACTTCACTGCATCCATCTCACACCGTTGACGCGTAATCAATATATATTATGAGAACGTTTGTGAGAATTATAGAATAGTTTGCGCGTGTCCGAGTCGGTGTAATATTTCAGATTGGACAACATGAAAAGATTTTTGGCTACCGTTCTGCATAAAGTATCCGCATGAGCCTTCCACATAAGCTGACTGTCAATTGTAATCCCTAATAAGCGGTGTTCAATAACGTGTTCTATTTGACTGCCCTTTAATAAAAGGTTAAGTAACTGGCGTTTTTGACGAGTGGCGATTGTCATAGATTTGGTTTTAATTGGATGAACAATCATAGAATTCATGTGACACCATTCAGACACCTCGTCAAGACTATGCTGCAAGTTGACAGAAATTACTTGTATATCTTTGTTAATCACATGAATGAAAGTGTCATCAGCAAAAAGATCACATTGTACTTTCTTGCAAGTTAAATGAAGTGGCAGGCCATTGATGAATAGACAAAATAATAAGGGACCAAGCACGGATCTTTGGGGAACTCCATACTTTATATCTTTTAGAGAAGAGTAAGATCCATTCACTAGAACTTTTTGTTTTCGATCAGTTAGGTATGATCTAAAAAATGAAACTACTTCTGTACTATTGAAGTATTTCTGAATCTTTGTCATTAGAGTGGAGAGAGAGAGAGAGAGAGAGAGAGAGAGAGAGAGAGAGAGAGAGAGAGAGAGAGAGAGAGAGAGAGAGAGAGAGAGAGAGAGAGAGAGAGAGAGAGAGAGAAAGAGAGAGAGAGAGAGAGAGAGAGAGAGAGAGAGAGAGAGAGAGAGAGAGAGAGAGAGAGAGAGAGAGAGAGAGAGAGAGAGAGAGAGAGAGAGAGAGAGAGAGGTGCACCTTTGACGGTCTGGATTCAAAAGTAATGCAAAAAGCAAGCTATTTCAGCAGCAGAGGAAAACTCTGCCAGCACCAGGTTCACACGTGGCACCCGGTCACCTAATTCATTACGTTAAACAGCTACCGAAACCCAAAGCGTTAACATCCGTGTATCTCTTGCGCGAACGACATTCGCTAGATCGGAAATTTCCTCGATAGACCTAATTATGCTCGAATGGACACATGCTCTAGACGACATTTAATAATAATAATAATTACGGTATTTGTAATGCGCTTATCTTATAATAATTATAACTCTAAGCGCGCACTCACAACTCGCGCACGCATGCGCACGCTTTAGACAATGACTCACGTACCACAAATAGTGAAATACATTACGACGGTCAGCTTGCGGTGGGGAGTGTGGTGATATAGTGCGAAAACTGTTGAAAGAGGTGAGTTTTGAGGGCGGACTGGAAGGAGGAGAGAGAGAGAGTGTTTCTGACGAAGAGAGAGTGGGAGAGTGTTCCAGGTGGATGGACCGTAGACGGAGAAGGAGCGGGGGCCGAAAGTGTTGAGTTTGGTGCGAGGGATGTGGAGGCGGAGAGGGTCGCAGGCAGAGCGGAGGGAGCGGGAAGGTGTGTAGGGGTGAAGTAAGTTGGAGAGATAGGCAGGAGCGCAGTTGTTCAGGGATTTGTAGCAGAGAGACAGAATTTTGTATTGGATGCGTTGGGGGATGGGGAGCCAGTGAAGGAATTTGAGCAGGGGTGTGATGGAATGGACATTTCCTCGAATAGACGCTTGTACCAAGTGGACAGATGCTCGAAAGACATATGCCGCGAACCTTACCGTTCACAGTACCGGTGGCTGCAATCACAGGGATTTCAATTAACTCATTCGAGACGTGGCGCCTCCGGATACGCGGCTTAATGCCGCGTATTCGGAGGCGGCACGTTTCGAATGCGTTAAACAATCTCGGGACCAATCTTTCAAGACAATATAAAGTACTGGCACTTACCTTGGCTGCAGTGAAGAATTCTGCAAACACATGGTTCATCTGATTCTTAACGGTTTTGCAGATTTGTCGGTAGTAGGTACCAGGCACAAAACGAAGGAAAGGGAAAGCCGTTAACACACCTTCAACGGTAGGTTCAAATATTTCGTTCATACCAGGAACTAATTCTTTCATGGTCTGGACATTCTTGGATTCTGGCTCAGGACATTCCCCCGTCATCTGAAACAAACAGGACCGGTATTATCAGCCTTATAAAGAGGTTGTTCTGAGACACTAGGTGAAAACCGCATGTGTTTCCACAAACATAATGGATTAACACTTTCGAGATGTGTCGCATCCGGATTCGCGGCTTTATGCCGCGAATCCGGTTGCGGCACGTCTCGAAAGAGTTAACAGCCCGGACAAACAAGCGATATCGCATGTTTGTCCGCGCTTTTATTCCACTAGTGTTTGCGTCAAAAGACACGCAGTTTTAAACCCTCTGGTCTACGAAAAAAAACCCGTTGTTGCGATGACTGCGATGATTCGAAGTTTAAATCTGTGTCAATGTGAGAACAGGAAGTAATCAAAGAATGGTCAGGGATCAAATAAAAATCAGTTGTTGTCAAGCTTGGCCTACTCTAGTTTGCTTACAAAGCATGCAGAGGTGCAGATGATGCTACACTTAACTCATTCGAGATGTGCCGCCTCCGGATACGCGGTATAAGCCGCGTATCCGGAGACCGCACATCTCGAATAAGTTAATCAATTTCACGGCAGGACTCCTACTGCAGTCAATGTCATATGTTGGCTTCCTTGTCAGTGACTTTGACGCTGCATTCAATACCGTACAAACCCATGATCTGATGCAAAAGTTACTTAGCATCTACAGCTGACAATCGAATTCACTGAATCAGTTTCTTCTTGTCTGATTGCCACCCTCAAATACATGAAGGCCTCGTGAATTGCGCCCTTTCTAGTGAACCTGCCTGAAAAACAGGTGCGCCTCAGGGATGTTTTTCACCACCATTACTATATTTTGTTTACACCGATGACATAAAGATTCAAAGTGTTTTTGTTAGTTACACATATGACATGTTAGTTTGTACGTATACGGTCATGATATGGCGGTAGTTGTTTTCAAAATAGAAAAATGTTGTCTATGAACAGATCCATTTTAAACGTGGTTAAATATTTATTGTTGTGTTTATATGTAAAATATGATGACGACGGCGACGACAACGATGATGATAATGATGATGATGATGATGATGATGATGATATTACCAAGATAGTGAGGACACATAACAGAGAGTAAGACAGCCAGTTCTCCATGTCTATCTCCTCTCCATCCCTGGCCTCAATTCTGGACGTCAGGCGCTGTAACTCTGTCTGTACCGTACTCTCGAACCGATCCACACCGTCCCCGTAAAACTGACAAAACAACAACAAAACACTCAAGCGGAAATATATCAGTGAGAAACACAGGTAATATTTGTTTTACAGTTTACTGTGCACTTCTTGTTGGGGTTGGTTATTGGGGTTTAACGCCGAACAGGCGACTAAGGCCTTCTCACGGCGGCGGCTCTTCTTGTTGGGTCTATGCCACGTAGGAACACACCGACAAGAGCGACAGTAGATAAACTCACCATTACGCATGAAGTTCTAGGAATGAGTTCTATAAGTTGAAAAGGTCCCAGACCTTCACCAGACACAGTACCTCTGCCCAAGCTCTCTCAACACCCGCTATTGCCGTTTGACCCATTTCGCCCCAAGGCCACATTTCCAACATTTGGTTTATTACTTAACGATTATGTACCAGTTGCAGGAGGTGGATGGACCATGATAATTCAAGGGTAGTGCTAATTTGGCACTACCCATTAATTATAATGGTCCATCGATCTCCTGCTGTACGGCGTTATGGCTGAGTGGGTTAAAAAACATAGGTATACATTCGAATGTTTGTGTTTTGACAGGACAGTTTCTCTTGTCTGCATCCTGAAAGCAAGTGCATGTTTGAAGGATGACAAACAGCCACGGATATGGAATGGCCAGCCATTTTTGCACCAAACAATCAAACTGAGATTGACCTGTGCTCGCGGGTTCTTATCATACGCCGTCATTCATTGCGTGTCATTGAGTAAATTCTCCTTGTACTAGATCACGCATAATGGCGGAAAATGCAAGCAGGGTTAAATGGCAATGCCGCGCTGATCTGCGCTACTTGTCGGTTGGAGCATATACATGTATGTACCCACTCCATATCCTTCTTTGACACATTTATTGATATATTGTATAACAAGCAATTAATATTCATGAACTTTGCTCGAGATACTTTCCTTCCCAAAATCCCTTGCGCGCTTAGAAGACTCGATCTTGACGATACTTGCACTTTTCAAAACGGATACACTTTTATACTGCAACATTAACAAACTCCTTATGTGTAGTAGTAATGAAATATTTCTTAGTGTGTACGGAATCTCGAAATTTATATCCTATACATACACACACGAACGGAGAACAGACGCCAGCCGCTTCACTGACTAGTGCAATTGACTTGATGTCAGCTGGCGATATCGACAACCTGAGAAAAGAACTAAATAAACAAATCTGCTGGCATTTTCCGGAATTATGCGTGATCTATTTACAAGTAGAGTTTACCCAGTAACACGCACAGTTATATAAAGCACTGATGTCTTCATAATCAGGCGAAATCTACGCGCTGAGTCGACTGCGATATGTTGTCGTCTGCCATTCATGTGTTTTGTCTGAATACCGCAATCAGCCGCAAAATGAATGACTCGTGGCACAGTTTTGTTTTGGACTGGGTACATAAAACATATTGTTTTCATCCCTACGTCACACGACAAATTCCTTTATCGCAAACTGTACCACATGACCGAGCTACAAAAACCATTGTAGCGACTAATGGCGGACTTCTTGTAGCCCTCTTTGTGCGCGAATTGGATGCCAGTTTTGTTCTATAAAAGAGCACCAACTTCTACAGTACAAAGTTACTTAGTGTTGTTCGAAACAATAGGCACGACACTGGATTTGTTTGCAGCACACATTTGCATCAATGGTGTGTATCAGACCACTAATGAAAGAATGTTTGCGAAATCGAAAGCACATGAGCGTCCTATGCGACTATTTTATTGAAGACGTTTGAGGCAAACAGTCACTCACCTCTTCCATTGCATTACTCTGACACAGATAGACAATGCTGCTGGTCATGCAGACGGCAACGTCATTACAGATCTTATATTACGTCATAAGTCTATTACGTATACATGTATATTCTTGTGACGTCAGTCATGTCTTGTATGATCCAGGTCAGAAGATTTCAGCTGTTTTCTTTTACGAAAATAGTGGAAGAATGAAAACAAATTGCTGCACGGACCCTTGTAGGCCTTCGGGGGGGGGGGGGGGGGGGGGGGTCAAATGAACCATTGTACCCGTCAGGCCTTCGGCCTTCGGGGTACAATTCTTCCTTTGACCTCCCTCGGGCCTACAAGGGTCCGTGTAGCAAACACTTGCTACCAATAACTTATATTGAGCAATATTTTGTTGATATAGTGCCGATAACAGACAGATGTGATTACTTGACCTGAATCAAAATGTCCTCGGACTTTTTTTTAAATTCGGGTCTCGTAATCACATCTGCCTGTTATCGGCACTATATCAAGCAAAATGTTTCTCAATATTATATAATATTGAGGAACATTTCGCTTGATATAGTGCCGATAACAGGCATCTAATATTGAGGAACAGTTTGCTTGATAAAGTGCCGATAACAGGCAGATGTGATTACGTGACTCGAATCAAAATGTCCGAGTCGGTACGACGAGGACATTTTGATCGGGTTAAGTAATCACATTTGTCTGTTTATCGGCATTCTGTCAAGCAAAATGTTGCTCAATATAATGTATGTACCCAGTCCAAAACAAAACTTTACCAGAGTCCTTCCGATTACCGGCATTGGTGCTGAAGTGGTCAATTTCGCTATATTTGAACATAAAACTGCCAGGCTTGACGTTACTAACCCGAAATGTACCCAGTGCAAATCCACACAATGCAAATGTATTCCTCTGATTTTCCATTTTTTTAGAACTAAATAAACTCAGCGTGAATCTTCACAGCATGATTCCACCCAGCACAAATCGACAAAGGCTTGAATTTACTCAAATAAAAAAAATCTCAATGGAATAGCGACAGCACACAATCAAACTTAATAGATTTTGCGCCCAGGTTCATTCAGGCTGTGTGACTTTCGCTGTATATTTCACGTTTTTAAGTCCCTTCTATTTATAGAAGTGACTTTTTAGGACGGGTCGCGGTGGGGCGAATTCAGTTCAATAGCATGTCCATGATGTCAATGCGTACACTAACCTCGCAGCTGAACGTACATTTGGCGCGAAGCGCCGTATGTGCGTATGTATGTATGTATGTATGTGCGTATGTATGTATGTATGTATGTATGTGGGTGCGTATGTATCTAAACAAGAGAATCTCCGATATTTCTGTACACGCAAGCTTGAAACATTGCGAATTACTTTATTAAGTGGGTGGCTAAGAGAGCCTCCGAACATATTGTAACTGAATGTCTCATTAAAGACATAAAAACCGTTTATAGGAAGTCGGTTGATCCAGATTAGAGTCCGTAATTGTTCTCATATTTTCTTGAACTTTTGCATATGGCGGGTTTGGAGAAAGACATTATATGAGTTCGTTAGCCAGCTTTGTATCCTTTCAACGTCTTAAAATAATTCTTCACAGAAAAGAATTGAAACACTAAAAAAAAAACCCACTTTACTTCTAGAGAAAGTCAGAAAGCGGCGGTGACGTAAAAGAGGCAACTCCGTCACAACGCAGACACTGACATAATACGCTAAATATGACGTCATTCTCTCTCTCTCTCTCTCTCTCTCTCTCTCTCTCTCTCTCTCTCTCTCACACACACACACACACACACACACACACACACACACACACACACACACACACACACACACACACAAACATGCGTGCATCTCCAGCAGGAATATATCCTCATGGGCCCTCCAGGCGCATGAGGATCTATGCCTCTTGGAGATATTTGGAGCGCGCGCACACACGCACTAACGCGCACACACACATCGCGCTTTCAGAAGAACATGCAGGTGACCCGTGTACTTAGTATATCATGTAGTAAGGTAAAGTCAGCCTGCTTTCACACACATTAATAATAATAATAATAATAATAATAATAATAATAATAATAATAATAATAATAATAATAATAATATAATAATAATAATAATAATAATAATAATAATAATAATAATAATAATGAGTATTTATACAGCGCATAATCTTAATCAAATCTCTAAGCGCTTTACAATCTGTACACAAAAATAAAAATACAATGACATATGCACATAACAAACAAAACACAATACCCGAACACACCACTTTTACAATAAACTAAACAACAATGCATACATAATAATTTATATTCTAATTAACATTCAGTCTAAACAAGGAGGATTACAGAACTACCACGAAGGCATCAAACACTGGCAGTTATTAAAAGTAAAGCTTGAAATGGTGAGTTTTCAACGACCTCTCGACGTCAGAGACAAACTCACTGTTTCTGACCTCGAGAGGAAGAGTATTCCATAACACTGGGGCTTGATAAACAAAAGTGCGCTGAGCAAATGTTTTAGTTTGGACAGAAGGTACGCACAACTTCCGTTTATCAGAAGAGGAGCGGAGCTCACGAGAGGGTGTATACACGAGCAGCAAAGAGGACAAGTATTCTGGGCTGGTGCCTGAAAGGCAGTTAAACCAGATTGACAAAACTTCGTATTGAATACGTGACGACACAGGTAGCCAGTGATGGGACTTCAAGATGGGTGTGACATGCTCAGTTTTACGGACTCTCACAACAAGCCGGGCTGCATTGTTCTGAATCTTTTGGAGGCGATCAATGAGATACTGAGGGCAGCCACAAGCAAATACAAAGCATTATAGCAAGACTGAAATTGTACCGTGAAGTTGTAGTTTTGTCACCATTTCTCAAACGTATGAAGAGAAAACTTGTGAAACTCATATCACGTAAAATATAAAATTACTTAAAAATTAAAACTTACGTCATGACAAATGACGTTTGACAAATCAATGACCGGTATGTCCTGCGCCCCTTATAGCACTCACTGACGCATTGGCAGATCTGCGATACTTTTTCAATAGGAATTGAATTGTACACTGCTTAACGTCCCGACAGCAACAAGACTTTCTCAGGACGTGCCTGCACTGCTGGTGAAAAAGCAAAACGAAAAACCAAACTAAACAGAATATTCAATGTATGTCACCAGCTGATCTAATACTCTAAATAAAACTAAGACCATTTAGCAACACACATCCAATATCAAGAGCTACAGACAGCGCAGACAGTAGGGAGAGTTTAAAAAAGGAAAATACAGGTGAATGGACCAAGAGTAGACAAAAACACAAGCCCCAGAACAGAGGGGAAAACACCCTGTGGGGCTGACCAGGGTGACCCTGGGAACTAAAAAGTAGTTATCCCCACCCAAGTCCCCTGGGCAGACCCGGGTGGGTTTTTTTTTCAATAGGAAATAATTCAACATCAGAATCAGGTCAAAGACAAAAGGTAAAGACTATTGACAGCGAGGACAGCTCTCATATAGAAGGGACTTTGTGGGTTATGTTTCACCCCATCTTGTTTTAGATTTGCGCTAAAACATACCGCAACTTACCCCTTCAGCGTCAATGATAATGACACTGTGTGCACTTACTAGGACAATCACGTCACCACAAAACTCTTTAACGTCACAATCTAGGGCCCGCATAGTCTGGAGTTCACGTCAGACTTTTCTGAAATGCTGCAAAGGAGGTGACATGACGTAAAGTTTACATGCACACAGGCAGAAGAGAACGTTATCGTCCAACACCAAATGTGTGCTTCAAACATACAGAACCCAGCAAATCTGACACTGCTGAAAATGTTTCATCGCGCCAATTCCCTCTCGCACGCCTCCGATGTTGGAGAAAACAAACGGATAAGATGCTTTAGGTGCGACCACAGACATTAATAACTATGTCTATTTATAAACCTGGGTGTGATACTTCCGATGTGTGTTTGTATCTGTGCAAATACTGACCTGTTGTGTGCCACGTATTGGACCTTCGACTGACTCAGCGCGGAGATTTCGTTTGACCGTGTAGACATCAGTGCTTTTCTATAATCGTGCGTGTTGTTGAGTGAAGTCTACTCGTAATTAGAACACGGATAATGACGGAAAATGCCACCAGGTTTGTTTCTTTAGTCCTTTTCTAAGGTTGTTGCTATCACTAACGGACATGAGTGTCGTCAATCTCAATAGTATGGCGATTCGATTCGTGTGTTCACTGCTGTCTATTCTCCGTTTATGTGTGTGTATGGTAAAGTAATTTCGAACGTGCGTACACACTCAGATGTATTTCATTACTAGTGAGCATAAGGATCTTGCTAATGTGACAGTATGCGCATATTTAGCGTTTTTGCATTGCGGACAGACAAGCATCAAGATTGAGTCTTTCTGGTCTGCAAGGGATTATGGGATGGAAAGCATATCGAGCAAGCTCATGAATATTAATTTGCGTGTTAACCAATATATCAGTACATGTGTCAAAGAAGGGGAAAATTTATGGAGTGGGTACATAATATAATAGTCAGTAAAGATTGTTGTAACAGCGATGAAACACTTACTTTGATAGCGTAGTGGAACAGTCGTCGATGTTTGGGCCAGTGAGGAGACATTGTAGAATCAGCGGTAACGACATCATTGAAGCCGAACACAAACCATCCACTGAACGTATTCGGCCTGTCGTTGGTGACGAGTTCTCGTTCCTTGTTGGCGTACATCTCCCTGACGAGGCGTGCCGAGTTGAGGAAGCAGAAATCCCCCAGGACAGTGCGACACAGAACCAAGTCTCCGTACTGCTCGCGCCAGACGTTGGCCTGCTTGTGCACACTGCCGTCTCTAAAGACTTTCAGGATGGACAGCAAAGCAGACAGCCCTCTGGGTCCGGGAGGAAGCTTTCCCCGACTTTCAGACGTAAGGTATTTGTACAGCAGGAAAGCGGCCAGACCGCCAAACAGCAGGGTGACGCAAAGAGTCTCCATGTTTTACCTTCAGTTTTTTTCAGCACACTTTCCCAAATGTCCTCCGCTTGCAGTGCACCGTATCTCGTTTGCGACTGGCATTTATATGCGCGGCCGACTTACATGACATTTTTGGGCCGCTGCGGCCTACTTCAGTGCGTTAGTTCTCTACACATGCACTCTAAGGTCGCCTGCGCCAGTAATTGCCTGTCGTTGGGACGCGAATCGTGTATTCAGTTTGAACCCGGGCATGGAGGACAACGACAACTAAATAACCAAGCACATTCATGGAAAACGGATAGAAATGCGATAAAGAAGAGGCAAAGGTTCTATGCCTCTTGTCGTTGGGAGTTATTTGCACTATCTTGCATGAATCTATACGTGCTTTAAGAGACTTGGCACGCGGAGACTTCCAGTCATGGACATCGCTTCTTGGGCCCTTGTGTAAACAAAGCCTAAAGCGTATATAAGTAAAACTGCAGTGCAGTTTCGAGTCAGCGGGCGCAAATGAAGGAAAACGTTAAACCGTTACAAGTGTAGAGTTTAACCCTTTATGTGCCAAGGTCGAAATCCTCAGATTTTGGAGTTGTCCTCAGCTGAAGACTGTATTGCGATTCAGAACAGATCGACCATGATAGTTCAAGGGTAGTGCCAGAATAGCTTGGCGCCTATGGGCGCCAAGCTATTCTGGCACCACCCTTGAACTATCATGGTCAATCCATATCTTGCTGTGGTGTGTCGGGACTGAATGAGTTAGCGGTTTTTCCCCACAATGATGGTAATAACAAACTAGACTGGGCATCGAAAAGAACCTGAACAAATTTTGACCCCAGCTTGGTTGGAACCCGCGACCTTTCCAACGAGAGTCGAATTCTGTCAGTAGCAGCTCCCCCCCCCCCCCCCCCCCCCCCCCCCCCCCGCTATAAAAGAACACAACATTTTGAAATAATCAGTTATGGCAAACTAAGTATAAAAGAAACACTGCTTGGACCACAGAATGTGTGTGGTTATAATCATCCAAAGTTTGTAACAGCGAAGTAATTTCTATAGAAAAGCGCGAACGGGACCTCTTTTACTCATTGGAGACGTGCCGCTTACGTGTCTGGTCGCCGTTACTCTGCTCTCAAAGCACGGACAAACCGTTTTAGTAAGTCTTTATCCTAGTGCTGTCCAAGCCCCTTCAACGTTATAAGCGTGCGATGATGTGCTCTGTGGGCCGATCATAGAGTTTCATTGCCGAGGACTGATGTTTGCGTGAATGACTGAGTGAGAGTGCGTATGTGTATGGAATCGTGTGGTCGGCCAACACTGAGAGCACCTCGCCCAACCCTTGGGCTATCCTTTTGGCTGTTCAGGTGGCGCTTTTGGTCGAGTTGATTCTATGAGTCTACTCCGCCGGCAGGGCGCGCCCCCAACGGTTGAGAGGATAGTGTATGTCAGTATGAAGCCTAGTCTTATGATATATTTTAACCAGGTTTACACCCGACTGTGATCACTAAATTAGTGACATATTTACTCTAAGCTGTAGTGTTTTCATTTTAAACGATATACCTTTAATTAACTTAGACTTCTTAGATTAATATGCATGTGTGTTGTATGTGTGTGGCAGATGAGCGTGGCCCGGTGTGTGAGTGGGCACGTATCGGTTTGTGATAGTAGTTGTCTAGTTTCAAAGTTTTTACAGTGTGTGTAGGGCATTGTGTGATAGAGTATTAATTATTTCTTATTGTTGACTGTGATGTTTGTAATTGTAACGACACCAACACACATTCCTATGCTTTATGTTTTTTAAGGCAAATGGCAATAAACAGTCTCTCTCTCTCTCTCTCTCTCTCTCTCTCTCTCTCTCTCTCTCTCTCTCTCTCTCTCTCTTTCCCTCCCTCCCTCCCTCCCTCCATTCATCCACCCATCCATTGATCCATCCATCCATCCATCCATCCATCCATCCATCCATCCATCCATCCATCCATCCATCCATCTATCTATCTACCTATCTATCTATCTATCTATCTATCTATCTATCTATCTATCTATCTATCTATCTATCTATCTATCTATCTATCTATCTATCTATCTATCTATCTATCTATCTATCTATCTATCTATCCATCCAAGCATTCGCGGCCGTGCGTGGGCCAACGGCGTCTGACATCGGTCCTATGGCCTTTTGCGCATTGGGCACCCTTTTTTTTTGACTGGGTGACAGTGGGAACTGAATTTAAAAGTAGCCAACTCCAACCAGGTCCCCCAGGGCAGACTCGGGTGGGGATAAACATAGACAGCACCCTAAACATCTCCAAGAGGCATAGATCTTCATGAGCCCCCACGCCCTCTGTACTAGTTGCCGGCGATGGCTTCATCATGATAATTCAAGGGTAGTGCCAGATTAGCTTGGCACCATCGGGCGTCAAGCTAATCTGGCATTACGGCCCTTAAATTTTTTATGGTCGGTATATCTGCTACCTGTATTTCGTAGTCGGGGTTTGTTATCTCGATGTGGGGTTTATTGTGAATTGTATTTTCGGGAGTGTCGATATATATATAAGAATAAATGTCATGTACCTTTAGATAACTTAGACTTCATAGATTAATATGCGTGTGTGTTGTATGTGTGTGGTAGATGAGCGTGGGTATGTGAGTGGGCTGTCCATTGCCGGGAAAATTATCGCAAGGCTGCTCCTGAATCGGCTGGTACCTGCCATCGCTGAAGACCACCTCCCAGAGGGCCAGTGTGGCTTCAGAAATGAAATGAAATGAAATGAAACTTTATTTCTCAAGGATAAATGATTAGGTACACAGACCTTTTTTCAATCATGTCCTTGCACACGCACTCACACATCAATCTCACGCGCGTTACTAAAACTAATAAAACTGGAAAGGCAAAACGTGAGCATAAAAAAAGAAGTTAGCTCACTCACACACACACACACACACACACACACACACACACACACACACACACACACACACACACACACACACACACACACACACACACACACACACACACACACACACACACACACACACTAAGAGCCTGATTAAACAAGAATGTTAAAAACTTAGTTTGAACAGCAACTGCAAACTCGACAATACAACTCACTGCGCTGGAAAAACGCCGACACAAGTACACAACTATGGGCTTAATTTTCTTTCAGGTGCCGAAATAAGCGGGCTCTGAATGTGGACAAAGAAGGAGCCCCAGTAATGTCGATAGGCAACAGATTCCATAGTTTGGCTCCTGAGTAAGACAATCTAGTTTTAAATATATCGAGGCGCGGCCTTGGTATGGATAGATTGTTCCTCGTCGTTTTATAAGGCGTATGAGCAGGGCTAAATAGATCTGTTAGATAACTAGGCGTTTTAGAGTGGTAGATTTTAAACATAAGTACGCCTTTATTGTACATAAGTAACTTACGCAGAGGCAGCATGTCGAGGGCTTTGAGTCGGTCGTCGGTGCTTTCTTTACTATCCGGGTGGATTAATTTGGCTGCTCTACGATGAAGAGCATTAAGTCTTTTTATGCACGCATCGCTACATCCATCCCAAACTGTAGAAGCATAATCTATATGGGATTGAATATGTGCGTTATAAAATATTTTTCTTGTCGGTGTATCTGTAAAATAACGCAGTTTTGAAAGAAGATATAAATTCCTGGACACTGTTCGACATACGCTGCTGACATGAGCGTGCCATGTGAGTTGATCGTCAATAATGACGCCTAACAAGCGTTGCTCTCTAACTTGTCTAATCGGCTCAGAGTTGAGAGAAAGGCTAAGAGGGGGTGGATGTAGCTGCTGCTTTTGTCGTGTAGTTATTAGCATGCATTCTGTTTTAGACGGATTTGGTACCATATAGTTAGTGTGACACCATTTTGAAACATCAGTTAAGCCCTGTTGAAGTGAGGAATTGATTGTGGAGATATTCGCTGACGACATGTCGAGAGTAGCATCATCAGCAAACAGACTACAGCGTACGTTTAGATCTGAAATATGCAATGGCATATCATTGATGTAAATGGAAAATAAGAGGGGCCCTAATATTGAGCCCTGAGGCACGCCATGCTTTAGTATGCCTTCAGCGGAACGTTTTCCGTTAACAAACACATACTGACGTCTTCCGTGCAGGTAGGATTTGAAAAAGTCCAAGGATGCTTTGTTTACGTGATACACTGATAGCTTTAGTATCAACATATCATGATTTATTAGATCAAAGGCTTTTGAGAAATCTAGAAATACAGCACAGTCATTTCAGCTTTGTTCATGGACGTAAGCCAAGTATTGGTCAGGTGAGCTAGAGCAGTGTGGCATGAGTGGCGAGGTCTAAAACCTGACTGTAGTGGGTAAAGCAAGTTATGTTTTTCAAGAAAATGGCTCAGATGCCTGTGTACATGTTTTTCTATTGGTTTTGACAGAGCTGACAAGAGCGAGATTGGTCTAAACTTATTAGGATCTGAGAGGTTCTTACTTTTAGGCAGAGGAATAACTTTGGCTACTTTCCAGCTGTTTGGAAATGTACCATGTTGTAAAGCGAGATTATAAATAAATGTCAAAGACTCGACCACATACGGGGCAGCAAGTTTTAAAAAGTATGTATTTATCCCGTCGTGACCAAGCGAGCGCATATTTTTGAGTTGGCTAATAGATTTGCCAACGTCAAATACAGTAAGCGAAGGAATACTAAATGATACGTTTGGCGCTAGTTTGTCCTCACAAAAATCTGTAAGCCTTTCGGATATAGCTGGTGTGTGTGTTGTCGTACTGCTTAACAACGAATCAGCAGCAGACAAGAAATGGTTGTTAAATGTGTCTGCAGATATAGATGTACATGGTGCTGTTTGTCGTGATTTAGTGAACGCATTAAGGGCGCGCCAGACAGATAAGGTGTCTGTTTTGTTGTCCATCAATCGCTTAAAGTGTTTTTTTTGGGCCTCTAATACCATGTATTTAACACGATTTCTCTGCTTGCGGAAAGCACCAAAATCTTTGTTGCGTTTTAGTTCATTTCTGACAGCCATGGCATCTTTAATGTCATTGCTTAACCATTGGGGTAAAGAGCCAACAGGAGCACCACCGACATGGTCTTTGTGCTGAGACAGCTTCAGGAGAAGTGCCGCGAGCAGAACAAAGGGTTGCACGTAACGTTTGTCGACCTAACAAAAGCGTTCGACACTGTGAGCAGGCAAGGTATGTGGCAAATCCTGGACGACTTGGCTGTCCCCCAAAGTTCCTCAGCATGATCGTCCAGCTACACGAGGACCAGCAAGGCCAGGTCAGACTCAACAATGGCCTCTCAGAACCATTTCCCATTCTCAATGGTGTGAAGCAGGGCTGCGTGCTGGCACCGACCCTCTTCACCATTTTTTTTAGCATGACGTTGAAGCAGGCCACAGTGGACCTCGACGATGACACGACGCATTGTACATCAGGTATCGTCTTGATGGCAGCCTGTTCAACCTCAGACGACTGCAGGCCCACACCAAAACCCTAGACCAACTGATTCGTGAGTTGCTCTTTGCTGATGATGCTGCCCTCGTTGCACACACAGAGAGAGAGAGAGAGAGAGAGAGAGAGAGAGAGAGAGAGAGAGAGAGAGAGAGAGAGAGAGAGAGAGAGAGAGAGAGAGAGAGAGAGAGAGAGAGAGAGAGAGAGAGAGAGCCCTGCAGCGCATCACATCTTGCTTCGCAGACGCTGCCCAGCTCTATGGACTCGAGGTCAGCCTGAAAATGACAGAGGTCTTCCATCAGCCGGCACCCAAGAAAGAGCATCGCCCTCCCCACATCACCATCGGCGAGTCTGAACTGAAGTCAGTGCACCAGTTTACCTACCATGGCTGCATCATCACGTCAGACGACAAGCTGGACAAGGAGCTGAACAGCAGGCTGGCAAAAGCGAACAGCGCGTTCGGGCCACTATTCAAGCGGGTGTGGCACAATCAACAACTGAAAACAGGCACCAAGATCAGCGTGTACAGAGCTGTCGTCCTCACCACACTGCTGTATGGTTCGGAGTCCTGGACCCTCTACCGCAGCCAACTACGACTCCTCGAACGCTTTCACCAGCGCTGCCTGCGTACCATCCTCGGCATTCGCTGGAGTGACTATGTCACCAACGACGAGGTCCTTGAGCAGGCAGAAACTGCGAGCATCGAGGCTTTGATGCTGCGGACACAGCTCCGCTGGGCGGGGCACGTTTCCAGGATGGAGGATCATCGCCTACCCAAGATCACCCTGTTCGGCGAGCTCGCCACAGGACACCGAGTCAGAGGGGCACCAAAGAAGAGATACAAAGACTGTCTCAAGAAGTCACTTAGTGCCTGCCAAATCGACCACCGCCCGTGGTTTTCGCTTGCTCCGGACCGCGACACCTGGCGCTCCACCATTTACAAGGCAGCCGTCTCCTTTGAGGACTCTCGCAGAGCTAGCCTTAAAGACATGCAGCTGAGGAGGAAAAACAGAGATGCCGCAACTCAGAACCCTGACCAGACGTTCCCCTGCAGCCACTGCGGTCGAACCTGCCTGTCCCGGATTGGCCTCCGCAGCCACGAGCATGCCTGCAGACGTCGTGGGCAACCCCTATAGAATCTTCGTTCGCAACGTCAAAGCCAAGAAGAAGAAATGTCATGTACAAAACAAAACAAAAAATAAATAAGATGGACATAGTAAAGTAGGTAAAAGCACTGTCAGGGGAGAGAAGTGTGCAGGATAGACCAGTGATCATAGATCTACTTGGTCAAAGCACACACACACACACACAAAAAAAAAAAAAAAAAAAAAAAAGATAGGAAAAAGGGTGTGCGCTAAGAAATTGACTGAAAGCAATGCATATGAAAGCCCCACCCCCCTCCCTTCCGAAGGGGGGCGTATCACATATCCCAACTGTTCCAGCCACTCATGCACACTTCTGTCCCCTGACAGTGCTTTTACCTACTTTACTTTGTAATCTTCCTAAAATATTAGCACTGGAAGTCTCCCTTTTCTTTTTCATGAGATGGACATAATCTATGTGCCTCTCAAATGCAACTAAAAGCTGAGGTGGCGGTATACAATCATGTACCTTTCACTTTCTCGAGGGGACAGATGTACTGCTTGATGCTCTGCTTTCCATGGCCACTTTCAGTTAGTCGTCCAGATGTACTCTTATAGCAAATTACCCCCGAGAGCATATATAGTTACTCATGTGTGAACTCAATGAGTGTTGTCGATTTGACACATTCTATTCATTCGTAGTTTTACGTTTAACCTTTTCATTGTCTGGGTCTGTGACCAGATATTGTGTTCCTGACTCGTAACAATGACCTTTTGACAGTCAGTCGCGTTTTTTCACTGCTGTGATATTTATTTATTTATTTATGATATTTATTATTTATTAGTTATTTATTTTTTATTTATTAGTTATTTAATTTGTTGTTTTTTCTTATTTATTTTTATTTTGTTCATATTTTATATTTTATTTTGGTTATTATTTATTTATTTGTTTGTTTATGACAATAATAGTTCTTTATTATTATTTATTCTTGTTTTTATTTATTATTTATTTATTTTTTATTTATTTTATTTTTAGTCAAAATATTTGTTTAGTTTATATTTGTTTATTTTATTTATTTTTTTTTTTTGGGGGGGGGGGTGAGCGGGGTTGGGGGGTGGGGGTATTTATTTATTTTATTTATATTCCACTCTATTCCTGCAGGAACCCTTTGGGTGTAGGTAGCTTTTTTTGTCGTGAGGTGACTCCGGAAGGAATCGCCTCATGACAAAAAGTGCTACCAACAGCCAAAGGGTTAAACGTTCGGCAATGAACTGCTTTCGTCTAAAAATGCAGGTCCAAACTTTGGCAAGCAGGAAGCAGAGAACTGCATGTGCCCTCGCACCTTGTGGGGGTTCATGCGGGTATATATACCTCACGAAGGTCCCAAGGAGCGGACGGACGTGACGGAAGGTTGATCAAAGCGAGGCGCGAGCATCATCGACAAACAGTCAAAACATAACCCCCCCCCCCCAACCCCCAACCCCCGGCCCACCCCCCTGGACGAAATCAGCGAGAGCTGGAAGTCCGTATCCCTCAAAATTAGCACTAGCACTAGGACATTCGCGTGGTGCGAAGGCTGAGCTCAGGTACTAATGCTTCGGAAATTTTGATCGCTAGTGTTTGAGAATTATAAAGTGGCCTGAAATCGGTACCAAAGTGGAGGAGGAGGAAGAGCCGGAGAAAGAACCTCCGACGGTCCGCCCGAATTAATGGTGACACTTACTAGAGGAGAAAAGTCCGACGCCGGAACCCGGTATCGAACCTCGCACCTCTAGCATTGGTGGTAGGCGCCTTTACCACTGCGCCACGAACCGCCCCGGTACGAAAATCTGTGTGAATGCGAAACATTGTCAATAAATGGAAGGCAGGGGTTAAAGGGGCGTCAATACTATATCAAAGTCCCTTTTGATCTTTATTTAGGAATCTAACCCCCCCGCCACCCCCACCCCCACCACGCCCCTCTCCCCCTCAAAAAAAAAAAAAAAAAAAAAAAAAAAAATCCGTACAGTACTATATTAAATTCTCTTTATATTTCTAGTTTGGAAGCTGACACACACTCCCTTCCCCCCCTCCCAGCTCCCCCCTCCCCCCTCCCCCGCCTTATTTTTTCATTTTGCATGATGATGAGGATGAGGGTGATTATATGCTCTTTTCATTTTCGGCCACTGGGAGGCAATGTCTGACGTCGGGAGGCTTTTTGTGTCAGGGGCTGATGGTCCCAAACAAAAATTACAAACAGCCATCCCCCCCTACCACCCCCCCCCCCCCACACACACACACACTCTACCCATCCCGACAAAGAAGGTAACTGATCCGCCCCTGGAAGGTCTGGCCACCTACAAGAGACATGGATTCTCATGAGCTCCCGCAGCAGCAGGGGCTCATAAGAATCTACACCATTTGAACTGAGATGGAATGTGCTTGCCGCAAGGGCTAGGGGTGCGGGGCGAGGGCTGGGCTTGGGTGGGGGGCTGAGGCAGGAGGCTCTCTCTCTCTCTTAGCTTGACTTCGCGAACGAAGATTCTATAGGGCTTGCCCACGACGTCTGCAGGCATGTTCGTGGCTGCGGAGGTCAATCCGGGACAGGCAGGTTCGACCGCAGTGGCTGCAGGGGAAGGTCTGGTCAGGGTTCTGAGTTACGACAACTCTGTTTTTTCTCCTGAGCCGCTTGTCCGTAAGGTTAGCACTGCGAGAGTCCTCAAAGGAGACGGCTGCCTTGTAAATGGTGGAGCGCCAGGTGTCGCGGTCCGCAGCAAGCGAAGACCACTGGCGGTAGTCGATTTGGCAGTCACTAAGTGACTTCTTGAGACCGTCTTTGTATCTCTTCTTTGGTGCCCCTCTGTCTCGGTGTCCAGTGGCGAGCTCGCCGAACAGGGTGATCTTGGGTAGGCGATGATCCTCCATCCTGGAGACGTGCCCCGCCCAGCGAAGCTGTGTCCGCAGCAGCACAGCCTCGATGCTCACAGTTTCCGCCTGTTCGTGGACCTCGACGTTGGTGACATAGTCACTCCAGTGAATGCTGAGGATGGTACGCAGGCAGCGCTGGTGAAAGCGTTCGAGGAGTCGTAGTTGACTGCGGTAGAGGGTCCAGGACTCGGAACCATACAGCAGGGTGGTGAGGACCACAGCTCTGTACACGCTGATCTTGGTGCCTTTTTTCAGCTGTTGATTGTGCCACACCCGCTTGAATAGTCGCCCGAAAGCACTGTTCGCTTTTGTCAGCCTGTTGTCCAGCTCCTTGTCCAGCTTGACGTCTGACGTGATGATGCAGCCAAGGTAGGTAAACTGGTGTACAGACTTCAGTTCGGACTTGCCGATGGTGATGTGGGGAGGGCGATGCTCTTCCTTGGGTGCCGGCGGATGAAGGACCTCTGTCTTTTTCAGACTGACCTCGAGTCCAAAGAGCTGGGCAGCATCTGCGAAGCAGGACGTGATGCGTTGCAAGGCTCTCTCTGTGTGTGCAACGAGGGCAGCGTCATCAGCAAAGAGCAGCTCACGAATCAGTCGGTCTAGGGTTTTGGTGTGGGCCTGCAGTCGTCTGAGGTTGAACAGGCTGCCATCAAGACGATACCTGATGTACACTGCATCGTCATCTTCGAGGTCCACTGTGGCCTGCTTCAACATCATGCTAAAGAAGATGGTGAAGAGGTCGGTGCCAGCACGCAGCCCTGGTTCACGCCGTTGAGAATGGGGAATGGTTCTGAGAGGTCACTGTTGAGTCTGACCTGGACTTGCTGGTCCTCGTGGAGCTGGACGATCATGCTGAGGAACTTTGGCGGACAGCCAAGTCGCTCCAGGATCTGCCACATACCTTGCCTGCTCACAATGTCGAACGCTTTTGTTAGGTCGACAAACGTTACGTACAGCCCTTTGTTTTTTGCGGCACTTCTCCTGAAGCTGTCTCAGCACAAAGACCATGTCGGTGGTGCTCCTGTTGGCTCTGAAGCCACACTGGCCCTCTGGGAGGTGGTCTTCAGCGATGGCAGGTACCAGCCGAATCAGAAGCAGCCTTGCGAGAATTTTCCCGGCAATGGACAGGGTAATTCCACGATAATTAGAGCAGGCAGACTTCTCTCCTTTGTTCTTGTACAGGGTGATGATGACTGCGTCACGGAGATCTTTTGGTAGTGTTCCTTTCTCCCAGCAGCAGAGAAAGAGGTCGTGGAGCTTGTTGTGCAGTGCTGGGCCTCCATGTTTCCAGATCTCTGGCGAGATTCTGTCAATGCCTGCTGCTTTGCCACTCTTGAGCTGGTGGATGGCTGTGAGGGTCTCTTCGGCGGTGGGCGGTTCGTCCAATTTAACCTTTAGTGGGAGGTGTGGGATTTGGAAGATGACTGTTTTTTTAGCAGTGCGCTCAGCGCTGAAGAGGTCCTGAAAGTATTCCGACCAGCGGTTCAAGATGGAGGTATTATCTGTGAGGATTGCCTGTCCATCCGCGCTTCGCAGGGGACTTTGTACCAGGTGCCTGGGGCCATACACAGCTTTCAGTGCTTCGTAGAAGCCCCTGTAGTCACAGTTGTCAGCGCAAAGCTAGGTCCTCTGTGCGAGTCTGGACCACCACTCGTTCTGGAGCTCTCTAAGTTTGCGCTGGAGACTGCTGCAGATGATGCGGAAGGCAGACTTCTTCACAGGGCAGGAAGGCTGGGCTAGGTGGGCCTGGTGGGCAGCTTTTTTTTGTTGCTAGAAGTTCCTGGATCTCTACGTCGTTTTCGTCAAACCAGTCTTTGTTCATCGTTCTAACAAAGCCCAAGACTTCCACAGAAGATTTTACAATAGCAGTTTTCAGTTGTTCCCAAAGTGTTTCAGGGGAGGAGTCTGCTGGATCAACTGTGTCTTTGAGCATGCGCTGTAAATCTGTCTGAAGGGCAGCTTTCTTGTCGTCACGCTGAAGGCTGGCAACATCAAGCTTTTTCTTGGGGGGGGGGGGGGGGGGGGGAGCTTTCTTGGGTTTCAGCTTGAGGCGGAGCCTGAGTTTGCAGCGGACAAAGCGGTGGTCAGTGTGGCACTCTGCGCTGGGCATCACGCTGGTGAGGAGGACGTCACTGCGGTCCCTCTGACGCACTAGGACATAGTCGATAAGGTGCCAGTGCTTGGAGCGAGGATGCATCCAGGTGGTCTTTCGACTGTCCTTTTGCTGGAAAGTAGTGTTAGTGATGACAGGTTGCTGCTCTGCACAAAACTCCAACAGTAGGCGGCCATTGTCATTGCAGTTCCCAACGCCATGCTTGCCAAGGACTCCTTTCCAGGCTTCAGAGTCTTGGCCCACTCTGGCGTTGAAGTCGCCAAGGATGATGACTTTGTCGTCTGCAGGGGTGCTCTGTAGGAGGCTGCGCAGGTCAGAGTAGAACTTGTCTTTTTCTGCAGGCTCTGCCAGGAGGGTTGGGGAGTACACTCTGAGAAGGGTGACGTATTGATGGTGTCTCAGTGGGAGGCGCATGGACATGATGCGGTCGGAGTGACCCGTTGGTAGGTTTTCCAGCTAAGTCGCAATGGGGGTCTTGACCATGAAGCCCACGCCTGAGAGCCGTCTTTCTGATGCAGGCCTGCCTGACCAGTAGAGGGTGTAGCCAGCGCCAAGTTCTTGGAGGCTGCCTTCCTCCGAGAGGCGTACTTCGCTGAGCGCAGCAGGAGGCTACCCAGTAAGCAAAGGCTCTCGGGCCCACGGCGGCCGCAGTGGGCCCGAAGACGAACCCAAGTGACCCTTGGTTTTCATTCGTGCGCAATCACCGCTGTCACTTGGCTTTCATGCGTAGCAAAACTTGACACCGTGCCGTGGGTACGCACGCCGTGTCACAGGTCTTGCCAGCCAAGAGGTCAACCCCACTACATTTTGACGTAAATTCACATTAACCCGTTCAGTGCCAGCTGACCCAGACTGTTTCTGCAGTCTTTGTTAATTCAAGGAGAAGCCCCTCCCTCCCCCCTCCCCCACCAAACAACAATAAGAACAGCAACAACAAAAAAAAAAACAACAATAAAACCCTAACTGTCCTTGTCACGTGGATTGAAAGTGGTGTCAGCAAGAGGCATAGATTCTCATCAGCCCCGCAACTGCGGGGACTCATGAGGATCTATACCTCTTGCAGTTCGATGATCTTCAGATTTTCTCGGCACTGGACGGGTTAATTTCGGACGATTACGTACTCTGATTAGATATTTATTTTCAGGTTAAAAAAAAAGTGTATGCGTGATAATGGATCTCACACTATCACACTATTCAGCTGCAGAGATGAGAAGATAATAATAATAATAATAATAATAATAATAATAATAATAATAATAATAATAATAATAATAATAATATAATAATAATAATAATCATCATCATCATCATCATTATCATCATCATCATCATCATCATTTACAGCTCAGCCCAAATTCCACTCAATGGACAACTGGCAAATTTGCAGTTCAGCCCAAATTCCACTCAGCGGTCAAAAAAAAGTTGTAACAAGGAATTGTGACCATCGACATGAAAACGTGCGCTCTATTTTGCTGATAGCATAGGTTACAAAACCTACCTCGGGTCAGTGGACAGTCAGTCACCGTGACCCCTTAGTAGGTCTGCTAGTGTGGAGTAGATGGATTCACGCTTGGATAGGTCAACGCTGTGTGAAATGGAATATTTACACCTGAGAAGATTTACAGTGGGTAGATTCACGTCTGTGCAAGTCCAGTCAACCCACTCCGTGTGAGCTGCTAGATTTAAGGTATTTTGCTAGAAGTGAAACTAATGCAGAACCAAGCGCACTGCTGGTCATATACTCTGTCTGCTTAACTACAAAGATGAACAAAGCCAACTAAGAGGCATAGAACCTCATGCGCCCCGCGAATGCTGGAAGCGCCTTTTGCATTCATAATATTATGGTGTTCAAAGGCTGGATTCATGGAAAGTATCTAAAGTGACCCCTTAGGCGAAGGTATGTAAAGGGGGCGGGTATGGGAGAAAGATGGGGAGGGGAGGGGGCGGGGGGGGGGGGGCAGGAGGCAAGGGGCTGGGGGTGTGGGTCAACAGGACAATTAGGTTACGCCCCCTTATCACACACTCTCCTCTATAAGCCTATTGCGAAACAAAGCTGTGAGCGAAAAAACTTTCTGCACACACCAAAAACTCCACGTGAAGCATATCACAGTAAAAACATTTCCAGCACTTGATAATTGTCTGTTAGCGTTTTCCGCAACACTCTAATGCACTAAGTTCCCTGTGACAAAACCGTCGTCTGCAATCCTGCATACAACTGTGCACATGCTCCCATGAACACACTAGGTCGATTAAAATTACCCAAATAGTGCCTCTTTTCACACCACCTGTCATGCCTTTTGCTGCTCAAAACGCCCTAAAACAGTTGCAAAAAGGGAGGAATTTGTTAAAAACCTTTCTTGCGGAAAAGTTACTATATGCACCGGAAGCAATAGCCCTGTGTGGCCTGTAACATCACGGATTCACGACGATTTATTTTGCGATTCACGAATCACGAATCTTCCCTCTTCCTCCCCCCATAAAAAACCAAACAACAACAACAACAACAACAACAACAAAACAACCCAATTACAGTAAGAGCATTCACTTTTCACGATGGAAAGACTGAGGCGATAAAGAGAGAAGTCAAAGCTCCGTAAACTCATTACTCTGGCAGAAAACTCGAACGACGGAGGGCTATTTTAAGCATAGACAACACTCCAAACATCTCCGAGGCATAGATCCTCATGAGCCCGGTCCTCTTGGAGATGCATGGAGTGTTGTCTATGCTTCTGGTACACATAGTTATTCGCCGTGACTTTGTTCTCGTTAGTCGCTGGGAGTCGCTTGTTGTAAACGTAACTTCACTATGATTCCAGTTTGTTCGGCATTTTTTAAGTCCCTTCTATTTATAGAAGGGACTAGACTTTTTAGGACGGGTCGCGGTGGGGCGAATCTAATAGCATGTCCATGATGTCAAAGGCGTGCAGGCTAAACCTCTAACAATTGAAGTACCAAGGTAAAAATTACGTCATGTCTAGTTACGCTAACCTCGCTGCTGAACGTACATTTGGCGCGAAACGCCGTATGTGCGTATGTATGTATGTATGTGCGTATGTATGTATGTATGTATGTATGTATGTATGTATGTATGTATGTATGTGTGTGCGTATGCATGTAAACATGAGAATCTCCGATATTTCTGTACACACAAGCTTGAAAGTTAGCGAAATACTTTCTTAAGTGGGTGACAAAGAGAGCCTCCGAGCATAATGTCTTATTGAAGACATAAACAACCGTTTATAGGAAGTCCGTTGACCTAGATTAGAGTCCGTAATTTTTGTCATATTTACTTGACCTTTTGCATACAGCTAGTTTGGAGAAAGACATTGGATGAGTTCGTTAGCCAGCTTTGTTTCCTTTCACCTTCTTTAGTAAAAATTAATTCTTTTCAGAAAAGAATTAAAACACTAAAATAAAACTTTACTTCTATAGTCTAGCAACTTACGCAATTTCTGAAGATATGAGTAGTTCGTCAAAAGAGCAACAATAGTTTGCAGGTACGAAACGAAAGTACTAATGCCATATGGTTTATTCATAGCAACAATATTTGTCCTTAGGATGGAGACATTTTTGTAGAAGTGTTTTTCGAAAGCTACTTTCGATGTGAGGGAACCAGTTCTCGTACACGGCCCGGATAAGGTGCAAGACATTTTTTTGTGCATAACATTGAAAATTTCGAGCATACAAGTTACAAGTTTATTCCAGTGGGTAAATTAAAATCATGAGCAAGTAAACATGCATACATATTTACAATAAAATAATTTTAAAAGTAATATTTTTAATGCCGTAAGCATACTCGCGTCGCTAGTTTCAAAATGGCGGTCAGCGAGATGCCTTCGAAAGAAGTCAATCAGACGCGCACGGTTGATACAGCTTTACTTTGCTCCTGAAGATAAACAGAGATTATTTTGGATTTGAACTTCTAAGTACATCTTATCAACGTCATATACGTTATTTTTCCTGATCTTGAAAACAGCCTTTCCCATAGAACTCGGTCTTTTGTGGGAGGAATGCATATCGAAAGTAAACTCCCTTCGTGCATGTTGTGCATTGTGTCTGCCGACCATCTTCAACATTCAACTTTTTGTCCGGATACTACATGCATGTTGTTCGTTTGTTTTCCATTCAACCAATCCGCACTCAAGTACTCACAAGAACTTTTCTGATCAAGCTTTATCGGGACTGCATGAGACACAATACAGATAGTAGCCCTCTCCATTATATTAGATGTTTTACTTATTATTGATTCATGTATGTATTCACTTACATATTTATTTATTATTTATTCTTTTAATTATAGAGTGGAAGGAATTCTTTGATACACATGATCACTAGTGGTGTGGTGGTGGCCACGAAGGAGAGGAATTTGTTTTCAATATGCATACATCTGTGCATGTTCATAATCTATCCTTTACTTAGCATGCATATTCATAGGTCCCAGGTATATCCGACTTATTGTATTTATTACTTTATTATTTTATTTATTTATTTATTTATTTGTTTGTGATGCATATTTGCACATACACATCAGCATACAAGATCAGAACATACAAGTACACATGTATGGTAATAGGTGCATACCACCCGCTCCCCACCTCACATACAAAACCACAGAACACCCATTAAAAGACATGCATGTCTGTGCATGTTCATAATATATCCTTTACTTGATATTCATATGTCCCAGCTATCTTTGATTTACCTTATTGTATTTATTTAAATTTATTATTATTTGTTTGTAAAGTAGGTTTTATACATAATTATGGTGATGTTATCATACGCATTCTCACTCTCGCGCGCTGCTCTCTCTCTTACACACAAACATGCGCGCATCTCCAGGAGGAATAGATCCGCATGCGCAATCAAGGCGCATGAGGAACTATGCCTCCTGGAGATGTTTGGAGCGCGCGCGCACGCACGCACTAACACTCACACACACATCGACGCGCTTTCAGAAGAGCATGCAGGTGACCCGTGAACTTAGTATATCATGTAGCTAGGTAAAATCGACGATCGGTGTCCGTCAAGGATGCCTGCTCTCTCCTGTCCTTTTCAACATATTCCTGGAGAAGATCATGCAGGAAACCCTCCACGACCACCATACTTCAATCTCTATTGGTGGCAGATCCCTGTGCAATCTTCGATTCGCAGACGACATTGACCTCATGGCAGGCAGCAATAGTGAGCTCCAAAACCTGACAGACAAACTTTCAAGTAGCGCAGGGTCTTATGGCATGGAGATCAGTACGGATAAAAGCAAAGTGATGATCAACACCACAAGCGACAGCAGCAGCAACATTCACATGAACGGCCAGAAGCTAGAAGAGGTCAATAGCTTCAAGTACTTGGGAGCCACCCTGTCCAAAGACGGTAGTTGCATAGCAGAGATCCGTATCAGGATAGGTACAGCAACATCCGCAATGGCCAGGCTGGACAGGATATGGCGAAGTAACTCCATCAGCTTCACCATCAAGTACAGGCTTTACAAGTCCCTCGTAGTGTCTATTCTGCTCTACGGCTGTGAGACTTGGACACTGCTTGCAGACTCAGAAAAGAAAATCCAGGCCTTTGAGAACAAGTGCCTGAGGAAGTTGCTCCGCATCTCGTACCGCGAGCACAAGACCAACGAATATGTACGGAGCATCGTCACTTCCCTGGTGGGCCCACATGAACCCCTTCTGGCAACCGTGAAATGGCGCAAGCTTGCTTGGTTTGGCCACGTGACCCGACACAACACCTTGTCCAAGACTATCCTCCAAGGCACTCTCGAAGGAAGTCGTCGGCGAGGTCGTCAGAGAAAGAGTTGGGTCGCAAACATAAAAGAATGGACCGAACTCGAGATGCCAGACTTGCTTGCCACCGCCCAAAATAGAACTCAGTGGAGAGCACTGTCTGTTGCTGCTGCCTTTCAGTCCCCCCAACGCCCAGTTCGGGCAAGGGACTGATGATGATGATGATGAGGTAAAATCAACCTGCTTTCACACAAATTATAGCAAGACTGAAATTGTACCGTGAAATTCTAGTTTTGTCAACATTTTCTCAAGCTTACGAAGCGAAAGTGAAACTCATATCACGTAAAATATAAAATTACGTAAAAACTAAAACTTACGTCATGGCAACTGACGTTTGACAAATCAATGACGCGTATATCCTGCGCCCCTCATAGAACTCACTGACGCATTGGCAGATCTGCGCGACTTTTTCAATAGGAGATAGTTCAACATCAGAATCAGACCAAAGACAAAAGTTAGAGACCATTGACAACGAGGACAGCTGACAGAAGGGACTTTGTGGGTTGTGGTCATACCATCTTGTTGTTTTTAAGTCCCTTCTATTTATAGAAGGGACTTTTTAGGGACGGGGCGAATTTAATATCAAGTCCATAATGCCAAAGACGGGCAGGCTTAATCCTCTGACAACTGAAGTAACAAGATAAAAATTACATGTCTAGTTACGCCAACCTCGCTACTGGACGTACATATGGCGCGAAGCGCCGTATGTACGTATAAGTGCGTGCGTTTTTATGTAAACACAAGAATCTCCGATATTGCTGTACGCACAAGCTAGAAACTTGGCGAAATATTTCCTCTAAGCGGTGTCTAAGAGCCGGAGCCTCCGAGCATTTTGTAACGGGATGTCTCCTTGAAGACATAAAAGACCGTTTATAGAAACTCGGTTTACCAGATTAGAGTCCGAAATTTTTGTCATATTTACTTGAAATTTTGGATAATATAGCTAGTTCAGTTGGAGAAAGACATTAGATGAGTTCGTTAACCAGATTTGTATCTTTTCAACTTCTTCAGTAAAAATTAATTATTTCAGAAAAAAAATTTAAACAGTATAAAACCTTGACTTCTGAAGAAAGTCAGACAGTGGCGTTGACGTAAAAGAAACAACTCCGTCACCACGCAGACCGGCACTGACGCAATACTCTAAATATGACGTAATTCTCTCTCGCGCATGCTCTCTCTCTCTCTCTCTCTCTCTCTCTCTCTCTCTCTCTCTCTCTCTCTCACACACACACACACACATACACACACACACATACACATGCGCACATCTCCAAGAGGCATATATCTTCATGCACGCACGCACACACACACACACACACACACACACACACACACACATACACACACACACACACACACACACACACACACACACACACACACACACACACACACACACTCACACACACATCGACGCGCTTTCAGAAGAGCATGCAGGTTAACTTAGTGTATCATGCTAGATAAGTCAACCTGATTTCATACAAATAATAGCAAGACTGAAATCGTACTGTGAAATTCTAGTTTTGTCACCATTTCCTCAAGGCTTGAAGCGAAAGTGAAACTCATATCACGCTAAATATAAAATTACGTAAAAACCAAAACTACGCCTTGATGAATGACGTTTGACAAACCAATGACGCGTATGCACTGCGCTCCTTTTAGAATTCACTGTGGCGCATTGGCAGATCTTCTAGGCTTTTTCAAAAGGAGATATTTCAACAGCAGAATTAGGTCAAAGACGAAAGGTAGAGACCTTTGACAGCCAAGGCAGCTCGCATATACAAGGGACTTTGTGGGTTATGGTTCATCCTATCCTGTTTATTTTGTTTTTGTTTTGCTGTTCAGTACATGTAGCTTGTTGTTTGTTTGTTTGTTTATTTGTTTGTTGTTGTTAGTGGTGGTGGTGGTGGTGGTGGTGGTGGTGTGTGTGTGTGTGTGTGTGTGTGTGTGTGTGTGTGTGTGTGTGTGTGTGTATTGGTTTTTGTTTGTTTGATTTGTGTGTGTGTTTTTTTTTTTTTTTTTTTTTTTTTTTTTTTTTTTTTTGGGGGGGGGGGGGGGGGGAGAGGGGGAGGGGGGAAGGCTGAAAAGCAAATGATCTCTCTTAATTTTTTTTTTCCAAGGAAAACACGGGTGATGATTATTATCTTCTCATCACTGCTGGAACGCGGCATTTTTTTCTTTGTTTTGTTTTGACTGAGGCAGTGTTCACATACCCGAATCATTCCATCTGCAAGAGACACAGGTTCACGTGAGAGGCTCCAACAGCATTACTGCAGGAGAGCCGCTGTGATCGCCGTATCACCAAGACACAGTTGCACTCTGGCTCTGCTGCTGCCGCAGTGACATCTGCAAAAGACATTGGTCCACCCCTTCACTACCACTGAACGCAGATTGTGTTTTTTTTCACCCTCTAATCCCCCCCCCCACCCCACCTCTACCCCGAGTTTGCGACCAATGAAAAGAGACTTCATCGCCTCAGTCTTTCTCTCGTGATACGTGAATGACATTTTAAAGGATTCCTGACTGAATCTCAAAATAAACCATCGTGAATCTGTGCCCCTTGTCCTCCCTCTCTCTCCCTCCCCTCCACCCCCCCCCACCCCCCTAAATCGCATTACAGCCTACTGTACGCATGATAGCGATGTTTCAATGCAGTCATGGTTGGGGCCTTCAGAGAAAAGAGCCCCCCTCCCCTACCCCCCCCCACTTCTCCCCACCTGCCCCACTCCCCCTCCTCTCGCCCAGCCCCCCCACCCCCGGCCACCCCACTCCGTTATTTAATTTGTTTTGGAGGCTGGAAAGTAACATGTAAGTCTGACTCCCCTCCCCCCTCCCCAAGGCCAACTAATTTATAAAAAAAATAAATTAAAAAAAATGTTTATGCTACTGTAATCTTTAATATGTTGAGCGCTGGTCTGTCATGGACACAAAGAGCAGCAGTAACACTGACAACAACAAACACAACATGAGAGCTGAAGCCCGTCAGTATTAACTCCTTCGCCGCCGGGAAATATTGAACGCGATCCAAAAGCAAGAGGCATAGATCCTCATGAGCTCCCGCAGTTGCGGGGGCTCATGAGGATCTATGCCTCTTGCTGACATCTCGTTGCATCCTGCGTTTTGGGTCATGACTGAATGAACCAAGACTTCAGAAATATAATTTGCGTCCACTGGCAGTGAAGGGGTTAAAAAAAATATCCGACGAAAACTGTCGAACTCGATCTACTTTAGGAGGGTCAGTCACAAACTGAATGTTTTCTTTTCTAAACCGCAGAAGGCTTGCGTCAGTGGGACAGGTTTGCATGCACCACTTTCATGGGAAACACGCACGCGTTTGTGGGAACCGCAAAAAGGCCAAGTGCACTGGAAAACGACTGAGAGTGCAAAACCTCTTGTGCGTGCACTGAGTCGCATGAACTGATTAAAAAAAAAAAAAAATACCGGTGGCTGCAAGCACCAGAGAGATAAAATAACCCTTTTCTTCCTGATACACCCAGTGTTTGAAATAAATTTGACTACTAGTTCAAGGGTGGTGACAGAATAGCTTGGCGCCTGAGGCGCCAAGCTATTCTGGCACGACCCTTGAACTATAACAGTTGATCTACTGACGTGTAATGTAGCCTTCAAAAGACCATAACCAGATTCCAGACAACTTGAATCAGTCTCAGGATGTAATGGGATAAAACGATGTAAACAAGGTACTTGAACTCAAAGACCCTCTGTGTGATTTTTGGAGGCTGGAACTTGCAAGTAATATGTCAGGCACTCTGCGCCCCTCCTCCCCCCCCTCCACCCTCCACACACACACTCTCTCTCTCTCCCCCCCCCTCCCCCCTTCTCAATGAAAAATAATTTCCTCGCCTACTTAAAGTACCATTACCCATAAATTTGAAGACCCATTTCTGCACCATTTGTGTTTGTTTTGCCTTATCGACACACCTAATGAACTTTAACAGCAGTTTGGACACGCAGCAAAAGCACACGCGTAATCGCAATTATTTATTCTGCGCTTCCGTAAACTGACGTGTCAGTTTATTTTTAGCCCTTTCTCGTACTGACAACGTTGTATTTCTAGAACGGAGTGGAATCATTGTCAGGTTACTTGAAATAAAGACGACGTGTGTTGAACTGGATTCTACTGTGTCTAAATAAATCAGTATTTAACTACTCCTGTGTGTAGCGTTTCGTAAACGTCTGTTACAGAACGGTGTATCTTTGAACAGTTACGGCGGTAGTGGGCTTTTAATCTTCAGTATATTGAAGGCTGGTCGATTCACACACACACACACACACACACACACACACACACACACACACACACACACACACACACACACACACACACACACACACACACACAGAGGTAGTGAAGCCGTCGGCATTTTTGAAGCCCTCAGTTTTTTTAATTGGGATATTTTTTAATTGGCGTTGATTGAACAAAGATTTCAGCTGACTGTAAATTCTGCAAGATTAAAAAAAAAATGTTATTATTATTATCATTTTATTTATTTATTTATAAATTTTATTTTATTTATTTTATTTTATTTTATTTATTATTATTTTTAATTATTATTATTATTTTTAATTATTATTTTTTTTTTTTTGGGGGGGTGGACTTTGAGTGGGGGGCTCTCAGCGCTTAGTGAAGTGATACAAACAACTTACAGAGCCTTAACTTCTTCACTGAAATACTAAACACAATTCAACTGCAAGAGACATAGATCCTCATGAGCCCCCGCAATTGTGTTTGCTCATGAGGATCTATGTCTTTTGCTGACACCATTTTGTATCTGCCCATGTTTCCTGCACGGCTGGGGTTCGGCTTTGGCGTTGAACTAACTCGGACTGATTTCGCTCGAAAATATAATCAGTCACCGTGCACTGGCAATGAATGGGTTAACCCCTTGACTGCCGAGAAAAATTGAAGCGAACCCAACTGCAAGAGGCATAGATCTTCATGAGCCACCGCAGTTGCGGGGGCTCATGAGGATCTATACCTCTTGCTGACACTACTTTGTATCCATGTGCCTCGGACGCCCGTGGCTCTCTGACGCTAAATACTCAGTGATTGCAAAGACCCACCATCTACGTTCCCTGGCAGTGAAGGGGTTAAGAAAAACAAACAACAGTGCCGTCAGACTCTACCGCTTGTAGGGCAGTCGGTCACAACTGTTTTCTTTTCTAGGCCCGGCGCAGAACTCTTGTCTTGTCAGTGTAAGGGTCAGCGTGCACTGCTAAGCTGCACGGTGCAAGTCGTGTGTCGGTACAAGAACACTAGAATAGGGCCAGTTGCATGAGCGAGCTTAGTCCTGCACCAGCCACCAGGTGCACACGAAAGTGGGGGTCAAAACACTCTTAGTGCATGTAGACGCCGCATGTACCGGCTGTAAACTGACAATGCCGATGGCTCGGTGCAAGCACAAGTGAGTTAAAAACGATATAAAGAGCGTACTCAGTTAAACTCAATAGACGAGTTGTTCAAGTTAGGTTTTTCAGTGCAAGCTCCCGGCAATGACAATATTTTCCAACGCCTACTGTAATCTTTGGTGTATTGAAGGCTGGTCTGTGGACATACTGACAGCAGAGAGAGAGAGAGAGAGAGAGAGAGAGGGAGAGAGAGAGAGAGATGTTTCAGTGGTGTTGAATTAACTAAAATTCACCCAAAAACAATCTGCGCCCGATGAGAGAAGGTACTGAAAAGGAAAAGAAAGAAACATGTCGGGCTCTTCTGAGGCCGGCTATGAGTGATAAGCCGTGTGCATGCACCGCTTGGCACGGTACACGCACGCACGCGTTTGTCGGTACAAGCATCCTGTGTTCTAGGTGCACTAGCAACGCCGACCTGAGGGTGAAAACACTCTTGTCTTCTTGGCAGTCTCTTTACACTCTTTAACCCATGCAGCCCTGACGCACTCCTACAGCAGGAGATGGATCGACCATGATAATTCAAGGGCAGTGCTAGATTAGCTTGGCGCCTGTCGGCGCCAAGCTAATCTGGCACTACCCGGCCTTGAATTATCATGGTCGATCCATCTCCTGCAATCGGTGCATAGTCGTTAGATGACGCCTCCAAAATTTGGGAAATACGTGCGTGGTGTTGAATGGGTTAAGTCCATTCTATTTATAGAAGAGACCCACTTTAGGATGGGTCGCGGTGGAGCAAATTCCAAAAAATGCCCATGACGACAAAGCGGGCAAGTCTGAAAATCTGACAACTAAAACTAAATTACGTGATCAACTGAAGTCAAGTTAGGCTAACCGCCTTGCTGCTGAACGTCTTTTTGGCGGGAAACGCCGCCACGGTATGTGTGTGTGTGTGTGTGTGTGTGTGTGTGTGAGTGTGTGTGTGTGTGTGTGTGTGTGTGTGTGTGTGCGTGCGTGCGTGTGTGTGTGTGTGTGTTCTCGGTGTGTGTGTGTGTTCCCGGTGTGTGTGTGTGTGTGTGTGTGTGTGTGTGTGTGTGTGTGTGTTTGTATGGATGTAAACAGGAGAATCAACGATGTTTGTGTACGAACAGGCTTTAAACTTGGGGCAGTGCTTTGCGGTTCAAGAAGTGCCTATAGTCTAGCAGCGGCCCTTCATAGACGATCAGCGGTTTACGAGATAGTGATTTTCTAGAGAGTAACAAAGGTTTGGGTATATCAAAATGAAGTCTAGTATGAATAAAAGCAGTGCGCACTCGTTTTAAACCGCCGGAGGATGGAGACATTTTTCTGTAGCACATTTTGTTTCCAGTACGGCTGCAGACGAAACCAGGACTGTCGCAGCCATGTTCACAGGGGATCAGTAGTTTACACGGGTCTCATTGTTCCTGTATTCAGTGGTAGTATGCACTATATGTCACTTAAAAGGATTTCATTTCTTTTTTCATTAATATTTTCACACTTAGATATATTAAGAGAAGAAACAATTACCAAAAAGCTTGCCTTGAACTCAAATATCGTTACTCAACAATAAGGTATCCCACATCACGTGATCAAAACATCATAAACATTACACGCGGATTGGTTGTGAATTTCGGTGTTTTTGACGAATTCTTTTTGATTTGTTCTACATAAGCTTGTTTGTTTCCCATAAAAAAGCAAACGTGTAAAGTTGCTGTGTGCATTTTTACGTCTTGATAAAGGTTTGTCACGTTTATTTTCATTCACTTTACCATCGCTTTGCCCGTTTTATTTCGACACCACAGCACCAAAACAAAACGCAACTCACTTCGAAACCTATGTCCGAAGTGCAACATGCTGCAAAAGAGAAAGAATGCCACACCACTTGGTTTTTAACTGTCATGGCTGAGCAAAGTCTCGGAACTTGATTAATTATTTTATGCAGTAACATTATTTTAATCAGTTGCACTGACAAGCTATTATGTTGTGATGTGCGATCACTGCCAGTGCCAATTATGCAGTCTCAGTTATCACTGATGGTACAGTACACTTCACTGAAAAAAATACACAGCACAATTTGAACACGCTTGGACGTTCATGCAATGCTTTGTTTAAAATTAAACCCTATCTTGCTAGCAGTAGCCTACTGCACAAAAGAGGAACTTATTTTGCTGCTGCGTAATTTGCAGTTTGTCTGCATGTAGACATTTGCAGTTTCCTGCAAGGATTCTTAGCAGCTAACATTAGCACTGACATATTTTGGGATTAAAACGAGAAAGAAAACAGAGAAAATGACAGAGATGATTTAATAAATCAGTCAGTCAAGTGATC
Organism: Semisulcospira habei; assembly: GCA_036245525.1. Classification (NCBI taxonomy): domain Eukaryota; kingdom Metazoa; phylum Mollusca; class Gastropoda; family Semisulcospiridae; genus Semisulcospira; species Semisulcospira habei. Next base: position 30,605,863 of record BTPG01000002.1, read on the forward strand.
AAATGAATGAGATATATGTTTTATGATAAACAGCTAGTTAAGGGGAGGGGGGGGGGGGTGATTGATTGTTTGTACATTGCTTAACGTCCCGACAGCAACAGGGCTTTCTCAGGACGTGCCTGCACTGCTGTGAAAAGAAAAACAACAGAATATTGAATGTATGTCGCCAGCCGGTCCAATACGTTAAATAAACCTACGCCATGGGGCCTAAATAAAGGTAAGACCATTTAGCAACACACATCCAATATCAAGAGCTACAGGCAGTGCAGACAGTTGGCAGGGTTTTAAAAAGACAAATACAGGTGAATGGACCACGGGTATACAGAAACACATGCCCCAAAATAGAGGGAAAAACCCACCCTGTGGGGCTGACCAGGGTGACCCTGGGAACTAAATAGTAGTTAACCCCACCCATGTCCCCCAGGGCAGACCCGGGTGGGGGTGGGGGGAGGGGGGAGGAGGCACATACTTTATAATGTATATGTACTATTTCTTTTAGTGTTTCCATTACCCACTCATAACACCATTGGGCTCGATGAGTTCTCATGTTTTATTTGAGTGGATTTCAAAATACATGTACTTGCTGCTGTTACATTATCTTCTTACTGGTTTTGACATTTCGCTGTATGATTTACAGTCCCATACTTTAAGCCTGTTCCGCCTAACGCACATGGAGGTTGACTGTATCATTGATATGTGTGTGTAGGTAGCGTTTTGTTAGAGGTGGCAGTTTTTGCCTCACATTTAAGTTTGGTGCCCATGTGCGTGTGGCCACTAGTACTATTTACAGAACTGATGGCTGCATGTGCAGGCTGGTTCATGGTATCACTTATCAATGTGAACTGGGCAGCCTATTGTTTGAAGTGATCAGTGGTGGCATCATCCATGATGTATGTGTGCATTTGGCCACTGGTACTGTTTACAAAGGTGCTGTTTACAGAACTAGTGGCTGCGTATGCATATTATTAGTTCTGTTATTGTTATCAGGTGTGGCCTTATCTCTAAGTTTTGGTGTCCCTGTGCATGAGGCCAACAGTACTTTTCACAGAACTAATGGCTGCATGTTTAGTGTGGTTAACTGTACACATGAGATTTGTAGGTGGGAAGCTAAAATGCAGGCAGTCAATACATAATGGGTAGACCACCAAAGCCGATGATGTCGTCATTGTGCATGACTTCTATTTGTGGGTGCGGGTGTGGCTGGCCAAGCCAATCCTGGAGCCACACCTGCGAGGGCAATGGGGGCACTGGAACGTAGCTGTAGGGAGAGTCGACGCTGTCTTTCTGCGAGCTATGGCACTGGTGATCCGTTCGCGCCGATTTTGTTCAAAGAGCGTTCAGGCTTTCCTGGTGGCGGCACGCCAGCCAGATCTGTCTTGTGCTTGTTCTTCAAGTTCCTTTACCGGGAAGACGCAGTACTTGAGGTTGTCTTTTATGCAGTCTTTGAAGCGTTTCTTTGGCCGTCCTTGCTTCCTGTGGCCTTTTGAGAGTGCACCATACAGGAGTTGGCGTGGCATACGAGAATCATCCATGCGTGTGACATGACCTGTCCAGCGAAGTTGTGTCTTTAAGATCAAGGCTTCAACACTCACTAAGCCAGCATTGTCCAGGACTTCCAGGTTTGTCACCTTGTCTTACCATTTGATGCCCATGAGTGAGCGCAGGAATCTCATGTGGAAACGTTCAAGCTGCTTGAGGTGCTTTCTGTACAGCGTCCATGACTCACAGCCGTAGAGGAGGCTGGGGAGGACTACTGCTTTGTAGACTTTGATCTTGGTGGAGAGCTTGACGTTGTTGTTATTCAACACACGAGTGCGCAGACGACCCAGGGCTTGGCTGGCTTTGCTGATGCGCGCTGAGATTTTCTTGTCGATAGTACCGTTAGAAGTCGACAGTCTTCAGCTCGGTGCCTTCGATATACACTTTGGGTGGGGGGGGGGGGGGGGGGGAGGTGGTGGTGGTGGGGGGGGGGGGGAGGGGGAGTTCTTGTGCCTGGGGCTGGTTGGTGCAGGTGTTGAGACTGATGGTGAGGCCAAACAGTCGAGAGACTTCTGAGAACCTGTTGACGATGGTCTGGAGATCAGACTCCGTGTGCGCCATCAGCGCACAGTCATCGGCAAACAGCGCCTCAAGGATCAGTCTCTCGATGGTCTTGGTCCTGGCGTTCAGTCGACTGAGTTCGAAGAGAGAGTCGTCCAGTCTGTACTTCAGGTACACTCCCTTCTCAAGGTCGCGTACTGCATGGGTCAGGACACACGTAAAGAACAGTTTGAACATCACGGGGGCAAGAACACAACCTTGTTTCACACCGTTGGAAATGTCGAAGGGTGCGGATGTGTCGCCGTTTGACTGGACAACTCCTACCATTCCATCATGGAAGAGGCGGATGATGTTGGTGAACTTCCTGGGGCAGCCGAGCTTTGCGAGGATGACCCAAAGCGCTTCTCTGTTCACGGTGTCGAATGCTTTGGTCAGATCTATGAAGACAGCGTAGAGGTCCATGTGCTGCTCAATGCATTTCTCCTAGACCTGTCTCACAGAGAAGACCATGTCGACTGTGCTGCGGCCGGGTCTGAAACCACACTGAGCCTCTGGGAGTGCTTCCTCAGATACAGAGCTGATCAGGCGGTTGAGGATGACTCTCGCGAGGATCTTGCCAGCAGTGGACAAGAGTGAGATCCCTCGGTAATTGGCACAGTCTGCTTTGCTGCCCTTGTTCTTGAACAGGGAGACGATTGTAGCATCTCTAAATTCCTGTGGCATGTTCTTCTCTGCCCAGATGCATGTCAGAATGCTGAGGATGGCGTCAAGGGTCCCAGGTCCAGCTGCTTTGAAGAGCTCTGCGGGGATGCCATCCATGCCTGCAGCCTTGCCGGAGCTAGTCTGGTTGATCGCTTTCTTGATCTCGTCCAGGGTAGGCGGGAGGTCAAGGTCATCCAGTGTCGGCTTCTGGGGAATTATGTCCAGGGCCGCGGGGTCGACAGTAAAAGGCATGTTCAACAGATTTGAGAAGTGTTCTCTCCAGCGCTCAGTGATGCTGCCTTTGTCCTTCAGCAAGGTGAAGCCGTCGAAAGAAAAGAGAGGGGTTGTGCTGGGTCTGGCAGGGCCAAAGACGGCTTTCATAGCGCTGAAAATCTCCTTGGAGTTGTTGGATTCAGCAAAGTGTTGAAGTTCTTTTGCCTTGCTGTCCCACCAGGTGTCCTGCATGTTGCGGAGCTTTGGGCTTTCCTCTGGAGGTGTCTGAAGCGGTCTTTCTTGGACAAGGAGTTGATGTCATTCAGCCACTCGATGAAGGCACTGCGCTTTTGCTCCAGCAGCTTGTTGATCTCTTCATTGTTCTCATCGAACCAATCCTGGTGTACCCTCTGCTTGGGTCCAAGCACGTCTTTGGCAGACTCCGCCACCATCCCCTTCATCTGGTTCCACATTTCAGTTGGGTTGCCAGTCAACGGTCCATGGGCAGTTAGCAGATCATCAAGGTGGGACTTAAAGTTTTCCTTGACGTCAGGGCGCTTAAGCTTGGCCAGGTTGAATGAAGGTCGGGTGAGCTTCAGCCTCTTCCTGTGTGCTGGTGCAATGTGCAGGTTGAGGACAGATCGCACCAGCCGATGGTCGGTCCAGCACTCGGCTCCTCTCATGGCTCTAGTGATTCTGACATCACGAGTATCCCGCTGGCGGACAATGACATAGTCTGTGAGATGCCACTGCTTGTACCTGGGATGCATCCATGTTGTCTTGTACTTACTATCCAGCCTGAAGAAGGTGTTGGTGATGGCGAGTCCATTCTCAGCGCAGAATGTCAGCAGCAGCAGGCCATTGATGTTCATCTTGCCCAATCCGTGTTGGCCCATCACTCCTTCCCAGCAGTCACATTCGCGCCCAACTCGAGCATTGAAGTCACCAAGCACGATGAGTTTGTCACTTGCAGGAATGGACTTCAGGAGGGAGTCGAGGCTCTCATAAAACGCCTCCTTGTCGTCATCGGCGCTGGTGAGTGTCGGAGCATAGGCGCTGATGATAGTGACATGTCGGGTGTGAGAGATGGGGAAACGGAGCTTCATCACACGTTTGCTGATGCCAGTGGGAAGAGAAGGCAGTTGTTGGAGGAGCGTGGTGCGGATGGCGAAGCCAATCCTCGTTCTCAGCTTTGCCCTTCCAGAAAAAGGTGTACCCACCCTCAGGTTCACAGATCGAGCCTTCGTCAGCAAACCTGGTTTCCCTAAGAGCCGCAATGTCGATCTTATATCTCGCCAGCGCCCTGGCTATGAGGGCTGTTCTTCTGTGCGGTCTCTTCGTCTGATCTCTGTCCAACAGGGTTCGTACATTCCACGTACCGAGAATAAGTTTCTTTCTTTGTTTTCTTTCCGACCGCATAAAAGGGTTAAACCACCAGCCGCGGTAAGCTCTCCGGTTTGTGTAGGGCAGGCAATGTTTGGAACACCTTTTCTAGTTCCCTCCCTTACTAGGGTGAGCAGTGCTGTCATAAAGAGGGCTGCTCAGTCGCCTGGGATGCTGCCGAACTTCCCTGCTGCCCCTGGTACAGGGAAGAGCGACCACTGGTCCACAGGCCGCCTACGTGCAGGTTCGGAGCTACGACTCCCAGTAGTAACCTCTACCTGTCGGTTCGCCCGTTCCCCATCGCCGCAGGGCTTCTGGAGGAGGCAGAAGAAAAAAGAAGATGAAGAAGCAGATTTGGTGAAGTTGAAGAGCCATGCACAAAACCTGCGGCGTGAAGGAGATTTTGTTGGAGAAGCTGTTGCGCTGGAGCAACCCCACCCTCTCGGCCGCAGAAATCAGAGCCCAGTGGCACGATGAGACGTTACAACTGGTATCTTCCTTGGCTGCAGTGGATGGCCATGTCTTCTTCTCTGCTCTGACATGCCCTATTCACTCCACAGAGCACTGCTGGCCCGCCCTCTTGGCCGTTGAACCCTTGAGTGAGTTTCCTCCACCCAGTCGGCCGGTGACAGACTTTGCATGCTAGGACGAGCAAGTCCTGCCTCACCAAGGGTTTGAGACCCTCGGTTTCCCCTCACTTGGTTTAGCCAGCCAGTCGAAGCTGTTGCCCGTGGTGTGGCCGCTGCGCATGCTGCAGAGCCACAAGTGAGAGTTGAGTGTCAAAGTGGGGACCTATACTGGTGGACTACTCTCTAACCTTCGAGAGACGACTTGTCCCCCTTATTATAGGTGAAACCCCCTCATTGAATACTCCAGACACCACAGTAAATACAAGCCACTTTCTTAACCTCAAGTCTCTATAATAATATATAGGTTTTACAGTCCACTAATCCATCAGTATTATTGTGCATGCCTTTTGTGGGTGTTCTGCGGTTTTGTGTGTGTATGTGGGGTGGGGTTGAAAGTGGGGCGGTATGGCACTCTTACCGTGTATGTGTATGTACAAAACCTACATTACAAACAAACATAAATTAATAATTTAAATAAATAGTTATTTGGGTTTAACGCCGTGCAGGCGACTACGGCCATCTCACGGCAGTTAAATAAATAAGATAAAGTAAGTCAAAGATACCTGGGACATATGAATGTTAAGTAAAGTATAGATTATGAACATGCACAGATGTACATTCTTTTGGTGGGTGTTCTGCGGTTTTGTGTGTGTAACTGGAGTGGGGTTGGAAGCAAGCGGTACGGCACCTATTACCATGTACATAAGACATAAGACATTTATTAAGCAAGTAAAACGTTAAAGGATTTTTGTGTGACATGGCGACAGTAAAATACGTCCTCACTTGTAGGGCATTTATCATGTCATACACTCAGTTGGCTATCATCCTGTATACAGCACTAAAAGATAGATAAACACAATATTAAACACAAATCAGTCATATGTCACAAATCATGGAATCACGTTGTTCCATGGAAGGTGATGTACTGAGGACAGCTTCTGGAGAGAAACTGCATCTGAATTGAGAGATGCTGGCTTTAAAAGCACGGAACCGCCGGCCAAAGGGCAGAAGCTCGAAGAGATGATTGGCTAAGTGTGACAGATCTGACAGAATAGTACTGCTGGCCACATGCACAGGGGCACTATGGTGTATGTTCTTAAGCTGTATGCTGATGTGTATGTACAAAACCTACATTACAAACAAACAAAATAAATAAATAATTTAAATAAATAAGATAAAGTAAGTCTAAGGTACCTGGGACATATGCATGCTAGGTAAAGGATAGATTAAAATTATGAACATACACAGATGTGCATGTCCTTTGGTAGGTGTTATGAAGTTTTTTGTGTGTATTTAGGTAGGGGTTGGGAGCAGGCGGTATGGCACTTATTACCATCTATATAATTATGTTTATATTTTCTTCTTGTATGCTGATGTGCATGTACAAAATCTGTATTACAAACAAACAAAATAAATAAATAATTTAAATAAATAGTTATTTGGGTTTAATGCCGAGCAGGCGACTAATGCCATCTCATGGCGGTTAAATAAATAAGATAAAGTAAGTCAAGATACCTGGGCCATATGAATGCTAAGTAAAGGATAGATTATGAACATGCACAGATGTACATGTCTTTTGGTGGGTGTTCTGTGGTTGTGGAGTGGGGTTGGGAGTAGGCAGTATTACCATGTATGTGTATGAGAACATCAGCATATGTACAAAACCTACTTTTCCAACAAATAAAAATAAATAATAAATTTAAATAACTAGGACATATGAATACCAAGTAAAGGATATATTATGAACATGCACAGACGTGCATGTCCTTTAATGGGTGTTCTGTGGTTTTGTATGTGGGGTGGGGAGCGGGTGGTATGCTCCTATTACCATATCTGTGTACATGTTATGTTCACATCATTATTACCATATAAAATATGTGTACATGTATGTTCTCATTTTGTATGCCCTGGGAGACATGGGTCGGGTTAACTACTTTTTAGTTCCCAGGGTACCCTGGTCAGCCCCACAGGGTGGGTTTCCCCTCTAATCTGGGGCATGTGTTTCTGTCTACTCTTGGTACATTCATATGTATTTTCCTTTTTTAAACTCTCCCTCCTGTCTGCACTGCCTGTAGATCTTGATATTGGATGTATTTTGCTAAATGGTCTGGTTAGGTTTATTTAGCATATTAGACCGGCTGGCAACATACAATCAATATTCTGTTTAATTGGGTTTTATTTTTACAAGCGGTGCAGGCACGTCCTGAGAAAGTCTTGTTGCTGTCGGGACGTTAAGCAATGTACAATCAATCATTGTATGCTGATGTCATTGTATGCTAATGTGTATGTGCAAACATACATCACAAAGAAACAAACAAACAAATTTTAAAAAAATAAATAAAATAAGTCGGAGATACCTGGGACCTATGAATATGCATGCTAAGTAAAGGATAGATTATGAACATGCACAGATGTATGCATATTGAAAACAAATTTCCTCTCCTTGGTGGCCACTACCATACCACTAGTGATAATGTGCATCAAGGAATTCCTTCCATCCATAATTAAAAGGATAAATAATAAACAAATATGTAAGTGAATACAAAAATGAATCAATAATAAATAAATAAATAAATAAAACATGTAATATAATAGAGAGGCGGGCTACTATCAGTATTGTGTCTCATGCAGTCCCGATAAAGCTTGCTCATAAGAGTTCTTGTGAGTACTTGAGTGCGGATTGTTTGAATGTGTTGCAAAAACTATTTTTTTTTATATTTAGGTGTTTATCTGAACATGGTGATTTAGATGGAAACGGTTCGGAGATGGATTTCACTCTACCTGGCTTAACCTAAGACCAGTCGGATAAAAGTGTGCTTGACCAATTAAAAATCCCATCTCCAATAATAATAATAAAAAAGAGCAGACCTACACTTAGAGCCGTTAGGCTGGAAAACAGACGAACAACATGTATGTCGTATCCGGACAAAAAGTCTTCAGAATGTTGATGGTCGGCAGACACAATGCACAACGGTACTTTCGATATGCTTTCCTCCCACAAAAGACCGAGTTTTATTGGAAAGGCTGTTTTCAAGATCAGGAAAAATAACGTATTTGACGTTGATAAGATGTACTTCAAAGTTCAAATCGAAAATAATCTCTGTTTCAATTTAGGAGCAAAGTAAAGCTGCATCAACCGTGCGCGTCTGATTGACTTCTTTCGAAGGCATCTCGCTGACCGCCATTTTGAAACTAGCGACGCGAGTATGCTTACGGCATTAAAAATATTACTTTTAAACTTATTTTATCGTAAATATGTATGAAAGTTTACTTGCTCATGATTTTAATTTACTCACTGGAATAAATTTGTAATGTGCATGCTTGAAATTTTCAATGTTATGCACAAAAAATGCCTTGCACCTCAAGTTATCCGGGCCGTGTACGAGGACTGGTTCCCTCATATCGAAAAATAGCTTTCGAAAAACACTTCTACAAAAATGTCTCCATCCTAAGGACAAATATTGTTGCCATACATAAACCATATGGCATAAGTACTTTCGTTTCGTACCTGCAAACCATTGTTACTCTTTTGACGAACTACTTACCTCTGCAGAAATTGCGTAAGCTGCTAGACTACTAGGAGAACCTCCGAGCACATATTAAAATTGGGTGTCTCACTGAAGCGTTAAACGACCGTTTATAGAAAGTGGGTTGTACCACAGTACAGTCCGTAATTTTTGTCATATTCACTTAAAATTTTGGATGTAGTTAGATTTAAGAAAGACCGGCTTTGGATGAGTTTGTCAGCCAACTTTGTATCTTTTGAATATTTTTTTAAAATTAAAAATTAAATCTTTGCAGCAAAAAACTTAAAAAGTAAAAAGCCTAGACTTCTGAAGAAAATTTGACAGAGACGGTGACGTAACCGCAGATATGACGTCTCTCTCTCTCTCTCTCTCTCTCTCTCTGTCTCTCTGTCTCTCTGTCTGTCTGTGTATCTGTCTGTCTGTCTGTCTGTCTGTCTGTCTGTCTGTCTGTCTCTCTCTCTCTCTCTCTCTCTCTCTCTCTCTCTCTCTCTCTCTCTCTCTCTCTCTCTCTCTCTCTCTCTCTCTCTCTCTCTCTCTCTCTCAGTATCTGTTTCAGGCCTTACCTCGAATCACCTGACACACTGGCTTAAGACGCTGCCAGTGTTCTCCCACATCAACTGTGTCACCCTACATGTAGGTATTAACGACTGTAAATCCAGCGAGGTGACCAGCCAGATGTGGGAGAACCTTATTCATCACTGCAAACGAGTGCTTCCCGAGGCGAGATTCATGCAGGCTTCGTCCATTCTGCCTGCCAGGCGTGGTCCCAGACATGCCATGAACATCGCAATTGGCCAGTCCAATGCCAATCTTTGCCATGTTTGTCGCAAGTTTGGAGCTACGTTCCTAGACAACACGCCATCCTTCACTACTACAAAAGGGCTACATAGGAAGGCACTATAAAGTGGGGTGGGCAGACTGCCGACGACAACCACTCCCAGACTGCTGCGAAAGAGGCCCACTTGCAGACTGAAAGAAAACAAAAATATTCTAGTGTGGTCAAACACCAGCCGCAGCCGCATAGCCAGTCCCAAAGCGTACCATCATACTCTGCAGCGAGTACGGACGTACTGTCACAGACACATAATTATAGAGGTCGACCAACAGAATAGACTAACTAACCATCAGCAACAACAGCAGCATGAGCAGTCCTTTCTGCAACCACACCCTGGCTTCACCATATACCGAACCCCTACGGTCTCTACAATTTGTCGCCTGCACGCCAGTATCCCTGGGCCTCATCCCATGGCTTTCAGTACAGTGCTTTATCGATGTACCCTCCGTTCAACCAGACCTTGCAACCTGTCAAAGCATTCATAGTTGGTTCTATTAACTTTATTATGGTTCCCTTTGCCGTAGACATTACAACTGTGAAACTGGACTTTTGACTTACAGGTGTTAGACTGCGAAGACTGCGAAACTGTGTGTGGAACTGATCCAGTTTCAACTCGATTTTCTTGTCATTGTTTTTAATTACACGACAGTGTTTCACCGTGACAAACATTTGGCGTTACTGCCAGTACGTGTGATCCTTGTTAGGTTCATTGCCTATGTAGCTCAGTGTGTATTACCTGTTTCTTAACTGTTTTGTTTACAGAATTCGTCTTTTCAACATGTCAGACTCCTCTAGTCTTCATATAGTTCATCTCAATATCTATCATCTATGTAACAAGACTCCCGATGTGTGTGGTCTTTTGAGTCAACTCAACCCTTTCCACTTGTTTAGTTTCACTGAAACCCGTCTTAACTCCAATATCAGCGATGACGTAATTTCTATACCTTAATTGTCCATTATACGCCGCGACCCACTAAGCCCCACACATACCGGCATTGCGGTGTATATTCATGATTCTATAAAAGACATCACCCGTAGAAGACCGGACCTTGAATCAGACACAGTGCAAAGTGTTTCGGGTGAAATAAAGAACAAGTCAAGCCCTGTATTAGTTGGTTTTGTTTACAGGAACCCCTCTACACCAAATGCATGGCTTGATGACTTCACCGACATGCCTGTAAAAACTGTACATCAGATGTGCTTTTGTTAGGGGATTTTAACATCAACATGTTTTCCGCGAACCCTATTATTCTTTTTGGGCTCAAACAGCTGATAACATCCCCAACTCGTGTTACTTCTACGTCCTCTACACTCATTGATCATATATATACAACGAACAAAAGCCGAGTGTTGCAATGGGGACAGTTGTACTACAAGTTGGAATCAGCGACCATTATCCTGTGTGCTGTAACTGGACCGTGAAAGCAGATAAACCTATCCGTAAACACCAGCACACTCCCATCAAGTATAGATCGCTTAAACATTTTAACAAAGAGGCTTGGCCTTAGTTCCGTTTCGTTTGATACTGTTTATCATCATTACGAGCCTGATGGTGCGTTGTCTGAGTGGCACAGGTTGTTCTTATCTATCTCTCAAACTTACTTCACTCCTACACTCCTCCCCGCTCCCTCCGCTCCGCCTCCGACCCTCTCCGCCTCCACATCCCCCGCACCAAACTCAGCACTTTCGGCCCCCGCTCCTTCTCAGTATACGGACCATCCATCTGGAACACTCTCCCACTCTCTCTCCGTCAGAAACACTCTCTCTCCTCCTTCCAGTCCGCCCTCAAAACTCACCTTTTTCAACAGTTCTAGCACTATACCACCACACTTCCCACCCTAAACAGACTATCGTAATGTATTTCACTATTTGTGGTACGTGAGTCGTTGTCTAAAGCGTGCGCGTGCGTGCGCGAGTTGTGAGTGCGCGCTTAGAGTTATAATTATTATAAGATAAGCGCATTATAAATACCGTAATTATTATTATTTATTATTCTTCAGTGTTCTTGATAAGCACGCCCCGATAAGGGACAAAAGAGTAAAAAAAAAACCCCGCAACTGCCGACTTGGCTAAACAAATCTTTGGTCGATGCCATGCAACTGAGAGATGAATTAAAACAGAAAAAAGATTTCCCTGCTTACCGTAAGCAAGGCAATCGCGTAAAAAATTAGTTATTGATGCCAAAAAGTCACTCTTTAAACGAATAATGAATGACAAAAAGGATACAGTCTCTGTTTGGAGAGCGCTTAATGCCCTTACAAAATCTAATTATAGCCCAACACATACCTCTATTTCTGCATAAACTTTTAATAATATTTTCTTTCTGCGCCCAGTCGTTGCTGCAAAATACTACGTCCAAGGCACCCTTTGTATCCCCAAAACTTGTCAAATTTTGTGATGGCAAACTTTCTTCTCGTTTATCATTCAACATTCCTTGCATGACAGTGCACGATGTCGGTGAAGCGACTGAATGTCTCAAAATTAAGCACACTTCCCAGGACATGATGAAATGAGTACTGCTATGTTAAATCTATCGCTACCTTTCATAGTAGATACTTAACTTACATCTACAACCGTTGTATCGAGCGTGGCGAATTCCCCTCTGATCTGAAAAAGGCCGAAGTTATTCCGCTTCCTAAAAACAAAGGTCTTACAGATCCCAATAAATTCAGGCCAATTTCTGTCTTGTCTTCACTTTCAAAACCCATAGAAAAGCACATACACAGACACTTTCAGCACGTTCTTGACACAAACGACCTTAGTCATCCCTTACAGTCAGGATTTCGCTCGCGGCACTCTTGTCAAACAGCTCTCTCACATTTAACGGATCGTTGGCTCGCGGCACTCTTGTCAAACAGCTCTCTCACATTTAACGGATCGTTGGCTCGCGGCACTCTTGTCAAACAGCTCTCTCACATTTAACGGATCGTTGGCTCACGTCAATAAACAAAGCACTGTTGACTGTTCACAGTGCTGGGAGTGACTTTCTCTACAGAACTGTCTGATATCATACTCCTGAATTATAAACAGAAACTTGCAAAAATGGAGAACATTGTAAAGCAGTGGAAATTGCGAAATCTAACCCTTGTTGGAAGAAATGTTGTTTTCAAGTCCTTAATTCGTTCAATTTTTACTCACCTCTTCATCTCTCTGCCCTCTCCAGGGAGTGTAATTTTCAAAGAAATTAATAGTGCGATGTTTAACTTCATCTGGGGAGGGAAGAGAGATAAAGTGAATAGAACCACAGTTTTCAGACAGTATGAAGAAGGAGGGCTCAAGGTAATTGATATTGAAGTTTTTTACAAAGCACTTAAGGTCACCTGGCTTCGGAGAGTGTTGTCTTCGGGCACTAACTGGAACCTTTTACTCGCATCTTTGTATGGTAATATCAAACACTGTGAGGTTTTTGGTGCTTTCTTCCTAGAAAGTTTAGAGATGAAGAACCCCTTCTGGAAAGAAGTGGCGGCAATTTTTAAAGAATATCATAATCTTTTCTGTCCCCGAAGAATTGATGCATTCAAAAGCGAACCATTGTTTTTTTTAACCCACGACTTCTGAAAAAGGATATTTCGAAATCTGTCGACAAGTGGGTTTTGAAAAATATTTTTTACAATTGGTGATCTTTGATAATAATGTGGACATTATTAGTTTCGAAGTTTTTTTTGTGGAATATTTTGTGAAGATGTATTTTTTCTCGAATACTATAGTAGAACAAGTGCTATCTATCTATCTATATCCCGTAGTCTTGCCGACCGTTGGGGCACCACTGATGACTTGGCAACCGCTCCCTTCATTCTTCTCTGTTCTCTGCCATTCTTAGCGTATAACCCAGCCTCAGTCCTGGCCACTTAGATATTGTCCTCCCATCTTTTCCTCTGTCTTCCTCCCCTTCGTCCTTCTTGTACAGTGCCTTGCAGGATTGCTTTGGCAAACCCTCCTGAACGCGTGACATGCCCATACCACTTCAGTTTGCGTTTTTACACAATGGCTAATAGGTCTTCATAGGGCCCGACGGCTTGCCTGATTCTGCTTCCCACTTCCTCGTTCGTGATGTGATCTCTGTATAAAATGCCAAGCAGCCTTCGAAAACATCTCATTTCAGTGGCTTGTATCCTCCTTTCAAGGTCTGCTGTGAGGGTCCATGACTCGCAGGCATACAAGAACACTGAGATGACTAAGGAGCGCATCAGTCTGATCTTGGAGCAGAGCGTGATGTTTCTGTCCTTCCATATGGTCTCCAATCTTGTCAGTGCTGTTGTTGTCTGCGCAATCCTAGACAGTATTTCTGGTTTTGATCCCTCATCTGTCACATCTGTCTAAGTATTTGAATTTATTGAATTTAGTAACTGTTTCTAGTTTTTGGCTTCCAATCATGACGTCAGTGCCAATGTCACTGGTGTTATTTGTCATCAGTTTGGTCTTCTCTGCACTGATTTCCATCCCATACGCAATGGCTGTACTGTCCAGCTTTTCCACCAGCTGAGCTAGCTCCTTCTCTGTTTCTGCAAGGCCATCAATGTCGTCCGCAAAGCGCAAGTTCGTGATTGTTCTGCCTCCAATACTGACAGTTCCTTCATGATCTTTCAGAGCGTCTGTCATGATTCTTTCCAGGAAGATGTTGAAAAGAGTAAATGAGAGCAAGCAGCCTTGTCTGACTCCGATTGTGGTCCTAAACCAGTTTTCTATTTTGCCGTTGAAGCAGACTGCGCTAGTGGCCTTGTTGTAAAGATTTGCTATGACTTTAATCAGGTTGGCATTGATGTTGTATAGCTTCATGGTGGACAAAAGGGCTGCATGCCACACCCTGTCAAACGCTTTCTTAAAATCCACAAAGACATGATAGAGGTCTTGCTGGTGCTGGAGGTACCTCTCACATAGAACTCTCAGGTTGAAGATCTGCTCAGTTGTGCTGCACCCTGGTCTGAAGCCTGCCTGATCCTCAGCTATGATATCCTCTGCCTGTGGCTTCAGCCTGTTCAGTAGGATCTTTAACATGACTTTGCTTGGGTGGCATATAAGACTGATCGTGCGATAATTCTGGCATTGATGTAAGTTGCCTTTTTTTTTTTGGGGGGGGGGGGGTGGGGGGGGGGTTGAGAGTTATTATAAGTGATTCGGTCCATAGTGTGGGCCATTCCCCTGACTGCCAAATCTTATTGCAGATTGTTAGTAAGGCGCTTATCATGTCTTCTCCCCCTTCTTGGACTAGTTCTGCAGGGATGTTGTCTGCTCCTGCTGCCTTCCCTTTTTTCAGCGACTTCACTGCAGCCTCTACTTCTTCTCGGAGGATGGGATAGTTGCCATTGTTGGTCACGGGTGGGTTGACAAGTATGCCTGGGTCCCCTGTAGCTCGGTGGTTGTACAAATCTGAGCAGTACGTCATCTCTTCAGTATGTCTTGGTCGTCCGTAAGACAGTTCCCTTCACTATCTTGAATGATCGAGGAGCGTCCTTGTTTTACACTGGTCAGGTCTTTCACCACCTGGTATGCATTTTTGCTATTATTTTTGTTCAGATTTTCTTCTACGTGTTTACACTGATCTTCAATCCACTTATTCTTTGCCTTTTTCATGTTTTTCGTGATATCCTGGTTAATTTCCCTGTATTGTTTAGCTCCTTCTACCGCTGATTTCTTTTTCTTTAATTCTCGACGCTTGTCACATAGAACAAAGATGTCAGCTGTAACCCAAGGTTTCTTTGCTTGTCGGTGTTTGCCAAGGATCTCACTGGCTGTTTGGGTTACAGCAGTGTTAAATGTGTCGATCAGTGTGTCTACATCCGTGTCTTCTGCACCTAAAAGTAGCAGTGGCGCGAATTTTTCTCCTATTTTTGCCTGGAAGGCTTCCGCTACCTCTGGGTCTTTCAGTTTCTCGAGGTCAAACTTGATTCTGGTGGGACCCTGCTTACTGACCTTCTTTAGGCGGAGTCGGAAGGTCATCATCACTAGGTATTGGTCGCTTCCAATGTCTGCTCCTGGAAAACGTCTTGTCTTGGCAATGTTCACACTGGTTTGGAAGCGTCTCTTCACCTTGATGTAGTCAATTTGGTTATGGTGTTCTCTGTTAGGGCTGTGCCATGTCCACCTTCTGGATGCTTTGTGTGGTCCAAACGTGTTCATCAGCTTTAGATCATTTGAGCTGGCAAATTCCAGGAACCTTAAGCCTCTGTCGTTGGTGTCTGCATTGCAGTAGCGTCCGCATGTGCCTTTCCAGTTCCTAGCAGCATCCTCTCCTATTTGGGCATTCCTGTCTCCCTGCACTACAACAATTTCTTTCTTGGGGGTCTGGTCCAAGGCTTCTTGCAGTTGGTCAAAGAAGTCTTCTATTTCCTCATCGCCATAGCCTGTTGTTGGGGCGTAAACTTGTACAATGGTGATATTGAATGGGGTTGCCCTCAAGCGTATGGTGATAAGCCTACTGGAGACTGGCCGACAACTCATGACAGTGTTCAAGATGTCTTTGTGGACGAGAAATCCGCTATGAAAAGTGAAAAAGTGAGAAGTGCTATATGAAAATACAAAAGAAAAATGTTACGAATATGGACCGATGCAGTTGATGTAACCGATTTGGGTACACCTTTGGATGTTGTCTTTAAATATAAAAAGGGTACAAAAGATATATACAACGTTTTCTTAAATAAAACCACACCACCTACGTGTATTGAAAAATGGGAAAACAAATACAATGACCTAAAGTGGAAAGCTATATTTTGTATCCTATAACGGTCACACAAGACACCAAATTACGCTGGTTTCAGTATAGAATTGTCCATAGAATACTGACAACCTATGTTTACCTGTGCTATAGACAGTTAAAGGATTCAAACCTTTGTACCTTTTGTTCACTCTCTGAGTCTATTGAACAGAGTTAAAAAAAAACAGATACTGTACAGTGAAATATGTATTTACTGTCAGAAACAACTTATCCTTTTTACACGTCTGTGGCTGCCTTATTTGGACTTTGTGTAAATAATTAATTTTTGTTACCTATTTTGTTAATCTGTGTAGACTGCAGTTGGGTTCGCTTTGGCCTGCTATGATTCACAGTTACTTCCTGCTGACTTTTGAGAACTATCCGTTTACTAATACATGCATGCAGACCCACTCACAAAACAAATTCCAAGAACAGTCTCTCTCCCTCCCCCCCCTCCTTTCTCTCTCTCTCTCTCTCTCTCTCTCTCTCTCTCTCTCTCTCTCTCTCTCTCTCTCTCTCTCTCTCTCTCTCTCTCTCTCTCTCTCTCTCTCTCTCTCTCTCTCTCCACAAACACGCATCAATTTAATTAAATTAATTTTTTAGAAAACATAATTTATTATCAGTTTGTGTATGTATACACCACGTGTACAACGCGAGCTGCCGCTTACCAGTACAGTAAACAGAAGTGGTCCACAGCAACTATAGATGCCCTGAAAGGTTGCTTTGACTGCACCGAGTGGAATGTTTTTACGGACACTACAAGCGACGTTGCCGAGCTGGCTGACACAGTTTGCAGGCTACATAAATTTCTGCATAGACAGTGTTGTGCCTAAAACAACTGTTAAAATCTACTCAAACAATAAACCTTGGGTCACGAAGCACATCAAGAAGGTCTTAAACAGAAAGAAGAAAGCGTTTGAAGACAAGAACAAAGAACATTTACGGACAGTACAAAAAGAACTGAAAAGCGAGCTTAGGAAGGGGAAGGAAGCATATCGAAAAAAGATAGAAAAACAGTTTGAGACTAGTAACATGAAACGGGTGTGGGAGGGGATGAATCTGATGGGTGGGAACAAGAAGCAAAAAGCTGTTCCGGTTTGAGCAAAACTACGGACTATGCCAACGACTTAAATCAGTTATATGCAAGATTTGATTGTCATGATTTTGAGCATGAGAGGAAACAGGTCAAGGAAATGCTAGTTAGTGGACACACATGCAAAGTGAAATGATTGTGGTGACTGAGGAGGAGGTGCTTAGCGTACTTAAACATACCAACCCAAACAAAGCGGCTGGGCCAAATGGTGTTAGATCAAATGTGTTAAAATTATGCGCTCAACAACTGTACCGAATTCTTTGCTATATTTTTAACGTCACTTACCCAGTGTGTCGTTCCCTGTTCGTGGAAGACCTCTTGTATTGTCCCCGCGCCAAAAAGCAAACGATATCTGTGATGAATGATTTAAGACCAGTTGCTCTTACCTCGTGTGTCATGAAGGTTTTTGAGAGGGCGGTTCTTGCACATTTAAATACAGGTTTCAGATTTTATGGACCCCTTTCAGTTTGCTTACAGAAGGCAAAGAGGCGTTGATGAGGCCATTTTGCATGTTGTAAACAACATCTACTCTCATGTAGAAAAACCAGGAGCCTCCATTCGACTGATGTTCTATGATTTTTCGTCTGCTTTTAACACCATTCAGCCACACATACTCGCCTCCAAGCTAGTTCACATGAACATAAATGCCTCTACCATTCTTTGTGTTTTGGACCATCTCACTAACCGCCCACAGTATGTCAGAATTAGTTTGAATCTAATCTCATATGTACTTTTTAACAACACCGGTGCACCACAGGGGACTGTCCTGTCGCCTTTTTTGTTTTCTTTGTACACAGCAGATTGTAGAGCTACTCATGACGACTGTGTCATGGACAAATACGCTGACGACACGGCTCTGACAGGTAGGATTACAGATGAGGACGACAGACACTATCGACAGGAAATAGATGACTTTGTAGAGTGGTGCGATAGAAACTATCTTGAATTACATGTTGGCAAAACAAAAGAGATGGTCATAGATTTCAGGAATAACAAACAGCATCCCGGTCCTGTTGTCATCAAGGGAACAGAAGTTGAGCGTGTAGAGTCCTACAAGTATTTAGGTGTTCTTTTTGACAACGCGCTCAACTGGAAACAAAACACAGATGCTATTGTGAAAAAAAACGAATACCCGTCTTTACTGTTTGAGAAAGCTTAGATCATTTCATGTAAGCACTCAGCTTTTACAGACGTTTTACTGTTCCAGTATTGTTAGCATTCTAACTTTTGGACTGACGTGCTGGGGTAGAATATTATGTAAAAGAGATCAAGATCGCCTTAACAAAGTAATCCGGAAAGGGGGCGGGGTGAATGGTAGGGCACAGGGATAATTTGGACACACTGTACAACAGACGGATTATGAACAAATTGGCTGACATTCTTGACGACAATACACATCCACTTAGATATGAATTTGACAGCAGACGTATCAAACGAAGTGGCAGACTTCGAGTACCCAAAAGTCGTACATCACGTTATGCCAACTCTTTTGCCCCTCAGGCTGTTACCCTTTTCAACAGTAATATCAGTAGATAGTGTCGGTCAACATTCTTCAGTTCTTGAGTACTAGCCCTTTCAGTATTATTATTATTATTATTACTATTATTGTTGTTGTTATTATTATTATTATTATTATTATTATTATTATTATTATTATTATTATTATTAAATTTTATTTATTTATTTCCCCCCCCCCCCCCTATTATTTCTACAAGTGAATGATGATGCCATGTGTTGTATGGGAAGACAGTGAATATCCCCATGAGGGATTAATAAAGTATGGTCGTATTGTATTGTATCATTTTTATTTCTTTTGTATTCGTGTTGTACTTGTTTGTGGTCCATATGTGTTCATGTCACTAATTTTGAAAAATGTTCAAAAATAATTTTTTAAAAAAAAGTTTGCCTCCCATTTTTCGTAAATGCAGCTTGCCCACGAGGGTCGCTCCGTAAATTAAGAAAATGAAATAAAGAACTTGCTTTAACGGAAAAAAGCACTGTTGACTGGAGTGATCTTTTTAGACTTTACCAAAGCATTTGACTTAGTTAACCATACCCTCCTTCCCGAAAAACTTTCAGTCTACCGCGTAAGTGACGGAGCTGTATCCTTTTTTAAATCCTACCTTGAAGGCCGACGACAGCATGTCAGCGTAAATGCAAATCGGCCTCTGAGGGGCCGATTATGCATGGCGTGCCCCAAGGATCTATTCTCGGGCCTTCATTGTTCACGTTTTACATAAATGACTTACCTTTACATATCTCACAACCTGACGTTACCTGTAGCTTATTTGCAGATGATGCAACTTTGGATGTGTCTGCACCGGACGTGCCCACAATCACTAGTTCCCTACAGCAAACAATAAATGAAGTCTTTGATTGGTGCCAGACTAATTCCATGATTCCAAATCAATCAAAGACGGAATGTATGCTTGTAACAATAAGGCATAATCATCAGCTGAGCCCACCGCCACTCAAACCTTTCTCTTGAACAGCAACCAATAGCGCAAGTTAGAGAACATCGTTTGCTTGGTGTCACTGTAGACGACCAGCTCAGTTGGCACTCGCATACTAATTCTATTTGTAAGGTTTTGTAAAAAAAAAAATACATATCTGTTACTTAGACTAGTGCAATTCACCGACGTTTCAACCAGGCAGGTATTTTATAATGCACACATAAAATCTCATCTAGATTACGCATCGACAGTATGGGATGGATGCAGCGATATAAATTTTCTTTAAAAAGAATAAATTCACTTCATAGACGTGCGGCAAAGCTTATCCTAAAAGATTCCCACACCCATTTGACTAACGACGAAAAACTAACCAAATTAAATATGTTGCCCCTTCGTAAGCACTTTTTATTCAATGAATGTGTATTTATGCGTCAGATCACTCTTACAAAATCAGGAGGATATCTCGCTGCTCTCTTTAAGGCTCCCCACACTCCGCACCCGACACTGAGGAACGACCTGGTAGTGCCTAGGCCCCGCCTTGTCATTTTTAAACTGTCTTTGTCATATTCAGCAGCCAAAGAATGGAATTTACTTCCAAAAGAAATAAAATCTATCACGACCATAAATGCTTTCAAGACACGGCTTCATCACCATTTGCTACAAATGCAAGCGTAAACTGCCTTTGTCTTAGAATGACGTGGAATTTTGAATTTGTCTGATTTTTTGGGTAACCTTATGGTACATTTGTTAGATGGTAGCGCATGAGATCATTACGTGTATCAAGTGTGTTTATGATTTTATATAATCGCCTACACATTGGTTGTATCCCTGCTGTCGCTTTCGAGCGGCAGCTGATCGAGGGGGGGGTATGACGAGCCAGTATGACTCGCCTTGTTGGGCGCTTATGGTGTATCAGTGCGTACGGCCGCGTGAGTGTTTGTGTAAGTAGTTTAGCAAAGACAAGATGGAAAAAAGGTCTTCAGACCTAAATCTT